>CM053270.1:59192116-59852116 GCA_028583415.1 Protea cynaroides
ATTGCTCACGATTCAGTTTAGCATGATAGGACTAAGCATGTTAAGGTAGATTGTCACTTCATCAAAAGTAAAGTTAGAAAATGGTCAGATATAAATTCCATTTGTCAGGTCAGAGGATCAGCTGGTAGACATTTTCACTAAAGGTTTATCTGGGAAACCATTTCACATGATATTGTCTAAGTTGGGTATGCATGATATATATATGCACCAACTTGAGGGGCAGAGTCGAATTATATAAGGACATACTTGTAATTTTATATTTTATATTGTTTTGTCTTTATTTTTATTTCCTTTCTGGGAGTCTAGCACTCCTAGTCGTTCTAGAGTTCCTGTTAGTTTATAATCTTTCTTATTATTCATTATAATAAAGCTGGGACGATGGGAAGAAACAATTCACCTCATATCGATTCTCTCAGATTCTCTGATTCAACAGTGAGACAACAAGAATATTCTCACTTCTTGCTAAAAACATTTGCCCAAAAATTAGAATAGAAAGCCTAAAAGGTCAAGTTATACATCATTCATTCAACTGAAATCATCACTTTGAACAACATAATTCTTTACTGTTGTTCAGTCTTTCAGCTTTGATGACGAGCAATAGGGGGAAAGAGTTCTCAACATACACGACATTATCTACCCAGCATTTCATTAAAAAGGTAACTGACTAATTCCTTATCAATTAATTTAAGTGATCAATTATATCATCTCACCAGAAAAATTTTCCAAGGTTATCCTCCAATAGACATTAACTCAAGAGTTTCAAGAACAAAGGTAGATTGGACTGCGTAAAGCTTAGAAGGAAATAAGGTTCTTTTCTATTTGATGTTCTTCTTAGTGCAAGGCATTACTCAGGATACTACATACCTCAGGCAATCAAAATAATACTAAAATGATATAACAGACCCATTAAATTTGAGGTGTTGGTTGGACAATAGTTTCTTTCAAGAAATCCCTAACAAATGTTAGATCAACATTGTAACTGAGCATCTGAGCCCGTTGCAGTAGAAAACAAAGTTGGCAATGTTGACTAATTCTTGGACATGATTGAGCAGTTTATAATGCTCCGATCAATCAGAAAAACACTTGCATAATGCAAAGCAAAATGACAGCAGCAAAATATATGTATATATACAAATATATGTGAACTATCTTCTTTAAATATGCCCAGATATGTCCCAAAGATATAACAGAAAATAAAAAAATACCACACAAGGAACCCCAATATCAAACTGAATTTGCACCAAAGAAGGGTAAAACATTAATATGCCCACAATATAAGATACATAATTATGTACAAGTTTTGCATAAGGGTATTTTATTATCTCCTATTATTGTTTTGTGGATTTGTTATTATGTGGTTTATTGGCCTCTCTGAAGATTGAACGAAATCAACCAGTCTGACATCACTGTGTAACTCAAGCTCTATTTCTACAGATTTCTGTCTGTATGCCAAAACTTGACAAAAACATTAGTAAGACATTGTCCATCTAATCAGAACATGCGCTGCGAGGGGTGGGCCACATAGGCGAAAAAATGGGTATAAAAAATTGTTGTAAGGTAAAAAAAAGAAAAAAAAAAAAAAGAGAGAGAGAGAGAGAGAGGGAGAAGAGGGGGAAAGAGGGGGGGGGGAAGGAAGGGGGAGAGGGGGGTGGGGGGTATGGGGAGTGGGGGGGGGGGAGTGGTGGGGGGGGGGGGCTTCTCCCATCTAAATTTCATTTATATATAACAATGAGTTCAGATTACAATAGAAGACCAAACTGTACTTAACGTAAATAGGACTCTCCAGAGTTTAGATAAGAAAAGACTTCTAACTAAAATAGAACTATAAACCAGATAGGACTGTCGAGTCCTATTCGAACTCAACAACCGAGGACTGTAGAGTCCTTCTCCAACTCAGCAACCAAGGACTATAAAGTCCTCCAACTCAGCAGCATAACCAAGCAGTCCTACACGATGAGGACTCCTCACAGTTCCCATCGTGTGGACTGTTCAGTAGTCCCAACCGTGTGGACAGTTTAACACACTGAAACTGAAAATTAGGAATAACAGATGCAAGATTGATGAGGACATCACAGAAGACTATTAGAAGCAGCAGCTTTGTTTTATTTTATTTTACTTTTTTCTGTTATTTCAGTTATTTCAATTATTTCTGTTAATTCAGTTTCCGTTATTTTTATTTCATTGAGTTCTTTTCCTTTTTATTTACAGCATGTATCACCTACCCCCACCTTCCCCTATCCACATGACTAGTTCTTCCCCCCCCCCCCTATCCACATGACTAGTTCTTCCCCCCTCTTTTACAGTTTTCTTTTTATTTTGAATTCTATGACAGCCATAGGCAGTTCCCAACTCCCCAGCCCCCCACTATTTCACTTAAAAGGTCATATTTTTGTGGAAAACTAAATGCAATGAATGAATGAAAATGAAGCTTCTCTCTTGGCCGTAAGTGTTCTATCTTCTCTCTTTCTCAATTTCCCCTCTTCTTCCCCCCTTTTTCTGTGTTAATTCTGAAATCCCCTTCCCCCCTCCCTTCTCTCTTCCTGAATCTGTTTCTCTTCTTCTTTGCCCTTCCCATTTCCAGAAATTCTATCTCTTTCTGTCTAATGTATTAAATTCTGTAATACATATACAAAAATTTTCTTTCCCCTTTATGTTCATTGAAATTCTATTATGCCATTTCTGTTGTGTCATTTTATATTTTTATTTACAAGTGATCTGGTTCTTCTACTGTAACTTTCCCCTAGCAGAATATCTGTTTTAATTAACAGTGCTTAAACTTTCTGTTACCTATTAATCTGTCATTATTTAACCTTGCTGGACAGTGAACAGTATTTTGCTGTCTCTCTTGTTCCTATTCTGTTTCTGGTTTCTCATGGAAGTAGCATTGTTGACAGAATGCTGACATGTTCCTTCAATATATAGCCTAATTGGTTAGTATTCCATTTACTTTATATTGAATTGTTGCTGAATTTGCATGAAACTGGTTTTCCTAAGCACTAAACATAGCTGTTATTATTTTAGGAGCAGTGAAACTTCCTGCATAACACTTTGTTAAATGCTGCCTTTAATTATTGACTCCTATTTCACTCTATTTGATCATTGATGAATAGGTAAAACATATGTTAGGAATATATTGCTCATTATTTGATAACATCCAGCTCTAAACACTCTAAATGCAATACATGTAGGCTGCTGTCCACCTGTCCTAACTAGCTAAACTTTAGGTAATCTAATTCCTAACCTAGCTGTAAGTGTAGGAAACCCAGATCCCTATGCTGTCCTATATCAAAGATGTTCTCTATCCTCCCCCCCCAAAAAAAAAAAAAAAAAAAAAAAAAAAGAAAAAGAGAAAGAGAAAGAGAGAGAGAGAGAGAGAGAGAGAAAGAAAGGAAAAAGAGAGAAAAAAGATGCAAGATGAAAGCAAACAGCATCATACACACTTTTTTTCCTTCTAAAGTTTTCAAAGCGTCTTTCAGTAGGGAGTAATATTTGTTCTATTCTTTCACTCATACATCTAAAGAAATCATATATCAACAGCTATCATTTCTAAATCATGATAGTATAAGATCAAAGTAGAACTGATGGATGATAGCAATTTAATATATATGTTAGCGTAATTAATTAAATACTCATAACTGCTTTGACTAAGTTAAAGCAGGTTGTCGATAGTTGTTAACATAATTAATTAGATAAGCTTTGAATTAGTCAAAGCAGGTTATCAATAGTCAAAACCGTGTGGACCCTTAACTAGTTGATTTAGTATTAGTTTCCTTTTCTTATTTTACTTTCTTTTTCCTTGCACATGTGTAACTAGGAGTCTTTACTCATGTTAAAGTGTAACTAGGACTACTGACCTGTAGCAGTCCTATTGCTATTTCTTTAAGTTTCCTAGAATTAAAAATAAGAGTAACTGGGGGGAGAGAGTGCCATTCTTCTTATCTTTTCTCTGTCACGGTTTCATGATTACTGGTTTTTAGTTAATATTTTCTGAAACAATAAAAAGAAGAGTGCCTACCACAAATTTTCATGCAGGACAATTAGAAGCAACAAATTTATTGACCTAAAGTAAAGTGGTTTTAACATGCATAGACAACAGGCAAAGGAAAAGAAGAGGAAGAGTGTTGTAAACGTAGAGCCTAAAGACGAACCTTTACCAACAATCAGACCAAGCTGCTTCCACGAGAGAACATGAAAAGGCTCAATTTTTGTGAAATTCAGTATAAGGGCAACAGGTAGGAAAATGATGAGGTTGAAAAGCCCAAGAAATCCAAGGAACTGTGCCATACTAGCTTGACCATCCTTTTTGTTATCATCATCAGGGAGCTTTTTGCGAATAAGGGTGATATATACTGCATACAAGCCTGACGAAACCAAAGCAAGAATGTCACCAAGAAGGGGGTTTGTACCAATTGCAATTAAGGTGGTGCTTGAATCACCCAAGCTGACAATTATTGTTCCAGCCATGCAGAGAAGAACGCTAATTAGCTTCACCCATGTGAACTTCTCACCCAAGAATACCATAGCAACCAAAAAGGTGAAAAGGCTGGAGGCACTGCTTAAGATGGTATTTGACTGCAGGAGTGAGAAAATTCTTAGCAAACAAAAGTACATATAAAGCAAGCAAAGCCAAAAACAGAAACTAAAGTTTTGAATGGTAAGAAAGCTTTAAGATTGATTGATTGAAGACTCTTACAGTCACAGTAGTATATTTGAGCGAGAGGTTGAAGGTGAGCTGCGCAAGAAACCAAAAAGGACATATCAACAGGCTGACCTTTGCCACCCTTGTACGTGTCCAACGCCCTTTTTCATCAAGTGGTTTATTAACATTCTCACCAACATTATCCATTCCTGGAAGCTGTTCTATGCCAACTTTATCAAGCAATATCCTTTCAGACACAGAGCCTAGTTCCAAAACACTATTCTTCTCCTGATGACAAATTTCTTCTTGGTCGACCTGCTCAGATGGATTCAAACCATCCGAATTTGGACTTAAACCATTATCTCTGAGAAGAACTTCTTTTTCAGAATCTGCTAGCCCTTGCAAATGGCTATCCTTTTTCTTACTACCACTAAAACATGAAGCCACAACTGAATCCTCCAAGTAGTGCACAATTTCAACAATTGGAATGTAAACCACAAATAAGGAATTGCAAATGTAGGTGATTAGGAATGGAGATACACCAGAATCTACAACAGATTGAACGACAAAACTGGCAGCAATCCAGATAATGGCAACAATAACTATATACATTAAACCTAAAACCCATCTCCAAACCTGATACCTCATCTCTTTCGAACTCAATGTTGGTTCAAATGAGTTCTCAATCCTTCACAAATCTATAGAAATGCTCTGGCACAATAACACCCATATAGGAAATCCTCTGAAGCCCCAGAGTTCATTGAATCTATTGAAGCTTCCGGAGAAATTTTAAAAGAAAGCAGATAGTTGACTATAGTTGAGCAGAAAAATAACCAAGACAGCCATCTTAATCCGCCCAAACTTGGAATTCACATCATAGGGGTAACTGAAACAATAAAAGGAAGATATAAACAAAACATTACACCCAGATAAGACACATTGCCCTTCTCAACTACCAATAGACCCAAATTAGAATCTATCCCACGGGACCTCTCTAATAAATTCACAAAGTTCCACCACATATCAATCAGAACATTAAAAAGAAGAATTTGAAAATTCTACGATGGGATCGAAATCTCAATCTGCAAGCTACGAGTACAAACCAATGCTCAATTAAGCAACAAAGTCAAACCCAGCGCAGGAAACCTAACACAATGGATCTCTAAAATAGCAACCCATAAACTCATCAACCGTACCCGCCAAATTTCAAAGCATTTACACGAATACCACAATGTAAGAATACAACAACAATGAAAACAGAATTTAAATCCCATCCTTCAAGAGAGAGTGCATCGCCCACACCAATGATAAAAGCAGCAGAAATAAATCTAAGACATAAAAACATAAAATATTTAGAGATTACCTAAGACTTCTTACAGTTCACGGTTACGGTTTAAGGTAGTAAAAAGAAAAGAAAAGAAAAGAAAAAGATATAATCTCCGATGAAGCAAGGCATGAGTAACGTACCTCACATATATTCTGTTTTGAGTTTCTACTGGGACTCGATCCTGGCTTCTTCTCTTTCGGTATGATTATCGTTGCAATTAATTGACAAGAAAAGGAAGATCAATTGGTTTGAGAGAGAGACAGAGAGAGAGACAGAGAGAGAGACCAAGTCTTGACTCTTGAGTCCTTCGTGAGGAAGAGAAGGAGAGGAAGGTACAACCCAAAACCAGAAAAAATAATTACTTGGAATCTTGGATTCGTTTCCCAACGAACTGTAGACACAATCACAGAGATTCACTTTCACCCTTGAGAATTGATGAGATTCATTCAAACTGAGAGAAAATCGCTCTCCTTTCCGTCTTCAAACCGAAAGTAAATCGCTCTCCTTTCCGTCTTCAAACCGAAAGTACATCCAGAATCATTGCAACCGTTTAATAAGAATCTTCTTGATGATTGTCAATGGTTAAAGTGCCAGTTTTCGTGTATTGGATCATCAAAGTTCTGGACCAAATCTTGTTTTTCCTTTTCTTTCTTGGGAAATTTACACGGACCCCCCTTGTGCGTTTTAAATTACACTCAAGTTCATAAAATATTAAAAAATAACAAATTTGATCGTCTGACAAAATTACCTTTCCACTATTAGTACATTTCAATAGTGTTGGATTGAGTTGGGATCCCATTCTGATTCAGATTTTCAAATTTAAAATACGGGAAGAAGCAGAAGAGACCCAAGATGAATGAATCCACACGTCAACCCGAAGAGACTCCTTTTCTTCCAACCTATGTGAAACCTAAATCGGGATCCTCTGTAACGAGGCCTCCTGTGTAATGAGGATCTCAGTCACGCAAAGTGGAATGGGGCACTTCTCAATGCACTCAAAATATATCGAGATACACACAGATATACTTTGAGTGAGTGGAATCCTCATTACAAGGCTGGCCTCACTACAGAATATCCCAATTCGTGAAACCCTTCATCTTTCTGGTTAGAACGTTGTTGCAGGCATGGGTTGAGGTTCGACCCTTCGAGGGCACCACTGTCTGATCCGCCAACGCTGGAGGAGAAGCGAGCAAATCGATCTAAGTGACCAAGCCATGAAACCCAACCTTCCTGTGCTTCCTTCACTTTTAATCATTCACTTCTCTGAGTTGTGCCAGAGAACAAACTGGAGAGTTCTATGTGAAATGAGATTTCCGTATTAGAATCCCACATTACCCTTCTCTCTCTTCTCAATTTTCATACTCTGTTTAAAGCTTTTGGAGCCTCTAAGTTCCTTTATTGAGTTGACGAGAGTTCTCACTCATGGCTTAATTGAAGAACAACTCGCACAAGCTCTCATTCGTCTTTGTACCATCTCAGATCGACAACTCTTTTTCGGCTTCCTCTCTTTAGTCACCTATTCCTTTCGCAGCCAAATAAGTTTTTAAAGAATAATGCAAGCAAGTTCTTCAGCAACTCGAGGCACCCAAGATTCTAGGCTGCCTTGATTTTTCTCTTCTCTTTGCTTGGAAGGTTGAAGTTGGGTTTCAATCTCGTTCATTTACTTCCTCTTTGGCTGAACCCATGTTTAGATGGAGCTGAATTTTTTGAACACAACGCCACCTTTGCAGCTCCAAAGAAATAAGTAGAACGAATAATGGGTCTCAAGTTTTGAGGGTCATAACCGTTAGGAATGAAAGCGTAAACCAGAGAAAAAGAACGAAGATCAAGCAAACATACAAACGCAACATTTGCCGTGGTTCAGTACTCAGTCTGGAATGCCTACCTCCATCACAGAGAAACAGAGAAATTCTTTATTCACAAGAAAACTTTATATCTCTCTCCACCTCATAAAGTATTCTCCTTTGCTCAGATTTTACCTAAGGTTTTCTCAATAGAGATAATATATAAGATCCATAAAAACCCTAATCCCACACAATTACTAATTAACCTTTGTACGTATAATTGACCCAAACTCAAATACAAATACAATCCAATAACTATGTGGACTCCACAAAATACAAGACACAACCCAACAATAACCTCATCTAAAGAAATTCAATGAAATTGGAGAACGTGCAAAGGTCTCATTCGAGAGAAAGACGATTGTGTTGGAGAAGAAATCATCCCGAGAAAAAACCCTTATTTGCCTTATTTGTATTTTGGTCTTAAGAAAAAATAATCATTCTCCAAGCTAGCTACTAATGTCCATTCCCTAACAGAGTGGACTTATGTGTTATAAATCTAATTTTTCGATTCATATAATATTTCACAAGGCAGGGTAGTGTTGCGTAATAAACAAATTGTCAAGGGAAGATCTGTATAATTTACCATTTTATCTTTTTAGAGATAAGCCATTCTCTTTCACTGGAAAAAAAAATCATGGGTTGAATTCCCTGTGATGTTTGTGCGTTTACGCTTCTCTTTCCTCCCCCTTTCACCTTTCCCATGTCTCTAGTAGGGTAGAAGTTGCCTATGGGAGCTACCCAATTAGGAAGTCAAAACCACCTCCCCCCAGAATAAAACAAGAAAAATTAGTATTGCACTACTGGACCAGTTTTTGTTTTGTTTTTTTTTTTTTTTTTTTTTTGACGTTTACGATGGAAAGGAACATCTTCCATTGGGTTTCAATAGGATTAGATTAGGATCCAAGAACAGTGAGAGTATTATTTTCATCAACATGGGATGAGTCATTTAATGATCTTGTCTTCTTGAGTTAAGAAAATTTTTCTCCTTGCACTACCTGCCTGGTAAAATTTAATCCTAAATAATTAAAATCCATCTCAAGAAACTTGGTATTCCTCAATATGGTTGAGATTTTGAAAGAGAAATCCATTGGTAAAAAAGGTGCTAGTGTGTAATATCCTATTACAAACCGCTAGTGTATAGATCTGTTTTCCTAAAGAAGTTTATTATGCACAGACATACCAAAACTATTTATCAAATATATTTTTATTTTTTTATCAAATATATTTTTGTTAATGATATTTTTTTAATAAATAAGGCATAAAAAACATAAATAATATTAAAGAGAACTTAAGAGATCACTTCCTTGCACATCCAAATAAAAAAAACCATGAGCTCATCAATCTCCAATACCATTGGCGGCTAGCTAACACCTTGTAATCAATATGAGGCAACTGGATAGGCCAATTAAAGGATAAACAGACAATTCAATACATATTCTGATGACAGGCCTCAGGATCCTTTCTCATTCTCCATTAAGGCTATGTTTGGTTACCAGAAGAAGAAGCCCACAGGCTTTCACAATACAGGGGCTTTTACAAACCGCCGCTTAGTAATATTAGCTAGGACCATCAATCAGTACTGCTACATGATCTCACTTATAAAAACCCTTCACCCAAAACTGTCACCATATCTTTTCAAGACAAGATCAGAGGATAGCAGCAATAGATGAAAGCAGAAGAGATCATTTCCATGAGTAAAGCTTGGACTGCAGCAGCAGCAAGCATTGGAACTATTGAGATGCTGAAAGATCATCAAGGCTCTTCAATGGCTGTGGTGCAGAAGAAGGTGAGAGATAAGAAGCAGTCAGAGGAATCCTTGAGAAAAGTTATGTTCCTGAGCTGCTGGCTTCCCAACTGAGTGAAGAAATGAAATTGGGCTGAGGTAGAAGATCCAAATTCAAGTTAGGATTTTGTAACTCCCAAGTAGTTTGTTCTGGCAATGCAAAACATCCTTGGTTTCCATTGTAATTTAAGATTTTGCCTAGAGTTGATGAGTTCACTATGACCTTGTTTGTTTCACTGTAAAATTTCAATGTAAATTTTTTTATTTCAATGATATTATATAAGAAAGTTTTACCCTTTTTTTTTTTTATATCATACGTTGAAACAAATCCAATTGTTGAATATCAACTTAGGTTGTCTTTGTTTCCATGTAAAATGATGGAAAAAGAAAAATTCCTATAAAATAGGATTTTTCACTATTTATTTTGAATTAAAATGTAAATAAAGGTATTGATAAATTTTAAAAATCCAATTTGTTTTACTTTTTTCTTAATTTTTTTTCTTTCCCTTTGAATACCAAATATTTAATTATCAATGAGCATAAAAAAAAAAGGGGGGGGGGGGGGGGATATTCGGCTTCGAGTTCTCTGGATTTTAGTAGGGATGTTGTCTAATTATATGTTCCATGCCCATGGATTTTTATATAACCTCTTTCTCTTCTTCAATTGTGAGAGCCAATCTATATATATTCAATCTGTATATAAAATGTCTGCATATAGATCCATTGTAATCCTACGCCATCTATTATCTATAATTAGGGTAACAATAGCATCAGGTTGGGTTGAGTTTTTTTAAAACCTCAGTCCAACCTTGAATCCCTTTAGCTGGGTCCAGACCCTACACGACCTGACTCAGGGCTTGAAATATCTAATCCTGACCCACCCTTAGGACCATGCTGGATTAACCTTGATTGATCATGGGGAGGGGGAAGTAGAAGAAGGGGCCGGGTTGGACCAGGCTTACAAGTTCAAGGCATGCATCTATCCTAGCCAGGCCAGCCTTGACTCAGGGCTAGAAATTCCCAGCTCTGACCTACCTTTAGGACTAGCTAGGGTAACTTAGACCAGGCTCTGGTCGTGGTTAGGGCTGGCTCGGACTGCCATGGCCAAACTTCCACCTCTAAATCTATATATGTGGATTTCTGCTACCAAAAATTTATATTATGTAGTCTCGGTTCGTCTAAGTGCCAAAAACTTTAATATCAGTAAGAGTACCAACTATTAGATGGGCTTCACCAATTAGATTAACCTGATTGAAAATTCATGTTGTGAAGTGTGTTTCACCTTCTCAGAGTTCTATGCTACTAATAAGCTCTCCATTGACTTGTAGGTTTCTTGAGTTCAGATGTAATATACTTATATACAGACAAGGCAGAGAAGTTTCAGAAATGTTATCTACACATTCACAGAGAGAGAGAGAGAGAGAGAGGAATGGCTATGGCATGACATGCATAGGCACTTGCGTATGTACATGCATGTGGTGTCTATGTGGGGGCCATTGGAGGATGGGAGACCCTTATCCGTTTCTCTTCCTTAGCTGTTGGTTTTTAACTCCTCAAACCAACTCCAAAACCCATTGGTTTCCCTCAATATTAACAGTACTGGTGCATGCATGAGAAAGTAAAACCACCATTTCAGGCTCATGTTCAGAGTCTGACATCACTGTCACTTTTAACTCTATATATAAGAGCTACTCATTCCTTCTACTTTTTCATCCACAACACATCCTTTCATCCTATAACTTATTGCCTTTAGAAAGAGAAATTTTTTTTTTCCTTTTATCCAGAAATATTCTGAAATCAGAGGAGCAAGCAATAGCAGTAAAACATGATCAGTTCAATGAGTAGAGCTTGGATTGTGGCAGCAAGTGTTGGCGCTGTGGAAGTCATGTATCTGCACGCCAAGAGCAACATCCGGTCACTCTCTCAGGCTAAAAGGCTGCCTCCTTCTTCTTCTTCTTCTTTGTCTTCTTCAGTAGCTATGACGAAAAAGAAGATTAAAGATGAAAAGATGCAGTCTGAGGAATCTCTTAGAAAAGTCATGTACCTGAGCTGCTGGGGACCCAATTGACTGCTCAATGAATCTGGCAGGAGGCAAAAGAGCCTTCAACTTCAAAGCTTCAAATTAAGGAATGGAAGATGAGAGTATCAGCTAGGCTCAAAGAAGATTCCTACCCAAACTGGAGAAAGAGATCCACTCTGTAGCTATTAGTTAATTACATCTGACCTTGTAAATTATGCCGCTATTGTTTATAAATACATGTTACATAATACTTTACGAAATGTTTCTTGATTCTTTGCAAACACCCGTTTGGTTGGATGATTGGTCTTGCTTGGTGAAGCATGGGCTGGGAGGTAGATCTCAAGTTTGAGTCTCCTCTCTTGCACGTGTTCCAATCTTGCTTGGTGAAGCATGGGCTGGGAGGTAGATCTCAAGTTTGAGTCTCCTCTCTTGCACCTGTTCCCCACCCCAGTAGTATAACATAGAGTAAGACCTACAACCATTGTAGCGGGGGGAGTCGTTAGTGACCTCTCCCCCAGAATTAGGTTTTCTTTGGTATAGTTTATATTTATAATTATGAGTTATTTATAACAAATCATATATGAAAATAAATTATAAGTCATAAATAATAACTGTTTGTTACCATCAGATATAAAGAAGTAATAATAGATTATCACAATAATGATAAACCCCTACTAACCTATTTCTGAATTTTATATTATATTAATTTATTTTAAATATAAATAAGTATCATAAATCATACTAGGGATGAAAGCGCAAACCAGATAAAAACGAAAATCAAGAATTTACTATGGTTGAGCACCACAACATGAGATGCCTACTTCCATCCGAGAAAGAGAGACGTCATTTATTCCCAAGAATAGTCTATAAAATTCTCCACCTAACAAAGTGTACTCTTCTGTCTGCCTTACTTAGGGTTTTCTCCACGGAGACAATATATAAGGATCCTTAGAAACCGTAATCCCCTACACAATTACAGATTTACCCCATATATGTATTAGACCCAAACTCTAATACAAGTATAACTCTGATAGCTGTATAGACCCTACAGAATACAAGACACCAACCCAACAAATCTCCACCTAACTTGAATTTTGTAAGCCACATTGAAGAAGAACCCGTTGATGTTGATTCTGTAAACTCATCTTTACAAAACCGCTACACCTAAACTGGTATAGCCCACATCCCGTCCAGGTGTCTCACATCCTCACAGCCGTACGATGTGATGTGACTCCACCTCTTTCAATGCCGTAGCACCTACCGGAGAGATCATCCTCACTCACAGTCCTCTGCAACTCCAATTGCACTTAGAACCCGAGCCTCTTACCTTTGCACTTTTAGCGCAGACTTAGAAATCCGACTCCTCATCCTAGCCTTTAGTCCTCATTTACCCTATGGTGCAGTATCAACTGACTATTACGTGTACGGTGCCAGGATTCAAACCTACCATCAGATCAAGGGAAAAACCCCACCATCCGACCTGATCCATGAACAATTGCTATTATTCCATTACTCCGATTAAGATCTCCCAACCGTCAATGACCATGCTCGACTGACATCTAAACCCACATGCGATACCAATTGGTGCAGTCGCTCCGCCTCCCACTAGCCATCACCATTGCCTCCCCTTCTCCGTTTTAACCAAAGAGGAAATCCTTACAAGCAAAAGCTGCTTCTTCCTTCTCGATTTCAACGAAAGAAATAAAAAACAAAAAAGTCACCGAGGTTTGAAAACTAACTACCGTCCATACGCCCTTTTTTATTTTTTTAATCTTCAAAATCCTCATAAAAAGTAATGATGACACTTAATGATTACTTTTTAAACAGGAAAAAAAAAATTCACTTTTCTTTTTATTTTTGAAAAAAATCAATTATCCGTCAAAATAGTTTCAAAACATCACCTATCATTCATATCTTTCAAAAAACATCAATTACCACCTAAACATTTACCATCGTTAATCAACTAGATCCACTCCGTTAAAAGAATCCAGTTAGTTACTGATGTAATTCAAAATCGATTTTGAAATAAACAATAATACCCTTAAGAAAATATTAAAAGATGATTTTACCCTCCTTCATTTAAGGAGGATAAAATCCCAAATCTCTAAATCCTAATTCTTCTTCTTCTCCAGATTTATCTTTTCTTCTTTGATTATCTTCGTCGACGACGATGCAAGCATTTTCTTCCCCAATGATGGCGCAATAGTTCTTGTAGACTCCTTATTCCTTGAGTTTTTACAGATGAACCAGCTCAAGCAATTCTTACTGTTCGGCAACGAACAAACAACTATACGAGGAGGCTCCACCTAAAAATCAGAATCAGATCTGATGTTACCATAAAAAAAAAAAAATTCTGGATTTGATCATTTCTTTGTTACCAAAACCTTTTGTAATTACATATGAAAATGTAGCAGTTTCTCGGTGGCTGAATTCCATTGTTGTGGGGTTTTTTTTTTCCAGATGTTGTTCTCTTTCCATTTGAGGGCGAAAATGCAGCAGGGTACTGATTAACACATCTGATAAATCTCCTAATTCGTGGAGGTCGAGACTACTCAGCGGGGCCGATTTAGAGAAACACCACATTGCTGTCTCCGTCTTTCTTTTGGTCGAGACTACACGAGCTCAGGCTTACCTGTTGAGGCTCTCTTTGTTGCCTTTGTGCAACAGACAGAGCAACTTCATTGGGTTTTCTATTGTCTGAACAAGGGTCCAATCAATGGGCTCGGTTCTCTCTCTTTCTCCCTTCGCCCAAATGCATCCTAGGGAGCAGTGGCAGGGTTAGGCGAGATCCAGGGGAGGGTTCAGTGAGGAGATTGAGGTCCCCAGCGACACGGTTTGCTTCGTTGCAGAGTCCATCGTCGAAAGCAGTGAGATCACCAAGTCGGATCCCTACTTTAGGTCAGGAGAACGGACGAAAACTAGAGGAAACAAAGGAGGAAGAGGAGGATTGGAATTTGCACACGAACGAATCCCTCGAGAATCCCCTTGTTTCCTTGGAATGTTTCATCTTTTTGTAGAGAAATTAAAAAAAAAACTTTAAAGCTCTTTTTTTCTTTCACTGAGATCTCTTTTGAAGGTTTTGCAAGTTGACGTCTTGCCACGAGAGATGCTAGGGAAATCAATTTTCGGGTTATCCATGTGGTTGCTCAAATGGTTCCCCATCGCCAGAGATAAAATCCAAATCACCATTTCCGTCGGACAATGGGGTCATCGCTGGAGAGAAAATAAAAATTTTCTCTCGTCTTCTTCTCTGCTTTCTTCGGCCAGACCCCATGGTTCAAATACTCTGAATGCGATGGCTACACAAGAGGGGAGAACGATGAAGCAGGGAGAGAGGAAAGGAAAGAGAAGGGTTATATTAGTAATTTTACTAGCTTTTAAAATTTTCCAATTAAAAATAGAAAGGGTGAAAATGTCTAAACACTGATTTCCGTCTCCTCCGTCAGTTACTCTTGGGTGTAGTTGATTTTTTTTGAAAGGTGTGGGTGGTAGGTGATGTTTCGAAACTATTTTGGGGGGTAGCTGATTTTTTTTTCTTTTTTTTTTCTTACGGATTTCAACCCCTCATTTTTTTTTCTTCTTCTTCATACCCATCTTTGCACACCTCCCTCCTTCTTCCAAATTCGTAATTAATCTGTCAAACCTTACTCTGATACCACTTGTTATGGATGAAAACACAAACCAGACAAAAACGAAGAACACAAATTTACCGTGGTTCAGCACCCCAACGTGGGATGCCGACTTTCACTTGAGAAAAAGAGACTTCCTTTATTCCCAAGAACAGTATACAAAATTCTCCTCCTGACAAAGTGTATTTCTCTGTCTGCTTTACCTAGGGTTTTTTCCACAGAGACAATATATAGGGATCCCTAGAAACCCTAATCCCCTACAATTATAGATTTACGCTGTACATGTAATAGACATAAACCCTAATACAAGTACAAATTTGATAATATGTAGACCCCACAAAATACAAAACACCAACCCAACACAAATAATTACATATTTCATAATGTATTCTATAATTAATTCTATAATACATGTTAGATAAATTTACTAGCTCGCCAATAGGATGGCGACACCTGGAATCTTCCAATCCACATCAGTACCCTCAAACGGACTTGACGGACGTCCCTATAATTTCCATCCAAAGACAAGGGCAAAGACGTATTTACAGTGATCCCAAAGGCTATTTTGGTCTATTCCCACCTAAGATAAGAGTAGAAGCGACTTTACAGAGGGTTACTATTCACTATAAGTAGTCAACGAATCCCAGTTTTCAGGTAAGTCTCAATTTAAGTTTAAGCTCAGATCCTAGGGATTATCGCTCTGACACCTCAGATTGCGAATCCCTTGCTTCCCCATAAAACACACAAAAAAGGTGGGTTCGGATATTGACCCCTCTTGTCTGTTCACAGATCCCTAACTTAGGCATCGAAGTGGACTTAGGGCCATAAGCTTGGGCTCCCCTATCCTATTTTGTCTCTTGCAGGTCGAGTTAGCAGCGAAGACCTCGGACGCCAACAGCGAAGACCTCGTACGCTGGATTTGGACTAAAAAATACATACCAAAGAGAACCTTAGTCCAAGGATCCTCTCCTCGGACCTAGTCCAGCACTTTAACAACAGCTAGGTGCCACCACCAGTACTCTAAATTTACTTCTCCAAATTTTCTTCATAGACACTTCTTTTTATACTTTGATGTAGTTCTTTAATTTTCTTTACTTATTTAGAGAAATAGATCTCCACAACATTAATGTGGTTCTTTAATTTCATTTATTTATTTAGGGAAGAAAATCTCCACAACAATAATATGGTGATTTCTTCTCACAATTTCTTTCATTCTCGTATTTTTTTTTTCTCTCCTCATTGACCATATAAACGAGTAACAATACCATTTTTCAAACTCCTGTTCGTGTGTTCTGAGAGATTCCTCTATAGATATTATATTGTTCGTACATCACACAAAACATGGTCTATAGTTCTCTACCTCTAGGACTATTAGCTTTTGCAAGTACGTCATTTGGGGGAGGGGGTGTCTTACGGCAAATAATAAAGTTCACAAACCCGAGCTTGCCTTGACAATTTGGTTTTAAATGAGCGTACACACTCTAAGCTTGGTCAATGGATGATATCTATGCCAATCAGTTCATGAGGGCATTACGATCTAATGAATAATTTTAATTCTACCAAAAAAAAAAAAAAATCAATTCTTCTTACTTGCATCTGGTATATGGTTTGTACCTTTCGTTTTCCCCTCATCATCTCTTGACCTCACAATAGACATTGTATATTAAAAAAATAATTTAAAAAAATAAAACTAATATGCTTCTTGCATTATTTATTGTACAGCTCTACCATAGTATTTTCTTCGATGATGCATCAGTATAATTGTTTTTTCATATTTTTTTTGTGGGGACCCCTGATGACAAATCTAGAGGATCTTGTCCGATTCTGCACGTATGGTTTTATTTCCTTTCATTGATCCCATCAAACTCCAAAACCCATTGTATTCCACAAACCATTGGCAAGTGGTAAAACCGCTGCCCCAGGTTTCTGGATCTGTACCTGAAATCACTGTTTCCCTTCACTGCTTCACTCTTTTTTTTCTATATAAGAGCTAACCATTTGAGCTTATTCTCCATCAAAACACACTAGAGAAATCGCTTCTAACCCTTATTTATTGCCTCCAAATTCCAAAAAGGAGAAATTTTTCTCTATCCTTCTATAGTCAGAAGACAAGAAATTGCAGGATAAGAAGAAGAAGAAGAAGAATTACAAGATGAGTTCAACAAGCAGAGCTTGGATTGTTGCAGCGAGCCTTGGATCTGTGGAAGTACTGAAGGATCAAGGCTTCTGTAGATGGAATTATGCCCTGAGGTCTCTCCACCAGCATGCCAGGAGCAATATCCGGTCAAATTCTCAGGTGAAGAGTTTGTCTTCTACCACTGTCTCTTCTTCTTCGCTGGCTATGGCAACGAAAAAGATCAAAGATGAGAAGATGAAGCAGTCCGAGGAATCCCTCAGGAATGTCATGTATTTGAGCTGCTGGGGACCCAATTGAACTAAAAGCTTCAAGGAGATGAAGAAGAGGATTGGGCTGGGAGAAGATTCCGCCCAAATGAAAAAGAGAGAAATTTTTTGTTTGATTGAGACTGTGATCAGAATAGTCGAACCTGTAAATTGGTTGTTAATGCCAACATATTCTTGTACAAAAATGCTCAATACAATAGAATTTCGTTTTTGGCCCCTTATCTTTCGGATGGTTGTGCTGGAATCCATCGTTATTATGTGCTGAATTTCTCCAGATCCATATTAGTGTTCTTTATCAGAAATTCAGAATCATATATAGAGAGCTTTATCAGAAGTCCAACCTTGAGTCCCTTCAGCTGGGTCCAGATCCTGCCCGACCCTGACTCAGGCCTGAAATATTTAATCCTGACCCGCACGCTGGATTAACCTTGATTGACCATGGGGAGGAGGAAGAAGAAGAAGAAACCTTGATTGACCATGGGGAGGAGGAGGAAGAAGAAGAAGAAGAAGAAGAAAGGAGGAGGGAGGGAAATAATCACATTAATGGAGTGGAAATCTTTTTCCCTAAATAAGTAAAGAAAATTAAAGAACCTCATCAAAGTAGAAAGAAGTGAAAATGAAAAAAATTAGAGAAGCATATTTAATATCTTCCCACAGAACTCTCACATTCTTGTATTTTTTTCTCTTCTCATTGACCATACAAAAAATTCAATACATACAAAATGTATGCAAATCTACTTCGCTATCACTCAATAATTAGGTTTATCAGATTTGCAGACCCACTCTGCAAGTCATTCCATCCATTCTAAAATATATACCAAAAATTAAAACAATGAACATATAGATATTACGTGGATCACCACCACAATATGTGATGGCTAGTCCACGAAGTAATGCCAAACGGGTTCCATATTTACTCAATACTCAATTTTTAGTCTAACAAGACAAGGATATTAACCCTAGGTTTTCCTAGCATAAAATTAAGAGGGCGTAACAACGCCAAGATTCAGGCTATAACAGCTAGTGTCCAGCACACACTGAACATACAAAAATTATAAAAATATTTTTGGAGTTTATATCAATGCCCTACAATGAAACCCACAACTAATTAGGTATTCAATGATTTTCACCTACACTAGTATACAATAAATTGAAAGCAATAATCATATGGAGAATTTAGAAAATCTCACAACTGCTTTCAAATGGCCAGCAATATCTTTGAAGCTTCATACTGCTCTTAGGAACTCTTCAACGGCCTTCAATGATGGTAGAAATCAATTCATAGAGCACACCTTGCTCAAAGGCTTTCAATCTCTTCCACACAACCCATAATCACCATGAATGTAAAAATAAAAGCTCTACTGACCTCTCATAGGGATTTCACACTCCATTGTTGTGTAGAGAAGATATAGTTGGTGATTGAACATCCTACAGGGCACCAAACCCTAGAAAATCCCTCTGTCTCCCCTCAAAACACTGTTTTCGATTTTTGTCTATATTTTCCCGACTTCCAAAGATGCCTAATAGGTAGAGCATCGAATTTCAGACTCGGTGCAACTTGAACTGTCCAATTCCAAGCTAAGATGAAGAAGTTATGTCGATTTGAATTCAGGCCAATAAAATTATTACAAATGGAATCTTTTTCCACATTACAGAGCACCCGCGCAACACCAAATCTCCGCCCTACTAACCTGTTGTCGAGTTTCGATTGGCAGAGATGGAATCTACGCTGTCAGCCATCAGATAACCTTAAAAGGGCAGGATTGTTTAGAGGCCGTCGGATCTGTTCTAATCACGCCTCCGAAAATCACAAATCCTTAAGACAATTCGATTGGGACCTACCTAGCTGTGCACCGTACGCATACCTCACCAAAGCACAGACAACCCTCCATGCGACGCGGTGCAATCTGTTAACCTATGGCTAGCCAATCACAGTTTGCGTAGGAGAATCCAAGTGCGTCGAATGTGCAACACATTAGCCCATTTTCTTCTGGGCCTTCGGATTGGAATCTCAATGATAAAACTCAGTTCAAGCCACTGATTTGGTTTATTTAACTTCTAGATTTTCCCAAAATGCCCTCAAGAACATTTCTAATGGCATCTGTAATCAATTTCTCATCAAATAAACTCTGTAGAGTGACATTTCCCGAGAGGTCTTTTCTCTAGAATGTAATGTCCAACGGTGTACTTCTCTCTCTAGATTTTCTATCAAACAAGGGGTGTGCAAGTCGACTGACTAGAGAAAGAGCAAGGCCATGGGCCATGTGCGCAGGCCATGGGTTGGTGCGAGACATGTCGTGGCACTGGCCATGGTGCACCAGCTGTGCTGGCCATGTGGTTAGCTTCCATTGTAGTACCACGGCCCTCGGCCAAGCTGGCTGCCTTGGTGGCATGCCACCATAGCACAGTGGGTCCCACCCATACTTTCTCTCTCCTCTTTCTCTCTCTTTTGACTCTCTCTCTTCTTTCTCTCTCTTTAATTTCTCTCTTCAATTTCTTATGCCATAACACCAGAAACACGAGAAACACGAACACTATCAGAAAAACTTCAGAAACACTGTCAGACCAATAGAAACACTGCCACACTACTAGTGGGGCTCACAGTCAGTCTCTCTCATCAAACTAAGTGTAGAATCCCATTCAACTCACTACAGATCTGCTCAATCATTTTCTAAAAGCTATAGAACATTGTAAAACACATATACGAGGTTGCTCCATCTTTGCCACTGTACAGACACTCTCTCCTGCATTGACACTCTTTCTCCTTATTTCTCTGACTGAATGCTCATCAACACTACCACATCAATCAAATTGTCAACAATGACAACACAAAGTTCAACAATCTCTAGCTCTCTCTCTCTCTCTCTCTCTGGGGGTATTAGCTTTTAAGTGTTTGTCATTTGGGGGAGGGGTGTCTAAAGGCACAATGTGAAGATAAGAGAGTGTAACCATTGATCTCTGGGTGCCTATAGTTAATGGGCAAGACGCCAACTAGCTGGACAAGCCAAGTACTTCTCTACAATGTGGATGATGGATGAAAATCTAAGCACGAGTGTAAATGCCTTCTTTTTTAACTAAGCCACTTAATCAGGGCAATTTTTATCAGGGAAAAAACAAAAAAAAACCACAATCTGGGTATTCAATTTTATTAAATTCAATGTACGTATTTAGTCTATTTAAAACTAAAATCTATTTTTATCATAAATGATGTGCCTAAATGCTACCAGCCAAACAATTGTCAACACGTGGCAAAAGACATGTCATCCTCCTAACTTGGGGCACATCTCTCTCAATATACTCAAATCAGGGACAAACCTAACTATAACTGCATCACCAAGGGCATAACAAATTTAAGCCATTGTAAAGATGGGTGAAACCCACGTCACACCATTATAAATAGACACACATGCCAAATGTTACATTGCATTCCATTTACTCTTTTTATTGTTCGGCCTTTTTACTTTCAACTGTGTGGATTTGACTTAGGCATCAAAGTATACCCCTTGAACCCCAAGTCCAACCACTCTTGTGCCCGTTTCTTTGTCATATGCAAATTTGTCCCACCTTGGCAGATTAAATTGGATTCTAACAGCACCAATAACTAAAATCAAAATTGGGTAATGTGAGATTTTCGGGGCAAGCATGGATCTGCAAGAGCATGCCCCTGCTCCTGATTTAGCATCTACTTCACTTAGAAGATGTCAACCTTTTATCTACCATTTTTTCATTCATCTCTATCTTATGTTTCAAGGAAAGAAAATAGTAAAGCTCACAAACCCAAGCTTGCCCTGACAATTTGGTTATAAGCGAATGTACGTACGTACTCGAGGGTTGGTCAATGGATGACATGTGTGTCAATCAGTTCATGAGCATGTCATGATTTAATGAATAATTTCGATTCTACTTAAAAAAAAAATCAAATCCTCTAACTTGTATATTTTTTTTTGGTAAAAAAAAAAGTCTATTGAGAAGCAATCCAAGAAGCCGAGGCTTCATTTACATCAACATCATGAAGCCAAGAATGGAATATAGCCATTCAACCAACCCCGAAATGGTTTAGGCTTTCCTGGCAAGGGTATGAACTAATCTGTTTGCTCCCCTTGTAACAAAAGAAAAATTACATGAATGAGAAGAAGTTGCAAGGAATAGAATGCCCTAAATAATTGGCTGAAGAGAAATTTCACATGAGGTGTTTTTGGATGAGATAATGCCGATCACTTCCTTATAATCAACTTCCACTTCAATATCCAAAATATTTAAAGATGAGGCAATCTGAAGAGGCTTCTCCAACTTTTGGGGAAGAAAAATGATTGTTGCTAGAGAAAGCTTTAAGAATACTGCCCACATGACACAAAAAATAAAACCAAAGCCATTGGAATTTTCTTTGAAATTGGCATCGATATTCAATTTGATGCAACCAGGGAGTCCAACAACTCGAAATGGACGAAGTATGTCTTTTAGAAGATTGACCAACAAAAGTAAGAGAAGCACAAAGTTGCAATTCCGAATCGGCAGATTCAGCCTTCTTGATGACTTCAGTCTTGCTCCAATCATGAGACTCAAGTTCTGATAGCCTCCTCTTTAAATTGTTGAAAAGGGGTCGACCACGTCTCAATCCATTGGTGGAATTTCATATTTTCTTAATTTCCTCTTTTCCTCATCCCTCTTACTTAAGACGTCCGTTGTTTTATCACCGAATTCCATCTCCCCACCCCAAAGTAGACATTGTAGATTAAAAAAATAATTTTAAAAATAAAACTCATGTGCTTCCAGCAATATTTATTATACAACCCCACCTTAGTCTTTTCTTCGAAAATGGATCAATATAATTTTTTTCCTCATAAAAAAAAAATATTTTTTTTTGGGACCCCTGGTTTAAGACTTGACAAATCCAGGGTATCTTGTCCAATTCTGCACGTATGGTTTTATTTCTTTTCATTGATTCCATTGTATTCCACAAACCATTAGCGAGTGGTAAAACCGCTACCCCAGGTTTCTGGATCTGAACCTGAAATCACTGTTCCCTTCACTGCTTCGCTCTTTTTTCTATATAAGAACTACCCCATCCAGCTTCTTCTCCGTCAAAGCACAGTAGAAATAGTTTCCAACCCTTACTTATTGCCTCCAAATTCCAAAAAGGAGAAATTTTCTCTATCTTTTATAATCAGAAGACAAGGAATTGCAGGATAAGAAGAAGAAGAAGAAGAAGAAGAATTAGGAGATGAGTTCGACAAGCGGAGCTTGGATCGTTGCAGCGAGCGTTGGAGCTGTAGAGGTACTGAAGGATCAAGGCTTCTGTAGATGGAATTATGCCCTGAGGTCTCTTCACCAGCATACCAAAAGCAATATCAGGTCAATTTCTCAGGTGAGGAGCTTGTCTTCTACCTCTGTCTCTTCTTCTTCACTGGATATGGCAACGAAGAAGATTAAAGATGAGAAGATGAAGCAGTCCGAGGAATCCCTTAGGAATGTCATGTATTTGAGCTGCTGGGGACCCAATTGAACTAAAAGCTCAAGGAAATGAAGAAGAGGATTGGGCTGGAAGAAGATTCCGCCCAAGTGAAAAAAAAGAGAATTTTTTTGTTTGATTGAGACTGTGATCAGAAGAGTCGAATCTGTAAATTGGTTTGTTAATGCCAATATTGTTGTACAAAAATGCACAATACAATAGAATTGTTTCGTTTTTGGCCCCTTTATCTTTCGGATACTCGGGCTGAAATCCATCTGATGCAACTATGCTTTCAAGAATTCAAGAACAGGGGAATTATATTAGAAGGAAGGGAATTACAGAACGTCTACTTTGAGAGTAGACACCTCATCAACGTAGAAAGAAGTGAAAATGAAGAAAAATTAGAGAACGTATTTAATATCTTCCTACATTGAAGAATCGTTGATGTTGATTCTGTAAACTCATTTCTATCAAACCGCTACATCCAAACTGGTATATAGCCCACATCCTGTCCAGGTGTTTCGTATCGTTCACCACCGTACGATGTGATGTGACTCTATTCTTTCAATGTCATAGCACCTATCAGAGAGATCATCCTCACTCATAGTCCTTTGCAACTCCAATTGAACTTAGAACCTGAGTCTCTTACCTCTACATTTTTAGCGCAGACCTAGAGATCCGACTTCTCATCCCAGTCCACCAGTCTTTATTTATCCTATGGTGCAGTATCAACTGGCCATTATGTGTACAGTGTCAGGATTCAAACCTACCATCAGATCAAGGGAAAAACCCCACCATTCGACTCGATCCATGAACAACTACCATCATTCCATCACTCCAATTAAGATCTCTCAACTGTCATTGACCATGCTTTACAGACAGCTATAGACCTGTTGGACTTTATGTTGTCATTGTTGGCAACTTGGCTGATGTGACAGTGCTTATGAGCATTCAGTCAGAGAAATGAGGAGAGAGAGTATCAGTGTAGGAGAGAGAATGTCAGTGTGCAGTGGCACAGATGTGGCAACTTCGCTTATGTGTTCTACAAGGTTCTACATATGTTTTAGATGACTTACAATGAGTTAAATGGGATATTACACTGATTTTGATGAGAGAGAGTGTTTGTGGACCCCACTGGTGATGTGGCCGAGTTTCTGATGATGCGGCCGAGTTTCTGATTATGCGACAGTGTTCCTGAAGCTTTTCTAATCATGTCCATGTTTCTCATGTTTCTGGTGTTGTGGCGTTAAAGAGAGAAATTCAAGAGAGAGAAAGAAGAAAGAGAATCAGAAGAGAGAGAAATAGGAGAGAGAAAAAATGTGAGTGGGACCCACAGGTGTGATGGCAAGGTGACATGTCAACACGGCAGCCCACGGCACTTGGTATGCATGCACACAAAGTTTCGGGTTCAAATTCCAAGGTTTGACAGAGTTTTAATTTTGGGTCTATTTTGGTGGGTCCCGCAGCAGGTTCATGGAGATCCGGCATTGGAAATATGTAGAGCATCGAGTTAACTTTCCAACGCAACTTGAATCACTCAATTCCGACGTCGGATGAGAGAGATATCGCAGTTTCTGTCGAATCGCTCGAAAAAGTCATTTCATAAGTTGTTTAGGGGCAATTTCGGCATTTCACAAGTTGTATAGGGGCTTTTTCGTCAAGAAAAAGAGAAGGAGATCCAAGATCCGCGGCGAGGACTGATCCTCACCTCTCAGATTCGCATCTGACAGCCCACAAAGATGCGGCTCGGCTACGGTGCGGCGCGAGTGCAAGTTATATAAGGAAAGATTCTCTTTCCTTATCCGAGATTAGCCAATCTTCAAACTGCCATAACTTCTTCATCCGAGCTCCAAATCGGTCCGTTCAAATTGCAGCATTCATATTTTTTGATGCCCTATCTATTGGGCGCCGTTGGGAGTCGTGAAAAGTAAGAAAAAAAATTGAAAAGAGCGTTTTGAAGGCAGAGAGAAGGTTTTCTAGGGTTTTGTGCCCTGTGGGAGTGATCAATCACCAACTGCCTCTTCTTTGTGCATCAATGGAGTGCTAAATCCCTGTGAGAGGTCAGTAGAGCTTTTATTTTCATATTCATGGTGATTATGGGTTGTGTGGAAGAGATTGGAAGTCTGTCGATGAGGTGTGCTCTGTGAATCGATCTCTATCATCATTGAAGACTGTTAGAGAGTACCTAAGGGCAGTGTGAAGCTTCAGAGATATTGATGGTCATTCGAAAGCAGTTGTAAGGTTTTTCAATTCCCTATCTATTTGTTGCTTTCAATATATTGTATGCTAGCGTAGGTGAAAATTATTGAATACCTAGCTAGTGGGGGAAAAATTGTAAGGCATAATTATAAGCCTAAAAAATTGTGACTTGCTTCTCGTGGGTGCGAGTTAAGCGTGGTGTGTTCAGTGGGTGCTGGACACTGGCTGTTAAGCCTGAATCTTGGCGTTGGTGCGTCCTCTCAGTTTTATGCTGGGAAAACCTAGGGTTAATATCCTTGTCTTGTTAGAGACTAAAAGCTGAGTGTTGAGTAAATACGGAGCCCGTTGGGCATTACTCCGTGGAGTAGCCATCACACACTGTGTTGGTGAACCACGTAATATCTCTGTGTTCATTGTGTTTATTTTCTATTATATTTTGGAGTGCGTGGAATGACTTGCAGGATGGGTGTGCAAATCTGGTAGACCTGGCCACTGAGTGGTAGCGAGGTAGATTTGCATACGCTTGTGTGTGTGTAAAAGAATATATCTCCATCGGCTCCGGGCAGCGATGGTGTCGGAGAAAAATTTCAGACACTGATTCACCCCCCCCTCTCAGTGTCATATCAAGTTCATCAATTGGTATCAGAGCGAGGGCTCAGTGATAGCTTAATCAGCAACTGAGAAGATCAGAATAAAGATATGGCACCAGGAGAAGGTTTTAACAGGCCCCCATTGTTCGATGGGACAGAATTTGTATTTTGGAAGAGAAGGATGGAGATCTACATTGGGTCTCTTGGGTTTGATGTATGGGCTTCTATTGAGAATGGCTACACTCCTCATGATACGAATGCTCCCACAGTAGTAGACAAGAAAATTTTTGAAAATAATAGAAAGGCTTTAAATGTTATTCAAGGGGGACTTACAAACAGTGAACTAGCTAAAGTCATGGAGCCGCAAGACAGCAAAGGAGGTTTGGGATAGATTGATCAATATATATGAAGGAGATAAAAAAGATCAAGGCAGTCAAGCCGCAAACATTGAGGTCGGTTTGAGAACTCGAAGATGTATGAAGATGAGACCATTGACCCAGTACATGAACAGAGTTAATGAAGTGGTTAATTCCATTAGAGGACTTGGTGAAGACCTAAAAGGTCATATTGTCCCGTCGAGAAAATCTTAAGGTCTCTTACTCCCAAATTTGAATCAAAAGTATCAGCTCTTGAAGAGACCAAGGATTTAGAACATGTGACTATTGATGAGATTCATGGAGCCTTAATAGCTTTTGAGATGAGAATAGATCCAGAAACCTCTATTGATAAGCAAGTTGCCTTCAAAGCCATGAAGAAGATGAAAATTTCTAAAAATTCAGATGAAGAAGAAAGTGAAGATGAAGCCACAGTTCACTTTACTAGAAAATTGAAGAAGGGTACAGGAAGGTACAAGAACAAACTCTCATTCAAATGCTTTAATTGTGGTAAGGTTGGACACTTTGCTGTAAAATGTCCAAAGAGGAATAAATTTGATAGTGATGATGAAGATGACATCAATGACAGTTACAAGGTCAAAAGCTTCAAGAAGAAGAAGTCTAAAAGAAAAAGCTTTATTTCCAAGAGGAGCAGTGACACTTCATATGATAATTCAGATGATACTTCAGAGGGTGAGTCTAGTGAGGCTTTGTTCATGGTTTTCCTTGAAGAACGAGAAGAGAACAAAAATGAAAAATCAAGCTCAAGCGGTGGCGAAGAAGGTGAAATAAATTTTGAAGCGAGTTTCAAGCGGCTATGAAGGAACTTAACAAGGAACGAAAGAATAACAAGTTTGTCTCAAGAGAACTTAAAAAGCAGAAACAGTTGATTCAAGACTTGAGAGTTCAAGATGTAGAGTCCAAGAAAATTATTGACAGTCTCAAGACTCAGCTTGAACAGGTATCTATAGATCACTCTACAGTAATGACTGAGAATGCAGGTTTGAAAGCTCAACTTGAAATACAAGCCCCTGTGATGAGTAAATTTGAAGAGCTTGAGAAAGAATTTATTCTGTTAAAAGTAAAGGTGACTGAGTATGAAAAAGAAGAGCATGAAAGACAACAAAAGTTGAATCAACCTGATGAACCAAGAAACACTCAGTGCATCCTAGTAGCTGCAAGCTAGATGGAATTATAAATTCTAACAGTGCCAACTCAAAGAAGAAAGGTCCCATCTCTTTTGTGAAAGAGAATGGAAAGGGTAAAGCTCCTATGATTTATGTCCAAGAAGAAAATCAAGTTCCTATTCCACAGACTATTAATGCAAGACAAGGTAAGAGAGTGAAGCAGAGTAACTTCTATGGAAGAAATTATCCCAATGCACCACAGAGACAGATGAGGTACATGGCATCTTCTAGGCCAAAATCTTATTTTCAGGGATATTGTTATAAATGTAATGCTTATGGTCATAAGATAGCTACATGCAAATTCAACATGAGAGAAGTCAGATTTGAAAGTAGAAATCAGTTTGCTTCCCTTGAAGAAAATTTTGTTGAGTGCTACAATTGTCATAACTATGGGCATATTGCAAGAGAATGCGAGAACAATTTTTTCATTCACGCCACCTCGCAAAAAGTGACACAACAAAGGGAAAATGGTCAAAGAAAAGTTAAGCGGAGAATGAACAAAAAAACTCCACCCGGTTGTTAGAAAAGTGTGGAAAAAGAAAATCATTGCAGATTTTGTAGAAGGACAAAGTAATGATGTTGTATGCTTCGAGACAACTCTCAAGACACATGACAAGCCGTCTCCTTGGATACTCGGCGGTGGATGCTCTAGTCACATGACGGGTAACAAGAAAATGTTTCAAGCAGCTTCAGCAGTATGAGGGAGGTATAGTGAAGTTTGGAAACAATGAAGGGGCTAAGGTAACTGGAAAGGGTTCTATCAGCATCAACAATGGAAAGGTGAAACTCCATGATGTGTTTTATGTGTCAGGACTCAAGCACAACGTTCTCAGCATTAGTCAGATTTGTGACAGAGGGCATGAAGTGATCTTCAATAAACAGGGATGTGAGATCAAAAGAGTTGATAGTGGCAAGATTGTGGCTTCAGGACAGAGAACCTCAAGGAATTTATACACTCTGATAGAGAGTGTCGAAGATTCATGCATGACCATGCTCACCAAGCAGTGAGGTGCTTGGAGTGAGGGGGAGCAGTGTGTATTTGTTATATCCTTTTGCTCCCAATGATAGACTCAGGGGGAGTCCTATGGTATTTACGTGTTGAGTGGTGTATGCATATGTTTGTTATACTTCATCTCCTTATGTTGGACTCAGGGGGAGTCTGGTGATGTTGTTATGTGTTGATATAATTGTTTATTATTTTTTTTGAGCCCATAGGATTGAAAAGATGCGGTAGGCACTCCTATGTGGCATACCCCTTTGTATTTGTTGTCAAAGGGGGAGAAAGATCTCATGTGCGTAATGAGTTGCCAACAATTCCAAAGGGGGAGATTGTTGGACTTTATGTTGTCATTGTTGGCAACTTGGCTGATGTGACAGTGCTTATGAGCATTCAGTCAGAGAAATGAGGAGAGAGAGTATCAGTGTAGGAGAGAGAGTGTCAGTGTGCAGTGGCACAGATGTGGCAACTTCGCTTATGTGTTCTACAAGGTTCTACATATGTTTTAGATGACTTACAATGAGTTAAATGGGATATTACACTGATTTTGATGAGAGAGAGTGTTTGTGGACCCCACTGGTGATGTGGCCGAGTTTCTGATGATGCGGCCGAGTTTCTGATTATGCGACAGTGTTCCTGAAGCTTTTCTAATCATGTCCATGTTTCTCATGTTTCTGGTGTTGTGGCGTTAAAGAGAGAAATTCAAGAGAGAGAAAGAAGAAAGAGAATCAGAAGAGAGAGAAATAGGAGAGAGAAAAAATGTGAGTGGGACCCACAGGTGTGATGGCAAGGTGACATGTCAACACGGCAGCCCACGGCACTTGGTATGCATGCACACAAAGTTTCGGGTTCAAATTCCAAGGTTTGACAGAGTTTTAACTTTGGGTCTATTTTGGTGGGTCCCGCAGCAGGTTCATGGAGATCCGGCATTGGAAATATGTAGAGCATCGAGTTAACTTTCCAACGCAACTTGAATCACTCAATTCCGACGTCGGATGAGAGAGATATCGCAGTTTCTGTCGAATCGCTCGAAAAAGTCATTTCATAAGTTGTTTAGGGGCAATTTCGGCATTTCACAAGTTGTATAGGGGCTTTTTCGTCAAGAAAAAGAGAAGGAGATCCAAGATCCGCGGCGAGGACTGATCCTCACCTCTCAGATTCGCATCCGACAGCCCACAAAGACGCGGCTCGGCTACGGTGCGGCGCAGTGCGGAGTTATATAAGGAAAGATTCTCTTTCCTTATCCGAGATTAGCCAATCTTCAAACTGCCATAACTTCTTCATCCGAGCTCCAAATCGGTCCGTTCAATTTGCTGCATTCATATTTTTTGATGCCCTATCTATTGGGCGCCGTTGGGAGTCGTGAAAAGTAAGAAAAAAAATTGAAAAGAGCGTTTTGAAGGCAGAGAGAAGGTTTTCTAGGGTTTTGTGCCCTGTGGGAGTGATCAATCACCAATCTGCCTCTTCTTTGTGCATCAATGGAGTGTTAAATCCCTGTGAGAGGTCAGTAGAGCTTTTATTTTCATATTCATAGTGATTATGGGTTGTGTGGAAGAGATTGTGTTAAGCCTGAATCTTGGCGTTGGTGCGTCCTCTCAGTTTTATGCTGGGAAAACCTAAGGTTAATATCCTTGTCTTGTTAGAGACTAAAAGCTGAGTGTTGAGTAAATACGGAGCCCGTTGGGCATTACTCCGTGGAGTAGCCATCACACACTGTGTTGGTGAACCACGTAATATCTCTGTGTTCATTGTGTTTATTTTCTATTATATTTTGGAGTGCGTGGAATGACTTGCAGGATGGGTGTGCAAATCTGGTAGATCTGGCCACTGAGTGGTAGCGAGGTAGATTTGCATACGCTTGTGTGTGTGTAAAAGAATATATCTCCATCAGCTCTGGGCAGCAGTAATTAATCAGAGAAAAATTTCAGACACTGATTCACCCCCCCCCTCTCAGTGTCATATCAAGTTCATCAAGACCCACATGCGATACCATTTGGTGCAGTCGCTCCGCTTCCCAGTAGCCATCACCATTGCCTCCCCTTCTCCATTTTAACCAAAGAGAAAATCCTTACAAGCAAAAGCTGCTTCTTCTTTCTCGATCTCAACGAAAGAAATAAAAAACAAAAAAGTCATAGAGATTTGAAAACTAACTACCGTCCATACTTCTTTTTTTATTTTTTTAATCTTCAAAACCCTCATAAAAAGTAATGATGACACTTAATTATTATTTTTTAAACAAGAAAAAAAAAAAGGAAAATTCACTTTTTCTTTTTCTTTTGAAAAAAATATTTTTTCACTTGCCTATCAAAATAGTTTCTAAACATTATTTACCATCCATATATTTCAAAAAACATCAACTACCATTCAGATATTTACTATCGTTAATCAACTAGATCCATTTCGTTAAATGAATCCCATTAATTGTTAATGTAATCCAAAATCGATTTTAAAATGAACAATAATACCCTTAAGAAAATGTTAAAAGATGATTTTACCCTCCTTCACTTAAGGAGGGTAAAACCCCAAATCTCTAAATCCCAATTCTTCTTCTTCTCTAGATCTATCTTTTCTTCTCCGATTATCTTCGTTGACGACGATGTAAACCTTTTCTTCCCCGATGATGGCGTAACGGTTCTTGTAGACTCCCTATTCCTTGAGCTTTTACAGATGAACCAGCTCAAGCAATTCCTATTGTTCTGCAACGAACAAACAAATATAAGAGGAGGCACCACCTAAAAATCAGAATCAGATATGATGTTACCAAAAAAAAAAAAAAAAAAAAAAATCTGGATCTGATCGTTTCTTTTGTTACCAAAACCTTTTGTAATTACATATGAAAATGTAGCAATTTCTCGGCGGCTGAATTCCATTGTTGTGGGGGTTTTTTTTCCAGACGTTGTTCTCTTTCCATTTGAGGGCGAAAATGCAGCAGGGTACTCATTAACACATCTGATAAATCTCCTAATTCATGGAGGTCGAGACTACTCAGTGGGGCCGATTTAGAGAAACACCACATTGCTGTCTCTGTCTCTCTCTTGGTCGAGACTACACGAGCTCAGGCTTACCTACTGAGGCTCTCTTTGTTGCCTTCGTGCAACAGACAGAGCAACTTCATTGGGTTTTCTATTGTCTAAACAAGGGTCCAATCAATGGGCTCGGTTTCTCTCTCTTTCTCCCTTTGCCCAAACGCATCCCAGGGAGCAGTGGCAAGGTTAGGCGAGATCCAGCGGAGGGTTCAGTGAGGAGATTGAGGTCCCTAGTGACACGGTTTGCTTCGTTGCAGAGTCCATCGTTGAAAGTGGTGAGATCACCAGGTCGGATCCCTACTTTAGGTCAGGAGAACGGATGAAAACTAGAGGAAACAAAGGAGGAAGAGGAGGACTGGAATTTTCACATGAACAAATCCCTCGAGAATCCCCTTGTTTCCTTGGAATGTTTCATCTTTTTGTAGAGAAATTAAAAAAAAAAAAAAAAAACTTTTAAAGCTCTTTTTTTTCTTTCACTGAGATCTCTTTTTGGGGGTTTTGCAGGTTGATGAGATCTCTTTTTGGGGGTTTTGCAGGTTGACGTCTTGCCACGAGAGATGCTAGGGAAATCAACTTTCGGGCTATCCATGTGGTTGTTCAAGTAGTTCCCCATCGCCAGAGAGAAAATCCAAATCACCATTTCCGTCGAATAATGGGGCCATCACCGGAGAGAAAATAAAAAATTTCTCTCGTCTTCTTCTCTGATTTCTTCGGCCAGACCCATGGTTCAGATACTCTGAATGCAATGGCTACACAAGAGGGGAGAACGATGAAGTAAGGAGAGAGGAAAGGAAAGATAAGGGTTATATTAGTAATTTTACTAGTTTTTAAAAAATTTCAATTAAAAATAGAAAGGGTGAAAATGTTTAACATTGATTTCCTTCTCCTCTGTCAGTTACTTGGGTGTAGTTGGTTTTTTTGAAAGGTGTGGGTGGTAGGTGATGTTTCGAAACTATTTTAGGGGTAGCTGATTTTTTTTTTTTTACGGATTTCAACCCCTCATTTTTTTTTTTACGGATTTCAACCCCTCATTTTTTTTCTTCTTCTTCTTCATACCCACCTTTGCGCACCTCCCTCCTCCTTCCAGATTCGTAATCAATCTGTCAAACCTTACTCTGATACCACTTGTTATGGATGAAAATACAAACCAGACAAAAACGAAGAACAAGAATTTACCGTGGTTCAGCACCCCAACGTGAGATGCCGACTTTCACTTGAGAAAGAGAGACTTCCTTTATTCCCAAGAACAATATACAAAATTCTCCACCTGACAAAATGTATTTTTCTGTCTGCCTTACCTAGGGTTTTTTCCACAGAGACAATATATAAGAATCCTTAAAAACCCTAATCCCCCACAATTATAAATTTATCCCGTACATGTAATAGACCTAAACCCTAATACAAGTACAAATTTGATAGTAAATAGACCCCATAGAATACAAGACACCAGCCCAACACAATCAATTACATATATCATAATGTATTCTATAATTAATTCTATAATACATGTTAGATAAATTTACTAGCTTTCCAATAGGATGGCGACACCTGGAATCTTCCAATCCGCACCAGTACCCTCAAACGGACTTGCTGGACGTCCCTATAATTTCCATCCAAAGACAAGGGCAAAGACGTATTTACAGTGATCCCAAAGGCTATTTTCTTCTATTCCCACCCAAGATAAGGGTAGAAGCGACTTTACAGAGGGTTACTATTCACTATAAATAGTCAATGAACCCCAGTTTTCAGGTAAATCTCAATTTAAGTTTAAGCTTAGATCCTAGGGATTTTCGCTCTGACACCTCATATTGCGAATCTCTTGCTTCCCCCATAAAACACACAAAAAAGGAGGACTCGGATACCGACCCCTCTTGTGTATTCACACATCCCTAACTTAGGCATCGAAGTGGACTTAGGGCCATAAGTTTGGGCTCTCCTGCCCTATTTTGTCTCTTGTAGGTCGAGTCAGCAGCGAAGACCTCGAACACCAGCAGCGAAGATCTTGGACACGGGATTTGGACTAAAAAATACATACCAAAGAGAACCTTAGTCCAGGGATCCTGTCCTCAGACCTAGTCCAGCACTTTAACCACAGCTAGGTGCCACCACCAGTATTCTAAATTTACTTCTCCAAATTTTCTTCATAGACACTTCTTTTTATACTTTGATGTAGTTCTTTAATTTTCTTTACTTATTTAGGGAAATAGATCTCCACAACATTAATGTGGTTCTTTAATTTCATTTATTTATTTAGGGAAGAAAATCTCCACAACAATAATGTGGTGATTTCTTCTCACAGTTTCTTTCATTCTGGTATTTTTTTTCTCTCCTCATTGACCATGTAAACGAGTAACAATACCATTTTTCAAACTCCTATTCGTGTGTTCCGAGAGATTCCTCTATAGATATTATATTGTCCGTACATCACACAAAGCATGGTCTATAGTTCTCTACCTCTAGGACTATTAGCTTTTGCAAGTATGTCATTTGGGGGAGGGGGTGTCTTACGGCAAATAATAAAGTTCGCAAACCCGAGGTTTGCTTGCCTTGACAATTTGGTTTTAAATGAATGTACACACTCTAAGCTTGGTCAATGGATGAAATCTACGTCAATCAATTCACGAGGGCATTACGATCTAATAAATAATTTTAATTCTACCAAAAAAAAAAAATCAATTCTTCTTACTTGCATCCAGTATATGGTTTGCACCTTTCCTTTTCCCCTCATCATCTCTTGACCTCACAATAGACATTGTATATTAAAAAAATAAAACTTATATGCTTCTTGCATTATTTATTGTACAGCTCCACCGTAGTATTTTCTTCGATGATGGATCAGTATAATTTTTTTTTCATTTTTTTTTGTGGGGACCCCTGATTTATCAGTTGACAAATCTAGAGTATCTTGTCCGATTCTGCACGTATGGTTTTATCTCCTTTCATTGATTCCATCAAACTCCAAAACCCATTGTATTCCACAAACCATTGGCAAGTGGTAAAACCGCTGCCCCAGGTTTTTGGATCTGTACCTGAAATCACTGTTTCCTTTCACTGCTTCACTCTTTTTGTTCTATATATAAGAGCTAACCATTTGAGCTTCTTCTCCATCAAAACACACTAGAGAAAATCGCTTCTAACCCTTATTTATTGCCTCCAAATTCCAAAGAGGAGAAAATTTTCTCTATCCTTCTATAGTCAGAAGACAAGAAATTGCAGGATAAGAAGAAGAAGAAGAAGAATTACAAGATGAGTTCAACAAGCAGAGCTTGGATCGTTGCAGCGAGCCTTGGATCTGTGGAAGTACTGAAGGATCAAGGCTTCTGTAGATGGAATTATGCCCTGAGGTCTCTCCACCAGCATGCCAGGAGCAATATCCGGTCAATTTCTCAGGTGAAGAGTTTGTCTTCTACCACTGTCTCTTCTTCTTCGCTGGCTATGGCAACGAAAAAGATCAAAGATGAGAAGATGAAGCAGTCCGAGGAATCCCTCAGGAATGTCATGTATTTGAGCTGCTGGGGACCCAATTGAACTAAAAGCTTCAAGGAGATGAAGAAGAGGATTGGGTTGGGAGAAGATTCCGCCCAAATGAAAAAGAGAGAAATTTTTTGTTTGATTGAGACTGTGATCAGAATAGTCGAACCTGTAAATTGGTTGTTAATGCCAATATATTCTTGTACAAAAATGCGCAATGCACTAGAATTTCGTTTTTGGCTCCTTATCTTTCGGGTAGTTGTGCTGGAATCCATCGTTATTATCTGCTGAATTTCTCCAGATCCATATTAGTGTTCTTTATCAGAAATTCAGAATCATATATAGAGAGCTTTATCAGAAGTCCAACCTTGAGTCCCTTCAGCTGGGTCCAGATCCTGCCCGATCCTGACTCAGGCCTGAAATATTTAATCCTGACCCGCACGCTGGATTAACCTTGATTGACCATGGGGAGGAGGAAGAAGAAGAAGAAGAAACCTTGATTGACCATGGGGGGAGGAGGAGGAGAAGAAGAAGAAGAAGAAGAAAGGAGGAGGGAGGGAAATAATCACATTAATGGAGTGGAAATCTTTTTCCCTAAATAAGTAAAGAAAATTAAAGAACCTCATCAAAGTAGAAAGAAGTGAAAATGAAGAAAAATTAGAGAAGCATATTTAATATCTTCCCACATAACTCTCTCATTCTTGTATTTTTTTCTCATCTCATTGACCATGTGAACCATCTATGGATATCATTTTTCGCACTCTCTTTATTACGTTGTGGGATGGGAAATTTCCCCTATAGATATTGTATTGTCTATAGAGGCATGGTCATATTGGATGATATTGAGATTTGGGAACAAAAAATTCAACACATACAAAACGTTTGCAAATCTATCTCACTATCACTCAATAGCTAGGTTTATCAGATTTGTATATCCACCCTGCAAGTTATTTCACGCATTTCAAAATATATCAAAAATTAAAACAATGAACATCTGGATATTACGTGCTTCACCACTATAATATGTGATGGTTAGTCCATGGAGTAATGCCAAACGAGTTTTATATTTACTCAATACTCAGTTTTTAGTCTAACAAGACAAGGATATTAACCTTAGTTTTTTCCAGCATAAAATTAAGAGGGCGTAACAACGCCAAGATTCATGCTATAACAGCTAGTGTCCAGCACCCACTGAACATACAAAAATTATAAAAATATTTTTGGGGTTTATATCAATGCCCTACAATGAAATCCACAGCTAATTAGGTATTCAATGATTTTCACCTATGCTAGTATACAATAAATTGAAAGCAATAATCATATGGAGAATTTAGAAAATCTCACAACTGCTTTCAAATGGCCAGCAATCTCTTTGAAGCTTCATACTGCTCTTAGAAACTCTTCAACATCCTTTAATGATGGTAGAAATCAATTCATAGAGTACACTTCGCTCATAGGCTTTCAATCTCTTCCACACAACCCATAATCACCATGAATGTAAAAATAAAAGCTCTACTGACCTCTCATAGGGATTTAGCACTCCATTGTTGTGCAGAGAAGAGGTAGTTGGTGATTAAATATCCTACATGGCACAAAACCCTAGAAAATCCCTCTGTTTCCCCTCAAAACACTGTTTTCGATTTTTGTCTATATTTTCCCGACTCCCAACGATGCCTAATAGGTAGAGCATCGAATTTCAGACTCGGTGCAACTTGAACTGTCCAATTCCGAGCTAAGATGAAGAAGTTATGTCGGTTTGAATTCAGGCCAATAGAATTATTACAAATGGAATCTTTTTCCACATTACAGAGCACCCACGCAACACCGAATCTCCGCCCTGCTGACGTGTTGTCGAGTTTCGATTGGCAGAGATGGTGGAATCTACGCTGTCAGCCGTCAGATAACCTTAAAAGGGCAGGATTGTTTAGAGGCCGTCGGATCTGTTGTAATCACGCCTCCGAAAATCGCAAATCGTTAAGACAATTCGATTGGGATCTACCCAGCTGTGCACCGTACGCATGCCTCACCAAAGCACAGACAACCCTTCATGCGACGCGGTGCAATCTGTTAACCTACGACTAGCCAATCACAGTTTGCGCGGGAGAATCCAAGTGCGTCGAATGTGCAACACATTAGCCCGTTTTCTTCTAGGCCTTCGGATTGGAATCTCAATGATAAAACTCAGTTCAAGCCACTGATTTGGTTTATTTAACTTTTAAATTTTCCCAAAATGCCCTCAAGAACATTTCTAATGGCGTCTGTAATCAATTTCTCATCAAATAAACTCTGTAGAGTGACATTTCCCGAGAGGTCTTTTCTCTAGAATGTAATGTCCAACGGTGTACTTCTCTCTCTAGATTTTCTATCAAACAAGGGGTGTGCAAGTCGGCTGACTAGAGGAAGGAGCAAGGCCATGGGCCATGTGCGCAGGCCATGGGCTGGTGCGAGACATGTTGTGGCACTGCCCATGGGGCACCAGCTGTGCTGGCCATGTGGCTAGCTTCCATTGTAGTACCACGGCCCTCGGCCAGGCTGGCTGCCTTGGTGGCATGCCACCATAGCACAGTGGGTCCCACCCATACTTTCTCTCTCTCTTTTGACTCTCTCTCTTTAATTTCTCTCTTCAATTTCTTATGCCACAACACCAGAAACACAAACACTATCAGAAAAACTTCAGAAACACTGTCAGACCAATAGAAACACTGCCACACTACTAGTGGGGTTCACAGTCAGTCTCTCTCATCAAACTCAGTGTAGAATCCCATTCAATTCACTACAGATTTGCTCAATCATTTTCTAAAAGCTATAGAACATTATAAAACACATATACGAGGTTGCTCCATCTTTGCCACTGTACAGACACTCTCTCCTGCATTGACACTCTTTCTCCTTATTTCTTTGACTGAATGCTCATCAAAACTGCCACATCAATCAAATTGTCAACAATGACAACACAAAGTTCAACAATCTCTAGCTCTCTCTCTCTCTGGGGGTATTAGCTTTTAAGTGTTTGTCATTTGGGGGAAGGGGTGTCTGAAGGCACAATGTGAAGATAAGAGAGTGTAACCATTGATCTCTGGGTGCCTATAGTTAATGGGCAAGACGTCAAGTAGCTGGACAAACCAAATACTTCTCTATATTGTGGATGATGGATGAAAATCTAAGCACGAGTGTAAATGCCTTCCTTTTTAGCTAAGCCACTTATTCAGGGCAATTTTTATCAGGAAAAAAAAAAAAAAAAACCACAATCTGGGTATTCAATTTTATTAAATTCAATGTACTTGTATTGTATTTAGTCTATTTAAAACTAAAATCTATTTTTATCATAACTGATGTGCCTAAATGCTACCAACCAAACAATTGTCAACACGTGCCAAAAGACATGTCATCCTCCTAACTTGGGGCACATCTCTCTCAATATACTCAAATCAGGGACAAACCTAACTATAACTGCATCACCAAGGGCATAACAAATTTAAGCCATTGTAAAGATGGGTGAAACCCACGTCACACCATTATAAATAGACTCACATGCCAAATGTTACATTGCATTCCATTTACTCTTTTTATTGTCCGGCCTTTTTACTTTCAACTGTGTGGATTTGACTTAGGCATCAAAGTATACCCCTCGAACCCCAAGTCCAACCGCTCTTGTGCCCGTTTCTATGTCATATGCAAATTTGTCCCACCTTGGCAGATTAAATTGGATTCTAACAGCACCAATAACTAAAATCAAAATTGGGTAATGTGAAATTTTCGGGGCAAGCATGGATCTGCAAGAGCATGCCCCTGCTCCTGATTTAGCATCTACTTCACTTAGAAGATGTCAACCTTTTATCTACCATTTTTTCATTCATCTCTATCTTATGTTTCAAGGAAAGAAAATAGTAAAGCTCACAAACCCAAGCTTGCCCTGACAATTTGGTTATAAGCGAATGTACGTACGTACTCGAGGTTTGGTCAATGGATGACATGTGTGTCAATCAGTTTATGAGCATGTCATGATTTAATGAATAATTTCAATTCTACTTAAAAAAAAAATCGAATCCTCTAACTTGTATATTTTTTTTTTTGGTAAAAAGAAAATCTATTGAGAAGCAATCCAAGAAGCCGAAGCTTCATTTACATCAACATCATGAAGCCAAGAATGGAATATAGTCATTCAACCAACCCCGAAATGGTTAAGGCTTTCCTGGCAAGGGTATGAACTAATCTGTTTGCTCTCCTTGTAACAAAAGAAAAATTACATGAATGAGAAGAAGTTGCTAAGAATAGAATGCCCTAAATAATTGGCTAAAGAGAAATTTCACATGAGGTGTTTTTGGATGAGATAACACCGATCACCTCCTTACAATCAACTTCCACTTCAATATCAAAAATATTTAAAGATGAGGCAATCTGAAGAGCTTTCCTTATTGCAAAGGCTTCTCCAACTTTTAGGGAAGAAAAATGGTTGTTGCTAGAGAAAGATTTAAGAATACTGCCCACATTATCACAAAAAATAAAACCAAAGCCACTGGAATTTTCTTTGAAATTGGCATCCATATTCAATTTGATGCAACCAGGGAATCCAACAACTCGATATGGACGAAGTATGTCTTTTAGAAGATTGACCAACAAAAGTAAGAGAAACACAAAGGAATTCCGAATGGGCAAATTCAGTCTTCTTGATAACTTCAGTCTGGCTCCAATCATGAGACTCAAGCTCTGGTAGCCTCCTCTTTAAATTGTTGAAAAGGGGTCGACCACGTCTCAATCCATTGGTGGAATTTCATATTTTCTTACCTTCTTCTTTTCCTCATCCCTCTTACTTAAGTCGTCTGTTGTCTTATCACCGAATTCCATCTCCCCACCCCAAAGTAGACATTGTAGATTAAAAAAATAATTTAAAAAATAAAATTCATGTGCTTCCTGCAATATTTATTATACAACCCCACCTTAGTCTTTTCTTCGAAAATGGATCAATATAATTTTTTTCCTCATAAAAAAAAATATTTTTTTTTGGAACCCCTGATTTATGACTTGACAAATCCAGGGTATCTTGTCCAATTCTGCACGTATTGTTTTATTTCCTTTCATTGATTCCATCAAACTCCAAAACCCGTTGTATTCCACAAACCATTAGCGAGTGGTTAAACCGCTACCCCAGGTTTCTGGATCTGAACCTGAAATCACTGTTCCCTTCACTGCTTCGCTCTTTTTTCTATATAAGAACTACCCCATCCAGCTTCTTCTCCATCAAAGCACAGTAGAAATCGTTTCCAACCCTTACTTATTGCCTCCAAATTCCAAAAAGGAGAAATTTTGTCTATCTTTTATAATCAGAAGACAAGGAATTGAAGGATAAGAAGAAGAAGAAGAAGAAGAAGAAGAAGAATTAGGAGATGAGTTCGACAAGCGGAGCTTGGATCGTTGCAGCGAGCGTTGGAGCTGTAGAGGTACTGAAGGATCAAGGCTTCTGTAGATGGAATTATGCCCTGAGGTTTCTTCACCAGCATGCCAAAAGCAATATCAGGTCAATTTCTCAGGTGAGGAGCTTGTCTTCTACCTCTGTCTCTTCTTCTTCACTGGATATGGCAACGAAGAAGATTAAAGATGAGAAGATGAAGCAGTCCGAGGAATCCCTTAGGAAGGACATGTATTTGAGCTGCTGGGGACCCAACTGAACTAAAAGCTCAAGGAAATGAAGAAGAGGATTGGGGTGGAAGAAGATTCCGCCCAAGTGAAAAAAAAGAGAAATTTTTTGTTTGATTGAGACTGTTATCAGAATAGTCGAAACTGTCAATTGGTTTGTTAATGCCAATATTGTTGTACAAAAATGCACAATACAATAGAATTGTTTCGTTTTTGGCCCCTTATCTTTCGGATACTCAGGCTGAAATCCATCTGATGCAACTATGCTTTCAAGAAATCAAGAACAGGGGAATTATATTAGAAGAAGGAAGGGAATTACAGAACGTCTACTTTGAGAGTAGACACCTCCAGGAGAGAAGAAAGAAGACTTAGTTCTAATTGCCTACCTATCTGTTACATTCGTCCTACCTCTATACTCTCCTCCCTTGTCCTAACTGTAATCAGTCAGTATAATCCCTTAATCTGGCTAGTCTCCAACGATCTCTTCTTCCTCTTCTTGGTTCTGCTGATGCAGTTGGTTCCGTTGGTGCAACACCATTGTTATTATCTGCTGAATTTCATCAGATCCATATAATTTTCGTCCATGTTGTCTATCAGAAATTCAGAATTATATATAGAGAGAGCTTTATCAGAAGTCCAACGTTTGAGTCCCTTTAGCTGGGTTTAGACCCTGTGCCTGAAATATCTAATCCTGACCCGCCCTTGGGGCCCCGCTGGATTAACCTTGATTGACCATGGGGAGGAGGAGGAAGAGGAAGAAGAAGCAGAAAGGGCTGGGCTGGATTAGGCTAATAAGATGAAGGTGTCTACCTTAGTTGACCCGACCTTGACTCGGGGCTAGGAATTCTCAAACTCTGATCTATCTTTAGGACTAGTTAGGGTATTTCATAGCAGACCCTGTTCGGGGTTAAGGTAGGCTCGGTCCGACATGGCCAAATTTCCACCTCTAAATCTATATAAGTAGACTTCTGCTACCAAAAAATTTAATTTTTTTTATTATGTATTCTCCATTTGTATAAGTGCCAAAAACTCTTATATCAGTAAGAGTACCAACTATTAATTATAAATTAGCTCATACCCTTGTCCGGAAGGGAAAGGCCTTAACCATTTTGGAGTTGGTTGAATGGATATGTGAATGAAATCTTGATAAATTTTTTATTTCTTTCTCAATAGATTTTCTTTTTACCCAAAAAAAAAAAAAAGAGTAAGAGAACCAACTGTTAATAGATGGGCTCCTGATTGAAAATTCATGTTGTAAAGTGTGTTTCACCTTCTCAGAGTTCTATGCTGCTAATAAGCTCTCCATTGTCTTGTAGGTTTCTTGAGTTCAGATGTAATGTACATACTAATGTTCTTATATATAGACAACTAGACAAGGCAGAGATATGTTTCAGATATGTTATCTACACATCCAGATAGAGAGACTATGGCAGGACAGCATGGGCACTTGCGTATGTACATGCATGTGTGTGTCTATGTGGGGGGCCAATGGAGGATGGAGACCCTTATCCCTTTCACTTCTTTGCTGTTGGTTTTGAACTCCTCAAACCAACACCAAAACCCATTGGTTTCCTTCAATATTAACACTGGTGCATGCATGGGAAAGTAAAACCACCATTTCAGGCTCATGTTCAGTGTCTGACATCACTTTTAACTCTATATATAAAAGCTACTCATTCCTTGTATTTTCTCATCCACAACACATCCTTTCATCCTATAACTTATTGCCTCTAGAAAGAAAAAAAATTCTTTCCTTTTTATCCAGAAATTTTCTGAAATCAGAGGAGCAAGCAATAGCAGTAAAACATGATCAGTTCAATAAGTAGAGCTTGGATTGTGGCAGCAAGTGTTGGAGCTGTAGAAGTCATGTATCTGCACATGAAGACAGAGAATTCAGATAGTTCGACTAATGGTTGGTTGGCCGACGAATGTGTAGAGCCTGATAGCTCACTCACGTATGGGTGGACCACCTTACAGGGTGAGAAGTCAGGAGTAAAAACCTACACTTAGATATCACATTCACTGCTATAAAACATATTCAGGTCTAATGGCTTGCATTATCAAAATGAAAGAGATAGAGCTAGTGATAAGGTTATTATTGGGTAACTTCAAGGTAAATTACTCAAATGTGGGTAGATTGACCAAAGATAGATTGTTTGACCAAATACTGTTATCAGATAAAGATTTTAGAATTCTATAGGTATTTGGAGTAGGAGGGTTCTGAAGATTATTGGCTTGAATATGAGTTGAAATTGTTAAGCTTCTCATTGTAAAGTTTCCTTTTACATTCAAATGGTTTTTCTGCTTTTGGTTTTACTTTGTTTTATGTTTATTATTTGACTTAATATATTGCTTCCCATATTGAAAATGTAATGATATTATTTAAAATACCAGAATGTAAGGTTTTCCTTTTCAATTAAATAAAAAGGAGTTATGCTGTTATGGTGCTTATGTTGTTGTAAAGTAAATGAATATCTATAAAGTTGACTATGTTTGTTCTATAAAGTGGTGAATAGATTTTCAAAATTAGACTGTACAATCATAGGTTCGACTAGTTATACCAGTCATAGTTGATCTCTAGGGCAATGTAGAGACAGGTTAAGGTAGTTTTATTGGAATGGTTGAAAGATTTTTTCAATGGGAGTATTCAGATCTGCTTGGTTAGTGGGAGATCCGATAATTGATGGTTTATCTGTGATTGTTTGTTCAGCCTGTGATTTAATGGGCATGATTATTGGTGAGTATTTATTGTTTGTATGTATCTTGATTATTTAAGACATGTCAAAGTTGCAAGATGGTATTTAACTAAAAAAGACGATAAGTCAAAGTATGATATTAGTCCAAACTGGAAGCGGTTTGCCTATATAAGTTGGATAATATCAAAGTGCGTTAACCTATAAGGATTTTAAGGTAATGGGATCATGATAATTCGATCATTAGACTCAAGTATTCATCTCAAAGTGATTTATGTCATTAAGTAGACCTCTGTATGTAACTGACAGAAAAGCTACACCGGATGTGTAGGAGTACTTTCTACTGTTGTTCGATATTGGTAGACTTGATTATTAGATCAAAGTAAAAGATGGTTTTGGTGTAATTAGATTCTATGGCCACATTGGGTCAATGGTGACTTTATAATTAATATAGCCCAAGTGGGAGATTGTAAGATATTTTTATGGACTAAATTAATTATAAGGTTAGTTGGTTTAGTGAGAGTCTGGTTACAGGTAGACCGGTTTAAGTATGATTAAAGATGGACCAACCTGGTCCACTGTGAGACTGGTCCAGGGTTAGGGGTGGTATTATAAATACCAATGGTTAGAGTCCCCACAGCCACGGTGTTATTTTCTTCTCCTGTTTCCATACGCAGAGAGAAGGCCAAAGGGATCCTGACAGGCTATGGAAGACTCTGATCCAAGTATTCCAAGCATTCAAAGAGAAAGAAATTGTCAAAAATCAATCTACAACAAGAGGTATTTGTCTTATCATCTCTTTTCAATACCCATTGTATTCTAGTAATCTGTGTAGTGTGGTCGCATGGTTCATGAAAATCCCATGGAAAAAACCCAAAGGAGATCTAAAAATTCTTACATAACTATATTATAATATAAATAATTATAAATCTACGATTAATACCAAATAAAATTAGCTAGCAAGTATATATACATAACATATGCAAGTCAATTAACATATTTGAAAAGTCAATCGAACTACACATATCTTTTGGGACAATATGTGCAGTGGTCCTCGATAACTATGCAATAACTACGAAGGGATAATTGTCACACCCCAATTTCGCACTGTTCAGAATGGTGTGATGAACCGCTAGCAAACCAACAGTTCAACCAGAATCTCGAGTAGGCTATCCCCGCGTTATCTAAACTTCCACACATCCGTAATCATAATCAGAGTAAATACACAATAGCGGAAATCTTATAATAAAATGAACTGAGGATCTACTGTGATATAAATATTAAATAGCAAATTATTCTGTATCAACTGAGACATAAATAATTATCAAATACATGTCTTTACTAAATTCAAATAAAGAAACCTAAGAAAAATCTAGTCGAATACACATGAGTTGCACTCGCAAGAGGGGTCATGTGTATCTACTTCAGCTTCAGCTTCCATCGCCGCCACGTTCCCGTAGGCTGGAGCATTCATGTAATCTTCAACTGTATAACCTGCATCATCAACTAAAAATATTCGACGTCAAGGGGGTGAGCACACATCACGGCTCAGTGAGTAGACAAAACAATGTGACAATACATATGCATGCAATCAATTCATATCTTTGGTCTGGTTTATAGTTTGCAATGCGCAATAGAAAGGTTGGGTGGTTTATAGTTTGCAATGCGCAATAGAAAGGTTGGGTGGTCAAAAATTAACATTTATTGATCCCGCCTCTATACACAGGGTGTGGAAGTCCGCCCGAAGGTTAACGTTTATCGTCGTCCCCATCCACCCTAATCATGACATTATACAACAAAAGTTAACGTTTATTGCTATATAATACCATACCAACACGTAAGCCCCTGTTAGCGAGGGCTTACAAACTGGGCTCGCAACTAACCAATCCTAATGCCAAACAGTGTATCCAAGGCCTCACCCCAGTATCCCTCAGAATGTCCATAGAGATAGAGCTAAGGCCCCCCGGTAGAGTCAGAGACTACAAGGACCGAGACCACCTCCCTTGATACTCTACGACATAATAGTTCTGCTAAGGTAATGACAATACGACGATGCTAATGCACACGACTTGAGTTAGAGATAGAGCTAAAGTGCTGAGACCCGCCAAAGGTTAACGTTTATTGACGTTCTCATCACACCTCCCCTGATACTCGCTCGCATCAAGTACACCAACCACACACATACAATCACATGCGTATTCCTATCATCATCATCATCATCATGTTATAAACAATAAAGTAAATATGCATGAACAAATAATAGAAATATTGGATGACATGTTGTATGCACATTACAAACATATTCGCACAGAATCAAGCATGGCATTGGACTCAAGAAAATAGAAAATAGTTTGTTATTAACCAATTAGTTTAGAGTTCTGTTTCCTCACCTTAGCTTACTAATAGATACTTTTCCAAGCTTTAGAATCACTTTTATAATGTTATTATATTGTTAGAAGACCTAACAAAGTAGATAGAATTTAATTAGAATTAATTCTGAATTTAAAAACCATTCTTTTAACTGAGGGTCGGAGGTAGGGTCGGAGTCCTAATGTACCCTGGGTGCGACCCTCCTCAAACTCTGAACTTCCCGAACACTGAGGGTCGATGGTCAGGATCACCTAGGGTCGGATGGTCATCGACCCTCGGTGCGACCCTTGGTCCAATTCCCTCTTTTAGTCCATTCTTCGTGCTTGGGATCCTATGGCTTGCTCCTACATTCCATTCTACATTCATTCCATGGTCTGAAATCATGTATAATCCACATAGATAGCTTTCATGTAATCCCCCATGGTTTTCCATGAAAACCTAACCATGGGTTGATGGTTTGGGTTTCTCCGAGATCACACTCTCATCAATATCTAACCTAAGGTCTGTAGAAACTCATGGAATTAGTATCCATACCTGAGAAGAATACTCCTTCTCTGCAACTCTTCTCTTTTGGCTAAATTCTCTTCCTTGCTTCTCTTCTTCTCATTTTCCTTCTCTTCTCTTTCTCTCAATTCAATTAGGGTTGTGAAAGGAGTGAAGAGGCTTAGGGATGTCCTTTAAATAGAGTAGGAACATCCTAAAATAAGTCCCTTTGAGATTAGGAAAGAATCCAAATCGAAAATAAGGAAATTTCCTAATTTCAGTTTCGGAGGCAACCGAGGGTCGATGGGAGGGTCGATGATCCCGTCGACCCTAGGGTTCAAGATGTCCGACCCTCCCTTCAAAATTGAGGGTCTGACTTTCTGGTTTGGGAGGTCCGACCCTGCTTAGCTGGGTATGCGACCCTCCCTTCCAATTAAGTGTTTTTGGGTCGATTTGATACTTGGGATCTCGATCTCCTTCACACCCTTGGTCCATTTGACTCGACCATGATAGGTAAACCTGGTTCAAGGTGGTAAGACCGGGTTAGATTGACACGGGTCTTACAATAATGACTTTCAAAAATCTCATCACCTTTGGATGGATAAAATCTCCTAAAGTCAAGATCCTTCAACCATGTGCATGAGTTCTTTATAATCTTTGACAATGCCACTTTTGGGTGGACAGTGTCACTCTTTGCTGCATCCATAAAAAATGAGAGTTTATGTCAGTGTCATCTTCGGGTGAACATTGTACTTCTTTACTGTATCTTGTAAATATGCAAATATTAGATTTGAACATATTATAACAGTTACAAACCTTAATTTGAATAAACTTGGACAATATCACATTTGGGTGAACACTATCAAACTAAAGTATTTACAAACACAGACTTTTGAATTTGAACACATCATAATGAAACAAGGTTGCCACTTTGGTGGTCACACCAAGTTCCACCATGATATGAATAAATCTCAATCGCAGCTCATGTGGGATATTTATTTAATCATGAATGCATTAAAATACAACTTTACAAGTCTAAACATTCAAATAATCATGCATAATAACTCAATAATCAATTTGGTACAATAACTTTAAGAAAAAAATCAACAGAAACACTACAAGCTAGGTTCCCATTAGGTATTTTTCCATAATAACATGTTTTTCAATGTATCTAAATGTATCAAAATATATACCAACTTGAAGAGCATAAAAAATGGAGTCCAATGGAACGAATTTAAAGTCAATCCGACCTTCCTAGCCCCCAAAATCGCGTTTTAATGTAGTTTTTTAAAAAAACATAAGCCAAATAGGCCTTTAAGAACCCTGTCAGGGTCGGTTCGGTTCGATCAGCTCTGTCTGCCTAGGATCGGTTCGCCTTGGTTAGGCTCAAATCGAACCAAATATACCATTTATCTCTTCTTTTTTTTTTGAATTACTTTGATCCAGACCAAAAAAAAAATGAACGGTCTGGGTCTTAACCAAACCGCAGTCTAAGCCTCGAATCGACTATTGGTTCAACCACCGGTCTACTTGGGTCATATTCCTAGGTAAATGGGTTGGGTAGTTGGGTCATTTTTCTAGTTAGGATAATGGGCATTTAACTGGGCCGATGGGTCAGTCAACGGGTCTGGTCTGTCACACGTGTAACCCGCACATGTGACAGGGCTAGTTAGGCCTCGGGTCAACTTGGGCAGAGTCGGACCACCCCCTAAACCAAGTTAGGGTTACTGAGTTAACAACGTCGCCAGAAATTTTTTTTTTTAATTTCTACCAGCAAGTGAGATCCACTCGAGGTTACCGCCGACGAGTGGCGACGTGTTCGACGGTCGACATCGGTGATTTTTATATCAACTGGAACCGTCTCATCGAGAGCTTTCCATTGGTATATAGCATGACCTATTTCTCCGATCAAAAATTTTTTATCGATGGAAAAACTCGACAGATTTGATCCAAAAATCATAATTTTTCTTTTTCAGGTCATTCAAATCTCATGGGTAGGTCTTTACAATGTTCTACCATCGATTCTAGGTTTGTATGATTGGCTCTGATACCAACTATTAGATTAATTGTAATTAGGGTTTCAATCAAACCCATCTCAATCCATACAAGAACTCTAGAACACGATGGGAGCCATAATCTATGAATCATAAAGACAAATCTGCCGGTGAAGAGATCAATTTCCATATCCTCCAAGACGCTCCAAGCTTTGATCGAAATCTCTCGGTTACAGTTTTCCACAGCCTTCAGAGGGTATCCTGATGTTTCTTGCTAATGGGTGCAGAGAGAACTGATTAACTGTGACTGTGAAGACTCTAACCCAGTATTTATAGAATACTACTGTAATCCTAAAATCATTTCCACAATAGAATTAGGGTTACCAAACCTATCTCATACCATGTGACGGACCAAACCAAACATGTTCTATCGTGTCAATCAAACTCCCACTAAATAACTAGTTTAGGTAATTAATTAAGCCCATATAAATTTAACATATCTTCTACCACTATCTCTTCTTCTTCACTGGCTATGTAAGACCCACACTCCATGAACCCGATCTAAACCTTTAATTCATTTGTAATAGGTCTTCCAATCATCATTGGGCCAGACGGAACGAGCGGATGACAATCAGGTATGAAAACGGACCTAAAAATATGATATTTTTCATACCGGTCTTATGGTACCGGTCTATGTTACCGGTCGACTGGTATGTCTGCGCGGGTAGACTAATTAGATCTGAAAACGGATCTCTGTGGGTCCCGCTTATCAAATATCGAGCCTAGGGACTTTCCTAACGTAGGAAAACTTCCTAAACCCCAACCTAGTCTATTTAAGGACCCTTAAACCTCCTTAGAACTCTTTGATTGTTTCTCACAAACCCTAGAGAGGAGAAAGAGACCGAAGAAGGAGAAGGAGCTAAGAAAGGTGGGAGAGGAGCCGCCATTGAACGAAGAACACCATAGTTGCGAACCAACAGTAAGTGTTTGAACTTCTCTCTAAGTTAAGCATTATAGATGATTAGTCATGAATTGATCAATACCATGTAAGGCGAGGTATTGATTTAAAATCCTTAAATTGCCGTCAAACCCTAACACAATCGATAAACCCTAGATTCACATTCTAAGCTACGGATCATCGAAACTAGAACTTGAATGGAACATGAAACAACTTTAACTCGTTGCTCAGGCCTAGAATGCATAGGAGAAACCCTATAACCAATAATGGGTGACCGACGGAAGGCGAACACCAAGATTGGCGGTCTTCCGGAGGCATACCGGTCGACCATACTAGTCGCACCATATGCGATTGGTATTGCGACTGGTACCTCTCAAGAGCTGATCTGTGGGGAACCGGTCGACCATACCGGTTGCACCTTTTCCCATAGTGCAACAACCAGTACCTATGACCGGTATGCACTGTGAGGGGTATATTTTGATCCAGTTGGTTTTCCAACCAACGTAAACCCTAAGAAACTAATTATAATTCAATCCTAACATCGTGTAGGACCTTGTGATAGCAAGTTTGGATTCTATGATGCGGAGCAAGCTAGCAATCAAGCATCAGGTAAGGGAATCGGACCTAAACCCTAATAACTTAATAACAGTAAAATGTTGTTAATAACTATGATTCTGTGGAATGGTGTTTGTGCGTACTTACATGTCATCTTTACTTTCAGTTATTATATTGTTCATGCATACTCGCTATGCTAGGTTTGTGTGTTAGACATGTGATTATTTTCGTTGGTGTGTGGAATGAGAAAGGTCTGGGGTCTTGGATCATTCCTCACACTGGCACCTTTTCGTATCGCTTCTGTCTTAGCATGCTTGGTGCGGATAGGGTATCAGGGGGAGAAAGTGGCACTGTGGTCTCCGACCTGACCACTAGACTCGAGCCCTATCTCTATGTCATAGGGAGCTGTGCTTTGATAGGGCTTACTGTGATGACATATAAAATTGGTTAGTTACGAGCCCAGTTTGCAAGCCCTCGCCAATAGGGGCTTACGTGTTGGTATGGGTAGGACATCAGGGGAAGTGTTGGCGGTGTGTGATCCAGACACTTTAGCTCTATCTCTATTCTATAGTGGGTGCATGTGGGACGACAGTGGTGTTTGATCCATTGGACGGATTCATATACTCGTGTATAGAGGTGCGGTGGCCGCTGATCCTTTCTATAGCACATTGCAAACTTAAAACTATACCATAATGTGAATGTTACTCATGCATGTTGTTTGTTGCATTGTCTGATTTTCTTACTGAGCTAAGTTGTGAACTTGCCCTTGTATATATACATGTTTTTAAATGTTGATGCAGGTTACACTGTCGAGGACTACATGGATGCTCCAGTGTATGGAGAGGTTGCTGCTTTGGAAGTGCAAGTAGGGGAGGACGAGCATGATGCTTCATGCGAGTGCCTTTTCTGCGTGTACCTCTAGGATATGGATGATTTGATTATTTTATTTCAGTTGAATTTTATAAACGATGTAAAGCTATTTATTTACGTTTTGATATTTTGAATAATTAGATAATTTATTTATTTATCAATAGAAGTACTCAGTTCATTATTATTAAGACTTCTACTGTATTTAATCGTATTCTGATTATGGTTATGTGCAATGGTTTGTGTTAGTGGACACGGTCTTATTGAGATCCTGGTGTAAACCGTTGATTTAGTGGCAGTTCACTCACACTTTTGGTTTAGCCGAAATTAGGGTGTGACAGGCTATGACGCCAACGAAGAATATTAAAGATGAAAAGATGAAGCAATCCGAGGAATCCCTTAGGAAAGTCATCTATTTGAGCTGCTGGGGACCCAACTGAACTCAAAAAACTTTAAGGGGATAAAGAAGAGGATTGGGCTGTGTTGGGGGAAAATAATGGTTCCTGATTAATCCAACCATAGAAAGGAGATCTTAGAAGATGACCACGTGGCGTCTATCTATGGCATCAGAAGGAGGGCGTTACGGTAATTATTAAAAGAAGCCCGTATTCGACCCCCCTCAGTCTGACTCTGCCAAAAGGTGACAAGTAGACTGGGGTGGTTGGGCCATTAATGAATTGTCTCTGATAGCCATAAATGCTGACAATCGACATTAATGCGAGGTATGCTGACTTGACCCACCGATTTACAAGATCTCGGTCCCAACCGACGAACTGTCAGAACATTACTGGGTAAAAGCACCATGATGGAGACAGGGTTGGGTGGTTATGGGTAACATAACCCAAAAGGAGGTACGAAGAATCATCCAAGGGGGTCGAAAAGTGGCTGATGTGACATTATGACACGAGTAGGAGGGTCGAAAGATGGCTGATGTGACATTATGACACGAGTAGGAGGGTCGAAAAGTGGCTGACGAGACGTTATAGTACAAACTAGGGGGTCGTAGGACCATTAACCTACAATGTCTCAAATTGTTAAATATTTGACAAAGAAACCATAAGAAAGCAAGCCAAAGAGGGGAATGGTCACATATTCGTGAACCTATATATATATATGTAATACACAAGCTTGTAATAGATAGACAACTGATATACAAAAAATAGCTCTTGCTCTCCGTCGGGTTATCCCTCCCACTTTCTTAATTGTCTTTACACCAATCCTTTCTACCACATTCGAGTTCATGAGTAAGTAGGGAAGGTATTTGAACATTCACACCTCAGGGAACCCCTTGTTCGAGAAGGAACTCCCGAGTTTCACCCCAGAGTTCCATATTGTCTGTCCTGGTCAAATCCCCTACGGATTCCATCGACAACAGGCTGGAAGAAGATTCCGCCAAAGTAAAAAGGAGAGAAATTTTTTGTTTGATTTTGAGACTGTGATCAGAATAGTCGAATTTGTAAAATTGGTTGTTAATGCTAATGTTCTTGTACAAAAATGTACAATACAAATATACAATAGAATTGTTTCTATTTTGGCCCCTTATCTTTCGAGTAGTTGTGCAGAAATCCATAGTTATTATTTGCTAAATTTCATCAAATCCATATAATTTTCCTCCATGTTCTTGGTAAATGCAAAATCTATTCAAAACGAGAATGAATACAACCAAAGGAACAAAAGATAAACACTCTTGAATCCAAAGAGAGGAAATAGGCAACGAAATCGATCCCACAACGGAAAGGGCCTTCTTGGCAACGGTATTGGCTAAGCCATTCAAACCCTTTGAGATAAAACAAAAGGAACAATTTTTAAACATAGTAGAGAGATGAATAATGTCTTCAACAATAGATAGAATGAAACTAGAAAGGGGAAGGGAAGTGAAAATTTTTTTTACTTAGAAAATAAACTTTCATAATCATTACAGCATATATTGTCAAATGACTACGTAACTAATTTCAAATCATTCTATATTTAATTATTAATTTACATTTCACTTTGCATCAAAATCCTTTACATTTAAAAAGTAAAATAAATTTTACATCTAATTAGTATCATTATTAATTATGGTTAGAAATTTAAATTGTTTAGGCAATCATGTTGTGTTATACCTATACAAGTTTCCTTTTTAAATTTAGAAATTTCACTTCCCTTCCCTTTTAATTTACCTTGCATCCAAAGTGAGCCTTAGTGTGTTGTGGGAAATTTCCCCCATAGATATTGTATTGTCCATACAAAACAAAGGCATGGTCTTTAGCTCCCTCTCTTTCTAGGGGTATTAGCTTTGAAGTGTATGCCATTTGAGGGATGGGTGTCTTGAGGCCCAATGTAAAGATAGGAGAATCAAACCCTTGATCTCTAGGTGTCTATAGTTAATGGGCAAAACACCAACCAACAGGACAAGCTAGGTACTTCTTCACAATGTAGATGATGGATGAAAGATTGAGTACAAGCATAAAACGCTTCCTTTTTAGATGAGCCACTTAATCAGGGAAATTTTGATCAGAAAAAAACCTTAATCCCGGCATTCGATTTTATTCAATTCAATTCGCTTGAATTCTATTTAGTCTATCTAAAACTAAAATATATTTTTAACAGATGTGCCTAAATGCTAGAGGCCAACCAATGGTCAACATGTGGCAGAAGAAGTGCCATCCTCCTAGCCTGAGCACATCCGTCTCTCAATATGCTTAAATTAGGGGCTAATACGACTATAACTGCATCACCAAGGGTATAATCAATTAAAGCAATTATAAAGACCGGGTGGGACTCACGTCATACCTTTAAATAGGTTCACCTATCAAAGATTATATTAGATTCCACTTACACTTTCTATTGTTCGACCATTTTACTATTAACTGTGCGGATTTAACTTAGGCATCAGAGTATACCCTTTGGACCCCAAGTCCGACCACTCGTATTGCTTGTTTCTTTTTCATAAGCAGTTTTAGTCCCACCTTGGCAAATTAGCTTGGATTCTAGCAACAACAATAAACAAAACCAGAATCGAAATCTAGAAACACTAAAATTTCGAGGAAGCATGGTTCTACAAAAGCATGCCCCCTCTGTTGATTCAACATCTCTTGCTCTTAGAAGATGTCAATCATTTGTCTACTATTGTTTTTTCACTTATCTCTATCTTATGTTTCAAAGAAATTAAATAATAACGTTTGCTAATCCCAGCTTGCATTGACAATTTGGTTATAAGCGAGCGTACATACTTGAGGCTTGATCAATGGATCATGTGTCAATCAGTCCATGAACACGACACGATTGAATGAATAATTTCAATTCAACAAAAAAAAAAAAAAATCAAATCCTCTTGCCTACATCGGATGTATGACTGGCAACTTTCCTCTTCCCCTCATCCCTCATCCTCAAGAAGTGTCGTTTTATAATAGCACTTAATTCCATCTCCTAACCCCACAATAAACATTGTAAATTAAAAAAAAAAAAAAATTTGATAAAAAAATAATTTAAATAATAAAACTCTTGTGCTTCCTGCAATATTTGTTGTACAGCTCCGCCTTAGTCTTTTCTTAGGAGATGGATCAATATAATTAATATTTTTTTCATTAAAAAATATTCTATGGGGATCCCTGATTTATCACTTGACATATCCAGTGTATCTAGTCCAATTCTGCACGTATGGTTTTATTTCTTGATTTCATCAAACTCCAAAACCCATTGTATTCCACAAACCATTGGCGAGTGGTAAAACCGCTGCCCCAAGTTTCTGGATCTGAACCTGAAATCACTGTTTCCCTTCACTGCTTCACTCTTTTTTCTATATAAGAGCTACCCATTTGAGCTTCTTCTCCATCGGAACACACTCGAAATCGCTTCTAACCCTTATTTGTTGCTTCCAAATTCGAAAAAGGAGAAATTTTTCTCTATCTTTCTATAATCGGAAGACAAGAAATTGCAGGATAAGAAGAAGAAGAAGAAGAATAAGAATTACAAGATGAGTTCGACAAGCAGAGCTTGGGTCGTTGCAGCGAGCGTTGGATCTGTGGAGGTACTGAAGGATCAAGGCTTCTGTAGATGGAATTATACCCTGAGGTCTCTTCACCAGCTTGCCAAGAGCAATATCCGGTCAATTTCTCAAGTGAAGACCTTGTCTTCTACCACTGTCTCTTCTTCTTCAATGGCTATGGCAACGAAGAAGATTAAAGATGAGAAGATGAAGCTGTCCGAGGAATCCCTCAGGAAAGTTATGTATTTGAGCTGCTGGGGACCCAATTGAACTAAAAGCTTCAAGGAGATGAAGAAGAAGATTAAGCTGGAAGAAGATTCCGCCCAAATGAAAGAGAGAAATTTTTGGTTTGATTGAGACTCTGATCAGAATAGTCGAATCTGTAAAACTGGTTGCTAAATGCCAATATTCTTGTACAAAAATGCACAACACAATAGAATTGTTTCGTTTTGGATCCCTCTCTCGGGTAGTCGTTCTGGTATCTATAGTTATTATCTGCTGAAATTCATCAAATCCATATCATTGTCATCCATGTTCTTATTATACAGAGAGAGCTTTATCATCCAATAGATATCACAACCGATGGAGGAATTGAACAACAGAAGATGATCTTTTTCCAACATTCAACCGGTGAAAGGGGGGGTCGAATCTCTCCAGCGGAACTTACTGTAGGGATCCTCTCCTGCGCCCTAGTCCAACACTAAACAGCAGCAGCAGGTTGATGTCACAATTACCATTCCAAATATGCTCCAATTTTTCTTCATTTTCACTTTTTTCCATGTTGATGCGGTTCTTTAATTTTCTTTATTTATTTAGGGAAAACGAATTCCACTACTTTAATTTTCTTTAATTTTTTTTATTTATGTAAATAAAAAGATCTCTACAACATTAATATGGGATTTTTCTCACAACATTAAACGTGAGGATTTCTTCTCACAAACCTCTCATATTCTGGTATTTTTTTCTTTTCTCATCCCTTATATGAACCATCTATTTTTACTCAAAAAAAAAAAAAAAAAAAAAAAAAAAACTGGTCTTCAACCCATTAGGAGTACCTTCACGAATAAATGTAGGACAGATATTTGAATGCTTGCTCGGATTAGCGGGGGATCTGTTAGCATAAAAAATCATTTTAAAACTGCTTCGTTTTATGGGTGTTCAATATACTTTTGTCTTTGCATTGAAATGAGTGTTCTGAAGAAACTTCAGTTAAATTATATGACCATTTATTGGTATCATTTTTCACACTCCCTTAGGCTCTAATTGGTAAAAGAAAAGAAAGTGAAATTTTTTTACTTAAGAAGAAAACTTTTTTAATTATTTCAGCATATGCTATCAAATGATTATGTAATTAATTCTAAATTATTCTACATATTATTATTAACTTACACTTCACTTTGCATCAAAATCTCTTGCATTTAAAAAGAAAAATAAATTTTACATTTAATAAGTATCATTATTAATTATGATTAGAAATTTAAATTATTTATATAATCATGTTGTGTTATACCTATACAAGTTTCATTTTTAAGTTTAGAAATTTCAATTTCCTTCCCTTTTAATTTCCCTTGCAACCAATCTTAGCTTTAATGTATTGTGGGAAAATTTCCCTATGGATATTGTATTGTCCATACAAAACAGAGGCATGGTTTCTAGTTCCCTCTCTCTCTCTCTAGGGGTATTAGCTTTGAAGTGTACGCCATTTGGGGGATGGGTGTCTTGAGGCACAATGTGAAGATAGGAGAATCAAACCCTTGATCTCTGGGTGCCTATAGTTAATGGGTAGGACAGCGACCAACTGAACAAGCTAGGTACTTCTTCACAATGTGGATGATGGATGAAAGACTAAGCATGAGTGTAAAGCCCTTCCCTTTTTGATGAGTCACTTAATTAGGGCAATTTTTATTAGGAAAAAACAGAAGAAAAAAAACTTTAATCAGGGTATTCGACTTTAGTCAATTCAATTCACTTGTATTCTATTTAGTCTATCTAAAACTAAATATATTTTTATCATAACTGATGTGACTAACTGCTACCGACCAACCCATGGTCAACACGTGGCAAAAGAAGTGTCATCCTCCTAGCCTGGGGCACAACCATCTCTCAATATACTTAGGGGACTGACCCGACTATAACTACATCACCAAGGGTATATAACCAATTCAAGCAATTGTAAAGACCGGATGTGACTCATGTCACACCTCTATAAATAGGCTTACCTACTAAATATTACATCAGATTCCATTACTCTTTCTACTGTTCAGCCATTTTACTGTTAACTTTGCGAAGTTGACTTAGGCATCAGAGTATACCTCGCGGACCCAAAGTACGACCACTCTTATTGCCCATTTCTTTGTCATATGCAGTTTTAGTCCCACCTTGGAAGATTAGTTTGGATTCTAACAGCAACAATAAACAAAACCAAAATCGAAATCGAGAAAAACTAGAATTTCGGGTCAAGCATGGATCTGCAAGAGCATGCCCTCTCTGTTAATTTAGCATCTGCTACTCTTAGAAGATGTCAACCGTTTATTTATTGTTTTTTCACTCGTCTCTATCTTATGTTTCAAGGAAAGTAAATAATAAAGCTCGCTAATCCTAGCTTGCCCTGACAATTTGGTTTTAAGTGAGTGTACATACTTGAGGCTTGGTCAATGGATAATATGTGTGTTAATCAGTTCATGAACACGTCACGATCTAATTAATAATTTCAGTTTTACCTAAAAAAAATATAACAAATCTTTTTACCTGCGTCAGGTATATCTTGCACCCTTCCTCTTGTCCTCAAGAGATACCGTTATCCATTTGGATCCACATCTTCTCTTCTTAGAGGTTCAGGAGGAGAGGGGGCAGCCCCATTAAATGGCCAACACTTGGGGCTTGGATGAATCCAAACCCTCCATCTGAGCCGACAAGGGGATGTCGGTTTGGATTCACCCGAACCTTAAGTGTTGGCCATCTAACAGGACCGTCGTTTCTCCTCCTGAACCTCTGGGAGGAGAGGATTTGGATACTATCGTAACACTTAATTCCATCTCTTGACCCTACAATAAACAATATAGATTAAAAAAATACAACTCATGTGCTTCCCGCAATATTTATTGTTACAGCCCTCCTTCCTCTTTTCTTCTTAGATGGATCAATATAATTTTTTTTTCTTGTCTAATTCTGCACGTGTGGTTTTATTTACTTTCAATTTTTTTTATTTTTAGGTAAATTTATTTCCTTTCATTGATTCCATCAAACTCCAAAACCTGTTGTATTCCAAACCATTGGCGAATGGTAAAACCGCTGCCCCAGGTTTCTGGATCTGAACCTCGCTTCAAAGCACTTTTCCCTTCACTGCTTCACTCTTTTTTTCTATATAAGAGCTGCCCATCTGAGCTTCTTCTCCATCAAAACACACTAGAAATCGCTTCCATTGCCTCCAAATTTCAAAAAGGAGAAATTTTCTCTATCTTTCCATAACCAGAAGACAAGAAATTGCAGGATAAGAAGAAGAAGAATTACAAGATGAGTTCGACGAGCAGAGCTTGGATCGTTGCAGCGAGCGTTGGAGCTGTTGAGGTACTGAAAGATCAAGGCTTCTGTAGATGGAATTATGCCCTGAGGTCTCTCCATCAGCATGCCAAGAACAATATCCGGTCAATTTCTCAGGTGAAGAGTTTATCTTCTACCACTGTCTCTTCTTCTTCACTGGCTATGGCAACGAAGAAGATTAAAGATGAGAAGATGAAGCAGTCCGAGGAATCCCTCAGGAAAGTTATGTATTTGAGCTCCTGGGGACCCAATTGAACTAAAAGCTTCAAGGGGATGAAGAAGAGGATTGGGCTGAAAGAAGATTCCACCCAAATGAAAAAGAGAAAATTTTTTGTTTGATTGAGACTGTGATCAGAATAATTGAACCTGTAAATTGGTTGTTAATGCCAATATTCTTGTACAAAACGCACATTACAATAGAATTTCGTTTTTGGCCCTTTATCTTTCTGGTAGTTCTGGGATCCATCGTTATTATCTGCTGAATTTCATCAAAAGCATAAAATTTTCATCCACGGTCTTATATAGAGAGCTTTATCATCCAGTAGATAGCCCTCTTTTATTATTGTGTTCTTCTGTTCAAACTCTCCATTTTTGTGTCTTTAAGTTTCTATTTTTACAGAATTACACTTTCGTATTCACCTAAACCTCTTTTACTCTTCTGCTAATCCGTATAACCATTTCTGTATGGCTTTTGAAGCTTCTTACCTCTCTGCAAATAGGCTCTCTTGTCTCCCTCTAGTTAAGACAAAAAGAAATTATGCAGGATTGAACCTGGATTTTTTTTTCCCGGTGAATAATGAATCTAGATTTTGTACTGCCATTTAGATCCCTATTTATGTTCCTCCAGACTATCTACTTTTCTAACTATAATATCCCCAACTCAAATTCCTAGTGCAATAGAATACCAGTTCCAAAATTCCAAAATAACATCAAGGTAGTCGTTTGGAGATACCAAAGAGATTCCAAAGACAAATCTCCATTGGGCTGGCAGATTCATTTGGGAGTAAACAGTTCTCAGAAGGGAAAAAACAAAAGTTCACAGATCACAGGTCAAAAAGAAACTTCTTAAGCCGTAAATTAAATTGAGAAGAGAGAGAGAGAGAGAACTGTTAATATTAGCTGTTATGTAGACTTCTTTAATGTAGGACAATTGACATGTCTTTATCAGATAACAGTATGGATTCTTATGCATACCATGAGATTATTGTTGTTCTTTGTGCTCCTCTGTGTGGCAGAATTGAACATCTAGCATGCACCATGAATTGTATTTTCTTCTACAGAGTTTGAAGGTAGCAATCATGTCATATCCATCCACACCCTTCTATGGGTATATAAGTGAAGAGATTTTCAAGATCCAGTCTTTAAAGTTAAATAATTTCCCTGAACAAGTCTCCAAATCCACATTTTCCATGCAACAGTAGTTAATATATCTACTTCTAGATAGATACAAGTTATATAGTATGTTTCTTTATGAATACAACACCTGCAAGATCATCTCCCAAGTATATGGTTGAGCTTTTTAAACCTTTCCAAGTTTAAAGTACCATTTGTACAAAGAAGGATCCACATCCTTACATAAGACAATGACATTATCAATCTTACAGGTTATAATACCGAGATACAAATATTAACACGAATTCAACATCATGACATAGCCACTTTCTTTAGATTCTGTTTCTTATTGTCGATACATGTTTCTGGTTACTCATGGAGAAGGGGTGCGAAGCTGCTATCTTTAGCAATGAACTTTGAGCCATGGAGTTTGATTGGTTTAAGAGAGTAAATGTTATCAAAGTCATGGTTAATGCTTTATCTTGCACCATGATTGTCCTGTGCCTAATAGTTCATCGAGGCATATAGAGTAGAAATATTTTACTGGATACTGAATATGAATCTTGTGTCTGATTTTGCAATTGCTAAACTTTTCAATCCAAATTCATCCAATCATGCAGTTCTTGTTGACACCTGCGGATACATATTTCCAGCTAATTTTGAACAATGCTTGAATTGTTGAAAAGATCTCTGTGGATTTGACCCCATGGTTATGGTTCTTATGGACCTGAATCCATTAGTATGGAACATTTTGTTTTCCAAGTGATATCCATTAATATATAAAAGAGTGAAAAAGTGCTTTCATTGTCTTGTAACTTTCAAATTGCCCATCTCTTTCTCAGAATGTCTCCAGCGTATATTTATACCTATGTCTATACATCCAGATCCATGAGAATGGCTACATCATCTTGCATATTGAAATCCAAGGCTGCTTCCATAAGAAATCTAGGTTTTCTTATTAACTTGGCTGCATGCAGAGCCTTTATAAGCAATCTGGCTATTTTGAGCTAGTTGGAAGTTTGATTTTGCTATCCTGACACTAGATACTGACCATTTATGACTTTTCTCCTTGTATTCACAGCCCTCATTAACCTTTTTTTTTTTTTTTTTTTTTTTCATGTTGTTCGACTTCTCTTCTAGTTGTATTCTGGGATGTGGTAAAACCCATTGGTCTGAAACTAACCACATTTGGAGAGTGAGAGACAGGGAGCCAGGGACAACATTTCCACAAGATCTGAGTGGCAACCAAGCACCTTCTTAGGGCACTAGAATACTGAAAAGACTCGGTATAAACTACTCTGTGCTGCTCTTGAGTTGCTCTTCTGGTGAGCACTATATAAGTAGAAGTAGTAGAACACTAAACAAAATTTTGGCAGCACGTGGTATATTATATATATTCTGTTTTTCACATTGTTCCTAGTAGAAGAAAATATAAAACCTCCTACAGCAGGGCTCACAATCTCAAACAGAAAAAGCTTCATGATATGATATGTAACTTATATAAGTGTGCATTTATAGGTTTATTTACTGTAAACTAAACTTTGTTAATAACTAGGTAATTTACAGCTGAATTGAAGTTTGGCAATCTTTTCTTAGTATTTCTTTTAAGGTGAAGAGGGAAAAGAAGAAAATTCTATATAGATCCTGATGTCTGATCAAAGTTTATTGCCATCCTCCCTTCCTGTTGCAAGGACTTATTTTAGCAGCATCTCATGAGCTGTCCACTTATGGAGGACATTTTCCTATCCCTTTCCATGCTGTTATGTTCTCTTAGTTGATGAATCTTGAGATACCATTCAAAGATGTGAGAGGTTACAAAAGCTGGTCATTGATGAAAGCATGTAAAGGGTTCCAATCCTCAACCTCTGGTTAAATCTATGCTTTAGCTTTTCTTCATGCTATCTTATAATTTCTTTAGGTTTCTTTAATTCTAAATAAGAGGTTGGGAAGTGTCCCTTTGATTGTATACTTGGCATGGCCCTACTAATATCCATGTTCAATATTGATGCTATTAACTCTGCAATGAGTCTTAGTTCAATGAAACATTGTTCCTCTCACAGACACTATTGATCTTCAAAACTTTTTGCTCCCCACGAAGTAATCCAACTCTGGATGGCTCGTGTAAAATCTGCTGGTATTCAGTATAATAAAAAAATGTTTTTGTGCAACATTTATTCATTGATTTTTCTCTAACCCCATTATAATCTCTTTCTGCTGCTACCTCATGGTTGAAGTCAGATGCAATGCAGGAGTTTCTCATTACTTTCGAAGTGATATAACTTTACAACAATATCTAGATTGACAAGGGTTTGGGGTTTTTTTTTTTTTGGGTGGGGGTGCAATATTAACAGAGTCAGTTCAGCTCAGACTTTTGTTCCTGTAAAATATTTACATGCAAGCATAGCACGGTGGATGCCCACGTGAAACCTTAACTATGAACGTGGAATCTAAAACCCTAAATCAAACAGATGGACCCCCATTGTACGTGGAGAACTCAAATGAAGAGGTCGATGGAATCTGCAAAGAAAAGTTAACAGCAAATTGCACAGAGGATAGATTGCTGGAGAATGCAAGGGAGAAAAAGAGATCACTGGAGAGTTGCAAAGGGATAGAAATTACCAAGAACTGCAAGCAAGAGAAATTGCCAGAGCTGAGGAAAAGGAAAGGGATGTCACCAGGAAGAAGATGGCTCATTTTGGATTCAATCAGGCTGCAGATTTGCACATCAGAACAGGGGCATTGCAACCACTGTAGTTTTCCCCAGTAAGCATTGGAAAACAAAAGCATTATTTGGCACCATGCAAAATCTGGGCTGCTTTTTGATACGTCATTGTAGCAAAAAATACTGTACTACGCCTAAACATCTTTTTGGATTGCAAAATTTTTATGGCCTTTGTTTCTCTTTTTCAAGTTCAGGAGTCATTTACCTACTTGTTTTGGATTTCATATTATTTGTATTGAAAAAAGCACACATACACATACATACAAACAGAACTGTTTATCATTTTATTTCATTTTTCGGCTAATGTGCCGATAAGAGTATCCTATTGTTTCAATTATGCATGCATAATCTTGCATGGTATGATTTTGAAGGTTACATTTGAGTGTACACAGATGCACTGCTGGGTTGGAATCCAAAATCAAATCGTTTTAACTTCATCATCTACTTTTCACAAAAATTTACAATAGACATGAAATGGTTGGATAAGCGAACCTCACTTGAAATCTTGCTTCCCATGTATGGACTGACCCTTGCTTAATCACTCAGTGCTACCTTCTTAACCAAAATATGACTCTTATAGTGAAAGAAAAATATAAGAGATTTGTGGAGGAAAGGACCGTGGATGAGAAAAATGGAATTTTGGAATACTAATCATAATCATAGGACAAGAAGGATATTTTACAATGAGAAAGCACTTCCATTCCCATTTCTTCTGTGGTTTTTCTTTGAACCCCACTCCATAGCTTCGGCAACAGCTCGTTGACGTTCTTCTGCTCTTTCATCATCCCAATGATCTCCATCCTCACTTGGTGCTGTCTCCTCTGAAGCTGAACATGGAACAGGAGGAGGTGAAAGTACCCCCTGTTCAGGATCTATTGATAGGAAACTTAGAGCACTGACAACGTCACTCATCAAGGGACGGACAGATGCTTCCTCTTGAACACACATTGCAGCAACCGCGACAGCTTGATTCAAACCTCTCACTGGGAAGTCCCCTTGAAGGAGTGGATCAGCCATCTCTGGGAATCTTTTTGGGTCCCTGAAAATTGGTTGTGCCTGTTCGATGCAGTACAGTATTAGACAAGGTAAGTTGAGAATGGATTAAAGTAACCATGCAAAGGTTAATTATCTATACTGTGATCTTGTCCAGGTTCTAGTTTATTAGGGAATTAAGGAACCCATGTAAAGGAAATGAATGAAGGAACCCCGAGATTTTATAAAGCAAAACAGAATTTGCTTTTGAAAATGATTTCACTTTTTGTTGGAGGAAGGAATCTGTTAGAGAAAAAACCATGGGATCAAATTCATAACTGAAGATAACATGAATATGTTCCAACTATCAATCCTGGGCCAAAACATAGATCAGCATTTTTAAATTCTAATAATGAAGCTGATGCCATGGGCATGTACTACCTGACTTGCAACCAAGAGTTGCATAGGGGTACCGATCTCAGCTGTTGATATAAAAGTATATAAATTAATTCCATGCAAAACTCAACCTTCTAGGCTAGTCAAATAAAGATTAAGCAGTAATGGATCACGTTCTGATAGAAAAATTAGCCCTTGGAATAAGCCACTTGCCCAGAATATAAACTACCCATCTAATTTAATGGAAGCACAACCAACTGAAAACAGCATATTGAAAAGATAAGGGGGATGGCTTCATAAGTTTCTCAACTCATCTGAGCTCTATGGAATGTAGACAATTAAATGAACTTTCCTGTCTCCTAGAAAACTAGCTAATGATTTCAATCCTATCATTTTCAACTACGTGGAATGGCCCCCCTTACAAGTTATAATCATGAAAAACTAAACTTTTGCAGAAAAAGAAAGAAAACAAAGGATAAGAATGAAAATTACCCAAGAAACTAGGTTTTGCTCTTCTAATGGCCTCGTGGTGTCAATTACTCTTCGTCCAGTGATTAGCTCCAGTAAAACAACTCCAAAACTGTATACATCTGACTTCACACTCAGCTGACCTGTTCTTGCATACTCTGGGGCACAGTAACCATATGTCCCCATCACGCGTGAAGATACATGTGTCTTATCTCCAACAGGTCCAAGCTTAGCAAGGCCAAAATCTGAGAGTTTTGGATTGAAATTTTCATCTAGCAAGATATTGGATGATTTCAGATCTCGATATATTACTGGAGGGTTGGCCTTATCATGCAAATACTCCAAACCTTTACCAGCACCAGAAGCTATTTTCATTCTAGTAAACCAGCTTAGTGGCTTTTGGTCTGGTGGGATATCTGCAACACAAAAGTTGAGAACGATGTATTTAGCCAGTTTTGTTGAATTGTTAAATACTGTAAGATGCCACATGGCCAGAATATTCAAAGGCATATATTAGGCAATTAAAATAGGAAGATCAGTTACAGAATAGGAATAAAGAGTATGATCTAGTTACTATGAATATAGAGTATATTACTTGAAAACCACGAGTAATTTTAGAAAAATTTGATCTAAATACAAAAAGATATGGGAGAAAAAAGAGGACTATACCAAGTAGATGGTCTTCAAGAGATCCCAATGGCATAAACTCATACACCAAGAGCCTCTGATCTCCGTCAGCACAATAACCTATGAGATTGACCAGATTTTGATGGTGGAGGAGACTCAGCATCAAAACCTCAACAAGAAACTCCCTGTTTCCCTGTAATCCATTTCTGTCCAATTGCTTCACGGCTGCAAGCTGATCACAATGACCCAAAAAATGGTGATAAATGTTTCCACATCTTGTTGTGTGTGTGTTTTTGTGTGTGTGTGTGTGTGTGTGTGTGTGTGTGAGAGAGAGAGAGAGAGAGAGAGAGAGAGAAGCACTTATTTACCTGGCCAGTACTCACAAGTTTCCCTTTATAGACTCTTCCAAATCCACCTTCACCGATTAAACATTCCTGCCGGAAATTCTTCGTTGCCGTGGCCAGCTCGCGGAAAGTAAAAGTTTGTGCTGCAATGTTACTGTCTGCAGCTTTGTCAGCAGCATTTGTTTTATTTGTTGTTTCAGCTGCAATCTTCCTTTTATTGTCTGCATGAGAAAGAATGTAGCACTAAGTATGCATTGAACAACGAAGGTAGCACTGAAATTTTTCTTAGACCAAGGTCAACATAATGTTCTGAATTTTTTATATTTTTGGGCTGGGAAATAGGTGCAAGAAAGGAGGCTTGAACTCGAGACTACCTTCCAGTTCACTAAGCAAGGGCCAAAAATCCGACCAAGCGAAGGATTAGTTTTCTGAATTTTTATTCAGGTTCAGTGTTTGGTCCACTTCATATTCACATGTAAAGAACCCGGATGAGCTTTCTTCTTTCTCAGTTTTAATTTTATTTTTCTTGCCATCCATTTAACGATCCCAGTCCAGTAGTTAATACTGAAAAAAATGGAATCTCATTTTACATGAAGTGTTGGTAATATTTTCCATAAAGAGAACACTGAAAGATCCCTTACATGTTTAGAGTTAATTGACTTCACATATTGACCTAAACATTCCAATTATCTCCACAGGTACAAAAAAATTATTTCGTTAGAAACCATAACAGGTCCCAAGTCCGAATTAGGGGACATGTTCTCAGGAACTTAAGAGAGACCAAATTCTGGACCCATCATCTGCATCTGATTTGCATGGACCCACAGAATTTTCTCCAAAATGTATTCCGCAGCTGTAAAGTTTTAGTTTCATAGCCTTGGCTCCTTGCCAACAATCATCCCTTTTCCCTTATACCAATAACACTTTAAGTGGTTCAGAACACACAAATGATTGAGCTTACCATTTCATAGGAAATTATATGCTAGAGTTTTGTAAGACAACACATTAAGCCACAAGTTTGAAATGGGTACATATTCCTGAACTGACATTTCAATCTAAGTGTACAACATTGTACCCATCCTATACTACATGGTTAAGAGAACTTTTCCTGAGACGCTAATCTGTACCATTGTTCAAAATCTCGCCAAAATTTCAATAATTTTGGAGAGTGTGAAATGGTAGGCGACTGACAGAATCAACACTTTTTCAAATCGACGGTTGTTGCATTTCGGTTTCACCAAAATGTTACGAACCTTAAATATAAAATGCGCATGTCTAATGGAATGGGTCAAAATTTTGACCCATTTCAACCCATTTTCGCCCTTTTGTGTCTTCTAGTATGACGCCGATGCTTAGATACACTATATTATTTAAAGTATACAGCAGGGTTTGGCATACAAAGCCAATCTAGGGTCCAAACTGAAACTTATATTTCCAGTGACTGTTCTTGTAATCCAAAGGTTCACATATATTTATGGAGGCTTAAATAAGGTTTCCAAGAAGTTTAGAGCTTAAATATGGTCATTTGACAACCGAAATGGCCGTATCTCGGTTTCGCCAGCTAGCGAAATGGCTGGCAAAACTAAGATTTTAAATCTTGATCTGTACACAATAAAAATAAATAAATAAATAAAAAGATACCGGCACTAGTACAAAAACAGTGTAGCATAGTAAGAGAAAATTTTTGTCATGCATTAAAAGAAACGCATCCTTTCAAGGTTGATGTGAGGATGGTAAGAATGTAGATTTTGTTCAACCACTACAGAGTAAATTTTAAGTATTATCTTGCAATGAGAACCATTCAATGCGACTGTCATATTAGTGGGTCCATGAGTTATGGTTTTCTATGGTTTCCTATTATAGGTTTTAAATGGCCTTATGAATTGAGATGGCTGAAGAAGTTAAAGAAGATTTTCAAGGAGAGGAGGCATCTTGACAGGTTGATTCAAAAGGAATTATCAAAACATGCACTCCCACATCTGAATGAGTTCTTACTGTTATTCAGCCAGTTACAAGCATCTGGCAGAAACTAAATGTTGCTGTGGATCTCTTTAATCTACATTTCGAATGTTGTTGGGGAGACAGGAAATTATAATCCAGAGCAATTTGACAATGCTGAGGAAAAGTTGTGTGCAGAAGAAAACATGTCAATGCTAAAATGGGGAACAATCTCTCGAAATATCAAAAACAGCTCCTCTGACGAGCGAACATCATAAGTATAAATGATATGAAGTTGCTCACATGTCACAAGGATCTACTGTAACAAAATTCAAGGACTAGTTATTTACACCAAATGTCAAACAGTTGCAGAGGCAGAGGAAGGTTAAGAATGTTCACCCTGTCGTGGTGGTGGCGCCGGCGACACAGCAGCCGGTGGTTCTTTATAAGCAACAGGGATCCTGTTCTTGCGGCTGGAATTTATCTTGGATCCTTTCTTTCTATGGGATGAAAAACAAAAGCAACTCATGTTTCAATCTATAATAGTAGTGAACTCAGAGACCCGCAGCAGCTCCTTTATCTCAGAAACCCAATCACCCAAAAATCAGAATGCAAAAGTGAAACAAGGTAACCTTCAACAATCTGGTGTGAACCATATGATCGATTAAAAGCAACCAAAGATAGAGCAATTCCAAGGATCACGGTTGAGCTTCCCCTCCGTTCTGCTAAAAGACCATAAAAATAAGGGAGCCATGGATACTTCGAAGTTCAAACAGGGTAAGTTTCATCAGGAAAAACCCACCAAAAAACAAGAACATCCAGAAACCGAAACCTCCCTCGGGAGCTTGTGAAGTGAGTTCTAAATCACAGAAACGGCAAGAGGGAGAGAACCCAGAGAGCTGAAAGACCTTAAGAAAGGAATCAGGAAAAGAAATCGTGACGACAGACCACCACGTTTGCCATGTCTGAGGATGAAAAAAGCCAAGAAAAAAATATGAGGGTTCCCCTTGAAAAACTCCGGATAACAAGGAGAAGAGCTACGGAGCCATTTTGGACGCACGTCTCTGGAAGACGTGCCTCCAATTCTACAGGGTTTGGCCATGAATCCTAGGGTTTTCAGTCTTTATTGCCGTTGAAGAATTGGGTTAAAAGCGGAAATCTTTTGTAATGAAAACTTCAATCATTATAATTGAGGAAACAAAAATTGACCAAATGAGAGACACCGAGTGGATCAAGGAGAAAGGATTAAGAAACAAATTTAACGGTTTTTGGTCGCCACGATTTCATCTTTCATCTTTCCCTTTCTGCTAAATAACCCGAGAAAATCTCAACCTGCCATTACCAGTTTTCCTACTCCTCCTAGAGGATTTCTATCCCTCCCTCCTACAGACCCTCCATTGCGCAGCAAAATTAAATGAGTCCACGAAGTTACTGAAATTGTCGCTCAAAGTTCAAATTTTTAGCGCAAAAAATCCACATGCTTATTTTAGCAAGCAGTGGAAAAGAAAAATAGGGTGTCAATTCGTATCCCGTTTTAAATTTTTAATTAATCGATTCTACTAAGCCAGACGGTGAGGTGACCTTTTTTTTTTTTTTTTTATCGAATCAAATTCATATTAATTTATTCGATTTTGAATGATTAAATCATCGATTTTTAATTGATGAATAGCCAATACAACAATACAAAAAAAAATTTTTGATTCATATTAATTTATTCGATTTTGAATGATTAAACCATCGATTTTTAATTGATGAGTAACGAATACAACAATACAAAAAAAAAAAAAAAACCAATCCTAGACTTTTGTTCATTTCAATCACTAGTCATTAGCCAATGAGAGACTAAAGTCATGGAAACAATGAACGGAGGAGAAAATATGGAATGTAAAAAACTTAGTGAGGACTCCCACATGTTAATACAATGTCTTGTCCGCCAATGACAAGGAGACACGTGGCCCAAGCTAGGGGCAATACAGCTAGTCACGCAAAGTAACTCAATCACTAACACACAGGATTGTATTCCATGAGCAATTCTTTATGGTTAGAAGATCACTCCTCGATTGATCCCCATAACTTGTAATCGTGCACTAGAGCCAGTAGGCCATGACAGTCATTCACACATCTCATCATGTTGTTGGATCTCTATCTAACAATAGACAACTACTGTGATGGTTTTACAACCACCCACAACGATTGCACTACTACAGGTCACTCCGATCAGTTATCTAGAAGTTCATAAAAGCATCAAAACTCATAGGAAAGGTAACTTGGATTTTTTACGATCAATTCATTATTAGATTCAAACCTTACTCCACATCCTAAGAGGTGTTTTTTATATTAGCATTCTATTCTGTTTGATCTGAGAACTGACTTAAGCATCGGAGCAGCCACCGGACTACCTAGTCTGACTCTCTGTTTGTTTTCTTTGTTACTTCAGGGCTTCGTCTCTTAAGTCAGTTATAACAAGGAGCAACTTGCTTATACCATGGCATAATTCGCTTCTATTCTAAAACTCACTTAAACTAAAAAGATCACTACCTACGTGGCATCCAAGTTAGACTGAACAGTTTTCAATATCAAAACCACATCGATTAGAAAAAAAAATTTGTTAAAGACAAAAGCTATTAAAGGAGAGTGCACGCTTTTTTTTTTTTTTTTTTTTTTGGGTAGAAAGAAAACTATGCATTCACATTACAAGGGCTAAGGCCACATAATCCAATTAACACAACTTGAATAACCACGGAATGGATAGAGGCCAATTAACCACTCATGTGATGGTTAAAGCACTCCTAGCTAGGGAATGGGTAACAATGTTGACCTCCCTTGGAACATGATTGAAAGACATAGATTTTCCTTTGGAAGTTAAAATTTTGATATCCTCAACAATAGATAAGACATAGTGGTCAGTAACATCGGAAGCTCCCTTGATAAGATTAATAACTTGGCAGTCCAACTCCACAATGATTTGTTTATACCCCCATATTCAAAGCCTCAGAAAGACCTTCCTTAATGGCCAGAGCTTCCCTAATAACAACAGCTGGGAAAGAAATTGGCTTGGACTGAGCAAAAACAGGGTGATCATCGGCCCTTCTAAGAACAAAACCAATTCCTGCAGAAGAGTTCTCATGATCAGCCACATTTGTATTAAGCTTAACAAAACCATATGGGGGAGAGGACCAATAGGAAGGATTGGGATTTATATCATGAGGATCCTGGGATAATGGTGGAGTTTGAGAAAACTGGAACTCCTTCCAGACTCTTTTAGCACAAGCAATAACCACCTCTAGACTACAGTCGACCCCCTCAAAGTAAAAAGCTTTCCTGGCCAACCAAAGATTCCAACGAGGGAAAGACGCCATAGAGAAAACCTTTTTATTATGCAATCTAGAACCAGAGGGGATAGAAGAGATCTGACTCAACCATTGATAGAGTTTAAGATCTCTTAATTGAGGAATAGCAAAAGTCATATTGCAGCCCAACCAGGCAGCTTTGACAAACGGGCAATGCAAGATCACATGATCAATATTTTCTTCCAAAAAGCCACAGTGTCTATAAGACTTGTCCACCTGCACTTTTTGACGATTAAGAGCCTCACAAACCAGAACACTTAAGAGCAGGCAAAAAGACAATTGACACTTAAAGAGGGGCACAAGAACACTTAACTGGGCATTTAATTGGCCGATCTAGATCAGTTCTGACTGGTTTCAATATTTGCTCGATTTTTTGTTGGGTCATATTGATTATCTTGTCAACGCCATGAACGACCAGTTAATACGTCATCTAAAATCGTATCCTGGCCGTTTATTAAGTGATTGGTCCAATTTCGGTCTTTTTTCGATTCGGCTGATCGATGCAGCCCCCCATTTGGTCGACATGTTAACCTAACCCTTGCTTTAGCCGACACTGATGCTACCATTTCGAAATCAAGGAATACCCTTGATCACGAGAACATCAAGACAGGCGGGTTAACCTGGCAAAGCGAGATTCTTCTGTCCAGCGGGACCACCCCGGTTTCATTTTCGTCAGTTGCACGCTTTGCTTTACATTACGAAATTAGAGATTGAATGGTTGCACGTAACAGATATAGAATAAATAGAAAAACCTATTTCCCAAGCGACTTTCCTTCCTTCCATTTCCTCCTAGACCCAACCACTGCCCTTGTTCCAAGATCTCACTTCACCTATGTATCCGCCTCCTTTGGTTTGGAGCGCGCTTAAAGCTATAGGTCTTTGCTTTGGCCTGCTTTACATGCGAAAAGGTTCAACTGCCAAATCGGATAAGAGAGAGTTGGCGCCTACATAACCGGTTGCTTGCTTACCAAGCCATCCTGGCAAGCTCTTCTAGTTCGATTATTATTCTTGACTTGATTTATTATTATAAAAATTACTCACTATCCAAACGAAAGACGATCGATTATCTTCCCAAGAAGATAGCGAGTCCCACATACGAGAAAAGGTACACCCGTTTTAGATACTTCGCATTAAGCGACTTGTTATCATCGGAAATTGGTTTGGTTCCTAATTGCAACACCTGTCACAAAAAGCAAGCAGACAAAAAAGTTGGGCGGGGTTGGAAATCTCGAGGGCCACTCCGATGCCTAAGTTAACTCAAGGGCAATAAGAAGATGAACTCAGGTAAAGAATGCCGAGTTCAAGGTAAAGAAGGGCTAGTACTGAATTCTGTAATATGTAAGTAAGTATGACAAAAGTTTCGTTCGTTTACCTTCGTGGTAGGGGGTATTTATGGAGCAAGGAGTGGCCTTGGATTACGGGACTTCTCCTTGCAGTTGCACGGATCTCGGGACTCCTTCCGAGATCCTTGAGGAGTCGTTGTTGTTGGGCGGGAGTCCCTGCGCACTAAGATCCCGATAATGGGGGATTGTATGGATGTGGGAGATCTCTTCGGCCGTCTAATGTAGATGCAAGGGTTGGACTTATCACAACTGCCTTAAAGCTCCTTCCAAACGTGGTTTAATCCACCTTTGGTTGCTTCTGCAGGTTGACACATGTACCTAACCATCCTGGAGTGGGTTAGCTATCATTTATCCAAATGTGTTTAATTCTGACACGCCTGTAACTGTTCAAGGGCATGGAAACATGCTTGACTTAACGTGCTGAGATGAGAACACGTGTCCACTGAGATGATCAATCCATGTGATGACTCAATCCATGTGATGACATGCGCTCCTTGCTGATTGACCATTTTTGGCATGATTCTAACACAATCTCTCACATGAGGACTGATACGAATCTTGAGAGAATTCATCCCTAAAACTGGCTTATAAGAATTCGTCTCTAAAACTAGCTTATAAGGTAAAGAAACTTTCTATCAAAAAATAAATAAATAAATAAGGAAACTCAAAACCATATTAACTCACATCAAATTCCTTACGAGAGCAATTTGGGATTAACCCCATAAGGCTATATGAGATCGTAACAATCCATTAAGCTTTCAGCTGCTTTGATACCACTGGTACAAACCTTGAAAGAATTCATCCCTAAAACTGGCTTATAAGGTAAGGAAACACAATACCGTGTCCACCCACATCAAATATCAAATTCCTTGCGAGAATAATGTAGAATTAACCCCCACCCCAAAGGCTAACATGGGATGTAACAAATCCAAATATGGTTATCGATGGGATTTAAGACAGAATAAGGAAAGATCTCATCCGTTCAATTTAACTCTCGTGCCAAATGTGACACTTGTCTTTCATGTGGAATACTTAAGCCCAACAGAACATGGTTCCCATCTAAAAGATGAAGAATCAGTATTCCAAGTCATATGGTCATGCATCATTTGTATATGCTGATTTTTAACACTAGCAAATAGCAATGCTCTCTCTCTCTCTCTCTCTCTCTCTCTCTCTGGGTGTAGCCGTGTAGGATTATGGGCTTATTAAATGAAAATTTCAAATAGGCTATAATTATGGGTAGTTAGACAGATTCAGGGTTATGTGTGTATTAGGCTAGGTTAATTTTTTTCTTAAATTATGTGATATATGTGAATTATCTAATTAATTCCTATCTATAAAGTTAAGGATTGATTTGGCACGTGGAAGGAGTATAGAAATTATCTCCCGCCTGAGTTTGGGCAGGAGACTTGGCGGCCCGGATGGATGGCCTCCACCTGACTTTCAGGTGGATCTGAGCCGACTCCCGAGCCAACAAGCTGAACCGATAAGGGTGTCGACTCGAATGGAGGGCTCGGATCCACCCGAGAGCCAGGTGACGGCCATCCATCCGGGCCGACAAGTCTCCTGCCCAAACTCAGGTGGAAGAGGATGTAGATCCTGTGGAAGGATGATATTGCAATCAAGATCACCATTTGGATATTTAGAAAATGATATAGATTGATCACATTTAAAATTTTGAACTTAAATTCAACTATTTAATGATCTTCTCTTTAGAACAAAATTTATTGATGTATTCAGAGATATACATACATAAAATAAAAATACCACGAAAACCAATATCAGAATCATCATTCATTGAAAGAAGATTCAAATTTTAAGAAAGAGAGAGAAAGGAGGAATCCCAGAGGCTATGCTTGGCTGCAAGGGGAATTGAAGGAAAAGAAGGAAAAATTTTTAATTTAAAAAAGAAATTTTATAATTGTAATCCAAAATAATTATATAAACTATTTAAATTTCTTAATATATTTAGAAATAATACTAATAAGATATAAAATTTAATTTACTTTTTAATTGCAAATTAGGAATGGTATATAATTGGTTAAATAGCAATATGATAGCTTCTGTTGTAATCATTATAAATTTTTTTTTTTAATTTAAAAATTTTATTTCTCTTTTCTTTCAATTCTCTCCATAACCAATCACAGCTAGGGGTGCAAGTTTTACCCTGACAACTTGAATCCGCCCAAACCCGTCCTGAACCCTGGCAGGGTTGAATCCGGCCCAAACCCTGATAGGGTTGGGTTAAGATTCAAATTTTGATCAACCTTAGCAGGGTTGGGTTGGGTTAGGGTTGACCCCCTGGGTTAAGCTCAACCCAGCCCGACCCTATATATATATATATATATTTGTGTTTGTTATATCTTTAAGTTATAATTGTTATATATATGTTATTTGACAATTTGTTGTATGTTTATGGGCCAATCAAAGTCATTCCAACCCTAAATCAGGGTTAACTCAGTCCAACCCGGCCCTGTCAGGATCAATCAGGGTAGATTAGGGTTAAACCCAATCCTGCCAGGGTCAGGGTTAGGGTTGTAAATTTTTTGACCCTAATAGGGTTGGGCTGGGTTAAGGTTAAGTTTAAATAGTCAGGGTTAGGGTTTTGAAAAACCCGGCCCAACCTAGTCCTGTTGCAGCCCTAATCACAGCCAGAGGAATTGAATACTCTATTTTTCCGTATCTCTTAGGTGTAGTAGCAGGAATTATAGGAAAAAAAATATCTTTGAGGGGGATCCGCATCCTCTCCTACCAGTGGTTCTGGGAGGACAGTGGCAACCTGTCGTGGATGACTGTCACGTGGTTCTCGGTGAATCCGAGACTCACGTCCGAGCCGACACCCAGCCGACAGGGGGTGTCGGCTCAGACTTGGGTATCGGATTCACCTGAGAGTCACGTGGCAGCCATCCAAGATAGGTTGTCACGTCCTCCCAGAATCACTAGGACAAGACGATGTGAAGACCCTAGTTTTTTTTTTTTTTTTTGGTAAAATGAGAGACCTGATTTATCTCTTGACAAAACATGACTCAAATCGTCTCTCACGCGCCAGCCTGCCAGCCCACCATCTGACGGATTGAAATACATCGACACACATATCGATGTATTTCAGCCCGTCAGATGGTGGACTGACATGTTGACGCATTGGAGAGGATTTTTTTACGACAAAACAAGGGATATCTTGTCCAATTCTGCACGTGTGGTTTTGTTTCATTACATGATTGGATCAAACTCCAAAACCCATTGTATTCCACAAACCATTGGCGAGTGGTAAAACCACTGCCCCAGGTTTCTGGATCTGTACCTGGAATCACCGCTTCTCTTCACTGCTTCACTCTTTTTTCTATTTAAGAGCTGCTCATTTGAGCTTCTCCTCCATCGAAACACACTAGACATCGCTTCTAACCCTTATTTACTGCCTCCAAATTCCAAAAAGGAGAAATTTGCTCTTTCTGTAACCAGAAGACAAGAAATTGCAAGATAAGAAGAAGAAGAATTACAAGATGAGTTCGACAAGCAGAGCTTGGATCGTTGCAGCGAGCGTTGGAGCTGTTGAGGTACTGAAGGATCAAGGCTTCTGTAGATGGAATTATGCTCTGAGGTCTCTTCACCAGCATGCCAAGAGCAATATCCGGTCAATTTCTCAGGTGAAGAGTTTGTCTTCTACCACTGTCTCTTCTTCTTCATTGGCTATGGCAACGAAAAAGATTAAAGATGAGAAGATGAAGCAGTCCGAGGAATCCCTCAGGAAAATCATGTATTTGAGCTGCTGGGGATCCAATTGAACTGCTTTAATCTACCATGGTAAAAGCTTCAAGGGGATGAAGAAGAGGATTGGGCTGGAAGAAGCTTCCGCCCAAGTGAAAAAGAGAAAATATTTGTTTGATTGAGACTGTGATCGAAATAGTCGAATCTGTAAAATTGGTCGTTAATGCCAATATTCTTGTACATAAATGCACAATACAATAGAATTGTTTCGTTTTTGGCCCCTTCTCTTTCGGGTAGTTGTTCTGAAATCCATCGTTATTAACTGCTGAATTTCACCAAATTCATATAATTTTCATCGATGTTCTCTATCACAAGTTCAGAATCATATATAGAGAGCTTTATCATCCAATCGATAGCTCTCTTTCATGATTGTTATTGTGTTCCAGCTCTCCATTTTTGTGTCTAAGTTTATATTTTTACACAATTACACTTTCATATTTCCTAGACCTCTTCTAGTCTTCTGTGCTAATCCATATTTCCTAGACCTCTTTTAGTCTTCTGTGCTAATCCGAATTACCATTTCTGTAGGACATATGAAGTTTCTTAGCTCTCTGCAAATAGGTTCTCTTGTCTCCCTCTAGTGAAGACAAATTTAAGCATTTTTTTTTCTGGTTGGGTAGGGTAAAAATTATGCAGGATTGAATCTGGATTTCTTACTAACCATTTAGATCCCTATTTAAGTTCCACTGGGACTATCAAATTTTCTAACCATAATATCCCTAACTCAAATTCCTAGATCAATAGATACCGGCTCCAAAATTCCAAAATAAGGTCAAGGAAGTGGTCTGGAGATACCCAAGAGATTCCAAAGAGAAATCTCCCTTGGGCTGGCAGATTCATATTGGAGTAAACGGTTCCCAGCACGGCAAACACAAAAATTCACAGATCACAGGCCAAAAACAAACTTCTTAAGCCCTGAATTAAATTGAAGAGAGAGAGAGAGAGAGAAGGTAAAAACCATCTCCAACAGTGGAGTTGGAAAGGATTTGTAGTACAAAAGCGAAGATTCTATCCCTTTACATGGATAGAGCAATTGCTGTAACCATACAAGCCCAACATGTTAATATTAGCTATTACATGGACTTCTCTAATGTATGACAATTGACATGTCTTTGTCAGATAACACTACGGATTCTTATGCATACCATGGGATTATTTTTGTTCTTTGACCTCCTCTGTGTGGCAGAATTGAACATCTAGCATGCTCCATGAATTGTATTTTCTTCTAGAGAGTTTGAAGGTAGCAATCATGTCATATGCATCTACACCCTTCTATGGGTATGTAAGTGATGAATTTTCAAGACACCCAGTCTTTAAAATTAAATAATTTCCCTGGTCCAAATAAACAATTTCCATGCAATAGTTGTTAATATATCTATTTGTAGGTAGATGCAAGTTATATAGTTTGTTCCTTTATAGTTTGTTCCTTTATGAATACAACACCTACAAGATTATCTACCAAGTATGTGCTTGAGCTTTTAAACCTTTTCAAGTTCGAAGTACCATTTGTTCAAGGAAGAATTCACATCTTTACATAAGACAATGACATTGTCAATCTTACAGGTTCAACTACAGATATACAAATATTAACACGCTTTCAACATCGTGACATAGCCACGTTCTTTGGATTCTGTTTCTTATTGTTGATACATGTTTCTGGTTACTCATGGAGAAGGGGTGCAAAGCTGCTATCTTAAGCAATGAACTTGGAGCCGTTGATTGATTAGTTTAAGAGAGCATATGTTATCAAAGTCATGGTTAATGCTTTATCTTACTTGCACCATGATTGCCCTGTGCCTATAATTCATTAAGGCATATCGAGTAGAAATATTTTACAATAGTGAATATGAAGCTTGTGTCTGACTTTGCAATTGCTAGGCTTTTAAATCCAAATTCATCCAATCGTGCAACTCTCATGATAAGTGTGTGATTTCTATATCTTTATTCCTTTTGCACTATGCTTTTTAATATGTTTTATGCCTTATTGAACTTATTATAATTTATTTTATAAGTTTGACATATTTTAAAGACTTTATAAATTAATTGCTAAGAGATAAGAAAATTCTAGCATTCTTAGTATTGACGTTCAGAGCTTCATGCATGTTTTTAACATGGAAAGAGTTCCAGAATTGAAAAATTGTTTTCAATAAAGTTGTAGAGGACGTCTCAACCTTTTTGGAATGGTATTATGGAAAAAAAAATCCAAGTTTGTTTGGGCCTCCAGACGTTACCTCAAAGTTTGACACGAAAATCAGATCCGAATCCGAATCAGAACAGCCGTACGATCTGATTAGAATATTCAAAAGTGGATGAAATCTCCATAAAGAATCTCCTACTCAAGTTAGGAAACCTACGATAGAAGGGGTTGAATTGATTTGATATTTGAGTCAGATAGGGAAATTACCATTCTACAAAACTCAAAGGAAGAAAGGAAACTCTACAATTTCAGAATTCTAACCAAAGAATGAATTCTAAACAAAAAAAGATTTCTAAGCTGCAAAGGATCGCCAATGCACTGGTGTTGAAGATAGTATCTCTGAATCTCTCTCTCTCTCTCTCTCTCTCTTTGGTTGTAATTTTTCTATCTCTCTCTAAAAGGATTATAATGCCTGGCTAGTTTTCTCATTTAGTTCAAGGAGATTTTGAAGCTCAAACTCATTTCAATGGTGTAATCCCTATTCAGTAACGTTGTTTTTCTTCTCTCTTTTATTGGAATTGTTTATGTTATTCTTTTATCTTTATCTATGATATTTGTCTGAATAATTCAGTATTAGCCTGTTGAATCGGTTAAATTAATATTAATTGCTAGATTTAGAATCTATGATACGTAATCGTCCTGATTCTATTCACAAGTAGCAAACAGTGGTAAATGATTTTGTCCAAGTTTTCATCTCATCATTGTGAATGATATAACCTAAATTAAATAATCCGCGCTTGTGTGTGATTGTTGCTTAGATTGATCTATTTTTCACTTACTTAATGTTGCAATTGAATTAAATATTAAGAGTCTATTCAGTGTTGTTCAATGGTTAAATCTCTCTAAAGAGCTTGTTTCAGTAGAGATACTTAATGGAAAACTCGGGTAACAGAGCTTATTGTTATCTAGGGTCTTTAATTTTAATTAGGAGGAAGAGATTAATGTTGCGATTAATTTTACCTAGTACATGTGTGGGTGAATATTAAACCAAGAATTGAATTCTCTCTCTAATTATTTCTCTATTTAAATTTTGTTTGTTTACTTTCAGTTTGATTTAACCAACCAAAACCCCCCTTCATTATTGTGTTTGCTTAGCATTAATTAGTATACTTAGTTTGAGTAGACTATACATTTTGATCAAATCACTCTTTGTGGGATCGACCTTTGCTTACCTTATTTACAATTTATTAATTAGGTCAATGAAGAAATACATAATTAATTTGGTACATTTGACATGCTACCATCTCACTTGTGGATACATAGCTCTTATTAATTCACTGAGGGTGATTGCATTGGATCTTGTGAGGTATTTTCAATACATGCTCTTAAGATTCCAATGAGTCTACAGCTAAACAAAGGTTTAATTCATGAAAACATCTCTGTGCATTTGACCCCATAATAATGGACTTGAATCCATTAGTATGGAACATTTTATTTTCCAAGTGAAATGAAAGACTGAAAAAGTGCTTTTGCTGTCTTGTAACTTTCAAATTCCCCATCCCTCTCTCGAAATGTCTAAAGCGTATATTTATACGTATGTCTATATATCCAGATCCATCAGAATGGCTTCATCAATGCATGTTGATCAGGTTGATCCAGGGCTGCTTTCATAAGGAATCTAGGTTTTCTCATTAAGTTGGCTGCATCCAGAGCCTTTATAAATAACCTGGATATTTTGAGCTAGTTAGAGGTTTGATTTCACTATCCTGACACTACATACTGACCATTTATTTGATTTTTCTCCTTGTATTCGTAGCCCTCAAAACTTTTTTTTTCCATGTTGTTTGACTTCTCCTCTAGTAGTATTCTGGGATGTGGCAAAACCCTCTGGTCTGAAACTAACCACATTTGGAGAGTGAGAGATAGGGAGTCAGGGAGAACATTTCCGCAAGATCCGAGTGGCAACCAAGCACCTACTTAGGGTATACTGAAAAGACTCAGGTAGAAACTACTCTGTGCTGCTCTTGAGTTGCTCCTCTGGTGGGCACTAGTATAAGTAGAAGTAATAGAACCCTAAACAAAATTTTGGCAGCACGTGGTATATCATATATTCTGTTGTTCACATTGTTCCTAGTAGAAAAAAATATAAAAGATCCTACAGCAGAAGTCCAATCTCAAACAGCAAAAGGATCATGACATGATATATAAATTATATACATGTGTACTTATAGGTTTATTTACTGTAACACCAAGAACTAGGTAATTTGCAGCTGAATTGAAGTTTGGCAATCTTTTCTTAGCATTTCTTTCAAGATGAAGAGAAAAAAGAAGAACATTCTATATAAATTCTGATGTCTGATCAAAGTTTATTGCCATCCTCCCTTACTGTTGCAAAGGACATATTTTTAGCAGTGTCTCATGAGCTATCCTCTTATGGAGGACATTTTCCATCCCCTTTCCATACTGTTACTTTCTCTCAATTGATGAATCTTGAGATACCATTGAAAGATGTGAGAGGTAACAAAAGCTGGTCATTGACGAAAGCATGTAAAGGGTTCCAATCCTCAATCTGGCTAAATCTATGCCTTTTCTTTTCTTCATGCTATCTTATAATTTCTTTAGGTTTCTTTAATTCTTAATAAGAGGTTGGGAAGTGTCACTTTGATTGTATACTTGGCATGGTCCTACTAATATCCATGTTCAATATTGATGCTATTAACTCTGCAATGAGTCTTAGTTCAATGAAACATTGTTCCTCTGACAGACACAATTGATCTTCAAAACTTTTTGCTCACCAAGAAGTAATCCAACTCTGGATGGCTCATGTAAAGTCTTCTGGTATTCTTAAAATGTTTTTGCACAACACTTATTCTTTGATTTTTCTCTAACCCCATTATAATCTCTTGCTGCTTCTACTTCATGGTTAAAGTCAGATACAATGCAGGAGTTTCTCTTTACATTCAAGTTGATATAACTTCACAACAATCTCTAGATTAAAAGAAGAGGAGAGAGGGGGGATACAGACAGAAGCAGGCCTTAAAATTCTTATTTCAATATTATCAGACTGACTTTTGTTCGTGTAAAATATCTACATACAAGCATTGCACGGTGGATGCCCAAGTGAAACCTTAACTCTGAACATGGAATCTAAAATCCCAAATCAAATGGATAGATCCCCATTGTGAGTGGAGAACTCAAATGAAGAGGTCAAGGGAAGCTGCAGAGAAAAGTTACTGGCAAGTTGCACAGGAGGAGAGATTGCTGGAGAATGCCAGGGAGAAAAAGAGATCAGTAAAGAGTTGCAAAGAGAGAGATTAGCAAGAGCTGCAAGCAAGAGATATTGCCAGAGTTGAGGAGGAGAGGGATGTTACTGGGAAAAAGGTGGCTCATTCCGGATTCAATCAGATTGCAGATTTGCACATCAGAACAGGGGCATTGAAACCACTGTTTTAACAACCATCACTACATACAGTTTTCCCCAATAAGCATCGGAAAACAAAAGCATTATTTGGCACTATGAAAAATCTGGGCTGCTTTTTGATTCGTTATGTACCAAAAAAATACTGTACTAAACCTAAACATCTTTTTGGATTGCAATTTCTTTATGGCCTCTGTTTCTCTTTTCCATTTTTTTCTGTTATTCTCAACAAAAAAAACTGGTTTGTTAATGAAGATGTTTATTTTATTTTGATGTACATCTGTTAGTAATATTCAAGAAAGTCATTTACGTACTAGTTTTTTTCCGACTAATGTACCGATTAGAGTATCCCATTGTTTTAATTATGCATGCATAGTCTTGCATTGTAAGGTTACATTTGAGTGTTACACATGCACTTCTGGGTCGGAATCCAAAATCAAGTCGTTTTAACTTCATCTACTTTTCACAAAATTTACGATAGACATGAAATGGCTGGATAAGTGAACCTCACTTGAAATCTTGATTGCCACATATGGAGTGACCCTCTCTTATAACTACCCAGTACTACATTTAACTAAAATATGGTTCTTATAGTGAAAGAGAAATATAAGAGGTTTGTGGAGGAAGGGACCATGGATGAGAGAAATGGAGTTTCGGTATACTAATCATAATCATAGGACAAGATGGATATTTTACCATGAAGAACCACTTCCATTCCCATCTCTTCTGTGGTTTTCCCTTGAACCCCACTCCATAGCTTCTGCTACAGCTTGTTGACGTTGTTCTGCGCTCTCTTCATCCCGATGATTTCCATCCTCACTTGGTGCTGTCTCCTCTGAAGCTGAACATGGAACAGGAGGAGGTGCAAGTACCCCCTGTTCAGGAGCTATTGATAGGAAACTTAATGCACTGGCAACGTCACTCATCGAGGGACGGACAGATGCTTCCTCTTGAACACACATTGCAGCAACTGCGACTGCTCGATTCAAACCTTGCACTGGGAAGTCCCCTTGAAGGAGTGGATCAGCCATCTCTGGGAATCTTTTTGGGTCCTTGAAAATTAATTGGGCCTGTTCAATGCAGTACGGTAGTCACTAAGGTAAGTCAAACAGAATAAAGTTACCATGCAAAAGTTAATTATCTATATTGTTGTCTTGTCCAGGTTCTAGTTTATTAGGGAATTAAGGAACCCATGTAAAGGGAATGAATGAAGGAACCACTAGATGTTATAAAGCAAAACAGAATTTGCTTTTGAAAATGATTTCACTTTTTGTTGGAGTAAGGAATCTGTTAAAAAAACCATCAGATCAAATTCATGACTGAAGAAAACATGAACATGTTCCAACTATCAATTCTGAGACAAGACATAGATGTGATATGCATTGCTTGTTTGGACAGGTAATTAAGCTGGAAGAATAGCAGGCATAGGAACCTGATTTTCAAATGCATCTAGGATATTGGTTAATAAAAGTATAGCACAAGATATGGATAAGTAAATAATGACAGATTTTAAGGTGCCTTAGCTGTGGCTTAGTAATGCCATTAACTGGGGGAAAACAAATTACAAGCAGAAAAGATAAGCAGCAGAAGATATGCACGCACACGAAGATGTGTCCAATACTTCACGTCTTGTTTTGAAGACAGATTCTTTAGTTGCATCTCAGACTACAGATTCATTTATGTTTACTTTTTCAAAAAAAATATGTTCCTTTCCCTCATGGAAATCCTCAGAAAAATTTGTCAGCAACTTTTTCATTTAAAGATATGAATGTTTTGGTCCAGAATCAGCATTTTTAAATTCTAATAATGAAACTGATGTCATGGCTGTACTACCTGACTTGCAACCAAGAGTTGCATGGGGGTACAGTTGTGATATAAAATTATATGAATCAATTCCATGCAAAACTCAACTTTCATGGCTAATCAAATAAAGATTAAGCGGAAATGGATCAAGTTCTGATAGAAAAATAAGCCCTCGGAATAAGCCACTTGCCCAGAATATAAACTACCCATCTAATTTGATGGAAGCACAACCAACGGAAAACAGCATATTGCTTATTAGAAAAGATGAGGGGGGATGGCTTCATAAGTTTCTCCACTCATCCGAGCTCTATGGAGTCTACAAAATTAAATGAACTTTCCTGTCTTTTAGAAAACTAGCTAATGCTTTCAATCCTATAATTTTCAACTAGGTGGAAGGGGCCCCCTTACAAGTTATAATCTTGAAAAATTAATCTTTGGCAGAAAAAGAAAGAAATCCAAGGACAAGAATGAAAATTACCCACGAAACAAGGATTTGCTCCTCTATTGGCCTCGTGGTGTCAATGGCTCTTCGTCCAGTGATTAACTCCAGTAAAACAATTCCAAAACTGTATACATCCGAGTTCAAACTCAGCTGACCTGTTCTTGCATACTCTGGGGCACAGTAACCATATGTCCCCATCACGCGTGAAGATATATGTGTCTTACCTTCAACTGGTCCAAGCTTAGCAAGGCCAAAATCTGAGAGTTTTGGATTGAAATCTTCATCAAGCAAGATACTGGATGGTTTCAGATTTCGATATATAATGGGAGGGTTGGCCTTATCGTGCATATACTCCAAACCTTTAGCAACACCTGAAGCTATTTTCATTCTCGTAAACCAGCCTAGTGGCTTTTGGTCTGGTGTGATATCTGCAGCACAAAAGTTGAGAACGATGTATTTATGCAGTTTTGTTTGATTGTTAAATACTGTAAGATGCCACATGGCCAGAATATTGGAAGGCATATTAGGCGATTAAAATAGGAAGATTAGTTACAGAGTAGGAATAAAGAGTATGGTCTAGTTACAATGAATATAGAGTATATTACTTGAAAACCACCAGTAATTTTAGAAAAATTTGATCTAAATTCAAAAAGATATGGGAGAAAAAAGAGGACTATACCAAGTAGATGGTCTTCAAGAGATCCCAATGGCATAAACTCATACACCAAGAGCCTCTGATCTCTGTCAGCACAATAACCTATGAGATTGACCAGATTTTGATGGTGAAGGAGACTCAGCATCAAAATCTCAACAAGAAACTCTCTGTTTCCCTGTAATCCATTTCCGCCCAGTTGTTTCACGGCTGCAAGCTGATCACAATGACCCAAAAATGGGGATAAATGATTCAACATCTTGTTGTGTGTGTGTGTGTGTCTGTGTGTGTGTGTGTGTGTGTGTGTGTGAGAGAGAGAGAGAGAGAGAGAGAGAGAGATCTAAGCACTTATTTACCTGGCCAGTATTCTCAAGTTTCCCCTTATAGACTCTTCCAAATCCACCTTCACCCAATAAACATTCCTGCTGGAAATTCTTCGTTGCTGAGGCCAGCTCATGGAAAGTAAAAGTTTGTGCTGCAACGCCTGCAATGTTATTGTTTTTAGCTTTGTCAGAATCATTCGTTTTATTTGTTGTTTCAGCTGCAATCTTTGTTTTATTGTCAGCATGAGAAAGAATGTAGCACTAAGTATCCATTGAACAACAAAGGTAGAACTGAAAATTTTCTTAGACCAAGGCAACATAATGTTCCGAATTTTCGTTCAGCTTCCTTGTTTGGTCCACTTCATATTTCACATGTTAAGAACCCGGATGAGATTTCTTTTTTCTCAGTTTTAATTTTTTTTTTTTTTTTGCCATCCATTAAACAATTCAAATCTAGTAGTTAATACTTAAAAAAAGGAATCTCATTTTACATGAAGTGTTGGAAATATTTTCAATGAAGAGAACAATGGAAAAAGCTCTTACATGTTTAGAGTTAATTGACTTCACATATAGACCTAAACATTCCAATTGCCTCCACAGAAACAAAAAAAAAAATTTATTTTGTAGAAGCCATAGCAGGTCCCAACTCTGAATTAGGGGTCATGTTCTCAGTAACTTAGAGACACCAAATTCTGGACGCATCATCTGCATCTGATTTCCATAGCCCAAGGAACTTTCTCCAAAGTGTAATCCGCAGCTTTAAAGTTTTAGTTTCATAGCCTTAGCTCCTCACCAACTATCATCCCTTTTCTCTTGTACTAATAAAAATTTAAGTGGTTCAGAACACACAAATGTTCTGGTTATCATTTCATAGGAAATTATATGCTAGAGTTTTGTAAGCCAACACATTAACCCACAAGTCTGAAATGGGTACGTATTCCTGTACTGACATTTCAGTGAGCCGATATATATATTGGTACCGCTAGCTTTGGGTAGTTTGTTATATTAGGTAGGTAGCTTTATATTGCTTTGTATTTCCTTTAGTTAGTTTTGAATCTCCCTGGATCTCTTTTATTATGTTTCCTTTTATGGACAGATTAGGTCTCTTATATAATCCTCTGTAACCTATTATTGTAGTGTGACTTTTACATTGAATCAGTAAAGTATCTATCGTTTTCTTCTTCTTCTTTTCTTCTTCTCAAACTTTATCATGGTATTAGAGCAAGTTCTTTGAATCGATCTAGAACCATATTGCAAATCTTGTTCTTCCTCTCTTGTTCTTTACAAGCAACCAGCAGCATCATTTTCTTTCTCTTCACAGGCAACCGTACCGATAGATCTTGTTCTTCGGCTTGCTCTTCAGCTTCGGTTTTCTCTTCACAAGCAACCAGCAACACAGGTACCTCTCCCTTGTTCTTCACAGGCAACCAACAACATCGGTACCTCTCTTTTGTTCTTCTTCTATGATAAATATGTCGTCTATTGAAAAGGAAAATCAGACGATTAGTATTAGGTTAAATGGTAGCAACTACTCTTATTGGTCATCTGTAATGGAAAATTTCTTAATTGGCAAAGGTAGATGGGGTTATGTAATTGGCTCTTTAGTCAAACCATCTGACCCTAAGGAAGAAAATTATGCCACAGCCATAGGAAAGTGGGAGATGGAAAATGCACAAATATTGACCTAGATACACAACTGAGTTGATCCTAACATTGGTATGAATTGTTTTAAATATAAAACTGCAAAGGATGTTTGGTCGTACCTCAGTTAAATGTATCTAGAATCCAATTTTGCAAAACAGTATCAATTGGAAATGGAAATACGATGTGCAAAGCAGGATGATAAAACAATTCAGGAATTTTACAATCACGAACTATTGGGATCAATTAGCCCTCATGGAACCACATGATCTCCAATCGTCTGAGAGCTATATTACCTACAGAGAGAAACAACGACTGGTTCAGTTTCTCATGGCTTTGCGAGATCAATATGAATCACTTAGAAGATTTATTCTGCATCGGACTCCTCTTCCTTCTGTTGATGCTACTATTCTAAAACTAACCACCGAAGAGACTCGGTTCAAAGTTGCTCATGCAGGCTCCTCTCAACCATATGTTTTTGCAGCCTCATCTGGGCCACTATTACCTACTCCCATGTCCAACCTTGTTCGGGTTACTGGAAAACTGAAAACACAGGTTGGAATTGATGAGTGTAGTTTTGTCAACAGAAGGGGCACTGGAAATTTAACTATCCTTAACTCCAAAAGGGCCGCTTCCCCACTTCGAACCAGCAATTTAGGGCTCCATCACATCCTAGTGGCTATCCACAATTTCCACAAGGTCCCACAACACTTGCAACACCAACATCCAGTGATCATCTTCCAGCCTCCATGGTTAAGTCGATGATTGAGCAGCTACAGTCTATGCTACCTTCGTCTTTTTCAGATCAGATGCATGTTTTTGCAATGACCACTGCCTACTCAGGTTTCATTGGATCACCCACTTCTAGTCTCACCTCTAGTCATTGAATTTTTTATTCTGGTTTTTCTCATAATGACTCTTAATATTTCTCCCTTAGTAGTTGTCATGTCCCATCTTCTCCTGTAAGTATCTTAACCGCCAATGGTGCCCCTATGTGTGTTGAGTCTATTGTGTCTGTTTGCTCTTCTGCTCTATCCTTACCTAATGTTTTTCATGTTCCTCAATTGTCTCTTGGTTTACTTTCCATTAGTCAATTGACTGACTCTAAATATGATGTTTCTTTTCGTCTTCTGGTTGTATTGTGCAGGATCGGAAGACACAAAAGCTGGTTGGGACTGGGCATAGAACTGGAAGACTTTATGTTTAAGAAAATTTGCACATTCCTGTTTCTTATTCCTCTGTTTTTTCTTCTTTTCATTTGAACTGTAACTCTTCCCCTTTTTATTTGTGGCATTCTAGACTGGGACATATACCTGGTACTACTTTGAAACAATTAAGTATTAATGGTTATTTGGAAAAATTCTCTTTACATGATACTGATGTGTCCTCTTGCAATGGATGTAAACTTGCTAAAATGTCTGTTTTACCATTTAATACTAGCACATCTTTCTCTTCTTCACTTTTCTCTCTGATTCATACTGATGTTTGGGGACCATCTTGATGAACACATTTTATGTGTAAATTTAGGGCAAAAAATATATATCTCTTATTCTATTTATGATGCTTCTCGGGTATTTAATGTTGATTTTATGTTTGATGGGTATAGGTGAAAGAATGGAGAAATTTGAGCTTAAAAATATCATTTTATGAATTTTTGGTGATCCTGTCCAGTTAACTCACCCAGTCAACTCGGCAACCGGGCATAAGATGAATTTTATGAGGAGAGCCACGAATTTTGTGTATAAGATCAGCCTTGGACCAAGTCAAAGAATAGCCCAATCTCATGTGAAAGATTACATTCTCTTGAGAAAATATTCCTTAGTTATTTGGAATCAAATTTACAAGATTGTCATGGCAAGGAAGAATGAAAAGCTCCAATCGATTATGGAATTTTTCAAAAAGAGATAATAATGCTAAAAATATGATGAGTTGGTGCAAGATTTTTTCTACTCAAGAATCGTCCATATACAATGAACCTAGAAGATTGGAATTCAGTTACCAAAATTATCTCCACAAAATCTCCTGTAATTCAATTGTAAAGATTGATTGTGATCTTTACTCTCTTGTATATATATGTGATGCTGAGCAATAGAAAATCATCCAAGAATTTTATTATGAGTTTTTTCTTAGTTTTGAGAATTTATGAAAGAGTTTGAGATTCTTAGTTTTTTCTTTTCAAGTTGTGTTCTTCTTGCTTAAGTTTATTTTTATTTCAGATTTAGAACTCTATAGTAGGGTAGATAAATATAGGTTGTACCTCATTACTAATTTAATTTAGGAGAGAAGGATCCCTTTGTAATCGTTTGCACATCGCCTTGGAGTGACAACAAGACGACGAGCAACGACAGAGATAAGTTAAATCTTCCATCGAGATAAGTTTTTCTTACATTCTTTTACTTTTAATTTCGTTTCTTTCTTGCAATAAATCTGTGTTACTTTATGGTTAGTGGTTTCGTAAATTTTCGTACCGCTATGAATGGTTATTATTGTTTTTTGATTAATTTTTATTTAAAGTGATTAGGGTGTTAATTCAATCATATCCCTTTGGTACGCTTTGCCTTATTTGAGTTAGGATAATAACGATTCCTCCCTGAGATCGACCCGTTACTGCACGATACCGTGCACTTGCGGTTACATACATATTTAATTCACATCACCTCTCGGGTTCCTACCAAAGGTGGATTTGTTTACTATGTTTCGTTTATAGATGATTATAGGAGATATTATTGGTTATTTCTTATGACTCGTAAATCTGATTTCTTCTCCATTTATTGCAATTTTCATGCTATGGTTCACACACAGTTCTCCACCACAATAAAAATTCTCTGGTCTGATTTGGGGGGACATCTTGGGGGACTTTAAAAAATTTCTTGCTTTTAGTGACACTATTCATCAATCTTTCTGTTCTGAAACACCACAACAAAATGGTGTTGCAGAACAGAAACATCGTCATATTATTGAAGCAACTCTTGCTCTCTTGTTATCTGCATCTGTTCCCACTCTCTTTTGGGGTAAAGCTGCTCTCACTGCTGTCTTTCTTATCAATCACATGCCCATACCTGTTTTGTCTGGAATGTCTCCTTATGAAAAATTGTTTGGTCGTGTACCCAATTACTCATTACTTCGTGTGTTTGGATCTGCTTGTTTTGTTTTATTACCAAAGCATCATCGTACCAAATTGACTGCACGCTTAACTTTGTGTATATTCTTGGGTTATGGGATTCATCAAAAGGGCTACAGGTGTTATGATCCTGTGTTTAACAAACTATATATGTCTCGTCATGTGGTTTTTCTTGAATGCATTCTCTATTACACTATTATCGCAAATGTGGCTCATGTTTCTAAAGAGGATCTTGTTTTACTTGACCCCTTTCCAAAAATTATTCCTCCCGAAAAATTCTCCTCCACCCTTGATTTTGTTCCCCAATCTGTTACTGAATTTATTTCCCTTCCCCTTATGGCACCTTTTCCTAATGTTTATTCTCGCAAACCAAATGTGCTCACCAGCTCTAATGATCCTGCACTCCATCCACCTCCTGTACCAACCGAAACTGCAACACCTAAACGATGGTATCCCTTTCGCATTAATCGTGGTATTCCCCTTAATCATCTTAGTCTATCCACCACCTATTTTTCCCCATCTTATCGTTCATTTCTTACTTCTATTCACTCTTTTCATGAACCTAAATCTTATACAGAAGCATGCACTGATCCCCTTTGGATGAAGGCAATTCCAGATGAGTTATCTACTCTTCATCAGACTGGTACTTGGGAACTGGTACTGATGCCCACTGACAAAAATATTATTGGTTGCAAGTGGATTTTTAAGGTCAAAACCAACTCTGATGGTTCCCATGAGCACTACGAAGCTAATCTTGTTGCAAAAGGCTTCTCCTAGGAGTATGGTATTGATTATGAGGAGACTTTTGCTCCTGTTGCTAAAGATGATGATTGTTCGCACCTTGATCTTTGTTGCTGCTGTTCGTCAATGGCCTCTCTTTCAAATGGAAGTTAAGAATGCTTTTCTACATGGTCATTTGATTGAAGAGGTTTATATGAAACCTCCCTAAGGTCTCTCTCATCCCACTAGTCATGTTTGTCGTCTACACTGTGCTATTTATAGTCTTAAGCAAGCTCCTCGTGTATGGTTTGAAATGTTTCACCTCGTTGTATCTCGCATTGGCTTCACTTCGAGTGCTCATGATTCTGCATTATTTATTCACTCTACTCCCACTGGTCTTATTGTGTTACTCTTGTATGTTGATGATATGATCATTACTAATGCTGATCCTTCTGGTATTTAAAAAGTCAAAAAACATCTCTTGGGTGAATTTTCAATGAAGGACTTGGGATTGCTTCGCTATTTCTTGGGAATAGAGGTTGCTCATTCCCCTAAGGGTTACTTCCTTTCTCAGTCGAAGTATGCCTCTAATATTATTAACCGTGCATGGCTGACTAATGACCGTGTTGCTACTACTCCAGTTGAGTTGAATGTCAAGTTCTCTGCTTCTGACGGTATACCAGTGGAAGATCCTACTTGTTGAGAAAAGAATGAAAAAATAGAAAAGGTTAATTGATCTTCTCCTCCTACCTTTATTTATAGTGAAGCAACTATATGAGAGATTACAAAAATAACCTTTAATCTAAGAAGACAAAATAGAAACTAACACATAACATAAACTAGAAAATAAACATAATGTACCAAAAACCTAAAATACCCCTAACGACATAGATTCTCGACCCCAACACTCCCCCTCAAGTTGGTGCATAGATATCATGCATTCAAGGTTCAAGGTGCCGATTTCGATGCCTATTTTGGTCAGCCTCGAAACCGAGACAACTCGTGGTTTCGGCCGAAACCTGGTATTTTTTCCCAATTTTATTGACTCCTGGTTTCTAGTCCTAAATTTTATTTTTTTTTGTCTGATTTTTTTTGTATACCCTATTTAAACCATTTTACACTTATTTTTAATGTTAGTTTGAAAAAAAGATAGAAAATAGTTATATGTGGTGTAAATCCAAGTTTGGTAGCGTACACTAAAATAATCCACAATGTACTAAGCCACTAATTAACAGTATTCATTCAAAATTAATACATTAAACTTAGAATTTATAAATCTCACCAATTAATTCCACGCTGAGCTTCGTGGTACATCTAAACCACATGCAACGTACCACTGATGGTGGCGATAATGCTTCCCTAATTGCAGCACGTATGTATCCCACGACATGGTACCACTCCAATTGTTTTGACTAACATTCATATACTTTTAACATGATTTGACCGAAACGTAACTCCTTTGATATAACTCGGATTCAAGCAATCTTGAATTCATTGCAAAGCTAGCACAATCAGCTATCTAACAAAATTGAGATTGCTTGAATCCGAGTTATAATGAAGAAGTTACATTTCGGTCAAACCTTGTTCGGAGTACGCATATGCTGTTTAAAGTCGTCTAAATATAAATAATTTAAGCAAGAGATTATTTTGGTGCACTCTTCATTTTTAGTGATGCTTTACTATAATAAGATTTATGAAATTTTTATATTTAGAAAAAGGCCTAACATTTGGAAGTTGAAAATCGCCCCCGTACCCAAAAATACGATTTTTTTCTTGAACTGGAGGGTTGACTATTTATCCTTATGGAATTTGAATTTTAAACTATTTTTATTGGATTCAAATGGGAGGTGTTTACTTATTTATCAATAATATCCTACTTAAATGATATTAGTCATAAATAAGTATTAACTGATGACTACAGTACTACTTGATGACTGCCAGTAAGGTTTCAATTGATTTCGACACTTAAATATAAACCCTAGTTCATTTTATGGGTTGAAACGTACAAAACCTATTCGAACCCAACACCGAGATATGGTATAAGTCAGTTTCGAGCCTGGGTTTCGTCTCAGCTAGGCTCGAAACCGACTTATTTCGGTCGAAACTTGTAGTTTCGACCTAAACTTTGAACTATGCATGCATTCCCAACTTGGACAAAATAATTTGAAACGACTTAACAGTTAAGCCTTTTTATGAAAATCTCAGCCAGCTGATCTTCTAATTTGACATGTGGAATCTAAATCTGACCACTCTCGAGCTTTTCTTTAATAAAATGACGATCGATTTCAACATGCTTGGTTCGATCATGCTGAACTAGATCGTTAGCAATGCTAATAGCAGCTTTATTATCACAAGAGAGAATCATAAATTGAGAACAATAAATTTTTAAGTCACAGAGTAGGCCTTTCAACCATAGAAGTTCACATATGCCTTGAGCCATCGCTCTGAATTCAACTTTTGCACCAGAACGTGCCACGACGTTCTGCTTCTTACTACTCCAAGTAACTAACATTCCTCCCACAAAGGTACAGTAACCAGAAATAGATTTCATGTCCAGACAGCCTGCCCAGTCAGCATCCGTATAAGCTTCCACTTTGAAATCATCATTTAGTGAGAGTAGGATCCCCTTTCCTGGAGCTGCCTTTAGGTAATGAAGAATCCTATAGACAGCCTTCAAATACGTGGAATAGGGATCATGGATAAACTGACTCACCAGGCTAACTACAAAAGCTATGCCTGGTCATGTATGGGATAAGTAAATTAGCCTTCCAAACAACCTTTGATATCTCTCTTTATCTGTTGGTGTTCCTTCTTTTTCCTTCAGCTTGGTAATTGCATCTAGTGGAGTAGCACACGGTTTGCAGCCTAACAGACCTGTTTCTGATAGCAGATCAAGGATTTACTTCTTCTAAGACAGAAATATGCCTCCTTCCCGAGAACTACCTTGAGTTTCTTTATCCCCACATTACTATTTCCAGTAACAATGATATCATCCACATATACCAAAAGAGCAATAAAACTTCCAAACGAATGCTTAATAAACAATGTACAATCAGCATTACTCTGTGCATAGCCTTAGGCTATCATGGCCTTATGTAGTCTACCAAACCATGCTTTAGGGACTGCTTGAGTCCATAAAATGAGCGCTTCAATTTACATACCTTCCCATGGGTATTCGCATCTGTAAACCTAGGTGGGCAATCCATATACACTTCCTCTTTAAGTTCACCATGAAGGAAGGCATTCTTTACATCAAGCTATTGCAGATCCCAATTGTGGTGGACAGCACATGCCAAGAGAACCCTTACTGTCGTCATTTTAGTCACTGTTGCAAAGGTTTCTTAATAATCAATACCATATGTCTATGTAAACCCACAGGCTACTAGTCTTGCGTTGTACCGATCCACTATGCCATCACTGTTCTGCTTGACTATGAAAACTCATTTGCACCCTACTGGTTTCTTACCTGGTGGGAGAGAAACAAGATCCCAAGTATTGTGTTCTTCTTCAAGACTCTCATTTCTTCCATCATTGCAGCTTTCCACCGCTCATCCAAAATTGCATCCTATCATTTCTGAGGAATAGACACAGAAGACAGAGAATACACAAATGCATGAAAAAAAAGAGATAACGAGTCGTACGAAACAAAATTAGAGATTAGATAAAGAGTGCAAGCCCTAGTACCTTTACGAAGGGCAATAAGGAGATCAGAGTCAGAATCAGAGAGGGAAATTTCCTTACCAAGAGTTTGGTTAGTCTTTAGATCCTGAGCTAATGAAGGGATATGCGAAGTTGCTTAGATGGTAGTGGTCTTTCCTTGATTGCTTTTGGCACGGTTATAAACTTGCAAAGGCTTGGCAATAGACATGAGACCGGTAGACAGCTTTGGCTCAGGACTTGGATCAAGTGCTGGCATTTCTAGCTCAAGAGTAGGATCAGGTGGTGGCATCTCTGGCTCAGGTATGCTTCTTACTTCGACTCTTTCTGTCTCCATCTCCATTGGGGTAATGAAAGGCACATCTTCTGGATCAACTGTATCTATCTCCCCCTAAAGATGTGGCTGAAAATACATCATGTCTTCATGAAAGAGAACATCTTCGCTGATGAAAATCCAATAGGATAGAGGATGATAACATTTATTCCCCTTTTGAGTGGCTGGGTAACCAAGGAAGATGCAGCGAACCCTTCGTGGATCAAATTTGCCGTGAGGATGATGGTTCCGAGCATAACAAACGCATCCAAATACCTTTGGTGGGAGACCAGAGTAGTGATCACCAAGTAACAGATCCAAAGGAGCCTTATTGTTCAATATCCGAGATGGCAACCGATTTATAAGAGAGGTTGCTGTCAGAACAGTATCACTCCAAAATTTTGCTGACACATTTTCCTCAAACGTAAGGGCCCAAGCCGTTTCAAGTAGATGACGGTTCTTCCTTTATGCGACCCATTTTGAGCCAGGGTGTCAACACAACTTGTTTGATATAGGATCCCATTCTCAAACATATATCTCTAAAAATGTCCATCAAGGTATTCTCTCCTATTGTCGTTCCGAAGAACCTTGATTGGTATATAAAACTGAGTCTGAATCATTTTATGAAACTGTCTTAAACACGCAAAAACTTCACTCTTTTGATGCATAAGGTACACCCAAGTGGTCCTAGTGGACAATCAATGAAAGTAACAAATCATTTGTGGCCAGATATAGAGGTTGTCCCAGCCGGACCCCAGACATCAGAATAAACCAAATCAAACAAATTACTGCTTCTATTAAATGTAGGCAAATAGGTTGTACGAGCCTGCTTAGTAAGAATACATGCTTCGCATAATAACTCATTTTTATTACAATGCTTGGAAAGGGAAGGAAACAATTGAGATAAAATAGCTGGGGACGGGTGACCAAGACGGCGATGCCATTGCTGAAGTGTGCGCACAGCGGAATAGAGATGATGTGTAATAGGTGGTGATGAAGAAGGAGGCACGAAAGGACCATCGGCAAGCAAGTAGAGACCACCATGCAATCTACTATGTCCAATCATCTTCTAGCTCTCCAGATCCTGAATTTCGCATGAGGAAGGGAAAAAATTTACTTTGCAGTTAAGAGATCTGGTGAGACTACTAATAAAAAGTAAATCTGTAGAAAAACTAGGTACATAAAGAACTAACTGCAAAGTAAGAGTAGGGAGCAGCAGATGGAACCCTTTCTAGATATAGGAGAAAGGAACCCATCTGTAACTCGGACAGTATCTTTCCCAGAAGAGGGAGAATACAGGAAGAACAAATTGGCTGACCCAGTCATGTGGTCAGTTGCTCCAGTGTCCATAACCCATGGGTTAAAGACAGACAAAGCAGATAGACCCACATGATAGTTACCTGACTGTACAAAGTATGAATCTAGATTGGCAGTTGGCATTGGAGAAGTGGCTTAAACTGTAGCGGATGGCCTTAATAGATTCTTGAGAGCTTAAAGTTCTTCAGTTGATAATGTAGGTACCATCCCAGTATGAGGATAAGTCTCTGTCTGATTTGCTTGTGGTGCTCGAAAATTTTTGGGTCTCTGTAGGTTCTTGTCACGCCTCTTGGCGTCAAAGTCAGCTGGTTTGCTATGCAATTTCCGGCAAGTTTCTTTAGTATGGCTCTCCTTCCCACAATATTTACACCGAACAATGGTGGGTTTTGAAAAAGAAGAACTATTTGGCTGAGTAGTCTGGAGAGCTGAACTCTCTGCTGGAAGAAGAGGCATCATGGATGTACAGCGCATATCCTCAGACTGGACTAAGGCATAAGATTGCTCAAGTGATGGTAATAGCTCTCTACTGAGGATCTGAGCACGAATCTGATCAAATTCAATATTAAGTCCAGCCAGAAAATTATACACACGGAGTTTGTCTTTGGCATTTTTCATTGTTGCAGCATCAGTTGAACATGCAGCTGTAAATGTATCATAATAGTCTAATTCCTGTCACAAACTGCAGAGCTCAGAGTAATATTGGGAAACAGTGATATCCCGTTGCTTAGTAACACCAATCTTCACATGGAGATCATAAATCGCAGCCTTCCAAATTTCAATAGTATCAGGTAGCAAAACATACCATCGCCCAATCTTGGGTTCCATAGATCCAATCAACAATAGAATTCTCAGATGCCCATTTGTTGTAAAGATTATCAATAGGTTCAGGTGTCTTCTTTTTACCATTAATGTAACCTAATAGTCCTCTTGCAGAGATGGTCATCTGTGCTGTTTTTTACCACATCAAATAGTTGGTTCTATCCAACTTAACAGGATTAAGGGGAATAGAGGAGAATTCAATTTTTGGGGACTCCACATTAGGAGATACTACTTCAGAAAATTCAGCCATGGGAAGGAAAACAACTCAAGAACAATCTGACAAATATACTTAGGTATAACAATGTAAAATACCTTGATAGAGAAGCCGTGTATCACATAGAGGAAGCAATTTCGATCTTCAAACTAGTATGGAAGAATCGAGGTTGGCTATTAAGTTGATCTCTGCAAAGTATACCCCTTTAATAATGGATACACGGAAATGCATAAAAAATTGTTCAAACTGGTTTAGTTCATCCTGTCACTAAAAGAAAAAAATTCTAGAAGTAAAAAAAACTGATGATCAAAACAGAACAAGAGATGATTCTGTTTATGAATAGGGTTTGAGAGGACTGGCGGTAAAGTATGAAATAGGGTTTGAGAGGGCTGTGAGGTTAGGACAATAGGATATAAAGAGGGACCAGATGAAGGCCAAAATTCTGGGCAGTAATTCTAGGTTACGGCAGGCTGGGATAGGCTTGGGAAGTGATTACTGCAGGTTACGAAGTGATTACAGCAGGTTAGGTTTGGAAAAGAATGGAGTTGCAGGTTCGGTAATTCTGGGTTGCAGGTGTTTTTTTTTTTTTTCCTCTAATGGCAGTAATAGAGTTGCAGGTTTTTAATGGACGAAAGCTTGGACTGAAGCTTACGGCTGGGATTTAGAGGGATTGCGGCAGGGTTTTATGGTGAACAAAGGCTTGTGACAAGGTGTTTGGGATGAACAGAAGCTTGCAGCAGTGTTTTGGGAAAAAGAAAAAAGAAAAAGAATAGAGAGGAGGAAGAAGAATGGCGGCAGCCCTAATATGGCTCTGATACCATGTTGAGAAAAGAATGAGAAGAATAGAAGAGTTAATTGATCCTCTCTTCCTACCTTTATTTATAATGAAGCAACTATATGAGAGATTAGAAAAATAACCTTCAATCTAAGAAGATAAAATAGAAACTAACACATAACATAAACTAGGAAATAAACAAACAATGCCAAAAACCTAAAATACCCCTACCGACATAGATTCTCGACTCCAACACTACTTTATACCGAGAGTTAGTCGGTTGCTTGGTTTATCTAACAGTGACTCGCCCAGATATTGCCTTTGTTATTCATGTGGTTAGCCAGTTTGTCTCTACTCCTCAGTCGACTCATTGGGTGGCCCTACTTCTCATTTTCTGTTATATCCGAGGTACCCCATTTCATGGTTTACTATACTCCTCCACTTCCAATTTGGATCTCCGTGCATATGCTGATGCTGATTGGACTAGAGATGTTAATGATTGCAAATCCACCTCTGGACTCTGTTTATTCTTGGGCTATTCTTTAGTTTTCTGGTGCAGCAAGAAGCAAACTGTGATTGCCCGCTCTTCCGCTGAGGCTGAGTATCTAGCTATGGCCCATGCCAATGCAAAGATCGTATGGATTCGCATGCTTCTATCTGACTTTGGTGTTCCACAGTCTTCCTCTACACCTCTATTTTGTGACAAGAGTGCTATCCCAATTGCTCATAATTCCATCTTTCATAAGCGCAAGAAACACATTGAGATTGACTACCACTTTGTTCGTCACTATTTCCAGGCTGACTCTATTAGCTTACCATCTGTTGCCTCCAGTCTTCAGTTGGCAGATTTCTTTACCAAGGCTCATCTTGCGGCTCGCTTTCAGTTTCTTCTTGGCAAACTCATGTTGTTTTCTCCTGCATCGTCATGAGTTTGAAGGGGGTGTGAGCCGATATATATTGTACCCACATATTAGTACCGCTAGCTTTGGGTAGTTTGTTATATTAGATAGGTAGCTTTATATTGCTTTGTATTTCCTTTAGCTAGTTTTGGATCGCCTTGGATTTCTTTTATTATGTTTCCTTTTATGGACAGATTAGGTCTCTTATATAATCCTTTGTAACCTCTTATTCCAATGTGACTTTTACATTGAATCAGTAAAGTATCTATCATTTTCTTCTTCTCAAACTTTATCAATTTCAATTTAAGGATACAACATTGTACCCATTATACTACATGGTTAACAAAGAGAACTTTTCCTGCGACACTAATGTGTACTAGTGTTCAAAATGTCACCGAAATTTTAAATAATTTTAGAGAGATTTCTCAGTTTCACAGCCTACCAAAGAGAAATGCTAGGCAACTCACAGAATCAACACTTTTTCGATTGATGATCCTTACATTTTGGTTTCACCAAAATGTTACAAACCTTTAATATAAAATGCAAATGTCTAGTGGAATGGATAAAAAATTTTGACCCATTTTCGTCCTTTTGTGTCCTCTAGTACAACAACGAAGTGTAGGTAGGCTATCTTACATAAAGTATACAGCAGGGTTAGGTATACAATGCTAATCTAGGGTCCAAACCCAAACTTATATTTCCTATGACTGTTCTTGTAATCTAAAAGTTTAAATATATTTATAGAGGCTTCAATAGGGTTTCCAAGAACTTTCAAGCTTAAATATGGCCATTTGACCACCGAAACGGTCGTATCTCAGTTTTGCCAGCCAACTGAAATTTTAAGTCTTGATCCGTACACACAACCAAAAAAGAAAAAAAAAGGAAAATTTCACACACCTCCCTTGCACATTTCCATAAAGGCAGGCACCCCTAAACATCTGAGGCAAATACTCGAACCTCCCCTTATTCGCAAAGGTTGTGACATTCAGACCATGTCCGTTAGGACAGGTCTGTTAAGGGATGACATATCCTCAATAAAATGATTTAATGCCAAAGTTGCCCTTAGATATAAACTTACCATTTTACCCTTTTTTAAGTTAACAAAGACGGGATCCCAACTTACCTCTTTGCCAGTTCATCAAGATAGAAGAAAGAGGAAGAAGAACTGAGCTTAACTTCACTCGCTCCAGGGTTTGCACATCAAGACAAGGGCAAAGTTGATCAGGATTTGATTGTAACAATTTGAGAATCGAAGGTGACCACGGCCTCAGCTCCAACCACAGTATTTTTTATGCAATATTGTTGAACCAAATCACGATCATGTCACAAAATCTCACAAGATTAAATAAAGATCACACATGGAAAGCGCACGAATGGAAAGATAGTGATGCTGCAGTCCTAGTTTAATAGTCATTATTATAGTATGATTTCATTGTAATTCAATTACCATTATTATTACCTTCCTAGCTAGTTGTTCCCTTATCAGTTTATTTCCATGTTAAGGCTCAGATTTGAGTCCTATTTAAACAATGTAAGGCATAGGCCAAAGACAGTTTATGAATTAAGAAGAATAAAGATGAGTTGATATTGAGTATGATAGGACTATTGTCCCTAGGTTTTGGGTGAGATGCCCTTGGCTTGAGATCGATCTCTTTTCTTCCCCCTCTTTCATTCTCTTTTCTTTGTGTTACTGCTATTATCTATTGCTGGAAGTCACCACTATTGGGATCCTACCTGTAACCATAATCGATTCACCATATCGTTATGGGGCTTGCATTAAATTGGAGTCAGAGCCAATAGAGGGTAGTCCAAATTCCCCTCCTCTGAACATGGACCTTTATCAACAAGTTCTTGAGGAGTTACATCAAATAGATAAGCACCTGACCCGGATGCAGCGACGTTTGGGTATCTTAGAATCGCTCATAGAAAAGGAACCTAATGTTACATCAAAAGAAGACCCAATGCCTCCACTTAATATGGAACTACGGACGCATTAGTGAATGAAGCCAATGTGAATGATGAAGAGTTTCCAGCAACTCTTGATGATACGGCAGAGTCCACCATTGAAGTTCCTACAGAAGAGGGTTACATTGAAGAGGATAAGATGAAGATCAGATTAGTCACACGATGGAAGATTATATCATTCCAGATCCATCCATTGAAGGATGTGCTGATGAAGTCAAGAGCGAGGATGCGAACGTGATACAAGTTGAGGTCATGGTTTACGAAGGCTAAAAAAACATCCCTCGTGTAACCGTGAATGTTACCAACAATGTTCGTGATGCTAATCAAAGTTGAGCACATTGAATGTGTGCACCCACCTCACTTTTTTGAAGCGTGAGGTCCCACGGTCAAGAAATTCCTTCCCAATTTTACCAGGCAACCCAATTTCCATTTTCAGAGGAAATTGAATAGTGACCCCAGTATATTGATGCTCAACCGGTTCAAAACTCGAGGTCGAGTGTTTAAGCAAGAAAGAGTTAATGCAGTATTGTTCAACTAAATCACAATCAAGTCACAAGATCTCGCACAATCTCGCACAATCTCGCAAGATCAAATCAAGATCACGCATGGAAAGTTCTGGAATGGAAAGCACACGAATGGAGAGCGCACGAATGGAAAGGAAGTAATGTTGAAGTCTCACTTCATTAGTCATTGTATGATTTGATTGTAATTCAGTTACCATTATTATTACCTTCCTAGCTAGTAGTTCCCTTGTTAGTTTATTTCAGGTTCAGATTAGAGTCCTATTTAAACAATGTAAATAGTAGGCCAAAGACAATTTATGAATTAAGAAAAATAAAACTAAGTTGATATTGAGTATGACAAGACTGTTGTCCCTACGTTTTAGGTGAGATGCCTGAGATGCCCTTGGCCTAAGATCGGCCTCCTTTCTTCCTCCCCCTCTTTCATTCTCATTTCTTTGCATTACTGTAAATATCTCTTGCTGGAAATCACCACTATTGGGATCCTACCTGCAACCATTATCGATTCACCATATCGTTATTGGGCTTGCATTAGATTTCCACTCTGCTACCACTTTTGATGTTGTCATCTTCACGACCTCATTCTTCCCATGCCTTAGGGCTTTCTTTTCTCAAAATTCAAACTCTATCGACCATGAAATGGAGAAGACAAAACCGGGTTTAAACTGATGATTGTCGTGCTAAAGTGAAAAAGAAAACTGAGGTTCGTAACAGTTTAAGCAAGGTGGGTGATTTTATCAATATGTGATTTATGGGCAACTCCTAATCTCCAAAGACAAATTCAAAAGCCAAAAACAACACGATATAGAAATCCACAGAAATTCACAACCCAAAATCCTCCACTTTTGAAACCACTCTATGCCGGACAGCAAAAAACATTACCCTTTACTGAAAAAAAAAATCATATTCTAAATAAATCAGCCCCCCTATTTTGATGAATCTTTTTTCTCAGCTTCTTCCATTAGTTTTCATTTTTACAGCTTCTCCTCCGCATCCTTCAAGACCTTGAATTTTGGAGGTGAGGATCTTATCCTGTTCATCTCTGCAAACAAAAGTAGTGGCGGATGGGTTGCTTTTGTCCAAAGTCTTGGGTTGGGGCTTCTAAATGTCCCCAGATTCCTTTTTTTCTTGCTTTATCTGACTCTCTTCCTCTTTTAGTCTGGCGATCTGCAATTCCAAATGAGTTGTCTCTCCATCTCTCTCTCCGCTCTTCATTTTTTTTTTTTTCTCGTCTTCTCTGATCAGCATCTATCTTATTTACTTCTCTAGCAATTTCCCCTTTTGACAAGTGATTTTCCTTCTGTTTTTCCATTTAATAGTGCAGTTCTCTTGGTTTCAGATTTCAAGGTCAAAGGGCTATTTCACTGGATCTGGACTCTGGAGTAATCAAAGCAGATCCATTGCATCTATTCTTCCTTTCTTTGACCATTGCCCTTTTAAATATTGATTTCCCTCTTCTTTTTTTTCTTCTTTTTTTCTTTGTTTCTTTTTTTTTTTTTCTTTTTTCATTTCACAGTGGGGATTCTCTTGATTTCAGATTTCAAGTTCAATGGTGAACCGTTTAAAAAGGGCAGGGATTTTGGAAATGGGATGTTTATCAAACAAGAGTAAATATGTCATTTCAATTTTTCCGTTAAACACCGTACCTGGGATGGGTGTGGCTGTAATTTCCATAAAGGCAGGGGAGATGCGTGAAATTTTCCCAAAAAAGAAAGATACAGGCACTGTACAAAAACAGTGTAGCATAGTAAGAGAAAACTTCGGTCATGCATTAAAAGAAACGCATCCCTTCAAGGTAGATGTGTGGTTGGTAAGAATGTAGATTCTGTTCAAATCCTACGGAGTACATTTTAAGTATTATCTTGCAATGAGAACCATTCTACGCGACATCAGTCCATGAGTTATGGTTTTCTATTATAGGTTTTAAATGGCCTTAGGAATTGAGATGGCTGAATAAGTAGAAGAAAATTTTCAAGGAGAGGTGGCATCTTGACAGGTTTTTATCAAATAACGCACTTCTAAATCTGTAACGAATTCTTACTCTAATTCAGCCAATTACCAGCATATGGCAGAAACTAAATGTTGCCCTGGATCTCTTTAATCTACATGTTGAAAGTTGATGGCGAGACACAGGAAATTATAATCCAAAGCAATCTGACAATGCTGAGGAAATGGTATAAAAATAAAATGCTGAGGAAATGTAGTGTACAGAAGAAAACATGTCAATGCTAAAATGGGGAATTTTCTCTCCATATATCGAAAACAACTCCTCCGACAAGCGAACATCATAAGTATAAATAATATGAAGTTGCTCACATGTCACAAGGATCTACAGTAACAAAATTCAAGGACTAGTTATTTACACCAAAGGTCAAACAGTTGCAGAGGCATAGGAAGATTAAGAATACATACCCTGTAGTGGTGGTGGCGCTGGCGACACTGCTACAGGGCTCCTGCTGTTGCTGCTGGGATATATCCTGGATCCTTTCTTTTCATGGGATGAAAAACACCAAAAACAACTCATGTTTCGATCTATTATGTAGCGAACTCAGAGACCCGCAGCAGCTCTTTTATCCCAGAAACCTAATTTCACCCAAAAAAACAGAATGCAAAAGTGAATCAACGTAACCTTCAACAACCTGGTGTGAACCATATGATCGATTAAAAACAACCAAAGATACAGCAAAGGTCACGGTTGAGCTTCACTTCAGTTCTATTAAAAGACCATGAAAAATAAGGGGAGCCATGGGTACTTCCAAGTTCAAACAGGGCAAGTTTCATTATCGAAAAGGAAAAACCCACCAAAAAAACAAGAATATCCAGAAGCCGAAACCGCCCTTGGAGCTTGTGAACTGCGTTCCAAATTACAGAAACGGCAAAAAGAGAGAACCCAGAGAGCCGAAAGACCCTAGGAAAGGAATCAGGAAAAGAAACCGTTGCTACACACAGCCATGTTTGCCATGTCTGGGGATGAAAAAAGCCGAGAAGAACCATAAGATGGTTCTGTTGAGTCGTCAACAAAGACAAAATGAGAACCCAGTCAAGTCGTTGTAGCCACCAAACCAGATGGAAAAGATAAACGACATTTAATGCATGGAGACGATTGGGATTCATCTAATTGTAGCAAAAATTCAAAATAATGATCATATGCAACAGTGAAGTTGTTATTAGTGAAGAGAAATCTCTTGCTGACTTCTAGGAGAGGATTGATCTTTAGGACAAGAGAGTTTATCACATTGTGGAGACTCAGTTGGCTAGTCATCGCGAACGACATTTGAATTTTGAAACTTTGAAATTTACACGCCCCTTCCAGCAGACTGGTCGGTTGACTCTCAACTTTGTCTCTTAGCATCCGAAATCGTGGTCCAGGTGGCCCCTCGGTGAGGATATGGTATGAACCGAATTTTGAGATGTCTAGAATTAATCTGTTCTCAGTACAAAGTGATAATCAATCTCGATATGTTTCGTATGTGCATAAAATAAGGGTAGATTACCTGAATATTGTCACAGTATAGTATCGAGGTAGTGGACTGAATACCTAGATCATCTAACAATTGTCGAACCCATATAATTTCAGTCGATGCATTTGCAACCTCCTTGTATTCAGCTTCGATGGATGATTGTATCACAAAGGGATGATTTGAACCCTTAGAAACCAAGAAGGTCCCCAACCGTTGACTCCAAGTTCTTGTTGATCACAGGTTGACACTGAGAGGGGGGTGAATCATTGTCTTCAAAAACTCTTCTCAATAATTCCTTGAAGACAAATATTTCCCTGAGCTGACACCTCACTCATGGACCACAACCACACTATCACAGAAGCTCAATCACATACACAGTCGTATGCACAACGACCTCGCTACCACAGAGTGGCCAGGTCTACCATGTTGTGCATACCCATCCTGTAGGCCATTCCACGCACTTTACAATATACAGAAAATGAAATAATCTACAACACAAGATGTACGTGGTTCACCTACACAATGTGTATGGAGTAATGCCCAATGAGCTCTATATATACTCAATACTCTACTTTTAGTTTTTTACAAGATAAGAATATGTATCCTGTGTTTTTCCAGTATATAACTGAGAGTGCATAATGATGCCAGGATTCAAGTATTAATGTACCAGTGTTCATCACACGATGCACACACCACGCTTAACCCGCACCCACGGGAAACAACCAATAATAATTTTAGGGCCTATAAACATGCCATATAGTGAAGCCCCAAGCAGATAGGTACTTAACAATTTCCACCTAAACTAGCATACATGAACTGAAAGCAATGAACAATTACAGAGTTAAAGAAGCTCACAACCATAGCTTCCAGGCGTCCGGAGATGACTGACACTTCCAACGGCTCAGTAGAATCTCCCACAACTCCCAATATTGGAAAAACTCATCTCTTCAAGCAAGCCCTTGCTCACAACCATCTCTTTTTTCGCTCACAAGCAAATAACCACCATAAATGATTAATAAAGCTCCACCAACCTCACACTACTCCTTAATGTGTCATTGTCAAGCAAAGATGAGGTTGGTGGGTGATTGGATGCACACCCACAAAGGAAAAACTGACAAAACCCTCTTCTCCCTCTTCTCTACGATCTTTCCTCACAAACTCAACCCACAACGACTCTCAGCTGATAGAGCATTCGAAATGGCCTGCAACAACTTGAACCGTTGGATTTGGCCTCCAAATGAGTAGACATGGCCATTTGAAAATCAGCCAACCAAAACATAACAAAAGGAATCTTTTCGGAGCTTACCATGCACCCGTGCTACACTAGAGCGCCGCCGCTGCGGCGTTCTTGAGCTCCCATTGGCGGAACAAAGAATCTCTCAAAACGGTTGTTCGATCATTAATAAAAGGCGTGATTGCTCCGCCGCCATTGGATCTGCTTAATCACATCAGATAAAATTGAGATAAATGTAGGCCGATGGATTTGGATCAATTGCAACTCCGCACGGTACATGCGTAACACAGAAGCTTTGTCTCAGCTGACCCATCAGATGGCGTTCGATATTCGCTATGCAGAGCATCTTCGATATCAACCTCTGGACCTATTATAAATGGCGGGAATGATCCTCCATCGTTGGATCTTCATACAACGTCAGTTTAAGATTGGAATTAATGATGGCCTTAGGATTTGAATCCACTGCGTCGCCTCACTATATACGCACAACACTGAATCACAGGGAGTCTTCATGCTTCGCGGCACATTGAGTGAAACTACCACCGACCAATCACATTGCTTGCAGGAGAATCCAACTCCGTCCACTTCAACACACAATAGCCTACAGTTTTGGGATCTCTCAGATCTGGATCTTGATGACACGGCTCAATCTGAGTCATCCGAAAAGAATCAATGCTATTTTTAACTTCCCAAAATGCCCCTGAACAAATGTCTAATGACCTCTGTAACCAGTGGAGTGTAAAACCATATCACAGTCCATTATTCCCGAGAGCTCATGCCTTTCGTCGAGCAAGTGGTGTGCATGCACCCATGCAAGCACCCACCCGCGCGGCTGAGGCTTGGGGGCCTGCTGCTTGCGACACGACCTACGGGCCAGCTACTTGTGGCCTGCTTGTGGATTGGCTCTGCTGGCCATGGCTGCTGCTGTGCTTACCTATGGCTGTGCCATTTGGCTAGCCATGAGGCGTGCCACCTCACCCATGACTTCTATCTTCTTTCTCTCTCTTCTTTCTCTCTCTTCATTAAGTGCTTGTTGGTTTCCATATCACCAGTGATTGCCACACATTATGCTCTATTTTCTCTCTCTTTTTTCTATCACCATATTTCCTATGTGGGCACTGTCCACATCACCAGTGGGGCCCACAAACATTCTCTCTCTTGCATTGATGCCCTCTCTCTTCATTTCTCTGACTATATGTTCATCCACATTGTCAAATCAACCAGGTTGCCAACAATGACAACACATGGCCAACAGTTCTCAGAGCTTATTAAAGGTCGTAAAAAGCTTTTCTTGAGTGGCAAACATGGTGAGGCTAAGCAGGGTCGATGATGCCTTGTGGTTGAGCCATGTATACATTATTGACCAAGGTGCCATTTAGGAACGCATTTTGCATATCCAATTGATGAAGATTCCATCCACGAGATACTATCAATGAGAGAACATTGGAGAGTTTGAGGCTTGGCTACCGGACTGAAGGTGTCAAAACAATCAAGCCCTTCCCGTTGGTGAAACCCCTTTGCAACAAATCGAACCTTATACTGTAAAGTAGCCCCATCAGAGTGTCGTTTGATACGATACACCCACTTGTTACCACAAGATTCATAGTCATATGAAGGAATCAAAACCCATGTTCCATTTCTAAGTAAAGCATCAAAATCATCACTCATTGCTTCTCGTCATTTTCCACATTTACTTGCCATGGTGTAGGATATGGGTTCGTCCTCAGCATGTGGGGTAGGGTTGTAAGACCCGCACTCCATGAACCCGATCTAAACCTTTAATTCATGTCGTAATAGGTCTTTCAATCATCATCGGGCCAGACGGGATGAACAGATGACAACCAGGTACAAAAACAGACCTAAAAGTATGATATTTTTCATACCGGTTTATGGTACCGATCGATGGTACCAGTCGACCGGTATGTTTGCGCGGGCAGACTGGTTAGATCAGGAAACGGATCTTTACTGGTCCCACTTTCCAAATCTCGAGCTTAAGGACTTTCCTAACGTAAGAAAACTTTCTAAACTCTATCCTAGTCTATTTAAGGACCCTTAAACCTCCTTAGAACTCTTTCATTGATCCTCACAAACCCTAGAGAGGAGAAAGAGCTAAGGAAGGAGTGAGAGGAGCCACCGTTGGCCGTTGGACGAAGAACACCATAGTCGCCAACCAACAATAAGTGCCTGAACTTCTCTCTAAGTTAAGCATTATAGATGATTAATCATGAATTGATCAATACCATGCAAAGCGAGGTATTGATCTAAAATCCTTAAATTTGTCGTCAAACCCTAATATAGTCGATGAACCCTAGATTCACATTCTAGGTTAAGGATCATCAAAACTAGGACTTGAATGGATCATGAAACAACTCTAACTCGTTGCTCAGGCCTAGAATGCATAGGAGAAATCCTAAAACCAATAGGGGGTGACCGACGGAAGGGAAACACCGAATTGATGGTCTTCCGGAGGCATACCGGCCGCATATGGTGCGACCGGTACTGCGACCGGTACCTCTCGGAGACTGGTCTGTGGGGGACCGGTTGACCATACCGGTCGCACCTTTCCCCACAGTGTCGCGATAGGTACTTGCGACCGGTATGCATTGTGAGGGTATTTTCAATACCAGTGGTTTTTCAACCAACGTAAACCCTAAGAAACTAATTATAATTCAACCCTAACATCATGTAGGACCTTGTGATAGCGAGTTTGGATTCTGTGATGCGGAGCAAGCTAGCAATCAAGCGTCAGGTAAGGGAATCAGACCTAAACCCTAATAACTTAATAACAGTAAAATGTTGTTAGTAATTATGATTCTGTAGAATGGTATTTGTGCATACTCACATGTCATCTTTACTTTTAGTTGTTATATTGTTCATGCATACTCGGTATGCTAGGATGTGATTGTTAGGCATGTGATTGTTTTCATTGGTGTGTGGAATGGGAAGGGTCTGGGGTCTGGGATCATTCCTCACACTAGCATATTTTTGTATCGCTTCTGTCTTAGCATGCTTGGTGCGGGTAAGGTATCAGGGGGAGAAAGTGGCACTATGGTCTCCGGCCTAGCCACTAGACTCTAGCCCTATCTCTATGCCGTAGGGAGCTGTGCTGGGATAGGGCCTACTGTGATGACATATAGGATTGGTTAGTTGCGAGTCCAGTTTACAAGCCCTCACCAATAGGGGCTTACGTGTTAGTATGGGTAGGGCATCAGGGAAAATATTGGCGGTGTTTGATCCGGACACTTTAGCTCTATCTCTATTCCATGGTGGGTGCATGTGGGACGACAGTAGTGTTTGATCCATTTTATGGATTCACACACTCGTGTATAGAGGTGCGGTGGCCGCTAATCCTTTCTATAGCACATTGCAAACTTAAAACAATACCATAATGTGAATGTTACTCATGCATGATGTGTGTTGCATTGCCTGATTTTCTTACTGAGCTAAGTTGTGAGCTCATCCTTGTGTACACACTATTTTTAGATGTTGATGCAGGTTACACTGTGGAGGACTACATGGATGCTCCAGTATATGGAGGTGTTGCTGCCTTGAAAGTACAAGCAGGGGAGGACGAGCATGACGCTTGATGCGAGTACCCTTTCTGCGTGTACCTCTAGAATATTTGATTTGTTTATTTTATTTATTTTCAGTTGGATTTATGATTGGGATGTAAGGATAATTATTAATGTTTTGGTATTTTGAATAATTAGATAATTTATTTATCAATAGAAGTACTCAATTCATTTAATTTAAGACTTTCGTTGTATTTAATTATATTCTGATTATGGTTATGTGCAATGGTTTGTATGAGTGGACACGATCTTATTGAGATCCTGGTGTGAACCATTGATTCAGTGACGGTTCACTCATACTTCTGATTCAGTCGGAATTGGGGTGTGACAATGATGGCTAAGTAGGTGGAGGAAAGGGGATGTTAGTGGCCAAAAGGTTCAATTTTGAGATCAATTTAGTAATTCCTCCACATAGTCTTGTGACCATTTGATGGGAGATCGGTGGATTAAAAGGTGGTGGTGAAAGACTATTATGAGTGGTTGTAGTATGTAATGGTTCTGAAAATGAAGAGGATGATGGTCGAAGGAACGAGGTGGGGCTAGTGGGTGGGTGACCACATCCTCTATTGGACTAGTTGGTGTAGTTGGGATCAGTTCAAAAATTGGGGGGGGGGATGGAATAGTAGGTATTTGCTAAGGAACAATGTTATCACTTGTAATAACAACCGGATAGGAATTAAAAGATGAACTCATAGCTGATTTTTGGGATATGGCAGCAGAGTAGAAGAACGACATCTGTCAAATGTGACATGTCTATAGATGTAGGCTTGACTTATTAAGGGATCAAAACATTTGTATCCCTTGTGTGCATTGTTGTACCCAAGAAATACGTACTTGGTTGACCGAAACTGCAACTTCTTGTTGTTGTAGGGTCATAACCATGGATAGCATGCACACCCATATGTGGATAGAGTATTATAATCTGGCATTTTATAGAACAACTTTTCAAATGGACTTTGGTTTTAAAGAACCTATGTTGGTAGCCAATTTATCAAATAGGCTGCTGCCTGAAAAGCCGATGACCAAAATGATAGAGGAATGGAGGCTCGTGCCATTAAACTCAATCCAATTTCAACGATGTGTTTGTGCTTGTGCTCGGCTCGGCTTGGCCATTATGCTCCGGTGTGTGGGGACATGAATATTGATGAACAATTCCCTATTCTTTGAAGTGTTTGTCAAACACTTGGTATTCTTTCGGACCGTGAGACTGAAAGCATTGAATTTTCCACTTGGATCAATTTTAAACATAAATATAAAATTTCAAAAAGGTGTTAAAAGCCTTAGAATTGCTTACAAGTGGAAATAACCAAGTGAAACGACTAAAATCATCTAAGAAGGAAATTTAATATTATCTTTGAATTGAAGGTGCGGGAGAGGGGCCCATATATCCAAGTGCACAAGCTAGAAGAGAGAGAGGATGTTGTTGAATGATTCAATGCAAATGGGAGTTTGTGTACCTTTTCCATTTGACAAGGAGCACAGACTGCATCAGATAAAGACTTGTAAAAAGGCAACGCCGCATGTTGTAGGTGAGAATCCAAACACTTAATGGAAGGATGATCGAGGCGATCATGCCATATCGGTTTGGAGACTCTTTCGCCAATGTGGATTGAGGGAGCTTTATTGTTGAAGATGGTAGAATGTGTAGCCGATGATAGCCGATACAGACCTCCTTCGGTTGTTCCTCAAAGAAAAACATTTTCCATTCGTGGATCTTTCACATAGCAACATATAAGATGATAACTATCTACCCAAAAAAACATATAGGATGAAAACTCCAAAACTACATTATTATCTTACATTAACAAATTCTTTATAATTTTTGGTACATGTAAAACTTCATGAAAACCAAAAGAATGAGAAGGAGAAGCTATATAGGGGTTCCAATATTTTTAATTGTCAAACATGCACCATTACATTGTTGACTGATATATATATTTCCATAGTCAATTGTAAGGTAATGCGTGGCTCTCGAGTCCGGGTACCACGTGGCATCAAAGGATGCTGGTGGCGTGGCCAAGGGCCTCAAAATTGATGTTCGCCATTTGTGATGCTACCTGATGGCTAGTAGTTGGGATTGAAGCGATAGATAAGAATTGGTTGTTGAATGATTTCATCTGTTACAAATCTGACAACCAGTAATGGGAGAAGGCGGCAATGGTAGCTATTGTTGTTGTTGAAGGTAAGAGTTACCTCTACCTTGATTACCATGGCCATGACCTCGTTCATTTGCACGTCCCCTATAGGTGGAAGAATGGGGAGTAGCAGAATTAATTGATCCTTTGGAAGTTATTTTACCTGCAGCCAAAGGTAAATCCAAGTGAGAGGATTGTTGATCCTTTAGTATCTCCTAGTTGAGAAGAAGGATAGTGAAATCATCAAGTGGTAATGGATCAATTCTGGTTGTGACTAAGGTTGCGAAGGAATCATAATCTAAGCTTAATCGACAAAGGATACTCAGAATCATATCACGTTCAGAGGCTGGGTAAGAAGCAGCCGAGAGATTGTCGACCAATCCCTTCACACATTGTAGGTTCTCGATCATAGTCATCATGCCTTTCTTCAACTGGATTAAGATATTTGAGTTGCATCACGTATGCTTGAGATTGCAATGCATAAACCTTTGTAAGAGTGATCCATGCTGAGTGAGAAGAAGTGAAATCAACTATTTGAGCCAAAGCTCCTTCAGTAACAGACGAGATTATCTAGCTTAAAATAATCTAATCTTGCTCTCTCCAAGTGAGATAAGAAGGGTCGGTAAGGGTATTAAATGGTTTATAATTAGTTTGACGGTCCGGTGCGGTGTATAAGAGAGTAAAACCAAAACCGAACCAATTAACTAAACGGTGTCGAAATTGAAATCAGAACCGATTAGTAATCAGTTTCGATTTATCGATTTTTAAACAGTTTTTCATTAATCGGTTTTGATTGTGGTTTATAATCGATTTTGATGGGGGTTTATAAACGGTTTAATGCATCGGTTATAAACCCTTTGTTGAGCACAAGTCAGAGGTCAATGTGTAGTTTTGATTGGTATTTTCTTTCTGTCTTCTCCAAATTTTTGAATGTTGAAGCTTTTCCATTTTTCCCTTCAATCGCATTATCATGCTCATTATTTAAAATCTCTTGACTCATGGACAAATGGCCAATGTAGGTCAGTTTTAAACATAATGTGGCTTCTTGAAAATGTAAATGTTGACTCATGGACAAATGGCCAATGTAAGTCAGTTTTAAACATTAATGTGGCTTCTTGAAAATGCAAATGACAGCGCATTCATAGAAGGATCTTAAATTATGTAATTATAAAATGAAGTGGAATAAACATAAGTTTTGAAGCATACCAAACTATTAACTAATTGTATAAAAAGTGCGAAAGAATCATGGATAAGGGAGAGGATGTTTGTTAGCCTGAAATTTTTATTTATAAAGCTAGATTAGTATTCAATTGTGTTGATCTCATATTTCCATTGTGTTAGATATTAAAATCACTACATGACTTAATGGTTTTAAACCTAGGTACTTTCTTACATCTTTTGGATGCCTATTATGTTTTTCTGTTTTGATTATATGGTTTAAGCCTTTGGAAATTAGGGTTGGGGTTTTGGGAAAATAATGTATTAAATGGGATTGGGGTTGGGGTTAGGGTTGGGCGTTGGGAACTTGGGGTCTTAGGGAAATAATATATTAATTGGGATTGGGGTCTTGGGGAAATAACATATTAAATTATTAAAATTAGGGTTTAAATTTTAGGAAATTAAACGGTTCATTTTATTCAGTTTAATTGGTGTCTAACTGGTGTAACCCGTCGGTTTAAACAGTTTAAATAGTTTCAAACCGATTAAGTAAACGGTGCCATATTTCAAAACAAAATCGAACCAATTACTAAACAATCTCTCAGTTCTGGTATAATTGGTTCGGTCTGATTTCGATTAACAGTTTCGGTGCAAATGTTGCACCCTTAAGGATCGATGCTGGTAAATCAGTTGCAATACAGGCAGGAGAGGGAGAAAGAGTTTGGGTTGGGTTGGATTAGAGCCATCAACATAGTCATATAGGTCATGGGCATGAAGTAGTGGTAAGAAGTGAGATTTCCAGAAAAGGTAGTTTGTGCGATCAAACTTTATAGGTAAGAGGGAGACAGTGTTTGTGGGGGATAGTTGAATAGAAGAAGTTGAAGAATTGCTCGAGTTTGTGAGAAGACACTTGTATTTGCTTTGCTCGCGACAGATGAACCAAAGCCTCGTCTATCTCCTCTATGGCACTATATAAAGGGGAGAGGGGGAGAGGGGGAGAGGGTTCAAGGTATAGAACTTACACTTAGCCAGAGAATGGTTCTAAGTGGGTTTTTATACCTATGTAGCAGTGTGACATTGGTATTATTTATGTCTAGGGAAAGACATTGTGGTTCTTGTGTTTGTCACGTCAAATTCAAGTAAGTGTTGAAATCTTATAATTTCACCTTATACGGTGAGTTCTTTGTACAACTCTAGTAATGACCAGGTAAGACCTTGTATTCTCATTATTATTGACGTAGTGGAGATATTCTGAACTTGAGCCTCGTGGTTTTTATCTTCACATTAAGGAAAGTTTTTCACGTTAAAAGTCTCATTATTCATTTTTGACTCACTATTTATTGTGTAGAAGGTGATACCTACATTGTAACTATTCACGAATATTATTCACATAATAACTATTCATGGACACTATCCACATGAAACTATTCATGAAATCACTATTCATTGTGTTGTTCATATATACTATTGTTGTTGTATTTCTCCATTAATTTACACACACATGTGGAAAAATAATTTTATGATAATTTTCCCAATAGGTGGTATCAGAGCAAGCTTCATGTAAAGTGTGTAAACTAATGATGAAAGGAAACACATCTTGGTCCTCTTTCCAAGTCAAAAAAAATGGCAAATTAAATCACTAAATAAGAAAAGGCAATCCTTCTCCTAAGTCAACAAAAATGGCTGATCAAGCCATCAAATGAGAAAGGGCAATGTCACATCATTTAATGCATTTTAAAAAATCAAAAACTTGTGTTTATTGCTTGTTGGATCCATCAATAATGTGACGCAGGAATCGAAGGATAAAGAAGTTGAATCCATCAATAATGTGACGCAGGAATCGAAAGATGAAGAAGCCTTGGGGTTCATGTATAAGTGTGTTTGGGCTATGTAAATCTCTTCATTTGGGGTTGAGAGTGTAAGTTGAGAGTGGGTGTACAAGGGTATTCGTATTTGGATACAGGGCTTGGGTTTGGGTTAAATCTAAAGCTGTTGATTATACGATTGTTCTCTTGGTTCTCTCATAGTGATGAAGTCTCAATTATGTTCGTGGATGTAGGCTATGTATGCATAGTTGAACCACGTAAATTACTCTGTGCGTGTGTGATTGCTCTTTTCTAATTTTAAGTTTTTACCTATTTTGGACACGTAGGCCCCATACGATTATTATTCACAAAATTATTATTCATAGCTACTATTTATTGTACTATTCATGGTTTTCTTTTGTTGTCGAATTTTCTCCCTTATTTTACACACAGGTAGGAAAAGGATTATACGATTATTTTCCCAATAACACGTTTATATAGATAATCAGTTTGAACAAGAAAAACTAGGTGATCTGGAAAGCAAAAATGGAAGGATTGTTGTACTGAAATACCTATATAGACCCATAGAGGATGAATATCAAAGCCGGAGAAAACTTTTGATGTGGAATGGACGGCCTTAAACCGAGAAATCATTGGCTTTATTCAGCAATGGCTGGATGATTCTGTCTTCCATCATGTGTCAACAGAAACATTGCCACATTCATTGTGAACAAAACTTAAAGGTCTATATGAGAGGAAGACTGCTAATAATAAATCTTTCCAGACCAGAAAACTTATCAATGTAAAAAACAGAGAAGGAAGAGCAGTTGCAGACCACTTGAACAAGGTACAAAGCATTGTGAATAAACTCTCCTCTATTAAGATGGTGCTTGACGATGAGCTGCAAGCTTTGTTACTTCTCAGCTCATTACCAAACAATTGGGAGACACTAGTGGTGTCTCTTAGTAACTCTTCATCAAATAAAAAACTCATTATAAGTCAGATGACTCGTAGTTTGTTGAATAAAGGGACAAGGAGAAAATCCTTAAATTTCATCTGATTAAGAAGGCTTACTTGTCACGAAAAACTAGGGGAAAAAGAAAAATAATATAAGAAAAAATTGCTTGATTTTACTATAAAAATAAAGGTCATGTGAAAAAAGAATGTAGAAAACTCAAAAGATATACAATGAGAGGAGGACAATACAGATGAAAAAAACACTACCGTTGCAACCTTAAATGAAGATATTCAAATAGTTTCTAGCAGTGAAAAATCTAGTCTTAACCTCCCACAAGATTATTTATATTAATGTCTCGTTGATTTAATTAAAGATCATCCTCCCATGGTACATAGTGATGGGGGAGATGTACAACAATATCAATAAAGATATGCAGAAGGTGAACCAGAATGCTTTGGAGGAGCAGAGGCCGATGTGTCAGTGGGTGGCCCACATGCCACTTCATCCATTCATTTTGTAACCCCCTTAGGAGAGTTATAGGTGTCAGATCTTAGGGACATGTGGCACCTAGATCAGCCCTTCATCCTTTGTGGGAGGAGCCAGTCTGATTTATAAATATAGGGGGATGGAGTCCTATGCAATACTTACTCATTCTGAGTTGTCCATTAAGCTTAGGTCTGAGGAATAAGTATTTGCATAGAAATTCCATCTCTAGTTCTTGACGGTACACCGGTTTCTGACACTTCTGAAGGCGCAAACAGAGGGTGGTCATAGATCAGGCACTAAAGAGCGAGAAAGCTACCATTTTCATACCAGTTAGAGATGTTAGGGCAAGGAAGACAATTGGCATTCATGCTAATGCAGCTGTTGTAGCCGCCTTTTAAATACTAGTAGTTGATAAGCTTTAGCTGCTCTTGTAGCAAGCTCTGTTAGAGCAGACGATGCTCGACGTTGTAGAGCAGTGCTCCACACACATAGAGGTTGTACTACGATGGTAGAAATTGATCCCTACACTACAGGTATGTCAATTTTATTTCTATATAACGATATGCGTATAGAGTGGTGGATAATCTTACATTTGGTATCAGAGCGGCCCGTCTACCATGATTGGATACTATAGAGCATCAAAGAAAAGAAAAAAAAAAAAAAAGGTCGATTGACCAGCCATGGCCAACCAGCTTTGGCTAGCCATAGTAGCTGACCTTAGCCAGTAGGCATGCTCACCCACTACAGACCACCCGTAAGGGCAGCTCGTGGCAGTTGCGCTAGCCCGTAGGCAATAGCCACCCGCAGGAGCAAGCCCCAGCAAGCTGTCATTGGCTACACTAGAGGCAGCAGGCTAGCCCGCAAGGGCCAGCGTGCCGCGACTGTGAGTGGACAGCAGAGTTGCAGTCCAACCCGAGGTTGTAGGCCAACCCGCTGCTGTAGCAGTAGGCTAGCCTGAGACTGCAGGCCAACGCTTTGTTTTAGGTTGTATGTGTGCGTAATGGGATTTAAATCCTATCCTCCTAGAGATTCAGAAGGAGGGGCAGTGGCCTGGATGGATGGTCGACACCTGGGGCTCGGGTGAATCTGAGCCCTCCATCCTAGCAGACACCTAGCCGACAAGCTGAGCCAACAGGGGATGTCGGCTCGGATTCACCCTAACCCCATGTAAGACCCGTACGCCACTAATCCGGTCTAACCTTAGGTTCTCATGTCGTGACTGGTCTTCCCATCATAATCGACTCAAGTAAACCAATTGTATAAAGAAACCACAAGATGAGGTAAGCAATAAGTCAAATTTAGTTGATGTGGTTGACTGTTTAAGTTTGTGTAAAAGCAACCAGTTCAAAACTAAAAATCAGTAAATTTTAGACGTGTGGTCGTATTTTTGAGGGGTATGGTCGACTAAGTTGTGACCACACAACATATGGTCGCATGTTTTGGTTGTATGGTAGACGAATTATGCGAACGCACGATTGACCATATGAATCCAGAACCGACTCTGTTTTTAGGAAACTTTCCTAATTTGAGGAGGACTCTTTCCTAATTGAAAGATGACTCTATATGGAGGTTTTCCTCTATATAAAGGATGTCCCTTAGCCTCTCTCATCTTTTAGAACCCAAATTGAAACTCTAAACCTAAGAGAGAGAGAGAGAGGAAGAGAAGGAGAAGGAGATTTGGAGAAGAAGGTTGAGAGGAGGGTTTTTGCAGAGAAGAGTTCTATCTCTCTACAACAAGCTTAAGGTATGGACTTGACTCTATAGGGTAGATCAGATAGAATAGGTTCTTTTCAAGTTGATATGTAGAAGCTAATACAACGATTTCGGTTATAGGTTTTCTATGGGAAACCATAGAGAATAGATTAGGGATAATTGATAAGGATAAACTTTGATTAAAAGCCATAGAATGATTTTTAGGATGAATCTCATTGATAAGCTAAGAGGAAGACCTCGTGTGAGAAGTAAAAATTAATCTGACTACGTATGGTCGACCATAGGATGAGAAGAAAGTCGACCACAGCCATTCTGAAATAATTCAAAAAACTTATGGTTGCAAGTACGGTCACATATAGTGCGACCATAGGGTATTGACTGCACGTCATATGGTCGCATATATTGAGACCACAGGGTCGACCATAGAGTATCAACCATACGATAACAACAAATATATTTTGAAACCAGACAAGGTTTTTTACTACTGTAACTTGATAAACTTGAACCCTAACTTAAATACATTAATTGTTTAGGTTTTCAATAGATTCAAAGTGACTCCCAAAGCTTGGGAGAGAAACAAACATCAATCAAAGGTGAGGGAACAAGACCTAAATTAATTGAATAATAACAAACTGTTTTATTTTAATTGTCTAATGCAATGAATGATTCTATGATTGTATGCTTGTAATGTGCATCTCACATGTCGTTCAATATACTGTTATTTCTATTTATGCATATTTATTTTTGTCTATTTATAACATGATGATGATGATGATGCTTGGAATAGACATATGATTGTGTGTGTGTGTGTGGTTAGTGTGTTGGATGCCAGTGGAGCATCAGGTGAAAAACATGACATTGTGGTTTAGCCTGGTCACCGGACTCTAGTTATATCTCTACTCAAGTCTTATCCACTGACATCGTCGTATCGCTATTACCTTAGTAGAACTATTAAGTAGTAGGGCATCAGGGGAGGTGGTCTTCGACTTTATGGTCTTTGACTCTACCGGGGGGCCTTAGCTCTATCTTTATATACGTATTGAGGGATGCTGGGGTAAGATCTTGGATACATTGAATGACATTAGGATTGATTAGTTGTAAGTTCAGTTTGTAAACCCTCACCAGTAGGGATTTACGTGTTGGTATGGATAGGGCATCAGGGGAAGTGTTAGCGGTGTGTAATTTGGACACTTTAACTCTATCTCTATTCCATGGTGGGTGCATGTGAGACGACAATGGTGTTTGATCCATTGGACGGATTCACACACTCATGTATAGAGGTGCGGTGGCCGTCAATCCTTTCTATAGCACATTGCAAACTTAAAAATCAAACCAAAGATATGAATTGAATGCATGCATATATTTGTTGCGTTGTTTTGTTCACTCACTGAGTTCAAGTTGGAGAACTGACCCTCACGCACGTAATTCTTTTTTTAGTTTCTGATGTTGCAGGTGTTACCGTTGAAGACTACATAAATGCACTGACGTATGGACATATGGTAGCTATGGACGTGCAAGCTGTGGAGGATGAATATGACTCGTCAAGCGAGTGTTTCAACTATGTTTATACTTAGTGGTTAACTTTTGTATTTTGATACTTGTAATAGGTATTAATTATGTTTTAGTTATTTGAAGATAACTTGTTAAATATTTATTTATCATATTAGACTTCAGTTCATTATTAATAAGACTTTCGTTATTTACTTTATTATCTCTGATTATTACTGTGGAATATGTTTTGGTTTAACATGGTTGACACAATCTTTAAGAGATCCTGATTTGAACCGTTGGTTCTTATGAGCGTTCATCACACCACTGGTTAACCAAGAATTGAGGTGTGACACCCCATGTGTTGGCCATTCAACGGGGACATCTCCCTCCTCTCGAATCACTAGGAGGAGAGGATGTGAATCCTACATCATGGGGCTTTGTCAATTTTCTGGCATAACTCCGGCTTGGATTGTATGCGTTGTTTGAGTTTTTGTTAAACTTTTGGTTTAACAATAAAGTAACGTACATTGGTTTTGAATCGCTTAAAGGTAACCATTTGAAAATACAATGCATTAATGTAGTTATAATGGTCATTTAAGACCATTTAAGTGGTTTTTGCAATAATTGCATTATTATGGGTCTTATGGTCATTTAATAAACCAGTGAGTTGGATAAAAACAAAACAAAACAAAACGTAAAGACGAACGGTTATAAAGTGAAGGGGCTTTGGTTCGGGTTGAACCCGAATTCCAAACCCACCCGAAGAACTGACCGGGGTATCTTGAGACTTGGACGAGATGCCTGATAGTTGCAACCCGAATTTAGACCAGATAACTAGTCAAGTCGATCCAAGGATCCAAACTGTTTGTTGTCGGGTTCCCCCAATGGACCGATCTATGGTCTTTGTTTAGCCCAACTGGATGGTCCCGATCTAATCCAGTTCCTAGAACTGGTTAGGGCCTAGCCTGTTCTTCTTGGCCCATTTATTCTTGGCCCCTTGGAACGACCCTCTAGCTCATGGGTTTGACCACTCTGATTTGATTCGATATGATATGACCCAATGCCATAATTAACCAAGATTAAACAAGCAATATTTTGTTTACAGTGATGATGTTTATAATTTTTTAACTGTTTTTATTATACATCACCTATATAGTTATGAACCAAACGTCACTGGTTACAGTCAGTGCACTTTTTATGACAATGTGTTCTGAACGTCACTGGTTACAATCACTGCACTTTTTATGACAGTATATTATGAACGTTGCTAAAAGTCCCGAAGTCCTTTTAATGACATTTATAGTCTGAACGCCATATAGATAAAGCGAAGCAAAATGTTTAAAGTCACTGTTTTTAGTGACATTACAGAACGAACGCCAGTGTATATATGTGCAACAGCTTAGTTGTTTTAAGTCACTGTTTTAGTGACAGTAACAAATGCCGTTAAAGACAGTGTTAAAAATTCAGGAAAACCATTAGGTTTATAATTTTTAACACTCATAGGTATTTGTTTCAAAGATGTCTTAAAAGACTAAAATGCCCTTATAATGAAGGTGTGTTAAAAAAATCAAGAAAACCATTAGGTTTATTTATTTTTTAACACTTATAAGTGTGTTTTTAAGGATGTCATAAAAGACTAAAATACCCTTAAAATGAAGGTGTGTTAAAAATCAAGAAAAACCATTAGGTTAAATTTTTTAACACTTATAAGTGTGTTTTTAAAGATGTCATAAAAGACTAAAATACCCTTTTAATGGTACTTGGCATCATAAAATGATAATTTATGCATTTGAACTAGATATCATTCCCATAAGGAAGAATCTATTTCTTTTCCAGAAATTGGAATAAGATAGGGTGTGAAGCTGCAGTAGAGTGTGTTTTCTTTCACCCTATAGGTGTGTGAATTCTTTCTTTATTGTCATGACACATCTTAGTCTTATTAATTAAGGTAACACATATGTACATTATGACTTTAGCCCACAAGTAATTTTATTGTGTGCAGCAATCTATCACTTACGTTTGACTTTCATTAACTTAATGTACAATTTTCACATAGTAAAATTGATTATAAGTTTAGCCCACAGGTAAATTACAATAAATTTTAGTGTGTAACTGATTATCAACGTGGATTGATATCTGTATAAAATTGTATGCCATAAATCTAAACTTCTTTTTCGCTATTATGTTTGTAGCATTATTTAATAACCAAAACTCTCTCCTAATGCTTATTGAAAAAAATTATCCAGATTGGAAAGAAAAGACTTATTTGACTTTAGGGTGCATGGATTTGGACTTGACACTCTGTATTGATGAGCCCGCTACTCTCACGAACTCGAGCACATCGGTCCAAATTGCTAACTATGAAAACTAGAAGTGGCCTAACCACTTGTGCCTGATGCTTGCCAAGAACAATACCGACAAGGGTATTAAAAGATCAATTCCTGAACATTAGAAGGTTACTGATTACTTGAAGGCAATTGATGTTCATTTATGGGTTCAGACAAGGCATTAGCAAGCGCTCTATTTGAAAAGTTAAGTTCAATAAAACATTAAGGTAAAAAAGGAGTGTGTGATCACATCACGCACATGAGGGACATTGGGGCGCCATGATCCTTCTCTCTGGAACAATCGAGGGCACTGACTGACTGCATCAATCATCGCCGCGATTGGCTTCAATCTCGACTCTTTCAGAGCCTAAATAAGGGGATTAAAGAATGACATACTAGAGTTTTTCTCACAGAGAGCTTTGGTTTGTTATGAATCAAATTTAATTGATTCTCATTCAAATAACTGATGGATTAATTCTAGATCAACAATTCATGCCGTCAATACCTTGCAAGGTTTTTTCTACAGACAAGACTTCCAAAGGAAACTGAGAGATACATCAATTCAGGAAATTGGATGAAATCTCAAGTGGATGTTGTAGGTGTCTACATATTAGTATTGCAATCCAGATATGTGTTGGATTTAGGAGAAACTTTTTATGTTCCATCATTTGCAAAGAATCTGATTTATGTTTTTAAATGAAAAATTTGCATATACACACCATTAAGGATTGGAAACCTCATCTACCTCCACAAGATTGCAAAAACCTCAATCACATCCAATTAACTGACAAAATTATTGAAATACAGTTTTACCCTTCATATTAAAAATTAAAAAATTTAAAAAGTATGATGAATGACTAATTTGACCTTTATAATGAAACTGTGTTTCTCTCCTTTTCACTCTCACCCAAACCCTAACCCCTCTGCGTTGTCATCTACGGCGGCATCCCATCTTCGGCCGGCATCCCATCTCCAGCCTCCTATCTCTAGCTACGAAACACTGGATAGATCTGCATTCGCCAAAAAATCAAGCTTGTCCAATTCTACTTTGTCGAGGAATTTTAGAGTGTCGAAGCCATCGTCATATCATGATGGATATGGAACTCCCAACATAGACATTGAGGAGGGGTTCATAACAATTACTCACAATGGATGGACAGATACTTTGCCTTTTCCAAAGCAGGCAAGCTCATTCTATCACCTGAGTAAGGTCCATGATTTAAACAATATAGCCTTTACTTGCAAGGCTTGGGGGATCAGAGCCACTAATCTGAATCAAGGAGTGGTTTATGGGATCAAGACCAATGAGACTGAGATGCAGGAAGAGCTCTACAATAGGTTTGATTATGATGGAGTGCTTGAAGCAATTTGGAAGCGCCAGAGCACCGATTCATCATCAGATTTTCTGCCGCTAGACTGCCCTATCTTTGCCAAAAAATGCTCCTCCAACCCTTCCCTGTATAGCTTTTGTTGGAATCTAAAAAGCTCTAGGAAGGTTGCATAGGCAACTGAAATTTCAGTGGCCAAAGAGTCTCCGGCTTCAGGGGATAATGGCGGTGGTGATAGCGGCGATGGGAAGACTGGATTTTGGTGGTGCCACTAGCGGCTTTACCGAAGGGGGAGCGGAGTGTAATAATTCAGGATGGGGAAATGATTTTGCTTCTCTGGTATAAGGATGACATTTTTGCAATCGAGAACCAGTCGCCGGCCGAAGGAGCTTACAGTGAAGGCTTGCTTAATGCTAAGCTGACCATGGTATGATGGAGAATATTGTGCAATTCACTTCCTTCAATCAAGACCATTAAAATAGTATAAATTTCTTGAATGAACTAGGTAACAAATAAATAAAGGTTATTTTGGTCTTTTAATAAGCCTAAAAGGGTATTATTGTCTATTAAAATTTTCAACGCATTTGACGTCAGCAACTAACGGGATTCTTTTAACGGAGTGGACTTCGTTGATTAACGGAGCAAAGTTTTTTGCTACTAGATGAAGTTTTTGCAATCTTGTGGAGATAGATGGGGTTTCCAATCCTTAATGATATGTATATAAAAATTTTCCTTTTTAGATTAGCACCTTTGGGTTATGTGTTTAATTTTTTTGGTACAAAATTAAAGATTTTTAAAAACGATATAATAATTGGTCTAGGTTCTTAAATTGAAGGTTTATTTCTCTTAAATCTAAATCCAGCATATGAAAATAATTTACTTCTTGTAAATAATATTGGCATTAAGAGAATGAATGTAAATGAGAAATCCTCTAAGTTATGGCACTTAAATTGTATCATAAATCTAGTGACAATCAAAAGATTAGTGAATGATGGAGTTCTTGAGATTCTTGATTTCATTGACTTATGGTTATGTGTGGACATAATTAATAGAAAGCAGACCAACAAAACCAAGAAAGGTGTCAGAAGGTCAGCTGAGCTTTTAAAAGGTTATACATACAAATATTTGTGGACCTTTTGCTACTTCTTGTCTAAATGGTCAAAGAAACTTTATCTCCTTCATTGATGACCACTCAAGTTCATGTATCTCTATCTTCTAATTCATAAAGATGACGGACTAGATGCCTAGATAGAAGTAAAGAAATAGACTGGCAAGGTAATAAAGATCATAAAATATGACAGAAGTGGTGAATACTAATGACCTGGTCTATTTACATGGTATCTTCAAGAGCAAGGTATTGTAGCCCAATATACCATGCCTAAATCTTCGGATCAAAACAATGTTACTGAAAGAATGAACCACATACTTATGAACATGGTCAGAATTATGACTATTAACTTAAGTCTACCTCTGAAACTGTGGTGTCAAGCTCTTAAGATAGCGATATATATCTTAAACAAGATACCATCCAAGTCAATTCCCAAGACTCTTTTTGAGTTATGGAATGGATGGAAACCTAGTTTGAAGCATACTCGCATATGAGGCTGTTAAACCTAAATAAGAGTTTACAACCTACGTCTTTAAAAATTAGATCTTAGAGCAGTCAATGAATATTTCATTGGCTATTCAGAAAAATCAAAATGTTACAAGGTTTATTGTACTTCTCATATCCTTACCATTATGGAGTCAAAAGTTGCCAAATTTCTAGAGGATGGCAACAACAGTAAAGGTATACAAGATCGAAACATTGAGTTTAATGAATAAGATATCTCGATAATCCCTTACACATCTAAAGGTAGTGGATTTATTCCTTTACATATGGTACCCGTAGTTCATGAGCAACCTCCACCAGCTCATGATGAATTTCCACATCAAGAACCAATTGTCGTTGAACCTGTGTTTCAGAATCAAGAAACCAATCCTAAGCCACAAGTTTTAAAGAGATCCAAGAGAGAGAGAGAAAGAGAGAGAAGATCGATAATTCCTTCAAATTATCAAGTGTATCTCCAAGATTGTAAAACTGATGTTAGAGTAAATGATGATCCGACATCATTTACACAGACAATGAATTACATAGAATCCATTTATGACTTGATGCCATGAAAGATGAAATCGAATCGATGTCAAAGAATCAAGTCTAGGAACTTGTAGAGTTACCTAAGGCACTTCCACTATGGGGTGTAAGTGGGATCTTCAAAACCAAAAGAGACTCGCATGATAATATCGAAAGATATAAGGCTCAACTTGTGACAAAAGGTTAAAATCAGAAAGTTGACATCCATTATAAAGAAACATTTTCCCCCATATCTGTAATACCCCAGGTGTTGGCAAATGATTCATGCCTTACCTTGACTGTATTGTGACAGGTAGAGAAGACTGAGGATTTAAAATAGACATTTTTGGAGGCCTTATTGATCTAAGTTATGAGCAAGGAAGGTATTAAATGTATTATTTTACTTAAATAAAATTTTAAAATTCCTCATTGTAGCTAAATTGTTGATAATTATGTCATTATGAATAAAGCCTATACTTTGCTTAAATTTATGATTTTAACTATGTATTTATACAAGTAAGAATATGCATTTTAAGTGTAATAATGTAAATGTGTAATGTATAATATTAATATTGTGATTTTTAGTTGTTGTTGGGACTAATGTAAATATGAGAGTGTAGGAGGGCATTTTGGTATCTTTGAAGTCTTAAAATTACCAAAATGACATGAGAATGGGTTGTGCATGGTTATCAAATGGAATTTAGAAAGGGTAAATTTGTCCATGCACTTTTAGTGGGTAGCTTATTCATGCAAAGGATCACTAATGGGGATAGGTTTGGAATTTCACAATGCTAGTATTTGAAGAAAAATAAAATTAAAAGTTAAAAATTATATATACCCAAGACTTAACATTTTCAGCTCTTCTTGGGCTGAAAACGTGAATGGATAAGAGAGCAACTCTCAAGAGATCTTGTGAAGGAAAATTGGGGTTTTCCTTGGGATTGAACTCAAGAGGCTGATTTAGGTGAAAATCAAAAGGAAATTGTGAAGACTAGAGCTGTAGAGAGATGGGATCTTAGAAAGATAGAGGTAAGAAAAAGGATGAGCAAGGAAGTTGTAGCAACCAAGGAATTTGTCTGATAGAGGTTTGATTTTGTTGGGGATCTTGACAAGCAAGTCTTAGAGATCAACTTCAGAACATTTAAAGGTAAGTTTCTAATTTGTTCTTGATGGTGAATGATGTTGTATGACAAATTAAGTTAAGTTAAAAGGAAATTTTGGTGTTTACATGGTGTTCATAAGGTTAGAGAAGATGAACAGTAACTTTGTCCATCAAGTTCTCTATCAAGGAAAGTGGAATGAGTAATGCATGCATTAGATTTGGGGAAAATGATGTTAAGACCGAGCTTAGAAATGTTTATTATCTCTAACAAAGATAATCAAATGATCTCTGAGTAATTTAGGAACTGAGGGTAAAAAGAAACTCATGCAAAGGTAAAATTGCAGAAATTTTCATATTTCATATGAATATTGATAAAAATTTGAAATGACATTATAAAAGATGTGTAAAAGAAGCTTGGGATGTTTGTAAATGGAATGGATGTGTAAACATGATTAAAATGTGACTATAGGTGATTTGGGGGAAGTATATAGAGGCCCAAGACCAAAGAATTCAAAAATGACCATAACAGAGCTCATTTTCGAGCTTCTATTGTTGTGCAGCTGGTCGCGTGCGGCTGGTCATCAGCTACACCTCCCCTTGATAGCACAATTTGCTGTTTTATGGGGTCTCTCTTTAAAACCCTGGGGGATTCTTAAGGGATGTTTTTAGAAATATATTGGAGATCTTTTGAGAGATCTTGATAACTTTGTTTTCTACCTAATGATTTTCAAATGCAATGACATGCATAGGTGATACCGTAAGGTGATTTTGGGGACTTTTATCAACAAAGAAATCAATTGAGCTATTCTTGGGCAGAAAATTTGGAAAACTAAGGTGAGGAACTCCTTCCCCTATAGCAAACTATTATGGTTACATAGAATGCTTGTTTGTACTAAGCTATGATGATTGGTGCTATAGTGTATTGCTATGTACTTATAAGGTTGTATGTTCAATGTTGGCACAGTATTGGCATGTTAATCTAATGAAGTGATAGTACTGCAGAATATGTTATTAATGAAATGTGATATAATATGCTTATGTTCTGATGATAAATTGATGATATGGTTTGATGAAACATGAGATATGAATGGTGTGGTAAATGTACATCTGAATTAAGGATAATTATGAGAATCATGAAAAAAAAATGTTTATGTGAATAAGAATGTGAAATACAATAATCGATACCACTCATGGAATAAATGAAAGGCATGAAAGACACCATTGGTGAAGAAATAGTCTTGTGTGTAATGCCACCATGTGAGTTAACCAATGGGATGTACAAGGGCAAGATATGTATTTAAACTCCGTGAGCCCAAAGCACTGCTTGATATGTTTAAAGAAGTAAAATAAGATGATACTGAGACTAAGAAATTAAATTTGATATGATACCAATGGTGTAAGACCCGCACGCCACGAACTTGGTCTAACCTTACGTTCTCATGTTGTGACTGGTCTAATCATCATAATCAACTCAAGTGAACCAATTGTATGAAGAAACCACAAGATGAAGTAAGCAACAAGTCAAATTTGGTTGGTGTGGTTGACTGTTTAAGTTTTGTGGAAGCAACCAGTCAAAAACTAAAAACCAGTAAATTTTGGATGTATGGTCGCATTTTTGAGGGGTATGGTCGACTAAGTTGTGACCGCACAATGTATGGTTGCATGTTTTGATTGTATGGTCGACGGATTATGCAACCGCACGATCGACTGTACAAATCCAGAACCGACTCCGTGTTTAGAAAACTTTTCTAATTTGAGGAGGACTCTTTCCTTTTCCTGGGGAACTCTATATGAAGAGTTTTTCTCTATATAAAGGACGTCCCTTAGATTCTCTCACTCTTTTAGAACCCAAATTGAAACTCTAAACCTAAGGGAGAAAGAGAGAGAGGAAGATAAAGAGGAGGAGATTTAGAGAAGAAGGCTGAGAGGAAGGTTTTTGAAGAGAAGAGTTCTTTCTCATTACAGCAAGCTTAAGGTATGGACTTGACTCTATAGGATAGATCAGATAGAATAGGTTCTTTTCAAATTAATATATGGAACCTAATACAATGATTTGGTTATAGGTTTACTATGGGAAACCATAGAGAGTAGGGTAGGAATAATTGATAAGGATAAACTGTGATTAAAGGCCATAGAATGATTTTAGGATGAATCTCATTGACGAGCCAAGAGGAGGAACTCATATGAGAAGTAAAAATTAACCTGACTACGTATGGTCGCAGCTATGGTCGACCGTAGGATGAGAAGAGGGTTGACCACAGCCATTTGAGAAGAATTCAAAAAATGTATGGCCGCAGGTGCGATCGCATATAGTGCGACCATAGGGTATCGATCGTACGTCATATGGTCGCATATATTGAGACCACAGGGTCAACCAAAGGGTAACGACCATACGATAACAACAAGTATATTTTGAAACCAGACAAAGTTTTCGACTACTGTAACTTGGTAAACTTGAACCCTAACTTAAATACATTAATTGTTTAAGTTTACAATAGATTCAAAGTAACTTCCAAAGCTTATGAGAGGAACAAATATCAAGCAAATGTGAGGAAACAAGACTTAAACTAATTGGATAATAACAAACTGTTTTATTTTTCTAATGCAATGAATACTTCTATGCTTGTATGCTTGTAATGTGCATCTCACATGTCATCTAATATTATTGTTATTTCTGTTCATGCATATTTATTATTATCTATTTATACCATGATGATGATAATGATGCTAGGAATAGGCATGTGATTGTGTGTGTGTGTGATTACTGTGTTGGATGCAAGTGGAGTATCACGGGGAGGACGTAACATTATGGTTCATCCTAGTCACCAAATTCTAGCTCTATCTCTACTCAAGTCTTGTCCACTGACATCGTCATATCGCCATTACCTTAGCAAAACTATTACGTCGTAGGGCATCGGGGGAGGTGGTCTCAGACCGTGTGGTCTTTAACTCTGCCGGGGGGCCTTAGCTCTATCTCTATGGACGTATTGAGGGATGCTGGGGTGAAACCTTGGATACACTGGATGGTATTAGGATTGGTTAGTTGCGAGTCCAGTTTGCAAACCCTCGTCAATGGGGGCTTACGTGTTGTATGGGTAGGGCATCAGGGGAAGTATTGGCGGTGTGTGATCTGGACACTTTAGCTCTATCTCTATTTCATGGTGGGTGCATGTGAGATGATAATGGTGTTTAATCAATTAGGTGGATTCACACACTCGTGTATAGAAATACGGGGGCCACCAAACCTTTCTGTATCACATTACAAACTTTAAAACCAGACCAAAGATATGAATTAAATGCATGCATATGTTTGTTGTCTTGTTTTATTTTTCTCACTGAGCTAGGTTGTGAGCTCACCCCACGGTACCATTTTCTTTTAGTTTTAAATGATGCAGGTAATACCGTTGAAAACTACATAAAGGCACCAACATATAGATATGTGGTAGCTATGGTCAAGCAAGTTGTGGAGGATGAATATGATTCATCAAGCGAGTGTTTCAACTATGTTTACGCTTAATATTTAACCTTCATATTTGGTATTTGTAATAGTTATGTTGTGGTTAGTTGGAGATAACTGGTTTATTATCTACTTATCATTATAGACACTCAGTTTATTATTAATAAAGACTTTCGTTATTATTTTATTATCTTTGATTATTACTATGGAATGTGTATTGATTTAACATGGTTGGCACGACCTATACGAGATTCTGGTTTGAACCGTTGGTTCTTATGATGGTTCATCACATCACTGATTAGTCCAGAATTGGGGTGTGACAACTTGGTATCAGAGCTCTCAGGCCCTGCCCATCAAACCTGAATACTTTCACAAGAGTCCATGAACTGAGTTAGGATAAATTAAAAATTTTAATACAAACACACCATAAGCACCTGTGTTGGTTGAGACAGAACTTAAATAAGACAATAATGTAAATATAAAAGGTGAAACCATATGTATATACAAGATAGAAGAAAAAAAAATCTAAATGTATCCTGATAAACAAATAACATATGGTACGGTCTATAAGTCAGATAGTTGCCTGAGTATACAAAGGATATAGTACAGTAACAAGAAGGAACCATCCGTAAAGCAAAAAAATTAGAATACTGAGTTGGTACTCACAAGATGTGAAACTCGATGTATGATAGAGAAAAAAGAAAAATGGCTAGTAACACGTAAATCTCTACAGAAGTAAAGGAAAAGATCTCGGACTAAATCCAACAGAGATAGGAGAATCATGGCCATATACCAAAAATAAGAGTAACTATAAAAGAAGATAAAGCTATACTCTTGGGTGATGTAAAAACTCAAAGTAAGATCAGCCACAAGCTGATCCGTTACCACTGAGCATTAAGAAGAGGTCGCAATCTGACCCCACTACTATCTGGGTCGAAAACGGGTAATGAGAACCCATATGAGCAAATACTAAATAATGATAATCAAACTGGAGCAAATCAAAAGGGGTGAACAACTAGGCCACTCCAACCAATCTACCTAGACCACTAAATGCCTTGGTCACGATTGTAACGAATTTAGTCTGGCCAAATGCAAGAGCAACAATAGATTATGCCGGTTATGCAAGTTACCATGAGAATCACTACCCAAGTTACCAATGTTATACCAATACCTCTAGGTCAAACCATGTACTATACCAGTTGGTAGCAACACTATACCTCCAGCACATGTTAGCCATAATACAGTGCCTACCATACAGCAGGTCGTAGTAATACACACCCCAGTGTAGAAGCTTGGTGCACAACAAGCAGTGTATCAAGGTGGTTACCCTTATCAGCCATCGATGTATGGGATAGCTATCCCATGACAGAATGATCCTACAAGGATTGAGGAATATTTTCTGAAGATGAAGCCTCAGACATTTTCAGTAAGGGATCAAATCTATTGTGGCTATATAACTAGACATGTATATAGGGTGCGGTGCATCGTTGACTTACTCTTATGATTATAGAGGAAGCACATACCTGATTCTAAATTCTCATGCCTTGACAGGATACATTCTCGATTCAACCTGTCAATTGAGGTTATAGATGTTATTTCCATAGAATTAGTCCTGATTATACCAATCTAAGCTACTCTCATGATCGACAACATTAATAAAGATATGAACCGAATGAACAATTAAATGTTTAATCATTCCAAAAGTACATCTTTTCTATTTTATACTTGATTTATTGATGTACCAAAACTTTCTCTAGATTTATTCCCTTAGTACCTTGACCAATGGCACTATATACTCGATAGAACCTATAAACCATGAGGTTAAGAGCTGTGGAACCTCTATTTCCATGTATTCAGACCACCTTGCAACCTAACGGTCCTGAGTTATTGGTTCGGATACCATAAATTTACTCTTGATCCTTTAAACCCAAGTTCACTAGATAAAACAAGTGTTCGACATCATACTGAATTCAGAAAAAGGAAACGAATTGTTCTTGGATAAACATTCTGATTCTCACATTCCCTGACCTCCGTGGATAAAGATACTTAGTTAATAAGGGAATTATTGGAGGGAAGGTGATTGGATTCAGATAAATCTCTATAGCCAAGAAACCTTAGATGAAGTGATGGAGAATCTGTTCTGAGATTGCTAGATGGATGGATTTGAGTCATAGTTTGTAAAAGAGTGCATAAGCAAGAAGTGAGAACTACCAAGAGTAGCCAGTAAAGAGTAGATAGCACTCAAGTAGAGTTACAAATGGCTATATCGGTATGAATCTTGATAAGGTAAAAGATTTCAAAAAACATATCTTAGAGTGGATACAAGGATGAAGTTAAAAATTATGGCATTGATAGTATTCGGATTAGTACAAGTAATACTGAGTTATGTCCAATGTCGAGTGAGATGATTAACTAAAGACCAAGAGAGTTTGACAGAATTAATGAAATTATAAGCATATACCCTAATGCTTATAGGTAGACTTGAGATATGAAGTGAGTAACAATCATAAGATATTTTTTGAGGTATATGATAGGGAGATTAGGATAAAGCAGTAGTGATAAAAGAGATGTAAGCTAATGAGTGTAATATGAGATTATTGGTGTAAGCTAATGAGCTTTTTGGGATATGAGATTATTGATGATAGTTTTTGAAAAACAAAAAGGTAAAAAGAGGTTAGACATGCCATTAAAACCTGTAAACTAAATTTGCTAGTTCAAACCCTTTTAGACTAGATGTTGTATTAGAAGAGTGTTATAAACAATGTCTGAATCTTATGGATGGGCAAAATTTGGATGCAACCTAATTCGACTTGAGATGACAGACTTTGACGTTATCTTGGGGACAGACTGGTTATCTCAACACTCTATAAAGCTGTTATGTGCATAGAAGAGGTTGTCATTCAAGAATAAAGACTGCACATAATTTAGTTTTGTTGGAAGCATATTTCCTAGTAAGCGAAAGCCTATCCTCTCTACACTAAAGGTGAAGAGATACTGTGAAAGGAAAGGAGTTGGATATCTAGTATCTATGATAGACGTTACTAAAGAAGAACCATAGATAGAAGATATAGGAGTAGCGCATAAATTTTCGAACATGTTTTCAGGAGACTTACCTAAGTTGCCACCTGATCTGTAACTAAGTTCGTTATCGACTTGTTACCAAGGTTGGCACTTGTGTCAAAGGCACCCTACAGAATAGCTCCATAGAGTTGAAGGAACTAAAGACTCAACAATAACAGTTATTAAACAAAGGTTCTAATCGACTAAGTATTTTATCACGGGGAGCGCCAGTGCTATTCGTAAAAAACAAAAAGGATGGTAGTGTTCGGCTATGTATAGACTATCAAAAATTGAACAAGCTCACAATCAAGAATCGATATCCACTACCTCAAATTGATGACTTGTTCGATCAACTGCAAAGTGAAAAAGTGTTCGTTAAGATCGACCTTGGATGGAGTATCATCAAATGAAGATTAAGGATAGTGAAATTTTGAAGACAGCTTTCGAAACCAGGTACGGATATTATGAGTTGCTGATCATGTCTTTTGGCTTGACCAATGCCCTTACATCTTTTATGAAGTTGATGAACTGGGTGATTCATGACATGTTGGACACGTCAGTCATAGTTTTAGTAGACTATATATTGGTTTATTCCAAAGATGAAGAAAGTCTTGTAACGGACCTTAGAGCAATCTTACAACGGCTGAGAATGGAGAAGTTTTATGCCAAGTTCATGAAGTGTGAGTTATGGTTAAACGAGATTGCATTCTCAGGGTCACATAGTGTCATCAGAAGGGATAAAAGTGGACCCCAATAAAATAGAAGCAATTGTATGGTGAGAAACGCCTAAGAACATTGTAGAGATAAGAAGTTTCTTGGGTTTAGTTGGTTATTACAGACGATTCATGGAGGACTACTCTAGGATTGCAATACCTCTTACCAAGCTAACCAAAAAGGGAGAGAAGTTTATTTGGGCTGACAAGTGTGAAGAATGTTTTCAAACTCTAAAAGCAAGGTTGATATCATCTCCCATCTTGATCATTTCGGTACCAGGAGAACCTTTGACCCTACACACTGATGCTTTCGGAATGGGTCTAGGATGCGGGTTGATGTAAGGTAAATAGCGATTGCATATACTTCAAGATAACTAAAGTAGCATCAGGAGAGTTACCTTACTCAGGACCTGGAGTTAGCAGCAGTGATTCATGCAATCGAAACTTAAAGACATTATCTATATGTAGAAGAATTTCAGATTAAATCGGATTACAAGAGTTTTATTTATCTCTTTACCCAGAAAGAATTGAACATGAGGTAGAGAAGATGGTTGGAGCTCCTAAAGGATTAAGATTGCGATATTCAGTGTCACACCCCAATTCCGGCTGAACCAGAAGTGTGAGTGAACCGGTACTAAACCACGGTTCACACCAGGATCTCGAAAGACCGTGTCAACCAATCATCCCTGAGCAAACCATCAAAATCCAGAGTAATACTAGCAGCGGAAATAATTATAACAATGAGCTGAACTAAATGATAAATTAAAATAAGTAATCCAATTATTCCATCATCCATCAGAATTTAAATAATATTTTATTACAAGGCTTTAACTGAAAATAACCAAATCAAGAGGAAAGACACAGAAGGAGCACTCGCATAACGCATCATGCTCGTCCTCCACACTCTGTGTCTCCAGGGCAGCCATCGTACTGTAGGCTGGGGCGGTCACGAAGTCCTCCACCGTATACCCTGCATCCAAATCTGAAAAGAGATATATATATCGGGGTGAGCTACAACACAGCTCAGTAAAGCACAAGACCAATGCAACATCCACATGCATGAGTTAACATTACAATTTGGGCCAGGTATAACTTGCAATTGTGCTATGGTAAGGTTTGGCGGCCACCGCACCTCTATGCACGAGAGTGTGAGCACACTCAATAGTCAGGCTCCTACCACACTATTACTGTTGCCCCACATCACTCACTCCGGTATAGAGATAGGACTCGAGTCTGGCGGGCAGGAAGAACCACAATCCCACGTCCTCCTCCTGATACCCCATACCGTACCAATACCTAAACCCCTATTGGCAAGGGCTTGCAAGTGGGTTCCGTTTCTAACCAGTCCTAGATGTCAATACAAGTAGGCTCCACCCTAGTACAGCCGTCTACAAAGATAGGGATAGAGCTAGAGCGTGCAGGCCGGTGGAGACCACATTACCTCACCTCCCCCTGATACCCTACCCACAACAAGCATACCAAGATGGAACTATACGCAAGTAGGCCCTATCCCAACATCGCTCCCTATGGCATAAGGATAGAGCTAGAGCGTCATGGCCAGGTCAACGTAGGCCCCCGGCCCTTCCCATTCCACACTCCAACTAAAACAATCACATGTTTAACATCCATCACACCTAGCATATGAAATGCATGAACAGATAAATCAAATAGAATTTACACTACATGACATGTGATATGCACAATCCATCAAACAAGCATATAAATTGATACAGAAAATTAAAGAGCTCTCTAAGGTTTATTATTAAATCTTTAATTTAAGTTTCGGGTCTTGTCCCTTACCTGACGCGTGGTGTTAATCCTTTTCGACGTCAGAAGTTTCACATACAAGTCCTACACAACCATATTTTCATGTTAATTTCCATTTATTAGAGTTTTAGAAGCCAAAACCTGGCTTTCCCAAACAAACAGGGCTCGGAACACATACCGGTCTCGCACATACCGGTCGCAGGATAGTGAGACCGGTATGGACATACCGGTATGCGGATGCACATACCGGTCTCACTCGGATCGACCGAGTGCGACCCGGTATGGTACCCGGCCGGTATGCATACGGATGCACACATACCGGTCTCACTCGGATCCGGCTGAGTGCGACCGGTATGGTGCCGGCCGGTATGCATACCGGATGCACACATACCGGTCTCACTCAGATTTGGCTGAGTGCGACCGGTATGGTGCCAGCGGTATACACCGCGGCCCATACCGCGGGACTTTCCCAAGGATATACCCTACGGCGTGATTTCCGAGAGCGAGGTCTCCATAGTAGCTCCCTAAGGTTTCACCTATCTTCTGCTAAGGTCCAGTCTCTGAAGGGTCCTACGGATCTTGGCTAGAATGCCAAAAACCAACCAGATCCGAAAGAAAGACGAAAGGAATCTAAGCATTTTCCATCAGATCTCACGCCGCTTCGCGGCTCCGATCCGATAAACAACACTACAGGAAGGATAGAGCACTTTACTGGTAGCGGTTGTCAGTTGGCGGCGTGTTCCTCCACCGGCAGCTCCTTCCTTGGCGGCGTCTACCTCCTTGAACCCTCAACTCCTTCTCAGAACAAAGGGGTTCACGGAGTGTCTCCCCCTCTATTAATAGAGGGAGGCCGTCCAAAGCACGCTCCCCCCTCATATGGAAACTTTAAGTTTTCATTTTTGAGAGAAACACAGCTCCGAACTATACCGGTCTCGCACCATACCAGTCGCAGGATAGTGCAACCGGTATAGTGAGACCGGTATGCCATACCGGTTGCAGGATAGTGCATCCGGTATGGTGAGACCGGTATGCCATACCGGTTGCAGAATAGTGCATCCGGTATGGTGAGACCGGTATGGTGAGACCGGTATGCACTTAGCCATTTTTACACATTTTTTGTACCTGAATTTGATTGGTTCTTCACCCGGCTTCTTGCGTGGTCCCTTGCCCGGCTTCGTTTTCCGGTCCGGTTATGATTGGGGCACCTGTCATCGCATAAAACCATGGTTAAACCGGGTTTTAGAGCATGGTTCTTACATTCAGTGTCGTCCGAGCAAGACTAATGTGGTAGCTGAAGCTTTGAGCAAAAAGGAGAATAATGAATCTAGAAGGAGGACCTAGGACAAATGTTGCCTTGTACTTCACAGCAACAATGTTGGATTTGAAAGAAGAGCAACATATAATAGAAACTCAGGATGATCCAATTAAGCGAGAACTTATGGATGAACTTATGGAGCAATAGTTCCTCGCTTGCATTCGCAGCGTTAAAGATCGTCTTTGATTTGATGGACGAAGTAAAAGTAGTAATTTTGTTAGATCCGTATCTAAGAACGGTGTAAGAAGATTTAGAGAAAGGAAAAATCTAACCCTGACTTACTTTGGATGCGGAGAAGGTCCTGAGATACAGAGGATGATTATGCATACTTGAAAGTGAAAAACTCAGATCTTAGATACAAAATAATACTAAAAGCTCATTCCATTCCATATTAGGTACATCCTAGAAATATAAAAATATACCAAAACATGAAGAGATTATTTTGGTAGAAGAAAATGGAAGTAGTTGTGGCTAGATATGTGTTCCAGTGTCTGAACTAATAACAAGCAAAGGCTGAAAGACAAAAACCAGCAAACTTACTACAATCACTATCAGAGCCAGTTTGAAAATGGAATTGCATTACAATGGACTATGTCACCGGTTTACCACTGACTCCCAGATTGGTTGACGTAGTTTGGGTGATTGTTGATCGCATTATGAAAACAGCTCGTTTCATTACTATACGACCTCGGTATGTTTTGGAACGGCTAGCTAAGCTATATGTGGATAATATTACCAGATTAAATGGCATGCCTGAGAGCATGGTGTCGGTTAGAGGCTCACGCTTTACCTCAAAGTTTTAGAAAGGATTATAGAAAGCGATGGGAACAAAGTTGAAGTTTAGTATCGCATTTCACCCTCAAACCAATGGACAGTCAGAGCGGACTATACAGATCCTAAGAGGAATTCTTCGAGCCTGTGAGATTGATTTTAAAGGAACTTGAGTTAAGAAGTTGTCGCTGATTGATTTTGCTACCAAGCTACCATATAGATGTCACCTATGAAGCATGGTACGGTAGGAGGTGTCCAACTCCTCTATTTTGGAATGTAGTTGGAGAATGAAGAATTGTAAAACCTAAGTCTGTTAAAGAAACCTAGTGAGTGGCAAACAATATCAAAGAAAAAGGACCAAGACAGCTCAGGATTGTCAAAAGAGACGCCAAGACCTCAAGTTCGCCATAAGTGACAAAGTGTTCTTGAAGATATCACTTATGCGTAGTTTGAAACGGTTCGGCAATAAGGGAAGGTTATGTCCTATATATGTTTTGAACTTTATAAAATTTTGGAGAGATGTGGAAGAATAGTATATCAATTAGCGTTATCGACGTATACTTCTAGTGTGCAAGACGTATTTTGGGTGTCTCTATTAAAGAAGTACGTTGGAGATCTATCACAGGTATTGACCATAGATCCACCGGATTTGATAGAAGACTTAACTTTTAAAGTGGTACTAGGTTAGATCACCAGTTGGAATGTACAACATCTCCGAAACTGAGATCTTTATTATGTAAAGGTAACCTAGTAAAGCCAAGACATGGAAGGAGATTACATGGGAAGAAGAAGATGCAATGCGAAAATAGTATTCCCACCTATTCGACTCAGAAGGTATATCTAAGGTTCAAGGATGAAATTTCTTTTAAGGGTGGGAGAGTTGTAAGATTCTTGCGTGTAAAATTTCGAAGACAAAATTTCTTTTAAGAGTGGTAGAGTTATAAGACCCGCATGCCACGAACCCTATCTAACCTTACGTTCTCATGTCGTGACCGGTCTTTCCATCATAATCGACTCAAGTGAACCAATTGTATGAAGAAACCACAAGATGAGGTAAGCAACAAGTCAAATTTAGTTTGTGTGGTTGACTGTTTAAGTTTGTGTGGAAGCAACTAGTTAAAAACTAAAAATCAATAAATTTTGAACGTATGGTCGCATTTTTGAGGGGTATGGTCGACGGTATGGTCGACTTAGTTGTACCGCAAAACGTATGGTCGCATTTTTCGTTGTATGGTCGACGAATTATGCGATCGCACGATCAATTGTACGAATCCAGAACCGACTCCGTATTTAGGAAAGTTTCCTAATTTGAGGAGGACTCTTTCCTTTTTCTGGAGAACTCTTTATGGAGAGTTTTCCTCTATATAAAGGACGTCCATTAGCCTCTCTCACTCTTTTAGAACCTAAATTGAAACTCTAAACCTAAGGTAGAAAGAGAGAGAGGACGGAAAGAAGAAAGAGACTTAGGGAAGAAGGCTGAGAGGAAGGTTTTTGCAGAGAAGAGTTCTATCTCTCTACAACAAGCTTAAGGTATGGACTTGACTCTGTACGATAGATCAGATAGAATAGGTTCTTTTCAAATTAATATATGGAACCTAATATAATGATTCGGTTATAGGTTTGCTATGGGAAACCATAGAGAGTAGGATAGGGATAATTGATAAGGATAAACTGTGATTAAAGGCCATAGAATGATTTTAGGATGATCCCATTGATGAGTCAAGAGGAGGAACTCATATGAGAAGTAAAAATTAACCTGACTATGTATGGTCGTAGCTATGGTTGACCATAGGATTAGAAGAGAGTCGACCACAGCCATTCGGGAAGAATTTAAAAAATGTATGGTGGCAGGTACGGTCGCATATAGTGCGACCATAGGGTATCGAATGTACGTCCTATGGTCGCACATATTGAGACCACAGGGTCGACCAAAGGGTATCAACCATACGATAACAGCAAGTATATTTTGAAACCAGACAAGGTTTTTGACTACTGTAACTTAATAAACTTGAACCCTAACTTAAATACATTAATTGTTTAGGTTTACAATAGATTCAAAGTGACTTCCAAAGCTTGGGAGAGGAACAAACATCAATCAAAGGTAAGAAAACAAGACCTAAACTAATTGGATATTAAACAAATTGTTCATGTTAGATTCTATGCTTGTATGCTTGTAATGTGCATCTCACATGTCATCCAATATTATTATTATTTCTGCTCATGCATATTTATTATCGTCTATTTATAACACGATGATGATGATGATGCTAGGAATAGACATGTGATTGTGTGTGTATGGTTAGTGTATTGGATGTGAGTAGAGCATCAGGGGGGACGTGACATTGTGGATCGTCCTGATCACCAGACTCTAGCTCTATCTCTACTCAAGTCTTGCCCACTGACATCATTGTATCGTCATTACCTTAGCAAAATTATTACGTCGTAGGGCATCAGGGGAGGTGGTCTCAGACCGTATGGTTTTCGACTCTGTCGGGGGGCCTTAGCTCTATCTCTATGGACGTATTGAGGGATGCTGGGATGAGGCCTTGGATACACTGGATGGCATTATGATTGGTTAATTGCGAGCCCAGTTTGTAAGTCCTCGTCAATAGGGGATTACGTATTTGTATGGGTAGGGCATCAGGAGAAGTGTTGGCGGTTTGTGATCCAAACACTTTAGTTCTATCTCTGTTCCATGGTGGGTGCATGTGGGATGATAATGGTGTTTGATCCATTGGACAGATTCATACACTCGTGTATAGAGGTGCAGGGGCCACCAAACCTTTCTATAGCACATTGCAAACTTTAAAACCAGATCAAAGATATGAATTGAATGCATGCATATGTTTGTTGCGTTGTTTTGTTTTTCTCATTGAGCTAGGTTATGAGCTCACCCCACGGTACCATTTTTTTTTAGTTTCTAATGATGCAGGTAATACCGTTGAAGACTACATAAAGGCGCCAACATATAGACATGTGGTAGCTATGGTCAAGCAAGCTGTGAAGGACGAATATGATTCGTCAAGCGAGTGTTTTAACTATGTTTACACTTAGTATTTAACCTTCGTGTTTGGTATTTATAATAGTTATGTTGTGATTATTTAGAGATAACTGGTTTATTATCTACTTATCATTGTAGACACTCAGTTTATTATTAATAAAGACTTTCACTATTATTTTATTATCTCTGATTATTACTGTGGAATGTGTTTTGGTTTAACATGGTTGGCATGACCTATACGAGATCCTGATTTGAACCATTGATTCTTATGACGGTTCATCACATCACTGGTTAGTTCAGAATTGGGGTGTGACAAATTGTGTAGCAACAGTCTTGTGTGTAATTCCACCAGGTGAGTTAGCCACTAGAATGTATTTGAGTAAGATACGTACCTATACTCGGTGAGCTCAATACATAGAAAAGAATAATGGATAAAAGATAAGGCCTAAATGACATTGAAAGAAAAGCCAATGGTAAAGCAACAATCTTGTGTGTAATGCCACCAAGTGAGCTAGCCATTGGAATGTATTTGGGCAAGATATGTATTTATACTCGGTGAGCTTAATACATGAGAAAAGGATAAGGGAATAAAGGAAAAAAACTAAAATGGCAAAAAGGGAAAACATTTGGTGTAGCAACAGTCTTGTGTATGACGCCGCTAATTGAGCTAGCCAATGGGGTGTAATTGAGCAAGATACATATTTATACTTAGTGAGCTCAAATAACGTCTAAGAATGGAAAATAAAAAACAAAGAATGGGCAAGATACGTAGTAAACTCAGTGAGCCCAAAAGCCTATGTTGACATGAAAAATGTGAAATGCATAAGAAAATAAGAAAAAGTTTATTGCTGTAAAATAATGACTTTGTTGTGTTGATTATGTAACAGATATGAATGTAATAGCTATAATTAGACATGTTTTTATGATTTTCATATGAAGTAATATTACAAATGATTGTTTAATGATTTACTTGCAGCCTAAGTATTATATGTAGAGTGTTTGTATGTAAATCTGCCAGGAGAGATTTTCTCCATTGAGCTTCGACTCACTCTTTCATATGTTGACATTGTTACAGATGAGGATAGTGATGGTAAAGATGAGGCTGCTGCTTTGTGAGAGGCCAAGTGGGATTTCATCACCCCTTGGCAGCTATGGACCTATATGATGTTTTTGCTTTAATCTTCTTGTTTGTGGTTGTAATATTTTATAATTAAAGAACTTGTAAGCTTTTGTACAGCCACTAGAAGTTGTTATATGTATTAAGTCTTTCGCTATGATACTTGTCGGATCTATGTTTTGTGTGTATGGAATGGTTTTCAATTAAGCAAAAAATTATATCGAATTTTCTATATAGTGGTTATATTATGGATATTTTAATAGCTTGTTGGATCACCAATCTATTAGTCGATGCCTGTAGTTAAGGGTGTTACAGTATCAATAAAAGATTATTTGAGGATCTTCATGGCATTAGTTACTCATTATGACCATGAGCTACACCATATGGATGTTAAGACGACCTTCTTAAATGGCGATTTATTTAAGGAGATATATATGCAACAACCTGAAGGTTTTACTTCAGATTAAGGTGATAATTTAGTATGCAAGCTTAAGATATCCATATATGGATTAAAACAAGCTTCCCAATAGTGGTACTTGAAATTAAAGATTTCTTCCTAAGGTTTTGTGGAGAATAACATTGATCAATGCATTTACATAAAGTTTAGGGGAATTAGTTTCATCATGTTGGTACTATATGTGAATGACAATCTCTTAGCTAAAAATGATCTAGGAATGCTACATGAAACAAAGCATTTCTTGACCCAAAATTTTGACATAAAAGATATGGGTAAAGCCTTTTATGTCTTAGGTATAGAGATTTATTGGGACAGGTCTTTTAAGACCTTAGGATTAGTCCCAAAAGGGTTAGATTGACAAAATTTTAGAATGGTTCAAGATGAAAAATTACTTGTCAAGTGTAGCACCTACAGTTAAGGGCAATAGACTCAATTTGGAGCAATGTCCGAAAACTAATCTGGAACAATAGGCAATGCAAAACATCCCTTATATATGCATCAGCAGTAAGCAGTTTAATGTATGCTCAGGTCTGTACAAGGCTCAATATTGCATTTATAGTGGGAGTTTGTGGTAGGTTCCAAAAGAACTCTAGTTTGCCACATTGGATAACAGCAAAGAAAGTATTGAGGTACCTACAAGGCACCAAGGATGCTCACATATAGGCATGTTGATGATTTTGAGCTAATCAGCTACTTAAATTCAAATTTTGCTAGATGTGGAAATACAAGGAAGTCTACTTCTGGCTTCATTTTTTTTGTTAGCTGGAGGAGTAGTGACTTGACATAATGTAAAGCAACCTAAGACAACATCTTCTACTATGGAAGTGGAAATGGTGGCGTGCTATGAAGTAGTTTCTCAAGCATCATGGTTGAGGCAGTTTATCATAGATTAAAAGGTCGTAAGTTTTATTGAAAGACTTATAAGGATCTACTATGACAATATTACAATAGTACGTTTCTCTAACAACACATGCTCTATGAGTCAATGTCGTCACATTGAGATAAAATACTTTGTTGTTTAAGAAGATTTTTAAAATCGTCATGTTCAGATAGAGCATATTGGCACTGATGATATGATAGCAGATCCTTTCTCTAAAGGCCTTTCGCCCTAGATTTTTGTAGCTCACGTGGATCATATCAGACTATGTAAATGATTAAGTGTTTAAATGTTTTATTTATGACATTACAATGTAAAGCTTTGATGATTCAGAATAAAGTTATTATCTTTTCTGCCATTTGTTTAGTGTATACATAAAGTTTGTAATGACAGATGCCTATAAAATTTCAAGAAAATAACATAGACCCTTGAATCGATTGTTGAATTGATTCTATAAAGCCTGATTGTCACGATTGAGGTTCATCTTAAAATGAACAATCCATTGTAATACATGGAAGGAAGTGTTTTTGTTATTTGGACATGTACCGCTATGATTCATAGGTTGAAAGTTTTATTATGCATATAAAGAATAAGTCCATAAAAAAGGATCCAAAAGTTAATGTATGGCCATACATCAGATTATAACTCTAAAATGGCTTGCTAGTTGGCAATATTCATGGGTTGAGAGTTTTATTATGAACATAAAGAACAAGTCCATAATGAAGGATCCGAAAGTTAATTTATGGCCATACATCAGGTTATAACTCTAAAATGACTTGTCAGTTGGCAATATGGGCTAAGTGGGAGAATGTGAGTGGGTGATCCACATGCCACTTCACCCATTCATTTTGTAACCCCCCTTAGAAGAGTTATAGGTGTTGGATCTTAGGGACATGTGGCACCTAGATCAGTCTTTCATCCTTTATGGGAGGAGACAGTCTGATCTATAAATACAAGGGGATGGGGTCCTATGCTATACTTACATATTTTGAGTTGTTCATTGAGCTTAGGTCTGAGGAAAAAGTATTTGCATAGAGATTCCATCTCCAGTTCTTAACGGTACTAGGCGGTGCTCGGCATTGCAGAGCAGTGCTCTACACACATAAAGGCTGGACTGAGATGGCGGAAATTGATCCCTACACTATAGGTATGTCGGTGTTGTTTCTGCATAACGACATGCATATAGAGTGGTGGATAATCTAACACGATGGACATGAAAGCTGTGCAAGTGGAGCAGCTGCATAATGACATTACAAGTTTTGACCAGTGCAAAGGTAGATCCATGCCATGATCGAGCATCATCATTCATTCGAGATATGTGAGGTGTATACCATGGTACACATGGAATGTATATAGAATTACATAAATTGTGGTGTATATGGAATGGTGCATGGAGAGTGAATGATGCACCCAGAATTGTACACGCACTCAGAATGGTGAAGAATGAGACGAATACACCCAAGTTGTAGGATTCGTATGATCCCTCAGTGAGATGTTTGGTGTGCATCATGTTGGGAATCTTGTGTTGCATAGACACATAGATGTTAGAGAGACACAAGCAATAAAAGAAGAGTACACACTTAAGAGCGGCATAAAGACACTTAACACTTGAGAGAGGTACAAGGATACTTAACCGAGCATTTAATCAGCTGATTTAGATCAGTTTAGGCTGGTTTCAATATTTGCTTGGTTTTTCGTTGGGCCATGTCGATTTTTTTGTCAACACCTAAATACATCATCTAAATTTGTATCCTAATTGTTTATTAAATGATTGATCCAGTTTCGGTCTTTTTTTGATTGGGTCGATTAGTGTAACCAATGTGGTCTAGATTTTGACACCCTTTTTAGATATTCTGCATTAAGCAACTTCTCACATGAGGACTGATACTAATCTTGGGAGAATTTGACCTTAAAACTAGCTTATAAGGAGAGGGAATCCAAGACCATATCAACTCACATCAAATTCCTTATGAGAGCAATGTGGGGTTAATCCCCATAAGGCTAATATGGGATCATAACAATCCATCACACTTTTGGCTGCTCTCATACAAACTTAGAAAAAAAACTCGTCCCTAAGGGTAATTATGGTTTTAGTTCACCGTATGGGAAAGGGTATTGGTCACTCTAGAAACCAATACGGAATCGGTATCGGGTCGATACAGAACCAATGATAGAGTGACACGTGACCGATACTAGATTAAAATGTATGAAAAAAATGAAGGTATCGGGTATCATATCGGTATCGGTTGGTGTCAGCATTCGATCCAAATACCTTAAAGACTAAAACCATGGTGATAATGGTCATGTTATATTCCTCAGATCCAATGGATACTTAGATTGCATTTGGTATGCATCTAGGTCAAGAACACATTCTGAAATAATAAAAATAGTATTTGGTATACATTATCGTTCTTGGATCATGGAATACGTTATTAAACGGAGCCCATTCTAGAACGGTCTATTCAACCCATTCTGTATTTTAAACCTAGAATAGAAATGTCTCGTTCTTTACCCCATTCTCATTCTTTATTCAGAATGCATTTCTGAGAATGCATACCCAACCCAACCTTAGATGGTGTTCCATTTCTATAATGCTAAGTTTGAATCATATTGACTTATTGAGAGTCTAAGTTTACTTATTGAGATTCTAAAAAATTAAAGAGAATTGGCTTAATTTTGCATTTGGATCAGTTATATGGTTAAGCATCCTGACAATTTCAAATGTCTATTTATACGTACATTCAACTCAAGTGATTAATGTAGTATATTGAAATCTACACCAAATTTGTGGAGTCTTTATTTCCAATTAAACATGAAGCTTGTTTGCCATTGATGCAATCTAAACCGCCCATTAAAACTTGATAAGTCATAATCTATGAAAGACACCCAAAAATCACATGGGTTAAAACGCCAACAACTCAAGCAAATACTAAATCATTTTGCATCTGGAGTCTGGATCAGCATGTTCTTTGATCGTAGGTAATTTTAATGTTCAAATTTAGCTTAATTTTGATTGTATTTAGTTTTTTGTTTTCTTTTTTAGGTGAAATAATAACAATCATGTTGCAATATTCATTTCCCAAAAAACAAATTCCACAAAAATCAACTGATAAGCCAAAGTTGAGCATTAAGATGAAAAAAATATATATATATATATATATATATATATTGAAAATTAATCTGTTATATGATAGTAATTTAATGTTTTGAGTTACAGTAGTCTTCATTTTCTGAGGTCAGCATTTTTTTTTTTTTTTTTTTTTTTTTTTTGAGAGGGGGGAATTCCATGTACTAAAGACAAGGTTTGTTCTTTAAATTAAGAGAATAATCTAAACAATGAAGAGACCGGTTCCTTTACATGTATGTGTACTCTCCACGGGTCTCCATCACTGTCCATAGGTGTGGAACCCACTGGATATAGACGGTGATGAAAAATACATTTACGTACAGATGATCTACAATAAAAAAAATGAACCATAGAAACTCATTGGTTAATTTAATATTTCTTTTCTTCTTTGATAGTGTCAAACATTTATACTATATGGTAACAATTTATATAAAGCAAAATCATTGTTGCTTTCCATGAAATTTTTTCAAAGGATTGAAGAAAATAGGGAAAAAGAAAATCATTGACATTACACTTTATATGGGCAGTCATGACTGCAGCACCATGCATTTGAGAGGGGGTCATTAACTTTACAGATAATTAAGGATCATAATCTTATACATGCCCCCCCTTCAGAGGGTCCTCATGAAAGAGTTAGCTAGAAAAGGAGCACTAAAATCCTTCCAAACAAATCTGTAGAGATCATCTATTCATGCCATTCCATAGAGATTGTCCAGTTTGACTAATTTCACTTTTAAGAAGAGTTTGTTATTGCATTAGTTTGCTAAATATTTTTCATGGATCTTCCAAATTCCCTTTCTTAGACTTACAACTATGGTAAATTCCTGCATTTTAATGCTTCAACCTCTCTCCCTCTATTAATGCATTTGACATTTTAAGGGTATACAAACAAATTGGGATATAGAAAAAAATCTCCAGAAAAAAGCAGTCTTTGTAGGATGGTAGAATATACAATTTTTTACCTTAATTAATAATAACAATGAAGTCTTATCTCAACTAAATGTGGTCTATATAGATCTTTACCCTTCAATCATCTCTATTTGAGATCATATATACTTGATACAAGGCTTAAGTTATACATGTCTTTTCTCACCATCTCTCTTAAATCATTTTAGGTCTGTCCCTGATTCTTTTAATTCCATCAATCTCAATTAAATCATGTATGTTATTTCCTAATTAACATTCTATTTTTAATATCTCTTACACTATTATTTATTGTGCTGTTTCCCAAAAGTACTTTTTGAAGTTTGAACCCTATGACTTAATTTTAATTATTGCAGATAATTAACTTTTTATTCCCATATATTTGGATGAGGAGCCCTTATTACCAACTGTGTGTAAGAGGAGATTCAACCATCTTTTTTTTTTTTTTTTTTTTTTTTTTTGAAGGGGGGGGTCCAAAATATTAGGAAGGCTTCAGTGAATATATATCTAATTACACCCAAAAAGAATAAATATTTTATTTATCTTAGGATAAGACCAATGAAATTTAACACCATATAATTGTACTTATTATAAATTTTTAAATAAATGAATTATTTAATTAAAAAAAAACATATGACTGCACCCATTAATGAGAATTAAGAGACCATCCTTTCAGGAGTTTATAATTAAATTTGATCTAAATTAACCATCAGGAGAAAAAAAAAATTGATCTTATGTACTAGACATAGAAGTTCAAATATCATAAGAATTAAAAAATTCATTAGAAATTTTAATTTGGATCAAATCAATGCTGAAAAATCAAGTATCTCTAAACCCAAGAGAAAACACAATCGTTCGTGATCATAAGATATAATTAAGTCAAAGACAATATCATTTCTCTCATGGGCATCTGATTTATGGTTGACTCGATCGATAGAGAGAACAGCTTCATGACCGTTCATTGTATGACCCCATCCAAGGTAGAGATATATTATAGTCAAAGTGGAATTATAATTTTTGCTTCTCCGTGACCATCAAGAGCACATGATTAGGACTGGTACTATTATTACCAAATCATTGAGTCATGAGTCACGATTTGGGTAGCTGGGTGTCTAGGATTTTGTGTTCTGAGGAGACAAAAGCTGATGACGGATTTTATTAAATAATTTCTCAATCAAAACAAAAGTTGGCTATTTTGCAGCAGATCTGACACCACTCCCTGTAAGTCATGATATTCCTATCTTATCTCCCTCCCCTACTCTGATCCAGTCCTCACCTTTGAAGCCAACAGGCAAAGGAAAAAGTGAGAAAGAAACTCCATGATCACTCTCATGGCATTTAGTTTTGGATTTCCATCAAACGACAGTATCAGAGATTCATGAAGAACCCCGTCTGAATAGAAAATGGATTGAATCAGGAACTTGTGATTTCATAAAGGAGGTTAACTTTTGAACTAAAAAAACAGAACAAATAATAGATACTTGATCCATACATCAAAAGCTCAAGAACTGATGATTACACATTAAATCAAGCCCATAATTAGGCACATAATTAACAAACAGTTCATCTTAACAAAGAAATATATGAACGAAAGCAATCACATATAATTATACTGTGAATTTCTACATTACTTCAGTTTCTGTTCTCTCTCTTAGATATCTCTAAAGCAAAAAAAATAATAGCCAACCACATAGTATGGAAAACATATATAAGATGGGTACATACAAATACTGAAAAGAGAAAGGAAAAAAGTATAACTAGTTGGTATACATTTCTAGAAGAAAGTGAAGGAGCTGAGAAGGAAGATAAAGCTGATGAAGGATGACAGCTGCAGTACTGATGATGAAGCTTTGCTAGACCTACCTGTTGGAGATGGGATTTGGACCACTAGGGACTTCATGTTCACCTGCTTCAAACTGTTTACTAGTAGAAGCTGATGAAGAAGTATGAGTAGCCTTGGTATGTTGTGGATGATGATTTTCTGAGAGAAACCTTTCTGTTGGTAAAGAAGAAGCTGTAGACATCATCTTGAACTGGCCTGCAGCAGGATGATCAGCTAGGAGAAGACTTATGAAGAGAAGCCCAAGAAAGAAGAGTAGAGCTTGTGACCTGTGAGAGCTTCCTTGGATTGATGTTGTAGTTGCTGCCATGCAATCAGGAACTAAAAACCACCACCCAAGAACCCAAAAGAGATCAATATCCATGAACCAGTTGGAACACTGAGGCTATGAAGGAAAAGAAGAGAAGCTTCAATAAAAGTAGATGGAAAGGAAGTTTTGAAATTCGAACCGCATTTGTTGATGATAGGAACCAATCACCAACTCAACAACACGGACGTATATACAAAAAAATGATTTGATGGGATATATCAAATCACCAGATTACCCCTATTCATATCTTCAAATTACAAGAGTATCCCTTTCTTTTGGAAAAATCCAAGGTTTGAAAATTTGAATGTAATGACTAATATGCCCTAATATTTACTAGCTTAAAACTTAGAGGGGGGGAGGATCAGTCTTAAAACTTAAAGGGAATAGTTAATGTCTATTCCCTCTCTTGAAATACCAAAACTATCAATATATGTATATTGTTATTTCCATGATATAGTCCAATGAGTGTGGAATCAGTGACATCTGCTTTTGTCACCCATCGGTGACATTTAACTAGATTCAAACTTCAAAGATCTATATGTAAAATAGGATTCCATTCCATACTATTACTTGAATATCAAATTAATTATTGCTCAACTTCATGGTGTATAAGAATTAAATATAAATTATAACAGGAAGTTACAAACTAAAAAGGGCATCCTAGTATACTAGACTCCTGTTACTACAGGGTCTAGGGAGGGACAGAATGTACACAGTCATACTCCTGCAATGCAAAGATGTTGTTTCCATGTTTTGAACCTGTGACCATCAGACTACAATATGACAACCTTACTGTCACACCAAAGCTCGTCCTCTAAGAAGTTACAATACACTCTACATGCATAATTACTATAAAAAATTGGTAGAGCTAGCTTCAAGGAGTTTATCCATTATCATGTATATGGTCTTATCCATTGCAAGAAATATAAGGATTAGATCATTAATTATCTTATCTCCTCGAAAATTTCCCCCTTCTACCAAAATGGCAAATAAAAGAAATAGAACAATTAAGGGTACATTGGTCAAATCACTACAATGCTAAGGAATGCAATACCATAACCATTAAAACCATCCAAGACTTGGGTAATTTTGTAATATAAACAATACAGAATCTTTAAAGAAAAAGCCAATTGTATATGAAAGAGAAGGAAAAAAAAAAAGGAAGTTGTGGCTTTAATTTTCTTGCTTGGTCGGTTGGCTAAAAAATCCTCCTTCTTTGACTTAAGATAACCCTACGTAGGAAAACACATTCATGGTGTTATTATTTTGGATTTGCTTTTCCCATGAGAAAATGAATAAAGAAAAATTTAAAAACAAAGAAAGCAAAGCAATGAAGAATCGTATTCTCAATCAGACTATCACTGCTACTCTTTTTGTGAGAAAGACAGGACATGTCTCCCTTATGGGTTGCATATGTCCCCCACACTTCCTTGTTTATTATTTGAAGAGAAACTGTAAGTTTAGGGTGTTTTCGTCATTTCACACTAATGGTTTCTTTTCCTTTTAGTGGCTCATGGTGCTTTATATGCTTTAGCCTGTGTACTGTGTGGAATGCTTACACCCTTTTATTTTCTTTTTCATTTATTGTATGTATAAAAGTTTTCATATGCGGCTTGGACATGCTTGGCTCGCATTCAATGAAATCAGATCAGTATAATTCTTCATCTGAAATATCCCAATTATTCTTTTCCTATATATATATATATATATATATATATATATATATATATATATATATATATATATATATATATATATATAAAAGGTTGATGGGAGGAATCTCGCGTATTTACATATTTTAACCAGAAAGGCCTATGCATGCATGGGATATAATACATATTAATTTTTAGCAAATTTCCGAAAGACAAAAGTCCTACTTGTTACTGTGTAATTGAAATTGTGATATTTGTCATCAATGATGTCTATTGGATATGTATAGTCCAGGACTAGGAAATTTCATACGTACCGTTAAGGGTTAATAACTCCGCAAGTAGAGGTGTCAATAGGTCGGTCCAGACCATATTTGGTTCGATCTAAATCGGTGTCGGAACTTATAGGATGTTTCCAAAACTTGTTCATTAAGGGGTTTGGACTTAGTGGGTTACACTGTGTACATTAACTAACGGGCTAGGCCGGTATTGGTTTGTTATCGAACTGACTTCGGACCGATTCAATTTTGACATTTACAGGCCCAGTAAGGGGTGTCATCTTACTTTGGTGTTGGTGGGGTTCACCACTATATGTCCAAATCCTTGACATTCAATTTAATTCAAGCCAAGATAATGTTCGGTTCAGGTTTGGCCAATCCGCTCAGACTAGACCGGGACCGAGAAGTATTATAATAAACTAACCCGAAACAAGTTCACCATCAGTTTGATCCAAGTAGGATTTAGGTTAATTCAGGCCGGCTTGATCCAGATTACCTGTTCAGTCCCAAAATTGACACCCCTACCATCAAGAGAGAAATAACCCTCATTTCCCACACGGCCATGGTATCATATACTGTCATAGGATTTTTTTTTTTTCTCCCTCTTCTTCTTATCATATGGGTCCACGTGAATGATACGAATTTCCATGTCATCATTGATGTGATGTGAGAGATTCTTCCCACAATGGCAGCATGGAAAATCTCATTACCTATAAAAAAAAAAATAAGAAAAGGTTTCCAGAATTGTGAAGCTAAATCCAATTTCCCATTCTCTTTCAATAATTTTCGAATTCAAATTTACTAACAATGATTCATATCGATATGGGTTGGCTAATCACACTAAGTTTAAATTTCAATTACATTCGAGTTGTTCATTTCCCAACATGACCTTGAATCTATTTTTTTGGTAAAAACATGGCCTTGAATGATTCCCAACTATCCTGTCTCTCTGTCCTCCCTTTTATAAAAGTCAGGGGGCCTACCAACCCATAGGTTTTTCCATTTTAGGGTCAATTGACCCGAACCCGTTCCACAACTGGGTCATGCCCAAATGCACATTTCCAAATGTTACATGACCTGAATCTTTTGCCATTCTCATTCTTAAATACATATAATGATATTAAAAGTCAATTCTCCAACTAGGGTTTTCAGCTTGCTTGCAAATATTTTTTTGGTTTGAGATAGGAAAGTTTTGTTGGTGGTTAGTTGCTATTGAGTATAAAAGTTTTTTTGTATTTTGTGCTTTTTTTTTTTGTGGGAGAGGATTTTTTCCTATTATCAAAACCCAAGGAATCAGGAGTGATGTTCTTTATTTTTATTTTTTTTTTCTGCAATGTAAGCTTGTTTTAGTATAAAAATTTTATGTACAAATGATATTTTACATGAAAATTTCTCCTATGAAGCTATGACTTTTTTTATTTCAAGACTTTTTCAATATTTTTCTTTATATTTTATGTTAAAACAAAATAGTAAAAATCCTATTTTACATGGAAATTTTTATTTCCATCATTTTTCACGAAAACAAACGGAGCCTTATTAATATAATAAACATTTAAACAGGAAAACATATGGGTTATTTGAGGGCTTTCCACATTAGGGTATTTTCGTCATCAGATGAATAACTTAGGGTTTCTCAAATAGATCTAGAAAAACCATAGTGCGCATTGGATCCGCATCCTCTCCTCCCAGTGGTCTGGGAGGACAGTAGCAATCTATCCCTGATGGTTGCCACGTGGCTCTCGGTGAATCCGAGACCTACGTCCGAGCCGACACCCACCCGACAAGCCAAGCCGACAGAGGGTGTTGGCTCGGACGTGGGTCTCGGATTCACCAAGAGCCACGTGGCAACTATCCGGAATAGGTTGCTATGGATGCACATCGTCTCCTCCCAGTGATTCTGGGAGGATGCGGCAACCTATCTCGGATGGCTGCCACGTGACTCTCGGTTGAATCCGAGACCCACGTCTGAGCCGACAACCCCTATCGGCTGGCTATCGGCTCGGACGTGGGTCTCGGATTTACTGAGAGCCACGTGGCGATCATCCAGGACAGGTTGCCACTGTCCTCCCAGAACCACTGGGAGGACAGGATGCGGATCCAGGTTGCTACTGTCCTCCCAAAACTACTGGTAGAAAACGATGTAAATCCAATGGGCATTACGCATCAAATGTGGGGTGGAGAATAGATATACCTTTCTCAATCAGATCAAGAAAGAAAAAAATAGAACATAATACATGTAATCATGATCAAATCAATGTAAACTTTCCACTTATGCGATGTTACAATTCAATGCATCTTTTTCATTCTTCTTTTGGGGAATCAAAATCCAATTCTCATTTTGATATGACCAAGGAATTACAAAGCAACTGGTTTTAAGTCTTACGGAATCACTTCCAAAAGCATTTAATACTAAAAACAATATCTTTTAATCACTTTTCTATATTCTGTTCTACTATCTTACTAGCCATGAGCAAATAAAGTTTTTTTTTTTTTTTTGGATAGGTTCCGAGCTAATAAAGTTGAGACACAGAGTTCTATCTCTCTAGCTGTGAGAATGAGATCCTTATTTTCTGAGACAAATAATGGTTGGAATAGGAAGATGCTGTTGATTCACCTAATTTAAATATGCATTCCAGCCCTGGCCATGGCACAATATCTTCTGAATAGACCACATAAGGAGCCAATCAATGAAGCAAGCTGGTCCCTAGAAGTTAAATTGTGGTTGGAATCCACTCATAAGAATTCAGAATCCAACCCTGTTCAAACCCATCAAAACGTTCAGGGATTCAGAACAAACCCTAGACTCAGGTTAGATGAACAAACCCTCTTCATCTATGTCTGTTGCCGCTGGTTTTTTACCCGGAGTTTCTAGAGGTGACACCTGTTAATATGAAATAAATAAACAGTAGAGAGGGAGGGGTTTAGAAACTCTGTGGCAACTCCGATGCCTAAATCATAACCGACAGCAAATAGATGGAACTTGGTATCAAAGGAAAGCGAGTTCCGATAGAGTGAGGTTTAAGCAATTCTATCAAGTTAGAGAGAGAGTATTGAGTGTAAAAAGTGGAATCCGGGTACTTTCATTCTGGAGTGTATTTATAGAATTGGCATAGAGTGGCGTGATTATGATCCATGATCTTGGCAGTTCCATGGATCTTGGGGCACATTTCCTAATTATGTGCCAGTAATAATGGCAGTTGGATAAGGCGTGTTGATGTGACTATCAATTAATCCCTTAAAGATCGGGACCGTCAGTGATAGTGAGTGCCTTTTGACCATTAGATGATGATCTGACGATCGTAACTCTATAATTGCTCCTTGATCTAAGGTTAAGGGTTTTGCAAAGGTCGTCACGTGGCGACTTGTGAGGCAAACTCCTTTAGTGCGGTTGTCCCACAATTATTTCTAGATTGTGAAGAGTAAATTGTTGGTTAATTGTCTACTAATGTGACCTCTGACCTTTGGAGTGGTGCCATGTGTCTCATCTGGATTGGTATCCTGTATTGAACACATGCTCCTTTCTTGGCCGCTTTATTATCTTCCTAGCAATGCTCGAGTCCTTAAACCATGATCAGAACTGATAAAAATCTGATATTTTCTTGTTCTAACTTTCGATATTACTAATTTTGGATTAGTTTAGGGCCTGTTTGATAAAACTTCTGCTTTTGATTACTTCTTATTCAAAGTAGTACTTTTACTCCAGACTACTCCAGGATTATTTGGGAATAGAAACATGTTTGATAATGTAATTTTGGAATGAATTACAAAGCATCTTTGGAAAAGAAACATATTCGATAAACACACTATCCCACCAATTGAAGTCTAAAAAACTAGTGGTGGCAGTGGGGGGTGGTGGTGGGTGGTGGGTGATGGTGGTGGTGGTGGCGGTGGCAGTGGTGGTTGTGATGGTGGTTGGAGTGGTGGTGGGCGGTGGCGGTGGTGCTGGTGGTGCTGGTGGGTGGTGGCGGTGGTGGCGGTGGTGGTAGTGGTGGTGGTGGCAATAGTGGTGCTTGTGGTGGAGGTGATGGTGGTGGTGGGTGGTGGTGAGTGGTGGTGGTGGTGGGGGTGATAGTGGTCAAGCCTTTGTTTTGTGAAGAAAAGAGATGTGTGAGAAATGAGAGTTTCTATTATACTTTCTTTCTTCTCCCAAAAATTACTCCAACACAAAAAAAAAAACTTGTTTTTATTATTCTAAAAATTTGGATTCTGAAGTCAGTTTGAATCCAGTTCACTTCATGGGAACTCAAATCCAACCAAATTTATCAAACATGATTCTACTCCAACATGGCTCCTTGAGAGTCAAAATCCATAGAATCCACATATAGAGTTTTATCAAACAGGCCCTTAGAGTTAAGCCAACCAAACAACTCCATAGCGCGATAGCTGATCTACTACCAAAGAAGCAATGGCACGGCATAATATAATTTGGTGAGAGGTCGCCATCAATTAAACTCTATATAATCTGGCAGACAACCTCCTTCTGCCCCTATGAATTCTAGGTTAATGTCATGCTTAGTTGCTTAAGCTGAAAACATAAGCAAAACTTACCAAAATCTTTGGATGGGTAGGGTAAAGTAGCAAGTCACCAAAAAGATATATAGACATTAGAAGGGGGAAAAGTAAATATGAATTCTTACTTTCTCTGTCAAATGTATTCTAATAATGCTTTCAAACCTCAGTTTATAGTCAAACAATTATAATCTACTCCTAAAACTGAAATGTATGAAATGTATGATTAGTCAAATGTGCAGCAGCAAAGCTATCCTGAGACCTAAAGGTGAAAAGTTGGTCTGCTGTGGATAACCCACCTGGTATGCCATTGGTACATCTGACATTGACTACACAAATAATATTGGTTATTCTTATTCACTCCTAATATATCAACTTTTTTAGGGTACCCTATTACAAATGGAGGCCTAGTTTAATATCAATCTATACAAAAGGTCCTTTTTGCTTGCCGCTTAATCTCTCCTAAGTTTCAAAGATTAGACAAAAGAGAAAATACACATGGGTCATCTAAAAAGTGCTATATATCCTCTATCACTGCCTGTATCACATAGCAAACTCACATGGGCCTCACTGTACTCATTGGTGATTTAACTAGAAGATCTCTTGATCAAATGACCAGCACCATCTGATCTATATAAGCATCACAATAATCTCCCTGAATTGTTTAAGGTGGGTGTCCTCATAATCAGCAATAAAATTACAGGAGACAAATGATCATCAGTTATCAAGACCACCTTGAAATTCAGGTATGTTCTACAATGTTTATGTATATAATTAGCCTTTTCATTATGGGACCTACTTCATCTTCTCTCATTATATATCCCTTTCCCCCTATCTTGTCAAGTTTGATTCCTTGATTAGTGCTCCAAAACGACTCGAAATGTTATTCCAAAATATTTTAAAGCTTGATTTCTGGGGGGAGAAAAGAAGTAGTTTTAAGTGGAAACCTCACTTTACAGAAAGGTGTGGACACCACAAAATGGTTTGTGTATATAATAAGAAGTTTTAAAGATGGTAGGGTCACAAAGATAATGAAGGGATCTTAAAAACTGTTTCTTTTCTTTTATAATCTTTTTTAATATATATAATCAACTCTGTGCCTATGGTCTTCCTATGCTTTTGTTCCCATTTCTAGCCTAAGATGACAGAGAGCTAGTCTGACAGGCTAAGATCTTAATCCATCTGTTAACCCAGATGCCTTTAAAGCAAAGAAAACGTTTCTAAAACTGAGACCCAATTCTAAATTGTTGCAAATGATGATTATAATAACACTTAAATCTGAAACTACAAAGAGATTAGTATCATTTTTTTTTGAAGATTCATGACTAGCATTATTGAGTTAGAGCCTCAGGATACGAAGTTCCTTCCTCTTACACATACTAAATGCTAAATAATTCAAGAAAGCTGCTAAGTTGGCAACTTTCTCCATCTAGGGCGATTAACAGTATGGCTAACTCCTTGGTTCGGCCGGCTTTGTCCCTAACGTGTAGAACAATTTGGTCCATTTTCATTCATTGATTATCTGAGTCCTGTAATTCGGATGCCTTGCATTTTTTACGCGTCAATAAATAATTTCCATTCTACCAAAAAAAAATGTTAAGTACAGGATGATGGAATTCTCATCTTACTGGCCTACTTCCCATAAATCAAATAAGCTCATGAACCGATTTAAGCTCAAGTGTACCAAATGACGGGTTATCGATAATAAACCCTCCCCCCTACTGTTCTTGTAAAGCCTCCAAAATCTAAGGTGAAGATATTCTTCACCAGCATAGGGGAAAGAAGTTGTAGTCAGTTTGCAATAATCAAGTAGAATATATGTTTTAAGACATCAACTATTTTCCTACTCAAGATTCAGAACTTTGTTTACAATGTGTAATTTCATAGCAACTACGCATACATGATGCTATTGTGACAACATAATGGGATATTGTTACCTAGCTGTATGAAATAATCAATCATAGGGAACTTTTAGGTTATGGGGCAAATGGATAGGTAGGCTAGTAGTAGTTGGATGATCAGGCGCAATGTAGGCTAATCAACCAAAGCAGGCGACAAGTGATTGATTTGATTAACAAGTCAGCCAATTTTGGTGTCAATTGTGAAGGTCTAATCAAGGGAGACCGCATGCATTTCTTAATTAAAGCAACGTTAATATGTCAAATCAACTAACAATCAGTGGAACTTCATACCCAATAATTTTGCAACTGGGAATGTGTAAGTTTGGAATGGTACCTCTGCTGTTTTGAGCCTCCCTTCAAAGGATCCGAATCGTCTCAGGGAGGAGGGAGACACTCTGGATGGCTGACCCGTAGCTCTTAGAAAAATTTGAGTCCTACGTTTGAGCCGACATCCTTTATCGATTCAGCTTGTCTGCTGAGTGTCGATTCGGACGTGGGGTTTGGATTTTCTCGAGAATCACGTGTAGACCATCCGACGAAGACGGAGACGTCTCCCTCCTCCCTGAAGTACAAAGAAACAATTTGAATCCCCCTTCAAATGTGGAAATGAAAACATCTGTCTGATGACTGAACCATCATCCAGTTTCGCTTGGATATACTACTAGTGGACTCATGATCGTATAGAAATCCTCTCCTATCAACCTGCCACATGCCAAGGGAGGGATTTCAACCTGCCCACCTTCCGATATATTGATAGGTGGATCAACTGATCTCCAGCCCTTGGATCAGCGGCAGAAGAGGATTTGGTTCCCCATGATCTCTTTCTTCTATATATTTTACTATTTAAATGAGTTCATTCAAGGCCCATTTGTTTCATTGTAAAATTCAGTGTGAGATTTTTTCAATTGCAAAATTTTCCTCTTTTTTTTATTTTTCGTTGAAACATAGGATGATAATTAGTGCCACAAATGGTTGGGACTTTCTGTTACTCTCCTGGTAAGCATTAAACAGAAAAATTAAAATAAAACAAAAGGCCAAATAACTCAGCGTGGACTTCTATTTCACACTTTCATCAATGACTAGCTCTTATAAAAGAAAGAAATATGTATTATTTCCTCAATAATCCAGGATCACCAGACCTGCCCAAAAGAAATTGATTAGTAATGTAGATATGCAAATCTTTATCAGACCCACATAGGCATCTACTAGAGGCAGCTGATCAAACTTGCTGAAGTGCCTAAGCGACAGTATACTCAACATGGTATACTAATACTCATAGTGCACAGTTTTTTCACACAACATCAATGACTTCGTAGCCAAAAAAAGGTGCCATGTCTTCTAACTAGAATGATCGACCTACAGCCCCAGTACCACCAAATAACAGGTAGTTTGTAAGTGATGCCACATGCATTTGAAACCTGGCAATACCCACTAAACACAGGAGTTCACTAAACACCACTTGCTTACAAAAATTAGCAACAATAAAAATAAAAATAAAAGTTCGGAAGAAAATAACCAAAAGAATGGGCCAACCTGCATATTAATGATATATTTAACTAAAAGAGCCACCAAATACAATTGGGGAGAAGCAAATTTCAAATGAACATCTCATTCCGACAATGTTACATATTAATTCCTCAAACTTCATGCAAAACAGAATGAAAAATGAATTTGGGGGAGGATAGAACGGAAGTAGAGGAGAGCAACCAAAAATATAGGACACCGATCTCACCGCCATCCCAAGGATTGCCTTATCCCAGTGTAGATTAATCCTAAGGACCTCCCAATCAAGCTAACAAGAAAGAAAGAGATAGCACTGCTGATCTTCGCAAAAATGGCTTTAACTAATGGCATTGTAATATCGGAGAACTCAAGAAATAAGCTGAAATAGTACCTCCTGCAATCACAGCCAACCAAACCTACTAAGTGAAGCTCCAACAGAAACTAAGAAAACCAACACCATCTTATACATTGTACATGTGCAATTATGCATGTCCTGTATATAATAGAATGTAAGCAGTGATTTTTCTTCCAAATTCCAAATTAAAGGATTGGTTTCCAAACTTTCTGGAACCAGAAAAGCGAATCAGAATGTCAGATGCAAGTTCCCGACTTTCCTGATCAGCACAAGTTCAGAAATCTCAAGGGTCGAGCAGGTCTAACCCATGCTTGAAATAATGCATGTGGTATGAATAATAGCATGCACAACAGAATATTGGTCAGGGGGGAAAAATCTACCACCCAGTCAACGCTCTTAGTTCCTTGGTCCTCTTCAGGGAGATGGACAATTGACTGATGACAACATAAGATAATGGAGATAAAGTTGGCTTGGATATTCTGAGACCAAGCTTCTTCCACCAGTAGAATTCCCCAGTCTCACTCTTTTGCTCCTTGAGAAACTGAACCTGAAGAGTGCACAACTCAAAGCGGTCTTCATACATCAATACAATGGATTCCATGTTTTGATGAAGCCACTGGTTCAATGCCACCTGTCGTCAAGAGGTGCCTGTCAGAAACAAGTAAGAAAAATGAAAATTAAAGTAGAGTACCTTCTGAAACGAGAATATTGTCCAATTAATAGATGTTCACTCACACATCTCAAGATATAAACATATGTCTGCATGCATTAACCATCTTGATGCATGTAAATAACCAACATGCTAACACCAACACGCCATAAAACTCCCAGAAACAAGGGATAATCTATGCATAAGTGCAGAACAAAGAGATGTGCCAAACCTCATTCCTTAATTTTTGAAGTGATCGGGTTGACAAAGAGCAGATGGTCAAACCCAAGCTATTCATTTCACTCGACAATTTACCGTCAACAGAAATAAGCTCTAAGTAAAAGCCAACAATTCCATCTGCCAGAGTAAGCACCAGATCTTCTAATATGTCAACCTCATGTTCGCTCAACAATTTGTAATCATAACAGCAAACTCCCCTGTAACAAAAGGCCAAGGAAACATATTAAATCACAAGTCATTACATGCACAAAAAAGGCTGTCCCGTTGAATAAAAAAAAAATGAAACGAAAGCCAAAAATTAAAAATCAGGAGGAGGGTGGAAGGAAGCCTATCAGAAACATTCTGTGATGGCAGAACAAGAAAAGAGACGAGATAATTCCTACACAGAACATGATTACGCAGGAGATGAATATAGAAATTACAATGAATCATTTATAATAACCAAAAGCTCCAAATTGTCAGGAGGGTAATTGCACAGATCAGTATATTCCAAATCCATTGGATACACATATACATGCACCAAAAAAGAAAGAAAAAGAAACATGACACTTTCTCAACTAAAAAGAAAAATAGTACTTTGAACCTCTCTTTCTAAGTTTGATTTAGACACTGCAATGCTTTAACACATAAGAAAGAGAAAGAGAGAGAATCTTTTGGTATCACGCATTGCAACAACCAAGCTACTAGGGTACCACCTGCACACAGCCAATATATAACTTAGGCTGGGTTGAGTCTGCTATTTGAGATTGGCCATGAATGATAAATTTGAGGACTTGAATCCACATGTTAATTCTACATATAATTTACTTATTACTTAATATGCAGATGCAAGAGTTTTTTTTAATTTTAACCCATAGACCTATAAAAGTGTACCCATATGGGCCTGAAGTGGTGCCAAACTAAAGGCTGGTAAGCCAAGATCAAGGGCTAGTGGAAAATATTATTCGGATATAAAATAAAATACATGTGTGGTGATGAAGATGGATGAAGATGATGATGATAGTTGAAGATGAAGATAGATAGGTGACAGCCTAGAGTCCCACTAGTTGCCCAGCCATTGGAGTCCCACTTAAGCACACTTGACTATCACAAGCATACTTGATTCTCACAAGTAAGTTCTCAAAGAGAAGATTTTTACGAAGTTCTGGCAGCTGTAATAGCAACCCACAATTCCATTACATAGGAAAAAAGGAAGCTCAACAACTCCTTGGTTAAATCCACTTCAAATAAATGCGCTGTTGGAATTCCAAGATTAACCAACCCCATTTAGTTGGGATAAGGCTTTGTTGTTGCTGTTGTTGTTTGAATTTCCAAGACTGAAAAGAATTTCCAACAGCTAGAAACTAAAACCCATACATTGATGACAAACCCTAGATCTAGGAAACAAAAAACAAGACATAGAAAACAATTCCTAAACATAAAAAAACAATACAAAGACATTGAAAATTGTTCCCAATACATGGGGAACTACAAACAAGACATTGAAAAGAAAGGCCCTTAATGCTGCCTTGAAATATGAAAAGGTAAAAATAAATCTGTTGGAATATGCAAAAAAAATCTCTCAAGAAGAGCCTGTTGCAACGATCAAGAGGTCTTGTGGGACCTGCAAGTACTGTTCACATGAACAGTGAAGGCTGGGCCGGAAAAGCATCCTGTCCCGATGGACTGGGCTGCTGCTGGCTGAACCATACTGCATCATGAAGCCCTTCTTGGACCAACATGATCTTGGTCCCATCCCACTCAGACAGATATCACACCATAGATAAGCATGGATTTTTTATTTTTTTTTCTAATTTTACAGTATCATTATGACTCCAACTATGAGTCTGGGACACCAACAAACCTTTCTTGGACCAACATGATCTTGATCACATCCAATTAGTCCTCCATCACGCTATTGTTGTGGAAGGACATTTTGGTAATTTGCAAATTCAGTGGACCATGATAACATGTGCAATGTCAGCATAGCAACAAACCTTTCTTGACAAAAATAATCATGAACAATGAAGAATCCAACTTAGGTAGTCATGCATACCATTATGAGAAGTGTATTTAGGCCTTCTCCAGAGGTCATTGGAACTTATGAGTTAAGCACATCTAAAAACCCTTGGACCAACATGTGCATGATAGGCTCATATTTTAAAATTCATTAGACCATCAGGCATCAATGGAGCTGAATGTTGCCAGCAAAGAAATAACATGTAAACAAAATAAGTGTAGCAGAGATGAAGTGGTTGAGGTGGATGAGTAGTAAATTAGGGGGAAAAAAAGGTGAAGATAAGTTTTTAAGGAAAGTAAATGATGAATGTGGAATGGCCATCAACAGTAAGGAGGAGCGATAAAACAAAGATCAAAGGATTTAAAAGACCAAGGGTAGACCAAAGTGAATAGGGAAGTAGTGAGAAAAGATATGAATGGCCTAGGCTTGACAACTAACATGAACTTAAATAGAGTTAGAATGGTGGAACAGCATCTGTGTAGCCAACCTCATTTAGTTAGGAAAAAGGATTAGTTGGATCGGGCTTAAAGATCAATAGCAGCAAGTCATTTTCGACACTTTCCTATCATATTTCAAATTTATAGCATCATTGAGCATCATAGAGGTTAATTCAAAATATATGCATTTTGATTAATAAAGGAAGATTCAGCAAAATTATAGGTTAGATGAGGAATAAATAAGAGGAAACTTGGAACTATGTTCAGCTTATAAGGAAAAGCATCCAGCATCTAATTTCTCAGATGAGCCTTGCAGTTCAATGGATCCCAATAAGTGCTAACAAGATTGCCAAAGTCGGCAAGATAATGGGTGGTTCAGTCCCAACTTTGTTTTCGGATGGTATCATTTTGTGCTGTATTGAAATTTATGCTATTTGTAACTGTTCTAGGCTGCTACCTCCTTAACCCCACAACAAGGTTTAAAATCTCGGGTTTCGGAGGAGTCTCGGCCTCCTCCGAAACGGCGAGATCTCGCCGAGACAGTGTAAAAGGCTGTCTCGGTGGCCAAAATGCATTTTTTTGGTCTCCAACTTCAAGGGAACCTCATTTTTACATACATAAACACATTTAGAGTATAAAATTGTAAAAATAATGACTCTTTGTGGTTGTTTGGGTTTACACCCATGTTTTGACCAACGCGAAGTCCGTATAAATTTAGGTTAATATTAGTTATTATATTCAATCAAATATGGCAAATGAGACAATAACATAATGCATTAGGGGAAAGAGAAACAAAATAATACTTCATTATAAATCATTACATCATAGTTCAAATATTCAATATTGAATGATCCCATAGTCCCCCGGCCCATAGTCCACAATTCCACAACCTCATCCGGAACAATGTCTAGTAATACGAGAGTGTCGGAATGATCCACCTACTATCATCATATATCCGGTAGTCTTGCACATGATTCATAAATATAACATCGTAGCGTCCGAGGATACCTATCTTTGGGAAGAATGGAAAACCGAGAGTACTGGGCGTAGACTCTTGTGGAAGTCGATGGAACGGAATAGAAGTTGGTTGACCACTGGGTTACAGAACCCCGCAGCAAGCACCACCCGTGCAAATTAAAAGTCCAAACAAAGAAAGAATGGAGGAAGAAATGAAAAACCATGAAAAACAAGAAAAAGAGGAGGGCACTCCACCGAGAACAGCCTCTCTTTATAAAAGAAAAAGAAGCAAAGCATGTTCTCGCCGAGATCCGCGGATCTCGCGAGAATTAGCGAGATTAACCGAGAATACCGAGATCCGGCGAGATCTCGGCGGACTCGGCGGAACATAATGCCGAGAGAAAAGGGTTATCGACCCTATTTTCGCCTCGGTTGTTGCGATTGAAATCGGAGATTCGCCGAGATTTTATTCCATGCCCCACAATGGAGATATACACTACTGTGTACTTTACCATTTTTATCCACAAAAGTGTTAATTATCCCCAAAAAAAAAAAAAAAAAAAGCCAACTGGTTGGATGGGATTCAGATCATTCCCTCAAATTTGTCAAACTCAAATGCAGCCTTACGGCAATAACAAGCTAAATTAAGACAGTTAATATTACCAGGGAAATATTTTGTGAATGCTCTCAATCCAGCTTAAAGAATATTAGTGATTAGTGGACCCATTCATTTTCAAAATCCTCAAAGGAAACAACTATTTAGAGTCAACATTTGGGCAAGCTGAATATGATGGACATGTATATACCAACTAAAGATATTTTATGATACATATTGCTCCATTGTGACCTGGTGGTCATGGGTTCGAATCTGGAACAGTTTCTCCGCGAAGCGGAGGTAAGGCTGAATACATAAGCCCCTCCCCAGGCCCTGCAGTGGCGGGAGCCTGTTGCACTGTTTGCGCCCTAGTAGAGATGAAAGATGGTAGTCAATAACTAACTTTCCTTGGCCATAATCATCTGCTTGTTCAACTCCATTTTAACCATCATCAATTTCCAAGGTAACTACTTTATTACCCTACAATGCCAGCAGAAAGATAATTCTACACCACTGCTCAAAACTATCTTATTCAATTTCTCCAAAATGCAAATCCAGTTTGAATAAGAGATAAGCAAATATACCTTTGATGCAGATACAACACAACATTGAGGTTATTTTATTGGAAATAAGCCTTTGGATTTTGTACGTATGTTGGGCCTTGATCCCATGGATTTTCATTGTAATAGACCACTTTATGGGCCTAACTATGGGTTGAAGGTGAGAGTACGGGATTAGTGTGTTAGCATCCCACGTCTAGTTAGATAATTCTTTATCTAGTTGTATAAGACTTTTATATTTTTTTAGTCTTTTATTATTTTTAAGTGTTTTAAGTTGTTTTAAGGTGAAAAACAAAAGAAAAAAAAAGTTGTTTTAAGCTACTTTCCTTTATTTTAGGTTGAGTTCTATAGAAATAAACTACCTCTATTGTCTTGAGAAGTTTTAGGACTAATGTGTTTCCTGTTTTAAGTATTTTATATTAGGTTTGTAAGGGACTACAACCCTGTGCACGAAATTATGAATTAAACTTATGGTTGTTGCCTTTATTTCTCTGTGAGACTCATACTGGAGCTGTGAAATTCAGTTATGCTAGTGGGAGACTAGAAGGGTTGGTGGTATGTCAACAAGTTCCTAGGTGGGATGCCTGAGGTCCATATCTTTATTTTCTGTTTATTCTTCTTCCATCATCAAGTAAGTATCTATAATCATTGTTTCAGATCTATTTTCTCATACTCATCGATTCTGATCTGCTTCTAATATTATGTTGCTGATTATATACTGCTGTTTCTGTCCACATCGTAATCCATTCATGGTTACTGTTTCTCCCCAGAAGCATTACAATGTTCTTCTAATCTCAATTCTGGTTATTAGATATCGCTGTGATTTCTGATATCAGATTTCTAGTTCTGATATTACAGCCGACCTGTTCTAAGCTTCCCTAATGCATCTAGGATTGCTTATAGCTCATTACCCCCACCATCAGATCCCTTCCAAACTCCAGCCCTACCCATTCATCCTAGTTGGCAGCATAGTTACTAATTCTGGTCGACGTCTAATGGCTGGAACTTTTGACTTTTTTTATTTAGTCCAAAATCTACTTGCTTGTCTTCTCTAGTCCTAGCAGTCCAAGGACTTCTCTCTATCTTTTGATCTGTCCATTGAATTGATTTTAGTTTCAAATATCGTGTTCATCATGTTCCCTACTTGTGTCTTAATTATGGTTTACATCCATGGGTCAGATTTCCATATATTCCTGTTGTTTTAATTCTGATTCTAACCAGTTTACTGCAATTCTGGCTATTTGGTAATCCTTCCCTCATCACCTTTTCTTTTTTTTCCCCTACAATTTTGATAATAAAAAAATTGTGATTCCCAATGCACGAGACAAATTATTGAAAGGAACACAATCTGGGATCCTCGCATAAAGTTGTCTTGCTCAAAGAATATTAGAAAGGGGGGAGGGGATAAAAGTAAGGCATTACCAAAACAACAAGCAAGAAGTGCTTCTATTTATCTATCCTAACTGTTATATAATCATGACAACAATGATGAAGTTTATTAACTTCTAAAGAATCTATATGACACACAAAACCATGACAAGTTTCAAATAGTTTAATTGGTAAACAAGAACCAAAATGATGGACTGAAAGGAACAAAGGCAGTAGCTGCAACCAAAAAGAAGTGAATCCACAATTAGTTACCTGCGAAAACCAAATCTAAGAAATAATAGTACATCTGCATAGAGATTCTCCTTGCCAGACTTTTTTATGTTCTGTAAAATAGTGTCATCGTCTTTCAACTTCTCAAACATTACAGAAAGAAGAGCCTGTCAAGAAAAACATCCATTTGAACACATTAATGTTGCATAACATGTGTTATTCGAATGCATTAACAAGTCCGACATACCTCTTCAGGTTTCCTGCCTTCCAAGTAAAGCTCATCTTCAAGCCATTTCAGACATATTGGTCGACTAGATTTTTGAATAATTTCAGATGAAACGTCCAACCAGTCATTCCTAGTAATGATTGCACATTTCCCCGAGATATTATTAACCTGCAAAACCATTATGAAACCGTTAAGGCGTTAACCAAACAGAAGAATAAATGTTAATTGCATTTCTTAAAATGAATCAGAAAGTTATTGATGAGAGGATGCCAAGGAAATCTAATCTATATCTTAGTTGTATTTGTAAAGATACAATCGTGAAACTACAAAAGTTCTTTCAGCTAAAATTTTGATACAGGATTCATAATATTATGATATAAATCAGCAATGACACTTTATAAATAGGATAATTTGGTATGAAGACACACTTAACAAATCTTGTTATTCACCATATCCCTATGCATCAAGAAGGATTTTAAAGCATGTAAACAAGTCATTTCATCCATGTGGTCATCAATTAGAAGGTACAAAGATCAATTTATCCAAATCAACCTGCATTCCATCAAGACCATCAGCTGCATCCACAATGTCCAAAACTATTGGACTTCAACTAAGCATTATTCTATTGCATCAGAGTGGTTCACAATATAATAAATATTTTCACCTTTGTGCATAAGCACAAGCATTTGACAGCAAAGACATGACATCACCATATTTATAGATTGCAAGGCTGCATAAATATCAACATAATCTACTTCGAAAATCAAAATTGCTACTTCCCTACTATTTTTCAAAATAATAAATCATAAAACTTGATATGGAGATACTTAGTAGAATAACAGGGTTAAATCTAACAAATATAGACGGGCATTTATCAATAGATCAAACATGAGTATATATTGGTTCACACTTACCCAAAAAAAAAGTATATATTGGTTTCCCACCCTTAATTAAAAAAAGAATTCCATAAGAAAAGCATAAACAACATGGCACGCCTATAGTATTCCAACCACTACTTTGCACTCTCCCATGTTCTAAATTTGAAACATTTTGACAAACTTTGTCTCAACTTCGTCTTAATTTGCCACGTTGTTGAGGGAAAAAAGCCAACGAAACACACAGAAAACAAAGAATTCCAAAAATAATGGGAACACTCGCCGGCGCAAGGTTGTACCAAGGGCTCTAGGAGCACTATGGAACACCAAGAAAGCAAGCTATGCATTTAGCAAGAAGCTGAGAAAGCACCAGAGAAAGTTCAAGGCATCACATAGGTAGGAGGAAGGTATTCCAGAAATCTGCAAAGCCATGCTCTTGGAGTAAATAAAGGCACTAACCAAGATAGAAAGTTAAAGGCATGACATTAAGGAGTAAGAAGGTTGAGTAGACAAAGGAACTAACAAAAATAGACATAAGAAATCCCTACAGGCCCAAGCTTGATAGCATTATATCAATCTCTGAAGAGCAGGACTGGTAGGAAAGGCCAATTATGGAAGAGGTGTTAGAAGAAAAAAAAAACATTGATGAATTTTGAACATTGTACTTTTATACACAAAGCAGGAATTTATTAAAAGAGAACAGCATGGCAATTGAGAGGGAGTGTCATGATACAGTGCATTCTGAGAGAAGCAGACACACTACTTTTATTCCTCACCTATCGAGCTGGCAGCAGTAATGGGATTATTGACCAATTAGTGTAATCAAGAGCTCATACAGAATCCTTCAGAAGTGTTTTCATTAAGGATAATAAGTGCCCCCAGAAATTATACCTAACCCCAATGTGCTTCATTCAATAGAGGCAATAATTAGATAAAGTATCGGTAGTATATCAATGATTGACTCTAAAACGTGGAGGGAGGAGGTGAGTTATGGAAAGTGGACATGGAAAAAGGCATATGGTCATTTAATGGGATATTAGTGTCACGGTGGAGATAAAGGTAAGATGAAAGTAACTAGTAGAAAGCTCTTTTCCGCAAATCTTGTTAGCATAGCCCTTGTGCCTATTCCAAAGAAAAAAAATATATCTCGCTGCTTCTTCCCGAACTCTCAGGACCCGGGGGCTTAGCAAGAGCGCTACTCTATTAACGTTTCAACCATATCACAGCTTCCTATATGCAATATGAAGCCCAGTATTTCAAATATATATATTCGGTCCATTCAATTTCAAAAGATACAACAACTAATTTCCAAGAAAATCACATTCTATCAACCAAATGACTCTATAGACAATAATGTGTAGCAGGATTCTACTATATTTACTATTAAAAATAAAAGCACGAATTCATTATGATCAAGGTTAAAATTTTTGCATTTCGGTGGGATTTCGATCCTACCAAAACCGAAATATTTCAGTGAAATTTCACCAAGTGAATTTCGATAGCCATTTTGTTTCAATCCTCATCCAAACCAAAATATATTTCGCCAAAATTTTGACTGAAATCGGGCTTTTTAACTATGATTATGATAAAGCTTTGGAAGAGCATGTTTGTTATGGTTATTATCACAAACAAGTATTCTGTCAAGACATAATTACCACGACCATATCATCCTACATTAACTAAAAGGAAAAATAAGGCCTACACGATACTGTCAAGGGGAAAAAATGTCCACAATTACCACAACAATGTCATCCCTTGCTGCCTCGGACATTGTAAGGGTGTATCTCGTCCAGGCTATTCAAAGCTTCTTCACTTCCCCCTTACAGATTTCGGAGGTAAACCCAACCTTCCTTTGTTTGATTCCTAAAGTAAAAGGAGGTTGCACCATGTCTGACTTCAGGCCCATTGTCTTATGTAATTCCCATCTACAAGTTTGTTGCCAAATTTTTGCTAACAGAATTAAGAAGGTTGTGGATTGTTCAGTCAGAACCAAGCAGCCAGCTTTCATAGAGGGCAGGAATATCCTTGTTAATATACTTCTTTGTACAGAACTTGTGAGGGGATTTGATAGGAAACCTCAACCTCCAACAGCTATCCCGAAAATTGATATCCATAAAACCTTCGACTCTGTCAGCTGGGATTTCTGCTCGAAGTATTATCTAAAATGTTGTCTCTCTTGGTTCACCAACTGGGTTCATTGGTGCATCTCTACAGTTTTGATAAATGGAAGTCTTGTTGGTTTTTTGTGGTAGTAAGGATGCCCTATGCCTCTCTACATCTTTGCATCTTTGCCCTCATCATTGAGGTTCTCTCTAGAAGTCTTCAAGCTAAAGCAGTCTCCAAAGAGATCAACCTCTTCCCAAGTGCAAGTCCTTTGAGCTTACTCATCTCGCCTTTGTGGACGATATTATGATCTTTTTCAAGGCCAACTCCGAATCTATTGGAGCATCTCTGGTTTCTCCCTGGGAATCCTTCCGGTCAAAATCCTCCAAGTTGACGGCTCACCACTGCACTTCCATCCTCAACCAGCTCCGAAAGAGGCTTCAATTATGGAAGGCCAGATTTTCACCTTATGCAGGCCAGGTTGAGTTGGTGAATTCGATGCTTCAAAGCTCTTATCTCTATTGGAAAACAGCCTTTGGTTTGCCCCTTTCTCCCATCCAAAAGATTGAGGCACTGATTAGCGCCTTCCTGTGGAAAGGCACTGGCAACAACAAATTTCTGCATACTAGAAGTTGGACCTCAACCTGTCTTCCTAAGCAAGAGGGGGGAATGGAGGTGGATCTGTAATGCCTTCAAAGGAAAATTGTCCTGTGACAAGATTAAAAAAACTGGTCTTCTATGCAATCATCTACCAAATTTAGATGGAACGAAATGTCATAGGATGGACCACCAAATCCAGAAGCTTCCACCAGATTTGGGATATCATTGTTTTCTATATCCAGTGGATCTTAATCCCTATTGCAACTCCTTGCCTGGATACGCCTAGAAATAGATTTATTGTTAATACATGGGACTTACCTATCCAATTCTGATGTGGATAGGATTCCCTCTGTGGTGTCTCTTTGTTTTTGCTGGATAGCCCTTTAGGCATCTGCTTCTTGTATCCTATTTGGGTTTGCTAATATAATTCTTTATTCACCAAAAAAAGGAGGAAAATTATCAGCCACAACATTGATTTTTCTATTCCTCAAGTATATGTGAACTTTACATTGTAGAGGACAGAACAAGAGCATGTGATGGAGAACTTGTAAGGCTGGTTGATGCAGTGCATCCACCTGATCCAGCAGCTAGCCCCTCACATAGACCTGATCAGTATTTTTTCAAAAAGTACACTTGTAAAAGAGGGCAGTCCAAGACCAAACCCATGGCCTAGCATGGCCTCATTCAGCCTTGCTGTTACTGTTCACGTGAACGGTACTTGTGGCCGATAAGAAGCCTCCTTTATAGCTTCCTCAAGCTATCCTTCTTCTAGAAGCTATATTAATTGATGAGAAGCAATTTCTAGGCAACTTTTATTGACGAGTCTTTCTTTTCTTTAAGTTTTTTCATGTTCCTAGGTGAATTAATGTAGTGGGTTTTATTTTCCTAGACAACATTAAATGTTTTTATTTTCAATGTTTTGTTTGTAGTTCCCCATGTCTTGGGAACATGTTTCAATGTCTTGGGGATAATTTTCTATATCTAGGAATTATTATCTATGTATGAGAAATTCCAAAAGAGAATTCTAAAAGCCTTTTTTTTTTTTTGTATTCAAGATTTCCATATCTATATAATGCAACAGTGGCTGCTCTCAAAGGCATCCATCAACACTTTTCCCTCTAAATATTCTACTTGAATATTTTGCTTGTGTGACTTAAGTGAGACTCCTACAGCGGGCACTAGTGGGACTCTAGTTTGCCAAGGTTATCTACTAGTAAGACTCTAGTAGCTATCCCTATTCTCTACCAGTCTTCGATCTTGGCTTGCTTACCTTTTGAGTTTGCATCACTGGTTAGCATGGTAAAGACCTTTCATCTTATTCAGCAGGGGCTAATGAACATGAAACCCCCTTTCTAAAACTCAATTTAATTTTTTTTTTCCCTCCAACATCAGCTCCCATAAAATGAGCTTCACACCCTAACCAGTAAGGACACTGCTGCTGTGCATGTGATGTGAGGGAAAAAGTATAGACAAAAAAAATTGTGGCAACAAGAAAAGATCTTAGAGATCCACATATGCCATGGGTTACATTAGTGCAATATCTACAACTTGAGATAAAGTATTTCGTTCTCCAAATAAAATATTTTGCTCACTGATAGCAGTTTTTTCTTCCAATTACAACAATTGACTAGTTTATCCGCAACTGTTTGAAATTTCTCAATCTTTTCTCTCCGGCTTGACAAATCTTTCTATGGGTACAAAAATTCAATCAATAACTCATTGAGAGGCCTGTAATAGAAAGAGAATTGAAATAAATAAAAAAGTTCAATGGTGTAAATAGACAGTGCCTGCCTCTTTCTCAAGTTGCTGCAAAGTAGCGCAAATCAAACGCAATCTGGGACCCCCATCAACAGCATATAAACTTAAAGGACGCTTTGGGCTGCACTTTTCATATTCAACAGCTATGTTATCTGAATTACCATCATGTTCAATAGCACTCAAGGCACCGATTAATTTTGTTTTCACTTCATCCCAAGCAGACTCTGAGTTGATTCTTTCATCATTCTTCGCTGCACTGCAAATGGAAATCCTCCATGTCATCAAGGATAACAAGAGAAACTCAAAAGCAAAGAATTGTCTTTAGATCTTACTCATAATAAGTCATCATATTCATGATCTAAATTAAAAGACCATGGAGCACAAGGTGTCTGACAAGTGCCACATGACGATGCTTAACACCAAAAAAATTTTAGCATTAAATGTTCTTTTTCCTTTGAGGGTAACAATGTCAATGTCCCATAGCTAAAAGGACAAATCAATGCCTTCACCTTAAAAACAACCAATATGCTTACTCTTACCTACCAGAAGAGGCAGAATTTGCAGGGACCACATTATTGCCTGCAGTGCTATTTCCATTACCGAAATTATCCTTCTTGGATGGCACCACCCCAGCCATATATGCAAGGACTAAACTGGTCATCAAAAGAACTTGATCAACAACAGGCACCCACTCCAAGGACATCGGACTCTCGGGATTTGTCAAAGTCCCCAGGAAACAACGCCTCAAGGAAAACTCCCTGAAATGCTGGCTTCCTCTCGAAAGTTTCACAGTAGGTGCACCAAGTTCCCACGGTTTGCATGAGGATAGTTGAACAAAAAGTTTCTGTACCCCATAGGAATGTTTTCTGCAACCACATAAATGAAGTGAAGCATAAGAAAAAGAATTATCACCTGTCAGGAAACCCCTACCATTCCATCTACATCTCCGTTATCCTGACACTAAAAAAAAAAAAAAAAAAAAAAAGCCAGCATATCCATGCCAAGAAACAAAGGAAAGGGTGATTCAAATACATGTCAGATTCATAGTGTGTCTAACAAAAAATGGTCCGTCAATATAGAAGTCATAACAATCAAAAACGATGCAATTCATGAAATAAGCCAATTAAATAAATCCATACTTTGATACCACAATATTACAATGCAAGAAGAGGATTAAAAAAATGATTGAAGGAGAAGGAAAGAGAAACCTTTGGCATATTCTGCTGAATGCATTACTTGGTCTGAAGTTGCTCCTCTTGAAGGCCCTTCTGCACAAATGTAGTTTGTCATATGAAGGTAACACACCAGATTCTGCCATTCCATAAACTGTGAAGCCCAGTGACTCCACTCCCTTGATCAATGCATCCTCTTGCCAATGACGACTAAAAACAGCATGGACCCAACTCTGTCATTGAAAACAACTGCACCAAGATGAGCTTATGAGTCCCTTTTAAGCCCTTTTTTATTGATTAAAAATAATATTCGATTGCCCACTCACAACGGAATCAGTTAAACAATAACATAATGGATAAATGAGCATGTGCTGACAAAGAACCTCTAGCGATCGCAGTTCATGTAATTAATGTCCCACACAGTATGTACATTTGAGAATATCAAACGGGCTACTGATCAGGTAACCATCACAAGTCAGATAAAAGTTCATATTAGGGTTTAACCTACTCGACCGCCACTGCCAATGCATTGTTACTCGAAACAGCACTCAAAATTTGGGTAGCTTGGCATCATCAAGCTATAGTTCGCTGACCAGTCAAAGTCAAATAGAGTAACAGAATCAAGATCAAGGAACAACATTCCAACGTATATTTCATCAAAAGCAATTCCCACATTGATCTCAGTGAAGAAACAGCACAGTGACTTCAGTCTACCCACACAAAACAAGCTAATCACAATTTTTCTGTAATAACTGACAATCGAATTAAATTTCGAGGAAAAAAAAATAATGGAGTCATATATAACCTGAAATTCATGTCGATTAATCAACCGAACTTCCACCCCCAAAACGAATTTGCATTACAGCGCAAATAAATTCAATAATAGATAAGAATTTTGGAAGTGGATAAAGAGAAAAAGATATCGGAAATCGGAACCCTAATAAAATAACAATTGTTTTAGTATTTCGAAGGTGGAACAAATTAAAGTTTGTTAGAGCAGAATAGAGAAAGGACGAATTGATAACGATGAGGATTGAATATGTGCGAACCTGGTTTTATTTCAGGTACTCAAGGTCTCTTTCATATTTGTTTCCCTGCTGAAATATTTTGCTCCTGTTACTGTAGACGTACACAGAAAACGTAAAATGAGTAAAAGGAGGAATAAATAGAGGCTACCTTCTTTGGCTGCGATTTTTTCGGCGGGAAATTAAAAAAAAAAACAAAGGAGTTTACTCTAAGGGGCATTCACGGTCATATAAGGAAATATGTAATTTTATTACAGAAATGCCATTAGAGTTTTTTTTTTTTTTTTTTTGGGCTGCAATTGAAATTACCCAAAACAACTCACCTCCCTCATATTAGCAAAAAGAAAAAAAGATGAATACACCACAAGGAGATCCTTTGGGGGTGTCAATTGATCTGGTCGGGTTGGTTTCGGTTCGGGATGAATCAACTTCGTATGTTCAAGTCCAAAACTCAAACCTTTAAGAAATTTCAATTTCTAACTGGATCGGTTTCGTATCTTATCGCCATGCTTAATGGATCTTATCGACCCACTATCGCTTCGATTTTATCTATATATTTAATAAGTAATTGGCTTAATCATTAATGGGTTTCATCAAGAGATCATTTGGGGTGTCAATTGATCAGGTTGGCGGGTTGGTTTCGATCTAGGCCAAATCAGTTTTGGACCTTTTGGTACACTCAAGTCCAAAACCCAAATTTTAAGAAATTTTAATGTTAATCCTGCTTAGTTTTCTGTCTATATACTTGGTAAATAGTTGGCTTGATCATTAATGGGTTCTATCAAAAGATCTTTTGGAGTATTAGTTGATCAGATTGGGCTGATTTCAATCCGGCCCAAATCAGTTTCGTACGTTTAAGTACAAAACCCAAACCTTAAGAAATTTCAATTTCGATCCGGTTTGATTTAGGATCTTATTTGTGAAACCCACACCCAGAAAACCCGGCCTAACTCGATTTTCTTTCTATGTCAGGGTTTTCCACCATAGACGAAACTGATGTGATGGCGGCCTAAGGCTTCATGTATGGTAAGAATTAGGACGTGATCCGGACCGAAAAACAACCAGTCTGGTCGCAGGGTTCCCGATAGGCTTAAAAGCCTTGCCACAAAACAACACTTGTTCAAATTCATATTGGGAGCAAGTAGGGAATATTCCCTAAGTCCCTGGGTAGTTCCGGTGGGTCCCAACCCACCTCTAACCTCCCTATCTGTATAAGGGGAGTGAATTCACCCTCTAAGTTACTACTAGACCGATACGTGTTGAATTCTCCCTAGTTTCCTAACTGATGGAGAGTCTCCCTCCTGGAAGGAACTCCAATCCAATTATTACTCTTCTAGTCCTTATCTTTGAGCTACACATTCACTCTAAGAATTCTAACAGATTCTCAGAGAGGGGAGGATTGGAGGAGGAAGGTGAAGGAAGACAAGAGGTTTCTCTAACAACTTATGGCACCACGCAGCCCCAGTATTTCAATTCGAATAGATTGCCGGTAAGTTTCATACCTTCTTGATCATGGACTGAATAAGGTAAATATGATGAGTAGGGAAACCTTACCTTCCAACCAAGGAGAAACCTTAGCTCTCCATTAATGGTGAAATGGGACGTCTTCGTTCAAATTAAGGAAAGAGAACATTTTCGAATGCATCTTAGCACAGACCTTGAACCTAGCTATGAAAGTTGTAATGCGATGAATTATAGAATTAGGGTGAATACCTAAAACCAATTACATTAAGCCCTAAAATAGAATTGGGGAATATCATCAGAACTCCACTTAGAGATTAGCCAACAGACTTCTACTATGGAAGTCTGGAAGCAGGTCCTGAAGGAGGTCTGGTTGCAAAATCCATGCAACCGAACATGCCCTAAAATAGACCTAGCCCTCTGGACAGGTCTAGTCGCACCCATGTGCAACAAGAGTTGCAATCAGATAGGACTAGAACGTCCTGGTGAAGGATCAGTCGCACCACTATGTAACCAGAGCTGTAACTGGACAAGACCACAAAAGGTTTCTAACCCATCCAGAAGGAGGATTTGGCCACAGTTTCCAACCGGACACCTTTGAGAGGTATGAAACCAGTGTGTCATACTGAATGTTGCTTAACATCTTCATTTCACTTAGGAAACACCAGCATAGACAAGCGAATCTCATAATACGGACTATCGAAAAAATAATTATGAGCTCAGTTCTTCTATGGATGAGTATAAATTATGGGGGACTTCATTATTGACTAGGACTCTATTATCCAAATTGTAAACTGTTTGTACATATGGCACATTCTCTTTGGCAGGGATTGAGATCTCCATCAGGACCATCATCCTAGATGTCCTCTATGTCTCTCTTCCTCTGGGGATTCCTAGCTTTTGTATGTTATTTCTCTTGCTTTTGATTTATTTATACAGTTTTTCTGTGAAACAATTTATTTGTGCGAAAATGTTAATGGTGAAATTATTTTTTGGTCTCTTTGTTTGTGTGAAAATTTGAATCATCTCCTATTGTTCGATCTTTCCGACCATGATCACATTGGTGGAGCCTCTCCAACGATAGGAAACGATTTAAGTCCAACTGACATAGTTTATGCTTATCCTTTCATTGTTACTTTTTTTTTATAGTAAAAGGATTGTTATCCATGTAAAGGAATGTGGCATTTCCATAAACCAAAAGTAAAAACATCGGTACATATGCTTTGACATACCCAAAATACATGTTAATTTGATAGGTGATTAATCTAGACCATGTCTTCTCTATCCAATGTTCAGAATTGACAAATGTTCATAAGATCAGAAAGGATAAGACTTTGTGAGAAGCCAATGAATGATGGAATGGTTAAAATATATTTTTCATGCGAAAAGGAAGTCCATCGAAATCCGGGCTTGTTTTCTATTTCCTCTAAGTGACAGTTCCTGTACCTGTACTCCCATTTTCCATTCTAGTGTATAAGATTCAATATGCTCCGCTAGTGTGTAGATCCCTCTCCTATTTTTCGATTTACTTGTATTTATGATCGGGCTAGGACACCACACCACCGGCCGAACCAATCAGTTGCTGCAGTGAATGGTCCCTTTATTTGGTCAAATTCTGGTCGGCCTCTGAGAAGGGAAGAAGCTTGTCTCCGGCTGTGTAGTTCCTTCAATGGTGACCCAATGGCCGGAGTTTACTTTGGTATGTGTTCAGAGTGACTCCAACCGCTGAACTGACTGCACTATTGAACACAAGCCAAGCCCAAAAAAAGGCCCAGGCTGCCCCCGGATTCACCTGGTGTAGGTTTAGATGGAGGGTTCGAATTCATTCGAGCCTCACGTGTCGACCATCCAACAGGAGCGTCCCCCTCCCCTCAAACCTCTAGGAGGAGAGGATGTGGATCCGGCTGCCTCCTGCTTCTGGTTAGATTTTTCAATTTTGAAGTCTCCGTTCCGTATTTTCAACGTCCAGGATACTCCGTATCTTTCGATTCCAATCCAACTATCAATAATAGTTCGAGTAACACATATAGCGATACATCCCAGAAATATATATATTTTTTTCGATCAACCAAACACCCCAGATCACTACCTTCAGTTTTGTTTGATCGAGTGATCAGGTCCGTTCGTTGACACTTACGTAACTGATTTTCAATGGTCTTGATTGGCTTTACTTATTGTAATATTTTACAACTTACAACCACAATAGCAACGATTGATTCCAGCTATATCGTCTCTTTCGTCCAAGGAAGCTCTTCATCAGAAATCAGGATTCGAAGATCTCTCTCTCTCTCTCTCTCTCTCTCTCTCTTTGGAATGGATCTCCGCGTACTGATTTTAATCTCTATTCTCTGCGTGCAAATCAGGGTTTGTATTTTTTCCAAACAATTTTACTTTCTTTCGTAGAAATATCTTATCCATTTCAATGACAAATTTCGCGGGATGAATTCGGATCTGTTAGTCCTCTTGTTGATTTTTAATGTATTTTGATATAGGCGGAAAGTAGTAGCGGTTCGATCGTTTTCCTCGAGAGTCGTGGTTCTCGTTTCCTTCGTACTCGTTCATCGGATGTCTTCGATGAGGTAATTTATTTGTTTGGCTTAGTTAGGTTCGATGCTGTGGAACTCGGGAAGATAAAATTTTTGTTGCCGAACTGTATGATTTTATATTGTGCTCCATTGGATCCATTGCTTGCTTATTTTCACAGATTTGTGTGGTATCTTCTATTTTCTTTGGATTCCTTCATTTTTTCCGTCATTCATTTAGTTATTAGCGAGGGGTTACAATTCCTTTGTGCTAACGGACAATCAGTGGAAGTGGTTTTATCATAAATAATCGTTTTTGGAATGTAAAAAGTTGTTTCTTGTTCTTATTCTGTATTATTGCAAAGGTATTAATTTTGAGGCTTGTTTCCAAATGAATCAACGTTAGTATTTTCAGAATTTTCGAAATCACTTCTGTGTTTTATATCTTTGAACTGATCTAAGGATTATATTTATATTTTTATTGGCACAGAAAGAACCCATATTGCTTTCAGATGTTGCTGCTGCAGTGTCAGTTTTGCTTGGTTTTGCTCCACCAGCTTCCCTTTCAGCTGAGAGCGCAGCTAAGGTCAGATAGATGATAAACTATACAACACATCGTTCTAAAGGGTCTCCTGTCTTTGCTATTCTAGTATTCAATGCTAACCAATGGCTCTTAACTTGTAGTTGAATGAGATTCTGCTGCCCAATCCATTTGATCGGCCTGGTGCTGCTCTTGTGTTGGAAGTTGAAGGAGCAGAAGGTTCATCATTCATGTGTCTGAAATGCATTTTAAATTGATCAATTTATTTTCGTAGGAATAATGAATAATTCCCTGAACTATTCTAATCATGCAGATCAGCAACAGCTGTTTGACCACCTTAGTGGTGCCCAGATCAGTAGTGGCTTTAGGAGCAGTGTTCTTGGTTCAAGTAAAGCTGAAATCCAGCTTCCAGGTATTTGAAATTTTTTAAGCATGTTTACTTCACATATTTATTTGAGACATGGGAAAAAAAAATTCTAAGAATGTTCTCATGGTAATTTGGTAATTTTGTTAATGTATTTTAGTCCTCAAGTGTGTGCAGATGTGGAAGAGATCTCAGTGGTCTCCTTGAACGAACCTGTAGGCCTTGATTGTGATGCAACATGCTTAGACAAAGAAATCCATGAACTTGTTAGTCATATTTTCTCCATTTATTTTCATGTTGACATTGTTACCCTATTCATATTCATTTTATAATATTCAAATTTGTGTGATGAATGTATTTGCTTATTCAGGCATCGTGGTTGGGTGGATCCTACATTCGTAGTGAGGTGGGACCACTGAATGGGGAGTTGACTGTACACTTGACCAGTGGCTCTCTAAAACTGCATATGTCAAAGGTCTTCCTCAGACTTAGAATTTATGTATTTGAATAAACCATAGCATGGTATGATAACTACCAATTATTTTCTACCTTCTGAGTCTTAATTGTGCATGTTTAATCTGTTTTGTAGAATGCAGACAAGGAATTTGCATTAGGTCTTGTTTCTATGATCCATAACATCAGAAGGGCAATTGAGATGCATGAAGAATTTTCTGGAAGTATGCAGGGCCTAGCAGAGCTAATGACTGGCCATTTTACTGGCATTAAGGTAATAGAAACTTCGTTTCCTCATTTATCTTGCCTGTTATTTTAGCAAGAAACCAAACCATTACTTGGAAACTCTAATGGTGTCAAAAGCAAGGGAGGTGTAGGGGAGTTCATTTCTAAGCAAAATAACGGCGGGATTGTCTTGCCAGCAGCGAAAGGCCAATCATTATAGTTAAATTAATTAACAAGGGATGATCAGTTACCTTCAACCTCGTTATCACAAGGCCTCCACGTGATCTTATCCCTTCAAGTGTCGATTCTTCTCCTTTGGCAGTTCTGGAATGCTTTCCTGTATAGTGTATAGCTATTTCGGGTTGGCCAAGGTTTTCACCAAAACCTTTGAAGGGAGATACTCCAATGGTATATATCTCAAGAGAAGGGAGATACAGGAGAGGAAACCAGAGTTGGAGAGATATTATCCATGCAGAAGCCTATCTCTCTTGTCCTATCTTTTATCCTTTAAGAGAGAAAATAGGTTATACTAACCACTCAATCCTTCCCATGCCCGCAAAGCATATCAGTTCCAATAACCACGTTTAGTTTGGTTAAAGAAAACTGACCCCATTGACTTACACGAGATAGTTTGAATTTTGAATTCAAACTACCCAAAGAGTATCCACGCATAGGTAGTGGGCCCCATGGTCCACATAGGATGGACATATCTAAAAATATCCCTTTTGTACATCATTTATTAGAATGTAACAATTAAAATAAATACTGAGAAAAGGATGAATCGATAAAGTGAAGGGGTAGAATCCCATTGGGATATAACTTGTTATGCAATGTATTAAAATGGTACATTCTCAATGTAACATTTACCAATACATAGACAAGAAGTAAATGTAGCCAAACACTATAAATTTAGCACACTGATATATAGTCAGGGTGACATCAACTGTTGGTGCACCAAAATTCACCATGCGTAACTGCACCAATAAGGATCCCTCAGGTCAAAGGAACGACCGTACACTACTAATGAGAATTTCGTTCCAAACAATCTGATGGTATCACACGTGAAATTCTCATATGATCCAGTTCAATGTTCACAACGTATGTACCCTTACACTTGTGTCGTGGAATCTACATTACTAGATTAACACAGATTAATGACCAAATAAACAGGATGCCCTTTCTTGTTCCTAGTTGTGAACAAAACCTTTAGGTTAAAACCCAAGGACTACCCACACATAATGGATCATGCTAAACAAGTTGGTGACTGACAACTGGTCAAAGCCATAGACCAGGAAATAATCCCTGGTCATCTTCAAGTACTTAAGAATGCACTTGATGGTAGTCCAATGCTTTTGTCCTAGGTTGGACTGGTATCGACTCACCATTTCTACTGCTTAACAAATAACTAGTTTGGTGCACAACATGACATAACATAAAGAATTCTCTTCATGGCTTCAATGTCCTCTACAGTCTGAGGGCATTGGGACTTCGATAATTGTCTCCATGTCTTAAAGGAACACTTAATTTCTTGGAATCTACCATGCCAAACCTACCCAATATTTTGCCTTTGTAAGTGGATTGTGATAATCCCACCATTCTATTCTTGTGATCTCCAACAAACTTAATCCCTAGGTTGTAACTGGCTTCACCAAGGTCTGTCATTGAGAAGGTCTCGGACAGCCCCATCTTAACCTATGAAAGCATGCCCACATCATTCCTAATGAGAAGTATATCATCCACATTCCACATAAAGAACTAAAAAACGAATTGCACTCCCATTGAACTTTTTTTTATAAACGCATGGCTCATCAATGTTTTGCTCAAACCCAAACGATTTGACAGCTTGATCAAAACAAATGTTCCAGCTCCTGGAAGCATGTTTGAGACCATAAATGGTGCTCAAAAGCCTGCACCCTTCCCTTATTAAGGAAAGCAGCCTGTACATCCATCTGCCTGATCTCATAATTGAGATGTGCCGCGATTGGTAATAGAATCTTAATGGATTTTTTTTTGGGTGAGTGAATAAATATTAACAACATCCTAGAAAAGGGGAAACAAACCTGGATATCCAAAGGATAGAGTCAGGCTCCTTACATAATCAAGGCAAAAGCTCAGTGCGGAACAAAAGGCAATCAAGGCCTCAAAGAAACAAAACATAACTCAAGCCATCTCATCTGGAAGCAAGATTCCAAGAGGAAAGAATGAATCTATTCCTTACCGAGGGAGGGGGAGTTAGAGGCATCATCATTCCATGCACATTGAAGGTAATGACTTCCCATATTTGATTGAAAGATCTCGCCTTAGCCACCCACATCCTCATGTTTCTCTCGATCCAGATTTGATACACCGTCGCTGTGAAAAGGTCTAGTCATAGCCTTCCTGCTGGGTGAAACTTTTTCCCACCAATGTTGCTTTAAATCTTTCCACATTCCCATCCATACCTCTCTTCCTCTTAAATATCCACTTGCATCCTATGGGCTTGACGCTCTCAGGTAGATGTGTGAGAGTCCATACGTGGTTGGAATACATGGAATCCATCTCAGAGCGCATGGATCTATCCATTTAACTGCATCAACATCCTTAAATGCCTTAGAATACGTAAATGGGTTTGACTTTGAAGAGTCTCTGACCATGTGGAATTCTTCTACTTCGATCATCATCTTCTATGAGAAGAGTCGGACATGTAGGATGTCTGACAAGCCTCCCATTGCTTCAAGGCACCTGGGGGTGTTCCATTTCAGTGGGAATCTCAACTAGAGGTTTTGCGGGTATTGCAATATTTTGGTCATCAGGCACTTCTTATATGACCATTGGATCCGATTGCCTGGGGACTATATCCTATTCTATAAATGTCACATGCTTACTGACCATTACCTTTTGATCTACAGGGTCAAAGAAATAAAACCCTAGAGTTGCTTTAGGGTATCCCAAGAAATAACATATATTTGATCGGGATTCCAACTTTTATGTTTGCTGCCTTCACATGTGCTATGAAGCCCCAAACCCCTAATATGTTGTAGACTAGGCTTTCACCCATTCTACAACTTATAAGGCATCTTGGCGTAGACTTAGATGGAACCCTGTTCAGAGAATAGATGGCAGTTTCGAAGGCGAAACTGAAAACAGCAAAGGTAATTCAAAATAGCTAAGCATCGATCAAACCATATCGAATAGGTTGCGATTCAATCTCTCTTGAAACATCGTTCAGTTGTGGTGTCCTTAGGGTAGTCAACTGAGATATGATCCCAGCTCCCTTAAGGTAGTCTCTAAACTCATCTGACAGGTATTCTCCTCCTTGGTCCGATCTAAGGGCTTTGATACACTCTCCTAACTGCTTTTCAACCTTAGCTCGGAACTCCTTGAACTTTTCAAAGGTTTCTGACTTCCGATGCATTAGGTAGGTGTATCCATAGGGAGAGAAATCATGTGTAGAAGTTACGAAGAACTCCTATCCATATTTGGCTTGGACGCTAATGGGACCACAAACGTCAGAGTGAATTTACTCTAACAAGTCCTCAGTCCTCTTTCCCTTATTAGAAAAGGGTTTCTTGGTTATATTTCCTTGTAGACAAGATCACAAGTTGGATAAGGTTCGATCTTTAGACTATAAAGGTCCGTCCTTTACCAATCTATTTATCATATCCACTCCTATATGACTTAATGTGAGGTGCCAAGGGTAGGTGGAGCTTATAGCCTTGTAGGAGAAAAAGCCCTTTTCGAAGTCACATTTGGAAAGTCATCTGCTTTTAAAACAGAGTTTAAGAAATATAAACCATTATCTAAACAACCATACACCCTTCAAACAGATAGATAAATTATAACCAAATTGAAAAGAGTAGCCAGTCAACACAAGTTTAGATTAAGAATGTTTTTTTTTTGGGTAAGTTTATTATGAGATTACAATGTTCCTATCAAACGAAGGAACAAAAAGCAATCGTTCAAAAATAAAATAGTTTTTCTAAATGCAGAATCAAATCTCCTACAGCCATCGATATGGCTTTCAGCTGCGGTCCCCATCCTGAGTCGTGCTTCATCTTTATTCAGTCTTCTTATTAGTTTAAACCCCTGCAACATATTGCAAACATGAGTGGTAGACCAGAGTTCACCAACCAGGAATTAGTTGGTCCTTTTGAAATATTTGACTCATAAATCACATGAGTTTCAAAAGTACATTCTTCCGGCTTCGTTTTTAGAGATGCCATGTAAGTGTGACAGTTGTGCTTGCAATGTACCTCCTTCCCAGGGAAGTAGGGAAAACTTTCCTTTTGCAGGCTTCTTCCTCTTGTTGATTTTTCTTGACTTGACCTTATGGGTCTTACCCTTAGTCACTTTCTTCTTCGTCTTGCCTTTCGGCTTAGAAGGAGTAGGCTTTATCTTTGTGAACAAAACCTCTGCTTTTTGTTTCTTCATTGTTGTTTCTATCTCTTTCAACTTGTTGCTCAACTCAGTCAGGTCAACAACAAGCTTGTTCATGTTGTAGTTCTTAATAAACGACCTGTAGGTAATTGATGGTAGAGACAATAGGATGGCATCAACTGTATAGTTAAGAGCAAAAGCCATTCCTAGGGATTTCAGTTTTGAGAACAAGTATCTCATCTTCATCACATGGTCAACAACTGGGGTCCTTGAGATCAGCTTGGTGCTATGGAGAAGCATAACAATCTCGTGATGAGCATGTCGTTCTTATCACAATTCCTTTAACTCCAATATGTCCTCTGACGTGGGAACATCTTTAACTGAATCAGCAATTGTCTTATCAAAGAGGGTTTATTTATTTATTTATTTATTTTTAATTTTTTTTGTTCTTCTGTCATAGATAGACAGTATATTAATCTTATCAACAGAGTTGATAAGTAACTTGGCCTTAGAGTCCCATCTGATGGTAATTCTCCCAGGCCTCATATTCCTCAGCATCCTCATAATGGGGAATTGGAGCGGCTTCATGCTCAATTACAGACATTAGTTCTTCTGCAGTTAGGCACAACATAATGGTCAATTTTGTGGTCATTTACCATGGTGTGGTAGCTTTGGGATGTCATAGTGAAAAATCTACAACGATGTACAAAAGAATTAATTTAGCGTGATCAAAACCATTGAATACTAATAGGTGAGGCTATGTCAATGGTTGTTCACATCTTAAGCTCCCCTCAAAGCATTCAGTGTGAATTGGAATGGTTCAACCCTTACATGCACAACTCAGCCTATCAAAGTTCGTTATGCATGTGTTGGTTGAGTGGATTGATTATGTCCGTTCTAAAAAACTTCCAATAATTTTGGTCACATGAGTACCGTATCCATTCCTAACGGCCGGCACGTACTCACGTCAAGTGCATACTTGCTATCTCAGAGCGAATCATGGCATTATGAGATAGTTTTCACTATCGAAATACATCTCCACTGATCGTGTCCACTTCCTATCTGGAGATGCGTGTAGACCATTCCATCAACCAACCCAAGCATTATCCTATTTGCATTTGAAGGGGCTGCTCGATAATACTTCTACACTCACCTACTACAAGAGGCCATGGGATTTCCAACCCTTAGGAATTCCCATATCACACTTGATTTTGAATAAGGAAATCGGGAACTTCCATTGAAACATACATTGTATCTTCATACATTACATCAATATATACCATATCATCATATGTATGTTTAAAGTAAAATTTATCTAAACAAGCATTCCATGCAAATAATAGCATATTCAACATATAAATGGAACCTGTGGATCTTGTTTACGAGGAAAGATAACCAAGAAACCATTTTATAATAAGGGAAAGAGGGCTGAGGACTTGTTAGAGTTAATTCACTCCGACGTTTGTGGTTCTATTAACTTCCAAACCGAATATGGATACGAGTACTTCATAACTTTTACAGATGATTTCTCTCGCTATGGATACATTTACTACATAATGCACGAAAGTCAGAAACCTTTGAAAAGTTCAAGGAGTTTCGGGCTGAGGTTGAAAAACAGTGAGGAAAGTGTATCAAAGCCCTTGTATCAGGTCGAGGAAGAGAATAATTATTTTAGAGACTACCTTAAGGGAGCTAGGATCATATCTTAGTTGACTACTCAGGGATCTCGGGGACATATTAAAAAAAGAAAAAAAAAAAAAAAAAAAAAAAAAAAAAAAAAAAAAAGCCACAACAAAATGGTGTACATGAGAATACGTAGAGTGTCTGGATGATCCATCCTACTATCATCATACATCTAGGAAAGTTGTCGACGCAAATTGTCTTCCAATTGAGCAACAAATCTTCCCATGACATTGATGCAAAGTAGTTCGGTAGTCTTGCACATGATTCATAAATATAACATCGAGCTGTCCGAAGGATACCAATCTTTGGGAAGAATGGAAAAACTCAAGTAGTACTGTGCGTAGAATCTTGCGAAAACCGATGGAATGGAATGAGTTGGTCGATCCACTATGACTCCGGTATGTGCTCCCCGCATCCGAACCATCGTCGAAAGAAGAACCATATGCAGTCGTAGTGGGATGGGGGACGAAGTTGATATCAACATAATCATTTGAGGTGTATGTTGAACCGTGCTATATCCAGAAAGTTCCACCGCCATGTCCACCGCAAGAATCGCTATTCTCCTCCACACTCAACCTCGTAAGCCACCGAGAGGCTATCAACATCGGCGCCCATCGTGTTACTACAATCGCATCTTCATCATGTTGAGAATGGGAATGATGTCGAGGCTCACGCGAATACGGTTGGTCACGTGATGAGGATGGCGCACGGCACCATGGTCATCATCCTGTGTTGTATGAGTGTAGTGGCTCTCCCCGGTGTATCTAACGGTGATGCTCGTGGCTCCGGATCAGCCCCAATATTGACAAAAGTGGCCGACCCCACCCCATGATCACTACCACTAGCTCCACTACCACTCCAACCCACTCGGGATCTTCTCGATCGGTGCCAACAGGAGGGTCAAATGGCACGGTGACCGGTATGGACTCGACCCTCTTCCGAGGCTAAAAACTCGTCGACATCGATCCAAATGGTGGCCAAATGGGAGTCGGCATCCCCGGGCTCGCCCATCACGGTACTCCCCGTCCCGCACCCACTCTACTAATGGATCTTCCTCTTAGTCAGTCCGGAAGATGTTGGCGAGCCCGAGCGTGGTATCATCCTCCTTATCAAAGAACATGTTTTGCACCCTCACCTCATGTTGTAATGCACAAAGACCAAGTCATTTAGCCGTTGGGAGCCAAGTCGATTCCGCCTCTTTGAATGAATGAGGTTGAAAGTACTCCAATTCGCCACAACCGGATGCGGAGCATTTTGAGCTAACACTCTACTTGCTATCTTCTTCAGAGCAGTGCATCTTTACCATACAACACCCACCATTCAACCGCATACGAACAATAGCATATTTTAATTTCGTATGTCATTTAAAATGTAATACATAAAACATAAGATAATTTAATTTCGATGTCAATTAAACGTAATACATACACGGATCACTTTTGTCACGCCCACCACCGCAATGGGAACCCAAAACTCCCACGGGCTTCCCTAAAGGTTTTAATCTACACACAATCGAAAAACTTATAAATATTTGCAATTACAATATATAGTTAAGCACATATTTCCAAGAATTGAAGCACACAACTCACCTCTAGGTTTGCCAATGCCCGTGCTGGGGATCCGGCTCCAACTTTGCAACCACTAGCTTCACCGCTCAATGAGTTCCCGTTCGTCCCAAGTACATGCGTATACCGGTACTTGGGGTCCAAATAGTATGCTGAAATATTTGACAGGGACACATGGTTAAAACAAATAAAAATTATATTGGTACATAAGTAACACTAAAGTAAATACATCATCAAATTTACTCACCAAACTTTATGCAATGGATGCATGAGTTGGCTTTCCCATCGGTCATTGATGATCTTTATATAATTCTTATAGCCACGTGGTATCAAAGCTTTAACACGTACTTTTAATGCGTCCACAAAGAGATAAAGAAGGGCATGGTTGGTTTTCGCCGCATCTACCAATCTCAACACTGCACTCACAGGATGCAACACCCTTACTACCACCTTCACATTTTGCCAAAATTGCCCCAAGCGATGGTACTTTTGCTTCCACCCCGGGTGTAGCCGATTGTCTCCACGAAAACCAACCTCGATGCAAACATCGATCCGAGTCCGCCATCTTCGCCTCAAAGCTCTTCAATGCTATGAAGTTCGGAGCGACCGGTGATGCCCGGTCCGACCAAGTCCCCCCCACATCTCTCCCCGAGCATGTTCAAGGAATAACCATGGTTGTAGATGATAGTGGTTATTTGTCTTGCTTCGCTCAACCACTCTCTTGACTTTACTTATCTTGCCCATGTCCTCAACATCAAATCAATACAATGGGCGCACATGGAGTCCGAAGAGATTGTAGTCGGGATTGTTCATTAACATCTCCCCGCCTTCTTAAAATTTTGCCGTTGTCCGTCACAACGGACAACATTCCGAGCTCCCACCTCAACCACCACCTCTTGCAACAGCCCATAAATATAATCGCATCTTTTACTTGCTAATGCATCAACGACCCAAGGAACACCGTCCTCCCATCACAAAGAAACCATGAAGTTGATGATGGACTTTCTCGGTAGGACCACCAACCATCACACATAATAGTTACTCCGAAATCTTCCCAATTCCTCTTCCGGCTTAGAATCCGGCCTTGTAATTCCTTCTTATGTTGAGGCAAATAATGAGTCATTAACTCATATTGATTTGGCCCCTCTAACCCCCGTACCGCTCAAAGAACGCATCTAGCATGCTCGAAAGAAAGGGCCTGTGGTGGCGTTCTTTGGGATGCCATGATAAAACGACCACTTAGAGTAAGAATACCCTACCGACTCCCTATTCTTTCCCCAAACATTGCCTTTATTTTTTTTGCTTACTACCTTGCTTCTAAGAAGATGCGGGATCTTGCTCTAGAACTTGAACATAATCATCCCGCCCCCGTGGCAATGTGTTCTTCCCTTCTACTTCGTGATCTAGAAAACCAGAACCAACCCTTTGCTCTCTCGGGCTCGGGCTCAACAAATCCACTACCACCCCACCGCTCCGGATGTACCCGCTCCCCGTCCGTCTCCTCTCCGCATCCGATCTAAGGGTTTCTCTACAGCCATTGCCGCATGACGATCTGTCTTGCCTCGCTCTCCGTCATATCTTCTACATCCCATCCCTCAACCTCATGTTCCTCACTGGATTCCGTACGGTGCCTCGAATTGTCTCTTCAAATTGTTGTTTTTCTCTTTCCATTGCTGCCCTCCTCCGCCTCCCCCCCTCAACTGTTCACCTATGGCCCCGGATATCTCCACGACACCGCGGGCATTTGGAAACATCTTTGCCCAATCCACTCAAGTGTTGCTTCGCCTTGTGATGCCGCCGGACAAGCTTCTTCCCACAAAAATTACACCTGGTCTTCTTCCTATCACCCCGAAGGGCCTATACCGCCATGCGGGGTCGGTCGGGAACCGGTACCGCCGCCCCATCGCCGCCCCGAACTTGGTCTCGACATAATTTCCAAGCACGTTTCATAGAAAACACAAACTTCAATAACCTTACAAACTTAACAGAGAAATTACATTTCAAAATTTTTCTCATATTTTAAATGCGACGAACATTTTTCCTTATTTTTCCCGATTTTATAGCATTTTTAATCAATTTTAAATTAATTTTAATTGCTGAAAATTATTTTTTAATATAAATAATTCAAAAAAAAACATACAACAACCGAAATCGAAATTTGAAATCGTAGGGCAGTAAATCGGCCAACGGTGATTAACATATAAATAGGTCATCATCATCAAATGAGTAATAATAATTAATATTTTAAATTTTAATTGCTGAAAATTCATTTTTAAACGCAAATAATTGAAAAAAATACCTACAACAATCAAAATCGAACGAAACCGTGAGCTTGTAGATCGGGCTCACGTAACTAACATATAAAAATTTCATCACATTCTAAAAAAAATTTCTCCCCTTTGTAGTCTCATGTAAAAATTTCATTTTTTGAAGAAACTTACCTTCAACATTGATATGAAGCTCTTACAATCCCCGCAGTCAACACCACTGAGCAATTTAGAAGTCCAAACAAAAAAAAAATGGGGAAGAAATGAAGAAATGAAGAAAATATCAGAGGGGACTGTTCTCGGTCGAGTTCTCGACCGAGAACAGACCCTCTGTCTGTTTATAAAGAAAATCTCGCGAGATCTCGCGAGAAATAGCGAAAAATAGCGGCGAAATCTCGCGAGATCTCGGCGAGAATAGGTAAATGCCGAGACGAAAATGGTTATCGCCCGTTCTCTGCTAGTGTGAAACCAGGAATGGGAGATCTCGGCGAGATCTCGCCGAGATTTTAATCCATGCTCAAAGAGATGGAATTAAACACTCTTAGATATGGTTCAATCATTGGTTTCTTAGAGGTGTTAGTTGTGTCCATCCTATGTGGACATGTGGACCATGGGGCCCACCATCAACCAAAAGGAAAGCTTCAAATTGGGTAGTTTGAATTTTGAATTCAAACTATATCGTCTTTTAGGTGGGATTGTTTTCGATAACTACTCAGAGTAGTTATCAAAACTAATCCGCTTAATGGGTGAGTGAGAGTTTGAAGAGTTAAAATAACTTCCTAAAAGTTGGGTAAGAGGAAAAATAGTTTTCCATTTATTGGGGTTTTTTTTTTTTTTTTGGGTGCATGAAACTCTATCTCTCCGACTCTCTTTCTCTCAATCTCCTATCTCTTTGAGAGGCATCTATCGCTGACGGGAAAGCGACAGAGTGCTGACAAGAAGGATTGAATCATCGATTGAATGGATAAGATCGAGTAGTGGCCTTGTGACAACGAGGTTTAAGGTAACCGGATATTCCCTTGTTAATTTAATTTAATGATTGGCCTTAGCCATTGGTAGGTTGATCCTGTCATTATGCTGCTTACGAATTTTGAGTTTGAGGAGTTAAAATAACTTTCTAAAAGTTAGGATAGGAGGAAAAATAGTTTCAATTATTAGGGTTTTTTTTTTTTGTTGGGGGGGGGGGGGCTGCGAGGTTCACGCTACCTTGTTATTCCGTTAATTTAATTTAATGATTGGCCTTCGTCGCCGGTAGGAAGATCCCGTTGTAATTCCACTTCCAAATTGGTATCAAAGCCATAGTGCATGAAATAATCCCTGATCCCCTGGTCTTCAAGTACTGGAGAATGCACTTGACAACAGTCCAATGCTCTTGTCCTGGGTTGGATTGATATCGGCTCACCATCCCTACTGCATAACAAATATCTAGCCTGATGCACAACATGGCATGCATAGACTTCCTACTGCCAAAGCATAAGGAATTCTCTTCATGGCTTCAATGTCCTCTGCAGTCTGAGGACATTGGGACTTGGATAAAGTGACTCCATGTCTAAAAGAAACACTTGCTTTCTTGGAATCTACCATGCCAAACCTATCCAGTATTTTTTGTCTATGTAATTGGATTATGATAAGCCCAATATCCTATTCTTGCGATCTCTCACAAACTTAATCCCTGGGTTGTAACTGGCTTCCCCAAGGTCTGTCATTGAGAAGGTCTTGGACAGCCACATGTTAACAGATGAAAGCATGCTCACATCATTCCCAATGAGAAGTATATTGTCCACATAAAGGGCTAGAAAACAAATTCCACACCCACTGAACATTTTATAAACGCATGGCTCATCAATGTTTTGCTCAAAACCGAACAATTTGACAGCTTGATCAAAATGGATGTTCCAGCTCCTGGAAGCATGTTTGAGACCATAGATGGACCTCAAAAGCCTGCACACTTCGGTTTCTTCCTGGGAAACAAATCCCTCTGGCTGATGCATGGACATGACCTAGTCTAAATGTCCATTAAGGAAAGTAGGTTTGTTGGCATTGGATTTTGAGGTGTAAAAGTTTAGCAACCGTGGTTTAGCAATTGTGATCTCATTATTAAAATTGAAATGTAGTGGAAACCCATTGTTTACGTTCCCTTTGGCAATTTTTTTTTATGGCAATTTTTTTGATGGATTTTGATCAGTTGTTAATGTCTGGATGTTTTGGTGCCATAATATTACTTTTGCTGTTTTCAGTCAATTATGTTTAGGCAGATACACTTGTAGTATTGCCTAGGTTGGTATGCTTTAGCAGGTAGGGAGCTGCCTGCCCATTACCCAACATTTATCCTGCTTGTTTTGTTATCTATTTGCTGCTTTTGAAAGGAGATATCATGTTGATTAAGAAAGCACAGCTTTTAAATTGCTCGTCGGGTGTTTCTCTTCTCTCTTTGCTGGATAAATATATGTAATTTGAAAAATCTGAAACAGAATTTGCTCTTCAATGTTCGTAAGGATTATTAAATATTTCTTGTTCTTTCTGTCGATTGCATCAACATTGATGCAACCTGGGTTACGGAACCCTAAATTTGGGTTGATATGGGCCCACAAGTGACAAATAGTTCAAAGTGATTAGTAGTGGCAGTTTCGTGTAAATATTCAGTACAATTTTGATAAACAGAATGGCACTTAGGAATTAAAGGGTTTTGTGTAAATTAGGAGGAAATTATCCTTAGTTGTAAATAGGAGAGTTCCTTGTCAACCTTGGGATTGTAACAGCAATGATGGTAAAACTGAACCTCTTCAGTTCGATCTGGCATCCAAAATTCACAACCAAACTCCGTGAGATTTTAGATGTACATTGCTAGCTGACTTTACTATGAAGCCCAACTGACACTCCGACAGTCACCAATTAAACAATCTGGAGATTAATAATAAATAAAAAAAAATCCTGAAACTTATCCTGGCAGTAAAGCATGGAACCAGTTTAGTTGGAGGTTGGTAACTCCCAAGAGATTGGGGTTTAAGAGCTGAGGAGTGAGCACTTGGGTTCAGGTTGCCCTGGAGGAGTGTTCTAACCCTCAAATTTGAGACTGAATGGGTGGATCAAGAAGGAGATCAATCAAATCTTTCTCAGACCAATAGAGTCTACAGTTTATAGGATTGTAAGATCAGATTCCAGTACATCGAACTAGAAAACCTATTTCACATAATAAAATGAAAACAATTAGAACAAAAATAATTTTTATTTTGGTTTTTTGATGTGCCTGAAATGTGCAAATCACTGCAAATGTGTACAGTGACTTTGAAGATCTCAATAAACTACTAATTGACAAAAATAACCCCAACAAATAATAAAATGGGAACAATTAGAAAAAAAATAATTTTTATTTTGGTTTTTTGATGTGTGTGAAATGTGCAAATCATTGCAAATGTGTACAGCGACTTTGAAGATCTCAATACCTCAACAAATAAACAAAAACTCCTATCTGCCCCTATTGGACCGAAAGCAAGGCTTGGTCCTGGGTCCTCCCAGTTTGGTCTCCTGATTGGTCTAGGCGGTCCAGTCATGCAACTGCAACTGCTTCACATATTATTTCATTTCCCTTGCTGACATTTTTCTTATGTTTATGCGTATCTTTATTGGCTATATAATGGGTTTCCTTATCTTACAGGCTTTGGAAGAACAATATGGATCTGATGGCGTTACTCAGCAAGGAAAGGAGCTGCTTCTGACTTCACTAATGAAGCTATTTGATTCCTTACAAGCTACATATAAAGGTTAAATTTCTTCTTGGCCCAGGATAATTTTGTCTTCATTAAACGTGCACCCCCATTAATTTTCCTTCGTATTCATTGTAGTGAATTTCCTGAAACATACGTGAATTTAAATGAGTAGTAAGTTTGTTTTTGCTGGTTTACTGCTGCCCTGTCAATGCGTGGAGAGGTTTTTCTTTGATGCTGTAGCTAAAAGGATTCCTACTATCCTATACAAAGAACTAATTGATGTGCTTTATTTGGGTAGGTCAAATTGTTGGGGTCTTCTTCTTTAGAGGGAAAACTTGTACTGCGTCTGAATCAATGTTGGATGTGAAATTTAGTTCTCGACCTTCTTCACGCTGGTTGGCGGAGCAGGCTGGCTCAAGTAACTCGACCACCGCTGCAGAGGTGAAGCTAGTTAGACGGAGCATTGCTTGGATAACGGGAATCATTGTCCTTGTAGCAACTCTGCTTGGGGTGAGTTCTACAAAAATGATGTCCTGGTTGGTTGTCAATGCTAAATTAGCTTCTCTAACTACATTTTCATTTTCTTTAAATAGCGTAAGGATTTTCACTTGATAACCAAATATATTATCATGTTTGATGTGCTGGAAATTTTTAGAAGCCCTTGTTATTGCTAAACTTATCACATCTTGGTTTGTGGAGACCGGAACTGCTACTAATTGGAATAAAAAAAGAAGAAACGAAAGCATCTAGTTTTCAAATGCAATTCTCATTTGGACAAGTATTCGTAGTTTAGGATCCATGAGAATTTAGAATAAGATTTGCTGAGTTTTGTAAGAGAACTTTCATTTCTCGTCTATGGCCACCTTTACAATTTATTTGCTCATTTATTTGTTGTGACATAAGCAATTTCTTATGAATTGTATTCAAGTATCCTTGCTTGCAGAGCAATGTGAAATCTACATAGAAGATTCCCTGTCTTTTCATATCTTAAAATTATATTTGATTTTGGTTGTTTGTTACAACTGATAGGGTTGAAGAAAACTAGAAATTGGTTGCTACTTTCAGACAGGTTGAGTGAATATCATTTGAGGTGGCAGGAAAAGGAAAAAAGAAAAAAAAAGAAAAAAGAAAAAACCACCCTATGATAAATGGTGAGAAAAGACATGCATAGCTTAGGACTAGTCAGTTTTAATAAGTATGTCTTCCAATAGAGCTGAGTGGGGAAGAAGATCCATGTATCCAACCCCATTTAGTTGGGATAAGCTGAGTTGAATTGAGTTGAGTTCTTATTTTGAGCTTTCTTCAAACTCTTATGTTCCTTGTTACCTAGGCTCGACACTATAATGATAGGTGGATCATCTCGGACATATGGTTGAACTTGAATTATTGGGTCATGATGTAGACCTTTGTGCAAAAACTTTTGGTTTGGATCTGTAAGTGCATGATCATTGATGCACCGAATGGTGATAATGATCTAAGCTTTTGTATCTTTCATATTTAGATATTATGGTACATCTCTAAAGTACTTTAAATTTAGTCTTTGTTGTAGATGGATGAACCTACAAGTTTTAGAGGACTGGGAAGGTACTTACATTGTTTGGTTGTCTTTTTGTTGCTTTGCAGATCTACTTTCTTCTCAATATGCCCATCACCAGAGATACCCTTCTGTATTCTAATGTCAAGCTTGACTGAATTAAGAATGAAGCCCTGCACTGAGTTTTCCAACTGTGACAAAAGGATTGGCACTGCAGGGGGCTGCTGTATGCCCTCTAAATTCATGACATATTTGTTCCTCAAGACTGTGCTTTGGTTTGGTATGATCTTAGAATCGAGTCGGTTTTTGTCAAAGTTTGTAATGTTGTAATAATTACATTTTCCTCGGTTCTTTGCTGTTGAATGGCCTGCTTGGGCTCCTCTTAGAATTAGATATTAGAGTTGTAGGGTTTAGATGGCAGAACTGAAATTGTAAGAGTGAAATTCTATTTATTTCTTGATAAAGTGCATTGTTGGGCAGTAGAGAAACTGGATCATCAAACCTATGTTGTTTTACTTTTTGGGTGGAAAAACCTCAGGTTATTATAATGTGGAAAGTGTATTTGATAATACCATGTTTGGTCTTATAATGTAATTTAACAATAAAATCTTCAACAGAAGTATCTCATGTGTTTAGTTCTTGAAAATGATCGTGTCTTATATTTTTTTGGGCTAAAAATCCAAAGGATTCACGTTTTACTGATCATTACCAAAATCATGGTTATGTTATTACCTGAACCAAATGCCATTGGTTTTTACGTATTGAGCACTTCTTCTGGAAGGAGAATCTCATGGTTTGCAAGCAAGGTTTTAACTTTTGGTTTTCGGGGTTGGTTTTGGTCAGTCCCAAAAACTGAAATTTGGATAATTTGAGTGGAAATTTTGTCAAAACTTGAAATTTTTTCTATCAAATTCCGAAATTTAGTTTTGGTGGTCAAAAAAAATTGTTTTTAAGCTCAATTTTTAATCTTCGTCATATATTCATTAAATAATTTTCAAAAAATAAAAAAAATAAAAAATCTCCAATGATTTTTCTATGTTTATATCATAGTATGTTAACCTAAAAATTAGAAATCAGCTTATGTTATATTTTTTTGGGTAAGAAAGCTTATGTTATATTTTTTGGGGTAAGTTTATGTTATATTGTTATTAGTTATTATAATATTCTAAAACAGTATTTAATTCTCAAATTCATAAAATATGGAACTCCACTCAATATGAGTTTCGTGGCATATCTAATCCCCGAGTCGATTTCCATTGATGCTACCGATAAAGGTTTTCTGATTACATAACATATGCATTCCATGTCATAGTGTCAGACAGTTGGTTTGAAAGTCATTCACAGACCAAAGATATGTTGAATCATGAGCAGATGCGAGGTATCCCAACTTAGGAAATGACTGTGGAGGTGGAGGTTGAGGTGGAGTCTAAGGAGGATACCTGAAGATTGAGTCTACAAAAGATGAAGATTCACCATAGACACACCTATACGACCAATACGGGTCTACCCCCCATACAGAACTGATGTAGACCAACAAACCCCCACCCAAAACAAAACTCATGCTTTCCATTGTGCCAAAAGCTCTATATATCCATCTCTATTTTACAAGTACTCACAAATATATTTTGCCGGCATGTGAATCACTCAATTTGGACTTGGTTGATTGTTATATATTTCAGAAGATTTATATGGAAAAAAAAAATTACTGCGAATTTTTGCTGCTATGAGTAAAAACCAAAACAAAAGTCTATTTCAAAATTTTTTTTAAGGTAGTTATTCATGTAATAATAGAATATGATCTTTTTAAAAATCATAACATAAATATGGGCCATTTATTTTTACAGTTTTTTTTTATTCTATATCATTCATAGTTGAGAGAGTGCTAGTAATGTTTATAATATTAGGTCGTTGTTACACATACATGAATTCGGATCACCTATATGGATATATAATGACCAGGGAATTTCATCACCATCAAAATGTAGTGTGAGACCCATTGAATAGATATATATATATATATATATATGTGTGTGTGTGTGTGTGTGTGTGTGTGTGTGTGTGTGTGTGTGTGTGTGTGTGTGTTATTTGTTAACATGTATTAGAGATGTAACTAAATGTTTCTATTTTTCTTCAGTATAGTTTAGGAACTTTTGAGTTCTGATATGTAAGGAGGACAATACAATGTAACACTAGAAGAACATATCAGTTTGGTATCAGTGTGGAAAATGATCTTCTCTTGTTTCCCAATTCCCAATTCGTCCATTAGATTGAAATGCATAAGCATGCTTATCGAACATCCCAACTTATCCGATGGACGACTGGCACGACTGGACCATAGGAGAAGATCCACTTCCACCTGGTTTGGCGGCTTTGGCCTGAGTGATGCCATTTATTTTGACTCTTCACTGGATTCAAATCGTCTCATCCTGAGATTCGGAAGGCGTGGCGGCGACTCCACTGGATGGTCGCCATGTGGGGGTGGATGAATCCGACCCCTCCGTTCGAGCCGACACTCTCTTGTCGGCTCGGCTTGTCGGCTCGAACGGAGGGGTCGGATTCATCCGACCTCCACATGGCGACCATCCAATGGGGTCACCGCCACGCCTCCCAAATCTCAGGGATGAGACGATTTGGATCCCTCTTCACTGGTCTTCGACGGTAGAGATCCCCGCTGGCGGAAGCAGGGGATGGATTCCCGCCATATCAGAACACGAACGTGTGGTTCAAACATCCTAACAAGTAACAGCTCTTATCAATTATCATCACTCTCTCTCTCTCTCTCTTTCTCCAATGGCGTCTGCTCTTCCACTCCGTCTTCAATCTCCACCAAGATCTCCTCTTCCTCTGCTACCCAGACTTCAGTGCCCAGCAAAGCTTAAATTCTCTCAATTTCAACCCCACAGAAACTCAACATATCTTCTCCTCAGGGGATCTCAAATTTCTGCCTCCTCTTCGTCTTCTTCTTCTAATCTTTCCAATTGGGAGAGAGAAGAACAGAGGTGGCTCCGCGAAGAGCAACGGTGGCTCCGTGAAGAGCAACGATGGCTCCTCGAAGAAGCTCGTTGGAATTCTGAGCGCGAATTGCTCCTCCGCGAAATCTCCGATCTGAAGCTCCGGATTCAAGCCTCGGAGCGACAAAACACTGTGCAAGGAATTCCTGTCTCTGAAACCATCGCCAATATCGCCTCGCTGTTGCAGGTATTGAACGACGTTGATCTGAAGTCGAAAACTGCCAAAGTGAATCAGATTGCGGAGAGTGGTTCTGGTCCGACTCCGATGATTTTGGAGTCGGAAAGCGAGGAGGTGAAGGAGATGGTTGTTGAGGAAATTAGGATGTTGGGCAGCAACAAAGAAGGAAAAGTGGAGGCAAAGAAGGTGAAGAGGTCGTCCCTGAGAAAGGGCTCCGAAGGAGAAGACGTTCGAGCAATGCAGGTCTGCCTGCAAACCGCATTTCTTCTTGAAATTTAAACAAAGGCGAGTTTGTTAATTTAGCTCTTTCAACTTCCTTCCATGATCTTCTCTGTGAATTCTATGTTTCGTGAATTTTTAAGAAACGAAGGAAAAAACATCGAAAATTTACACTTAATACTGTTGGTAACTTCTTGGCAATAATTGTTCTTTCCGGGACTTGAGGCTTCAGTGAAGGAGAGAAGTGAAATGGAAAAAAAATTACAGCATAACTAGATGAACTCACGAATCTAAGACCACCAGAACTATTGGTTCTGTAAATTAGAAAAGCTGATTTACATTACATGAGCTGAATTTTGAGTAATTTCATATGTAAAACTATTTCAGAGTGATATTATTTAGTACCAACTCTTGTTTCTAATCATCCATCAGAGCATTCCGATTCTATTAACAGGAAAGAGTTTTTCATTCTAGAGATATCATGGTAAATATTTGCTTGCTCTTGAGTCAAGCATGTGAGTTGATAACTTTCTATGTAGGTTTCGTAAAGCATGTTTTTCTTTCCAATTAATGATGGCTGTTGTTATGGCAGGAAGCATTGTCAAAATTGGGATTTTATTCTGGTGAGGAAGACATGGAGTATTCCAGCTTTTCAAGTGGGACTGAACGTGCTGTAAAAACCTGGCAAGTGAGTGGGTTTTTGTTCCATGATATTTACTGCCGATCCGGGAATACTCCCCTTATTTATCAGGAAAGAGAGCTAATATAGCCTGTTTTGAAATCTACCATGGAAGGAAGTTAGAAGTCTTATATAAATTTACTTGGTAGGCGGCATTAGGTGCTCCTGAAGATGGAATTATGAGTGCAGAACTCTTGGAAAGGTTATACATGGAGCAAACCATTGAAAGTGCTGGCTTCAAAGTAAACAAAAATCCAAAAGAAGTGCCTGATACTATGCCCAAGAAGGTATATCCAGTTGTTAACCCACTTCACCTTCTGATCTCTGGTTATTGGCATGCTAAAGTTTCTGTCTACTATTAGTCTGATCATGAGCCACAGGTTCTTCACCAACATATGATTTGTGGATTAGTAACAATAGTTCCATGGTTGACCAACTGAAACAATTTCAACACTATTTGGACCTTGGATCTGCCAGACCCAAAATTTCCATGGTTTTGATGCAATTCTTACTATTATCGTGAAAATTCCAACTTTTGAGTTAAATAGGCATAGCCTCATGGTCATCAATATATCTCCATATTTTGATCAAACTGTTGTCTGCCACGAGCAGGAAATTCACTCTGCTTTGGGTGATCTTCAATGTGCTTTGAGGATCTTATGTTTTTGTAGTTAGAAAACAGACAACTAGTCATAGAAAATGTATTGTCCTGACAATGGGAATTGTCTGAGCTGTATAACTTTTTGGACATAGCCTATCCAATGGTACACCTTAAAAATTTACTATCCAGAATTTAAATTAACAATCATGTGGCCAGCAGGTACTTATAACAGGTGACTCTTCTAAATCCACAGAATAAGTATTGATGTGAAGCAGTATGGTTCAATTGATCCTAGGATTGGCAGGACAGAAGTAGCTGTGGTAATTTATGCCGGCCAAGCTTGTTTTCCCCCTTGATCTTGTATTTGCTGTCTACACTTTCTAAAATCACCCATAGTGATTCATCACTCCGCTGGTAGTAAATATTATTGTGGATTGAGTGTTGGTTGTCAGTTTGGTATGCATAATACCACTTGTCATCCTCTTGCCCCAGTTGCTTCAAGGACAGCTCCTTCCCAAGCTTAAAGGCTCTTGCTGCTCACACATCTGTTCCCCTTTTATGAAGATTAATTGCTGCTAATAGCCTATGAACTTTCATCAAAGCCTGCTTCAAATTATTGGGAATTGCACCTCCACTGATGCTTTGAAGCTCTCTTGAGTGACTCTATAAGTTTTTAGCCTGTAAGTTCATGAGTAAGTTGTTTCATGCTTGTTAGGATGGTGGAAATGGAGCTGCAGTTTCTTCTATGACAGAAATCTCTGAGATTCAGCAGACTGTTGTGAAAAAGAGTGATTCCACAGAGGTTGAAGTATCTCAACATAGAGTCTTCCTTCTTGGGGAGAACAGATGGGAAGAGCCATCTAGGCTTGTGGGCAAGGACAAAAAGGTTGGTGGAAGCACAACCAGTGCCGTTGTAACAAACTGCCCTTCATGTCGTGGGGAGGGACGCCTATTGTGCATGGGTAGGTAACTGTTTATAATTGCATGATTAGCTTAATACTTCTTTTTTTTTTGAAGGGGGTGGGGAATTGGACAATCTGGTGAAGTTTCAGAAATATTAACAAATAAAGAAACAAACAACTAAAAATATAATAAAAGGACATCTCTATAGTTGCTCCATTTTTGCTTGATCAATCAGTTCTTCTAGCAAAACTTGGAGTGTAAATGTTGCTGCCCAAAATAATGTGCCTCTACTGGTGAGTAACGACATAACTATATGGCATTGCTTTGTCACAGAATGCGATGGAACAGGTGAACCCAACATAGAACCACAGGTGAGAGGATTATTCATGGCCTTAAATCATGTTCCTCTTTTCTTTGTTGTGTTTTACATTAAATGACTTCTGGTTTTTGAAATTTGTCTTGCAGTTTTTAGAATGGGTAGATGATGGAACAAGCTGTCCATATTGTGAAGGCCTTGGGTATATCACCTGCGATTTGTGCAATCAGAAAGGATGATGCAGATATGATATAGATATTCTTATACACGTACCTGTGCCCTTGTACTTTGTAATGCAGATAACTGAATGTCTTACCCTATCACAACATTCTAGTGATTGTAATTTTAGAATGAAATCAACTTTCAGTCATATTGGAAAGCCAGCCATACCTGCAGATACAGTGCTGGTGTCCTACACCACAGTGCTCATAGACTCCTACAACTATGTGGGTGAGAGAGGGAGGGGCAAATTAAGGGGTGCAAATTTTTCACACAACAAAGACACAGAAGTTGAACCCTTGACCTCTGTGTTCTGTGTTCTTGTATTCTACTGTGAGGCACCGAACAACTGAGCAAGCAGTTGTCTTCATAATGTTGCTATTTGATCAACTGGACATCTTAATGACTGGTTTCAGAGCATACTTATTGAACCCTAATACAAGAAACTTCTGGATGTGATGCATTAGGTGGAATGATCATTGCATTAAGGTTTGGGAATATGTAGAATGAGCTCCAATTCAGATGAAATTAATGCATGTTAAGAATAATGGTACCCCAGAACTTCTTGGTCACCAAATTATGAATGAATGGTAGATGTGGTCTTGTAATCCATTCATTAAGGCAGTGCATCACCTTATGATGTAAATTCTGTATTATTCAAAATAAAATGACGGGTGCACACCTTTGCATTTGACCATAATGACATTAGCCATCGATTTCTAGTGTCATTACATTGGCCACATGCCTCTAGCTGAAAATGCACATTATCTTAATCTGAACTGTAATGGCAGCGATATTGGGCATTCACAATCGACAAGCTTACTTGGAGTTATATTTACTTCTTCTTTTTCTGCTAACGACGGGTATCTAGACCTTAGGCCTGACTAATCCCGCAAGCCCATATTGACCCCACAACCGAATGGACTGAGTCATTCCAAAGTTGAATGAGAACCATTCCACATACACCCATGGCAGGAAAGAAAGAGCACTTAACACCCACGTGTGAGTGACCCCAAGGCAATAAGAAGAGTCGAACTCAGTACCTTCCGCTTCCTGAGGCATATGTTCCTTGCCAACTCAGCTACCCACATAATTTTCTCTGTGAACTGAATTTATACTGATAATTACCCTGATTTATTGAAGAGAAAATTGCAGATACGACCTGCAGATCTGTTTTTAGGTTACATTTCTCATACAGTTTTTTTAAAGAAAAAACTCAAATACAGATTTGTACTGATGGCTTAATGGTAAATGATTGCCCTGGCAAAACCCTGCTTGGGTGATTTATATTTCTTACTGTATTCAATGGGCAGTCAGGGAAAATTTGAAAAAGCCTTCAAAATGAAGCGCTAACCAAAAAGTCAAATGGCAGGTATAAGGGGGTTAAAAACTGACAAAGTGCAAGGACTGTTGACTTGTATCTATTGGATGACATTTTGTACAGGAAGGTTGTACACTTTTCAAACCCAGCTTACCCACATAGGTTAGAAGAAGTAGAAGATGATGATGATATGATGATTGTGACAATGTGATTGCCATGCATGGAAGGAACAATTTGCAGCTGAAAATACTTAAAAATTTTAATGATATTATAATTTTTCTCTGGTGCAAGAAAACTAATACATCATTCTCATACTAATTCATTTTACCATGATAAACCAGTCCAGACTTTACAATCTTTATTTCCCTTTTGTGCATAGAACACTATCTAAGATGCCAAGAATGTCTTTCAATTGTTTCCATAATTATGTTTATATCTGTTGTTTTCACAGATTTGTCTTTGGCTTGAGAGCTCCTGCAACAGTCCTTGTTACAGACCGCATTGTGACAAATTCTTCTGCAGCAGAAGGGTGGATGCCCACCTGTACCAGAATTTAAAAACTCAGTCAGTTATGGAATAGGAAATCTACACTAAAACCCAATTAGCTATGGGAAATTTCATGTTCAGACTCTACTGAATGGTCTAGGTGGGCGTTAAAATGATGAAAAAGAGGGGGGTTAATATACAAAACCGGAAGAAGTGAAGGTAGAATATAATTTTTCCACAGCAAGTGCTGTTATATTCTTCCCGAATCCTACTGTTCTTCTATAATAAGAAACAACAGTGCCGAAGGGCATATTGGTTGAAATCGATTTTTTTTATATCAATCAAAATCCCTTCCCAAACTGTACAAGCTTCTTCCAAAGCATACCTCAGTTATTAACCTTTAATATATTTACTGAGATAAGATGGTAGAACCTCCTGAAACAAGTATTCCATCACTCAAGTCGATTCTTACATCTTGTACAGTTGTACTCCAATCTTATTTCGTAACCTCATGTGGTTTTCGTGTACTAAAACCTCTCTTTTGTCATCTCAAAAACTTGAAACTTAACCGACAAATTAGCCCTTACATTACACATCATTGACCCCTAGTTTTGACACTAACCAAAAACCTAAAGATTTTCAATCATGTGGGCTATATGAATTCCATTATCCATCACAGTGTATTTAGGATCATAACTTCTACCAACTTATAGCCACTGATGACTTTTACCACCACTTCAAGACCAAATCATTTTTGGCCTATCCCTTGTCCCTAGCATCTTAACTTGTATCATATGAAACATTCTCGCCGGTGCATTCATTGATCTTTGTTGCGCAAGGCCAACCAACTTGGTCAACCTCCCTTTTTCTTGTGACCTATAGATGCTACTTTAAGTTCCCTCCAGTGCATTAATCACTCTTGCCACTGATCCATCTCAACATTCTCATCTCAGTACATTATGTTGCTTCTTCAATGCCCAATGCTACGCTTTTAGTTCTGTATTCTAGATGTCACCCAGCTTAGTGCTGTCTAGTTTCCACCTTTAGTTTTAAAGTCCTCTTTCAAGTCTAATTCTTGTGATGTTGATTTAGACTAGAATTCTGTCTATAAGTCGACTTTCCTTTTGGTGAGTCATTCACAATTACAAATAAAGGTAAAGGTGCGGGGTAGAGAACTACTCCAATCATTCTCTCCCCTCTCACGATTCTGTCCCTCACACTTCTCTCCCTTTCATTCTCAGTACCTCTTCTCTACTTCATCTACTGATTCTTCTTCCATTATTAGCTGAGTGTGGTCTGGCATCTTAGTCTATATTGTCACATGGCATCAGAGCAGATCTGATCAGATTCATAGCTTTCTCCATTACTGTTTTGAGAGTCCTATCAATCCCCTTCCCCTCCTCCTCCCCTTTCTTCCTTTTCCTTCTGTTTGTTGTTGTCCCCATAGATTGAAGAACTAATTCTAGTTTCATGGAGGCCTACCAGCAAGGGGATTAATATGTTTCTCACTATGCAATCTGCTCACAGCAAGGTTATGGGAGCAGATCGAGATACTTTCTGTTCATCAGATAATCGATTTTCTGTTTCTTCAAGGATATCGCTATATATATATATATATATATTATTTGACTTTATCAAACCTTAACCCGCTAAGGCTAACCCTAATTTTATTTTCCCACTCCTCGCCTCACTCGACACTCACGAATGCCCTCTCACTTTCTCAGGCTTTTACTCCCGCCTCTATTCTTCCTTGCCTCCCTCTTGTTCAACAGTTTGAACTGCAATACTTCTCCTCAACCTCGATCTCACGGCGACATTTCATCCTCCCCCAGAGAAATCCACACTATCTGAGTGGTTCACCTCCTCTGTCTCTTCTGCGGTTCTGCCTCCTCATCAGCGTATGTCTTCTGCCTTCCCCAACTTTCTCAGTTTCTCTCCCTTCCGCAACAATAAAAGGGCTCTGTAACTTGTAAGCCTGTAATGAAAACACACTATTTGATTTTTTGTCGTTTCTTCCTCGAAATCCGGTGGGACTGGTTGTGTTGTTTAGTGTTTTTTCATGGTAACTTGTCTTAGATTCAGTTTATTTCATTGTTAATCTTATATAAGCTCCATGAAATCAAAATATCAGATAATTAGAAACTAATAAGCCAAATTTGCATCAAAGATCAGTAGCCTGTAAAATATCTAAGAAGAATACATTCAGAAAATTAGATGGAGAACAGGAAATAGGAATGTTGCAGGCGTATGAAGATTAGAATAATCTGATCTGCTATTAGAAAGAATAAGAAAATAGGTCTACTGCAAATCCGCAACTCATTTCTACAGATAAGAAAAATATTGGCCGATAATAGTACATCTACTGCATTGGAAGAGATGGTAATGCAGCTGCCAGAGTTTGAAAAGAAAAAGTAGATGCATCAATCTGGACCTGGATTAAGAATATTCGAGACATGGAGATGATTTTTATAAATTCAAGCAACATTGTGCATCTAATATCAGTGGCAGTTCCATGATCAATTTTTCTAGTTTTCAGAGAGAAATAAAAACCAAATATGAGCATCTCTCTCTCTCCTGGAGAGAAAAACGCAATTTACCACAGGCAGATTTTCTGCCTAAGCTTTTGTTTTATCATTCATTAAAAAAAAAAATTTCCATCACCATTTTTCATCTCAATGGCATTCAATAACAAAAATAGATACCATCTATCAAAATTAAATAAATAAATACAGGTAAGATATCAATGGACGACCTAGTTTGGGGCCCATAAAAGCTTCCTAATTAAGGTTTTGGTTTATGGTTATGATTTTTTAACCCAGCCCAACCCTGAGTCAGGCCCCATCAGGGCCAATCCGACCCTGAGTGAGGGTTAATCAGGGTCAGCCCAGCCCGACCCAACCCAATCAGGGCGGGCTTGGGCTGGGCTGAGTCCGGCAGGGTAGGGTTTGGGTTATGATTTTTAGGCCCTGAATCAGGGCCAGGGCTAACAAAGGGTTCTAGGATTGGCCTAGGGTTTGGGTTATTTCTGTAGCCCTTTTATAAACTTTTTCAGAATGTAACTAGGGGTGAATTACTATGAATAAATGAAAATGGAGTCTTCTCCTGTGCTGCAAGTCTCTCTTTTCCCTCAAGTTTCTCTTCTCTATCCTCCTCCCCCCCCTCTTTCTTTTCTCTTTTACATCAAATCTGATTCTCTACCCCTCTGTCATTCATCTTTTTTTGGTAACTACAGGCCCCCCCTGCCATGAGTTGGCGGTACCCCTTTTTAAAAAAAAAAAAAAAAATAGATAGTTGTAACTGCAGGTGTGCAGTTTCTGCACTACTCCCAACCCCCATTCTGTTATTTCTTTAGCCCTTTAATAGACTTTTTCCGAATGTAATTAAGGATGAATTATTATGAAAGAATGAAAATGGAATCTTCTCCTGTGCTGCAGCCTGCAAGTCTCTCTCTTTTCCCTCGAGTTTCTCTTCTCTATCCCCCCCTTTTACATCAAATCTGATTCCCCACCCCTCTTCTTCATTCCTCCTTTTTCTCAATTCTAATTTCTGAAACCATAACACTGCCCCCTACTAGCCACGAATTTCTTTTCTTTACTTCCGGTTCTTTTTTATGAGTGTATGTTAATTATTCCACTGTAATTCCCCTCCCTGCAGCATTCATTTTTTTTTTCTGTTATCAGTTTCTTTTATTATCCAGTAGCATATTTTAATTTCCCTGTTCTTATTTCTGTCATTGATAGATAGCAAACTTCTGTCTCATGTTCTTTTTTTTTTTTTTTTTTTTTTGTCACTATGGACAGCATCACAGCATGTATTTCGTTCCTGTTCTACCTTAGTTTCTGTTATTGTTGACTGCAATCAATGTCGGAAAGAACCTTGACTGGTCCTTTTTGTTACAGCATTAATCTAGTTAGTATTAAACTTTTTTTTTTCCTGTTATCAGTTTCTGTTATTATATAGACAACCAGTAGCATATTTCAATTTCCCTGTTCTTATTTCTGTCATTGATAGATAGCAAACTTCTGTCTCATGTTCTGTTTATTTTCTTCCTGTCACTATGGACAGCATCACAGCATGTATTTTGTTCCTGTTCTACTTTAGTTTTCTGTTATTGTTGACAGAAATCAATGTCAGATAGAACCTTGACTGGTCCTTTCTGTTACAGCATTAATCTAGTTAGTATTAAACTATCCTTTTCCCTGCATTGACTTGTTACTGAAATCAACATGAAAGCTGGTTTACTATGTACTAAGACCTAGCCCTGTCATTTTAAGATTCTTGAAAATTCCTGCATGATAAAATTTGATCAAATGCAGCCTTCTTTAATGACTACTGTTTTACCTAACTGTACTTGTTAAATTGATGGTGTATGGTCCAGGGTTTTTTTTCTTAGCAATAAGTATATAGTCTAGGGTTATATTGTTCATTGCTTAATTCAGCTCTTAACTCATGTAAGCATGTCATGTATGTTGCTGCCCATCCCAAACTAGCTAGCTATTAGGTAATTTTGTTACCTAGGATTGCTGTAAGTGTAGGAAAATTTAATCCCTAGGCTGTCGTACATCAGGTCTGGTCTATTTTAGTTCTATATTGTCACACCCAGCATTCAGCTCCATGTTGTACCAAAGAATTACTTAGTGGGACATTCAAGGAATAACTTAAGGTCCCACCTCAACAATATTCACAGAATGCACTGCAACTTCTCAATAGTCTAACAATATTAGCCTATTAGGCCATTTTCTACCGCCAAGAAACAAAGCAATGCTGGTCTAGGTTTGACTTGTAGACAACAATCCAGCAATTATCCAAATGCATTGCATTGCCAGGTATTTTACTTGACCACAGTAACGAAAAGCAGACCATAGGAAACCCTTATTGATGCAGTCCAAGAAGGCAACCAGCCCACATGGTCAACACTGTTCACGTGAACAGTACCAGCAGATTTTTTTGAAAAATTTTCACTCTTTCGTTATTTCTTTCCTAAAAGTTAGTTCTTAATTTCATTGTTTAGTTTGTTTCCTAATATTCAAGATAGATTGATAGTAGGTTTCAATTACTTGGAGACCAAGTATTTACTTTCTTATTTTCAGATTTAGAAAGTTTTCTTTCCATTGTATTAAAACCTTCCTATGTTATAAGGAGGTTTAATTTTTAGTAGTTTTCTCTCTTTCCTACTTTAATTGTAAGGATTCTCATTATAAATAAAGAGTAGAAGCTGGCAGTAGCTCTTAGAGCTTTTCCAGAAAAATTGAGAATCAATTAATTTCTGGTTGAGCCTCACCTGGTTGTGAGACTCAACCTCTTGTTCTTCTTTTTCTTGCAATTCCTGAGCTTTCTTTGATCTAGATCTGCTATCCCTTGGTTGGCGACACTGTTTCTAGAAGCCTCATCAATTTATTTGGCTGAATTAAAATCAAATCACACAATTGCAGTGGAGCTGTCCAGAGCCAGGCGCTACCAGATCCAGCCTACTTGTGGGCCCCATAACTTCCTCGGCTTTGTTCCGATCTTCTTCAACTTTGGAGGGTTGTTCATAATTATTATAAAGACCATTCAACCCAAGTTTCATCAGTTTCTGGCGGATAGATTTCAAGATAAGTAATTATTCCTATTACTTTTCTCTGTAGAATTTTGTATTGGACTGAATTAAGAACCTATTGCAAAAGAGGGTTTTGTGATTTGTGTTGTGTGGAAACCCTCTTTGTATCACTTATCCTCCAACCTGATGTATCCCTCACAGGTAAAGTCGACAAAGTACAAAAGAAGAGTCTTGCAGACCATTTAGAGCTATCCAGTGCACTAAATTTTGAAGGGAGAATGATGTCTTACCGTGCTGTCAAATTGTGCCTTCGTTGCTCCACACTTCAGCGCAATAGCAATGCCCTGTGAAGAACACCCAAAACAACTCAGAAATATGAATTCAAGCGGATAGGAAAATGTAGAAGCATGAATTTTATAGACTTATTCAGAAATAAAAAAAAAATTTCTTTTTACTTTATTTTTGTGAATAAAACTTGAAATTGAAACCACATAAAACTTGTCTTGAACATCACAGTTTTCTAGCCGCATGAAGGGCTAAAAGCAGCCAATTAGACCAAATTCAAACGAGTAAAAATATGCAGTGGACATGTATATATGCTTAGTCTATACATTCAATTTGGGCTGATTCCTGATCAATGGCATGCATTGGACTTAATTTTTTCTTTTTACCTCATTGGTCATTGCAGAGATGGAGATTGCCACATTAGAAGTTGGCGAGAAAGCCAAACATTAAGAAAACTCTGGAGAAGAAGCAAGCTTCAATGCTCCCCAAGACAACAGAGCCAAAAAAAGAACCACAAGGTCAAGGCTTGACAAAAAGAAGGGATCAACTCCAACAATAAGCCCTTCCCACAGAAGTGCCTTCGCTCCACTTTGCATGGAATTTTCTCTTTTTCTTTTTGACTCATTGCAGAGATAGAGATTGCCACATGAGAAGATGGTAAGGAGGGCAAACATGTGAATATCTTATGGGCCAACACCTCACCATCCAGGTAACAGAACCTAAAAACCTAGCATGAGTGAAATTATATAACTTGCCAAGAGGCCAGCCCACTCAAATTCCAAGTCTCAGGAATTAAGTCAACATATTAACTCCTCTATCGTGACTCTGGCCGAGATATCCACGTCCAAGGAGTGAGCTAAATGAATCATCAACTATGACATACCAATGGAAAATTAACACACTAAGTCCTAATTTTTGGGTTAATTTTGGGGGAATTTAATATTTATCCTAAAAACCCACATCAATACCCCAAAAAAAAAAAATTTCAGCTATTCAAAACCTATAAATTCATTTGCTGCACTACTATAACATCAACATGTATATTTCAATTCCAAAAACTAGAATTAAGTCCAAACACCTGATACTCTCTGAATGAGAATATCCATGTTTTGAGTTAGAACAATTGGTTTGTGTTATCTCATCTGTTTCGTACTTCATATTAATGTATTTATGTGTCAGTACCAAATTATAAAAAATTGGACATATGGTTTTCTAAACATGTTACTATTATATAGAAATAAAATTCACTTATTTACATGTCTCCCTGACTCCACTCTAGTCCTGAAGGTTCCTACTCAAGTAAAAAATAAACTGATTCGGCAAGCTAGGATGTGTGAAACTAATTTATGAAACTGGGTTTGACTTGCGTACTAGGATTGGATGGAATATTAGAATGCTTTATTCCATCCAAGAAATGACAAAGTAATAAATCCATTTGCTGCATGCTTCTAAACTTGGCCAATCTCCTCAAATGTTTTCTTAGATGAACAAGTCATTCAAGATTTTTATAGAACATGCCATCAGTAAGACAGTAACTGAAGGTCCAACTAGCAAGTAGTGCTGTCACAGGCGAGGCTCATATATGTGGTTGGTGAACTGGAGCCAAAAACCAGGCCAGTGTGGACTGATCAGGGATACCATTATTACCAATTGGTGGGATCTTTTCCTCCTCTGTCAGGATGTCAGTGGGACCACCTGTCAAATAGGCACCATTAGTTGGTAATAGTGATGTCCTAGGGCCAGTTCACACTAGCCTGGACCTGAACTTGGCGAGTTGGGCTCAACCCTAGATTTAGCACTAATGTAAACCAAATGCAAGTATGGACTATAAAACTCGTGCCAGAGTTTTAGCTTTTGTTGGACCCGGTGGAGCTTGTTTTTGGCAACCCATACTGCAGGCTGGGGCTGACCATGACCTCACCAAAACCTGACTACTTGACACCTAAGCTTCATGAATCCTCATGTCCATCAAAATTATCATATGATTTCCCACCCTGTCACAGAACATTTCACGTATCCACCAAGTTCTATTAGGCAGGGTAATATTATTTGTCCGAAAATTTTAGTCTTCAGATATTAGCCACAGCAATTTCGAACAGAAGTGAAAAATATAACAATGAAACAAATAGGAAAGAAAAACAACTACTTGCGACCTGTTAAATTCCAGCTATTACAATCCTCTCTAAAACCAGATTCTCTAAGATCCTTCAGTTCTTTGGTGGAAATAAGAAATTGTCATTCAATTTTTATAGTTGAAGGTGAAGAAAGTTTATGCAGAAATTAGCATATTGAATACAGAGTGGTAAACCACATGTTTAGAATATGAAGAATACCTGGGTAATTTCAGGAGCATCTGGTCCACACATTGCAGCCCCCAGTACTTTATCTGTCTCAGCATCAACGATCAACTTCATCATTGACTTTTCTTGTCTTCTGAAAGCATGAGAGCATTTAAAAAATTCATAACAGAGCATAGACAAATATATAAGGCATTACATGCTATACAGAAAGTAAATTTTGCATATAATAGATCCCACAGATGTGCAATCAAACTAGAAGATAAACATCCAAAAGTTGAAGAACTTAGTAAGCAATATCTTTGTAGCCACCAGGTGATAAAAAGCATAAGAAGCCTTGTACTACGATAGAACATAAGCACAAAAGCACATGGAAACACTCATTACCTGAATAGTTTTTCCCAATATCCATATGTTAGTTACACCAAATATATCCAAAACTATTGTTGAGAATAATCCCATATTGGTTAAGTTTGGAACCTTGTGAGCTTTATATACTTTGAGAGTCCCTCCACTTACTAGTTCAAACTTTTGAGATGGAAACTTAACATGGTATCAAAGCTTCAGGTTCCCTCCACATATGCCACGTGTACTGCCACCTAAAAGAGGGGCAACATATGAGTGGGAGGGTTGAGAATAATTCCACATTATTTAAACAATATGTGGGGCAATTCGGCATAAATTGATACCGATTCCTCAGAATCTGGTATTCAACTCCATTAACAACCACTTATGAATCATTTTTTGGCTTACACCCCTTATCTCAAGTTTTGGATCAGACCAATCCCTTGACACAAATAGTTCATGGGTAAAATTGAGTTATTTAGGGAACCTTGGGAGCCGTATATACTTGGGAATTCCTCCACTTACTAGTTTGAACTTTCGAGATGGAAACTTCACAACTATGATAGAATACATCATAAGGACATGGTGAAGCCATGAAGGAATGCAATGCCATGCCACAGTATGTATCCTGTTCAATTTTCCCTCCTGCCCTCCTCAGTTCCCTCTCTTTTATTAAAGCTAATTGTTTTTCCTTATGTTACTTAAAACAGGGAAAGTTCCACTTTTCTAGTAGCTTTCATGTCTCTCTCAAATATCTAAGAGCACTTTCCCCCAAGTGGTTACGATATCATAGAAGACTAGGGGTATCTTCCACTCAATTAGCATCAATCAATTTCTTCCTGCATTGGATTTTATAACACCTCTCTCCCATATTCCTTGCTAAAGTTTCCCTGGTTTCCATCTGAATTAGTTATATGCATTGATGCAGATTTTACATAAGTTGAAAAAGGTACTTGACCAGTTGACCTGACATGGAAAAGACTGGTTGGTAGTTTCTATTGGATAAGGACTCCTTCATTGGTCTATCCCAATCAAAAAGAAGCTTAACTTCCCCAGATATTTCATCTCCAAAATTTCCCCAATTAGTCCACCAAAAATTTGAATAAGCTGAGTTGCCACTTCTACCAATACTTTTGTGGCATGGCCACATGGGATTAAAAAAACCAATTGCATGTTTGATCTCATGAAAGTTCACCACATGAATTTTGGAGCTCAGGGGCAAGAGAAAATTAACCAGAGGGGTAGTAAAAAACTCTATCTTGACTTCTAAGAGATTATATTAAGGGAAATAACATCTTTGAGGGTTAACCCACTTTATCGAGGATGTGTGGCAATAGGCACGTCATTTCAGAGTCCAATGGTGAATTCATATAGATATACAGCTTATTATTTACCAAGCAAGAAACAATGTTTTCAAACTACCAAACGCACCCAGAGATAGTATTCTTCATTGGATTGAATGTAGAAGTGAAAACCAGAATATCACCCTTTGCTTGTTCTACAGCCTGCTGTTCGCTAAGGCCCACCACAGAAAGAGGAGGTATGCTGCCAAGCAGAAAGACATGAACGTTTATTATGAAAAACAGTTATCCAACATCACTAGAACAAAAGGACACATTTACAATAGTAAAGTTTTCACACTTTAAGAAAATATGAAATATTTGAAAAATGATGTTATTTTCAATTGAAGAAAGTTCTTGAGGGTGATCTGTTCAAAGCTACCAACCATTCACACCAGATTCTCATTTAAAAAAAAAAACTACTAACGCAAGCCGCATATGTTCATCCATTTCAGTTGCCAGTACCCTAAACTCTTAGTCATATCACAACCTATGACTTCACTTATAATGACTAAACACATAACTGGAACCAATTATGCAACTTTAATCATGAATAAAGTATGACTTCGTAAAGAAGATGAAACAGAAGATTGGGATCCTCTGTAGTGAGGCCACCCCTGTAGTGAGGTGTAGTGAGGATCCCACCCACTCAAAGTGGAGTAGGATATGTGCCCATCCACTTTGAGTGGATAAAGTGGATGGGATCCTCACTACATAGATGCCTCACTACAGAGGATCTTTTTCCTGAAACAGATCATTTGATCCTTAAAAAAGGGGTGAAGGAAATAAATAGAAACATTAATAAATACATGCCACGAAAATTCTTGAACTTGAAACTTCTTCGAAATGATTAATGAGTAAACATCTGAACTTTCATCAGAGCTTTTACTCTTCTTTTGGAATCAGTCTAGGACGTTCATAACAATAGGATAGGAATGAAAAGTCCATTTCAAATTTCAACCCTTCAGCTTGATGCAATTCAAAAGATATATATATATATATATATATATATATATATAAACAAAGAACATAAAAATGCTCGAAAACTTTTTATAGTCCTAGAACTAACAATCTTAAGAACCAGTACAAATAAAAAACTTTGGTTTTGAGTTTGCTATAGTCATAGAACTAGCAATGTTAAGAATCAGTACTAATACAAAACTCCTTGGTTTTGGGTTCTTATTATCCCAGAACAGCAATGTGAAGAACCAGTACTAATACAAAATTCCTTGGTTTTGGGCTTCTTATAGTCCCAGAACTAGCAATCTTAAGAAACAGTACAAACTTCCTTGGTTTGGTAAAGCTGTTGGTAGTGGAAAATTGGCTGGTCTTCTACAAGCTAGGAGAGAGACAATTCCCTAGTGGTATATTAACACTGGGTTCTTGAGAACTTAAAATTTGACACATGCCAGCATTAGTTTAGATAAAAAATTATTAAGAATGTACATCTTCATCTTTTGATAATATTTTTCCTTCTTGTCAATAAATATATTAACAGGATCCCGAAAAAGGGAAATTTTTTTATAATGTTAATAGCTTATATATTACATAATGCTTGTAGCACTATACTTTTGGGGTTACCAATATACAAGGTTTTTCATTTCTTTAAATCAATTTTTTTTCACTTTGTGGACAACACCAAGATTTCCTCTAGAACAATTAGACCAATTGGATTATATTAACAATTTATCACATTTATAACTTCTTGAATGCATTAAAAGCTTCTTGAATAAATTTATGAAATTACAACCTGTTTTCCTATTAACATAGGGTGCCTTTTGTTTCAGCAATTCTTGTTTCTTAGTGTAGCTTGTTTTGTTGTAATTAACCCCCCTCCCCCCAATAAAAAAATAACAATAATAATAAATGTTTCATTGTATTGTATAGTGTATGGACCAAAAAATAATGTTGCAGCAGAATTATACTTTAGATATATATTTTGCTAGGAACATAAGTATGTTTCATCAAAGACAAACTGACTAAAAAAATCTATGGAAACACCAATTAGAAAATGATATACCATCTTCTGTAAATTTTAAGTTGAAGCTATCAAACATGAACTTTGTGTCCTAAAAGAGAGAAACATTTACCAGAATACAGCACAAGGTACATCATTGTAGTCGGGCTTACTAGGTTGACCACCAAAAACAGTTTTCTGCAGGCAATGCATGAGGAATGGAACTTTAGTTTGAATTGAAATCAAATATTTCCTTTCAATAATCAAAAGAAATAACAAATGAGAAGAAATTTCATGTTGTACTACAGAGCTGAATGATTATAAATGATGACGCTTTGGATTCCCCACATAAGCACATACCGAGAAGCAGGTTCCCTCCATTAAGGCAACAGGAGTAAGATTTATCCGGTTTGTAACATCACCAATAGCCCATATGCTAGGGATGTTTGTGCGAGAGTACTCATCAACCTGAAAAACATAAAAATAAGTAAATGATTTTCTTCCATTAGGGTCCCTAATCATAACCTCACCTTACGAGCCTTTCTCTGCATATTTTTACAAATATAATTTGTTGTATGGTCATTGTCTAGTGCATTATAATACAATAACATAACGGCAACACAATGAAACAAATCACATAAACTTTTTTGTCTAGAAAAGTGTGAAAGGCGACTACAGAAGATTCAGAACAAAATGAATGTAAATGCTAGTAACCTTCACAGCTCCTGCTGCATCAAGTTGTACCCCTACAGCTCCCAAGTTCAACCTCTTTGAGTTAGGAATCCGACCTGCAAGCAGAGAAAAAAAACAGATTACCCTTTTTTTTTTTAATTAGTAATGAGTTATTAAAGATAAGATGACCATAATAAATTACATAGCAAAATGCAAAATTCTTAAATGATGGCAACTAAAACTCCCAGATTAAAGAAAACTATGGAGAATGTCAGTGTAATAAAATGGTAATCGTACATTGCTTTGACTTATTCAAAGTAATTAGTGCTAGTATCTAGAACTTGAACTCCTAATTAGTTTATTACTTTGCTTTATCAGTTCCCTTTACCAATTAGGTTTGTTAGTTTCCTTTTCCTATTTTGAGTTTACTTTGTCTTTAGTTTGTGACTAGGACTCTGACTTGTAGAGACCTAGATCTTATCTAATAGTTGTTTTCTATTTTCTATAAATACAAACTATAAGGAAAGGAGCAAGACACATCGATTCTCTCCATCTTCTCTTATTTTTTTATTTTGTTACATGGTATTGAAGCAATCCCCTGGGTTTCCGTTTCGAGAATCATCTAATGTTCTCTATTAGGTGTGCAACCATCACTATTGCTACTCCTGCTACTGCTATTACTACTACTTGGTTCAGAGTGACCTATATTGTATTGCAACTACTTTACAGTGACATATATTGTGCTACTACTACTATTTGGTTCACAATGATCTATACTGTGCTGCTATTACTACTTGGTTCACAGTAGTCCATACTGTACTGCTACTACTACTTGGTTCACAGTGACCTATATTGTGCTACTACTACTGCAGCTCCTACTACTATTGCTGCCACTACTACTGCTACTGCTCCTACTACTACAACTGCTGCTTCTGCTGCTACATTATTTCAAACTGAAACTCTCACATTCCTCCATGCTCCAGCTTAAGGGGGGCAGTTAGCGTAATAAAATTGTAACCGTAGATTGCTTTGACTTTAGTCAAAGTAGTTAGTGCTAGTATCAAGGACTTGGATTCCTATTAGTATATGAACTCTTAATTAGTTATTAGTTTGCTTTATTAGGTTCCTTTACCAATTAGATTTGTTAGTTTCCTTTTCTTATTTTGAGTTTTGTGACTAGGATTTTGACTTGTAGAGTCCTAGATCCTATCTAATAATTGTTTTCTATTTTCTATAAATACAAGTTATAAGGAGAGGAGTAGGATACATCATTTCTCTCCATCTTCTCTTATTTTTCTATTTTGTTACAAAGAAGTTTCATTTGATATCCTAAGGAATGGAATAGCATGGATGCAATGTTGATGCAAACAGCAGATGCAAATGTGTGATGCTTCACAAACCCCATTAAGTGTTGTTGTAAGAGAAGAAACCAACAGAAAGAAAATTTCAAGAAACAAAATATCATATTCTGTAGGTTTCATTCAGCATTTATAGGCAATTGCAGTCATATTTTCCTTCCAAATTGCTCAATATGAGGTATCCGGAATAACCCCGCTTATTATCTTCAGGCTTTCGTGTAAGTCTAAAGCCAAGGCAAAGCATTTATGAGTAAATTACTGTGAATTCCCACTGTTGACTTTTAGCATGTTCCAACTTGAGAGGGAATGTTGGAGGTTATAGGTTTATGGGTCCCATGACAATCGATTTACGGGTCCCACGACAAGGGGAGTGTCCCTATCATGGTCGTGTTATTGTTCCTAGGGATAGAAGTCTATCCGGTTTCCTTTTTTTATTGTTTTATCTTTCCTTAGAAACTAGGACTCCTAGTTACTCTAGAGTTCCTATTAGTTTGTATTCTTTCTTATTATTTATTATAAATAAAGCTAGGATGATGGGAGGAAATCAACACACATTGATTCTCTCCATCTTCTCTCATTCTTCTCTTTCTTTTCTATTTTGTTACATGGAATCAGAGCGGCTTGCCATTTTGAGAATCGTTTAAGATTCTCAGTTTTGGTATGCAGCCATCATTGCTACAACTGCTGTGTCTGTAAGAGTTCTAGGTTCTTTTTAAAATATCAGGTTCTGATTTCAGATCTGTTCTCAGTCCATTAATGTGATTTGAAATTCTTCTGCTATTATTCCATCTTATCATCAAGATTTGATGATGCGAGACCTCCATTGCTGGATCAGAATGACGCACTCTGGAATCGTGTAGCAGTGAAGGTTCACCTTGTGCAACAGTGAAGGTTCAACTCATTGAGATTCAGTCTGTAAGTATTGCAGTTGAAAGCCTACCAACCTACCAAAGTTGGGAGATCCACATCGTGTTTCAGTTCTGGTTAAAGTTTTACCACCAGACTCAATTTGCAGGTGTGATAATTATTAATTATATTCTCTTTCTTTCAGGTGGAAAATTCAAGAGGATTTTTGGAATCAATCCTCCACCTGAAATCTTAGGTCAAGTTGTAGTCTTATGAATGGGATCTTCCATTCAAACAAGTCTGGTTTTACCGCTGGTTGAGGAGTCAAGAGATTAAAGCTGAGTCCCCAATAGAATCGAGTTGCTCTCTTATACTGTGACCTCACTCTGGTACTTTGTGGGGTATTCACAAACCCTTAGGCAATTCAGATTATTGAATCCTGAGTCTACAATTCTATCTGCTTTGAGAGTTTTCATCAAAACTTTAGTAATATATATTTTGAGATCTATCGACTTCAGAAACAATTCGGCAGCAAACCATAACAGCAACATATCTTTGCAGTAATCAGCTCCTTGACCCAGGAGCCAAATAATTTATCACAATGCAAAAGAAACCCAGACTTGATATCAGGCAAGAAAATATTTTGCAGCAGCAGGTTTTTCAACAGTTTCTGCAAGAAACAGAATCGATGCAGTCATCGGGTCACAATTCACCATTACAAGCTATGATTCAACTGGATTGGATTCATATTGAGGAAGTAACCTTGTCTGTATCGAGAACTGGGCTCCGCTGGTCTGTTTTACCATTGTGGGGTGGAGAAGAAGACAATGTTATTGAAATTACAAATATACCCCTTTCCAACTAAATAAAGTTCTTCTTCCATTCTTTATTGTTATTTCCAGAATTAACCCTTACTTAAATATTCGCTTCCACTTAGGTCCTTATTTCTGTTTATCACCAACAAAGGTCCTTTACTGTCCTGAATAATTACCATTCTGCCATTGAATACCTTTGTCCCTTACTAAGGATTCTGCCGCTCCAATTAATTACAGTCTCACCTCTCTTTTCAACATTGTTTCTGTTTTATCCCTATTTTGAGTTTAAAGTTCTGTTCGGTTCCTCACTTCCAATTCTATTTCCTGTTTGGTCCTTGTTCATGTTTCCCATGCCTAGAGGGGTCCTGAACTGATCTGAATATTTATCTAATAACCATTGGACTTATATATTTGCAATTCTTTGAAGCTTGATCCTTGCATAGAATGATGGTTGCTATTGCTCAGGTCTGGCCTATTTTTTATTTGCTACCGAAGGGGGTGATTGAAGATTACTATTTGTGACTGTTCTCATTAGGCATTCCTCTTTTTATTTGTTCATGTGGAATGCTCCACGTGAGGGGGAGAATGAACTTACATTTTGCTCAGGCCTCAGGATCATGTATGTTCTTTGGAAGAAACACTTTTACCGATTTGTTGAAGTTTGCTCATGGAAGGGCGACTATTATCAGTTGCACAAGATGCAACCCTTGTTTTTATCTCCTCGTGGAAGCAACACTTTCATAACTTTTGTTCAGATCTACCCATTGAAGAGAGACTATTATCAGTTGCACAAGATACAACCTTTGTTCAGGTCTATTCATTGACAAGAGAATATTATCACTTACACAAGAAGCAACCATTATTCAATTCTACTCATTGACGAGAGATTATAATCACTTGCACAAGATGCAACTTTTGTTCAAGGTTGCCCATGATGGAGCCTACTACCACTTTGCTTGTGGAAGCACCTACTAACTTTTTGTTCGTTGGGGGTTTTTCGAAGATTAAAGTTAGTGATTTGGTATTGCTACCAAAAGTTCTCTTCATTCTACCTCGCGTCTCAAAACAGCAATACATTGAAAACCGGTGGTGTGGTTCATATATGTTCTTGTTGTTCCAAGATGGAACTCCAGCCTGAGTGTTTCTTTTTTGCATATTCCAAGTTAGAGCATGTTCCAGCTTGAGGGGAGTGTTGGAGATTATCGGTTTATGGGTCCCACGACAAGGGGAGTGTCCTTATCGTGGTTACTTTATTTTCTTGTGCTACTGTTCCTACAAATAGAGGTCTATCTAGTATGGAAGTTTATCTTTTCTTTTTTTTTTTTTTTTTTTTTTACCATTCCTTAGAAACTGGGACTTCTAGTTACTCTGGAGTTCCTGCTAGTTTGAATTCATTCTTATTATTCATTATAAATAAAGTTTGGGACGATGAGAGGAAATTAACACACATCGATTCTCTCTCCCTCTTCTCCATTATTTCCATCTTCTCTCCTCAATTTTTTTTTTCTATTTTGTTTACTTTTCGCAGTCCAAGCCTTGTTGACCAAGATAACTACATTATCAAGTTCCCACAATGACAAATCAGCGAAGATAAATATATCAAGTTCATAACCATTTTAGGCTACAGAAATGTACAGCCTGTAATTCAAATCCCTTCACAGATGAATAAGTTAAAACACGTTAATGTGGTAAAGAATGGTTGAAAATTACCAGTGGCAAACAGTACAACATCTGCCATCAATTCTTCCCCATGGTCTGTAAGAACTTTAATGCCATTGTCTGTTTTAATCAACTATAACAAAGAAAGAAAATAATAGCTTGAAATTTCCAGCAAACAAACAACTTAGAAAAAAGGTATTAAACCAATGGGTACTAGTCAGAAAGGAAATTAAAGAATGAAACAGAAGAGCATCATGTATTGAAACACAGCCTTGAAAAACTATTTGTAATTTTGTACCTCTTTCAAATTTGTCCCTGGGTGCAGATTAATTCCCCTTCCTTCGAGATTTTTTGCAACCAAAGCCCTCATTTCATCATCAAAACCTCTGCAATAAATAATTAAATAAGCCAGTGTAAACATTCTAGACATAGAAAGCAATAGCAAAGTAATGCCTGGGCCCTAACCAACTGAAGTCAACAAAACAGAGGAAACAAATGTTCAAGAGTCAAATAATTATTTTTATATAGTTGCTACATTTTCATTCAATTTCCAATTATGTTATAGGTCTACTTTGCTGTAGTATAAGGGCCAACCTTTTGCAATAGGCAACAACGAGGAGGAATACATTAGTGTAAACTAAATATCTATATGAGATAAGACAATGGGAAAAATTCAGTATCATCAAAAGGACAAAAGAAAAAAGGACAACACAATTACTTTTCCCAAAGAAAACTAAGTGAAAAACTATGCCACAAGCTTGGATCTTTTTAGTCCCATGAATATATTTCTTTTAGAAAAGATTAATAATCTTAGTTCTTCTTTCGTTGAAACTTGAAAGATGACAAGTTTTTAGTAATATGTCCCATCCTCTATTCACCTATAAATTCCTATGGCTAGGATTTGACGAAATCTAGTACTTCGTAGGTGGAGACACCAGACAGGGTCCTAACAGTTGATTATCTAAAGAAGAGAGAATATAGGCTGGCAAAGCAGGGCTTCATGTGTGAGAAGAAAGAGGAGAGCATGGTGCACCTTTCCCTTTAGTGTGAACTAGCTGTAGTAATGTCAAGCTATTACAGGCTTCGTTTTGGATTGACTGGGCCACTCAACAAACCCCAGAACCCTTTTCTCCACATGGTTTGTTAAAAAACATTCACTTCTTTTTTCTCCTTATTCTGATGCCAATGGTTTAGAAAAGCATTACAATATTTTAGGGCAGTACATCTAATGTCAATGCTGAGTCTTCTACATCATTAGCGGCAACAAAAATTTGGTCCATCTTTTGCTTTTCAGATAGTTATACTGGATACATCTTTACTTGATCCATTTATCCAATGTATTTGTCCTCACTTGCATGCCTCTTCACTACTCAAATTTATACACCACCCTCTCCCTGGATAATTGGCAGGAAGGGGTGCACATCAAATGTCTCATCTCAAAAGTAAACTATGTCTATCAATAATCCTTATTGAAGGGAAAAGAATCCAGTTGATTGGCTTCACAGATTTAATTAAGAGAATTCAGTGATTTTACTTCATTGTTAGAGGTTCAACATGCCCTAAAAGACCATTCTATGATTCTATCAGATAAAATGGGATACAGCATTTCAAACATTGCAATCATCCCAGTTATCTCCAAACAAATTTTAAATTATTTTATGGTTTTAATTCTTCTGATAGTAAAGCTATTATAAGGGCAACGGTTTCAGATGAAAGATTTCACAAACTGCATTCTCATGTATTTTTAATAACATCCGTATGCCTAAAAGGGAGTGGTAGCCGACTGACATCATCTCATAGGGGGAACATGCAATCGTGGATGGAGGGACAGATAGCGGTAATGTGACTGTTAGCCACGAGGTGTGGCAGAAGGGGTTTTTGACGGCATGGCTGATGACCTTCTTCAGGACCTTGTGGGTGCAATCTCATTGGTCCTTTGGCCGAGAAAAGCCAGGTCGAGAGGCCAAATGGAAAGGTGAAAAAGAAGGTGGTCTACTCTCCCAGAGTCACCTGCAGGCAGTAGGAAGGGTGCCTGTTGATGGTGTTATGCTTGGGAGGTCCTTAGTGATTTCTCTATTAGTTTTTAGTTTTGGGTAGTTGCCGTTTGCTGTGCAGCACCCTCAGGTTGGTCCCTTCTGATGGCAATGCTGAACGTGGGGCTCCAGGCTGGCTGGGTTTGCTTGTAATACTTTTTGTTTGTTTCTTTTTATAAAAAATTCAAAAATGCTGACCTTTAGCCAAAAAAAAAAAATTAATATTCATACAAAAAAACTAGAAGTTGTCAGGAGTCAGGAATATCATGGTAGCTTGCCAAAAAGAGAAACAACATTGATTATTTTTTCTCTTTTGGCTGGGAGTGTGCGTGTAAGCAATCTCACATGTTATAATCAGAGAACAAAACCAGCAAAACCTGCATTACAACCTTAATGGAAGTTCCTTTCTGAAAAATAGGTCCACCGTACCACCCATCCCACGCCATATTGAAGCAAATTCAACAGCAATATACCTATATAAAATGAGATACAAGTCAAGCACAATTATGAGCATCCCATACAGATCGAGAAATAATAGAAAAAGAAAAGTTGAATAGATAGTGACATACCCCCCGCCCAATATTACAGCTCGTTTAGGGAACTCATCCAAGCTCAAAGCCTCATCAGAGGTGATACCCAATTCCTAGAATTCAAATCACCCACATTAGATGGAAGTAAACAAGAAGCGGAAGACATCAGCCAAAGAAATGGTGTCATACAAGGATTAGTGCGTCCAAGCTTTATATTGGAATTTTTTTATTGATTTTTCAACAAATGTTACAGATAGAAAGGATTGCAAACTGTTTGAAAGATTGTTCCTCAAAACCTACGTGGAGAAACTGGAAGATATTACAAGGTCTAATAACGGGTAGCATCTGTGTTTTCTGATATAGTCATAACCACAGCTGACAGAACCAAAAAAGGAAAAATGAAGGATTACCTGCCTTATAGTCTAAGAAGTAGGGGCATGGCACAATCTATCTAATCTAATAGGTATCCAATTCAACTCAGCCTTATCCATTTAAATAGGGTTTGCTACATGGATCATTTTTCTCCAATCAGCTCTATTCAAGGACATACTTGTTCCTCACCACTTCTCCTAGAGTCATTTTAAGGCCTACCCCTAGCTCTTTGTATCTCCTTAGATCTAAAGCTAGTCCAAAGGCGTAAGATTAGATTAGCAACTTGGAACATAGGAGCTTTAAGGTAAGAGTTTAGAATTGATAGATATAATGAGAAGTAAGAGAATAAACATAACTTGTATACAAGAGACTAGAAGAAAAGGTAAATTTTTTTAAGGAATTAGATGACTATAAACTTTAGTATAATGGGGATTAAAAAAAAATAGAAATGCGGTGGGAACAGTAGTGGATTAAGATATAAAAAAATGATGTTTTAGATGTTAAAAGAATTAGTTATAGGATAATATCCATTAAATTTGTGTTCGGAAAAGAGGTAATCGATATAATTAGTGCATATGGGACCCAAATAGGATTAAGATTAAAATCCTACGAAACATTTTTGGGAAGACATAGATAGATTAGTTCAAAGAATTTATCAAGGAGAAATGATTATTATAGGGGGAGATCTAAATGGACAGGTTGGAAAAGATAATAAAAGTTATGAAAGAATTCATTGAGGATATGATTTTGGAGATAGAAATGAGGAGAGAACTTCAGTTTTAGAATTTTATATGGCTTATGATTTATCAATAGTAAACAGGTGCTTTGAAAAGAGAGAAGAACATTTAACAACCTTCAAATAGTAGCCAATTAGACTTCAATTTTTTTTTATTCAATAGGTACCCAAATAAGTAAAATGGAAAAAAGAGAATACAAAAAAAGAACTAAGAACTACAACTTATGTTTTTCTCCAATAAAAATGACTCCCAAACTAACAAAGAATCTGCTTGAGCCATTAATTTGTATTTAATACGACTCAGTAATGATTATATCTTTCCATTTCCAAGTTTTGAATAGCTTGCCAACATTTGAAGATTAATGTTGTCTAAAAACTACAAGGGTGGAGGGGAAATAAATAATCCACTATGGAAAACATGAAGATTCAGAACTACAAAGTATGTTGGCGGTAAAAAAAAATGAACTTGAAAACAGTTAATGTTGTGTACAAGAGAACCTAAAAGAATATCAAAGTATCCAAAGGATGCTTATATGTCAGTAGATTTAACAAGCTTGAATAATTAATATAGAGACAAGGATTTTAAAGATAATCCTATTCCACATACTGTCACAGGACACCCATGTTAACTGTATCAGATAAGTTCAGGGGAAATACCTGCCCAGGAATATGTGGACGTTGAGCCCTACTACCAGTTGCTATTAAGATATGCTTTGCCGAAAAGCTCAGTTTGGTATCATCTATTTGCGTCACCTCAACTTCATGAGGTCCACTGATCCTTCCCTCACCTTCAAATGACTTAACTCCAGCATTTGTCAACATCCGCTTGTATATTTCATTCAATCTCACAATTTCTTGTGTCTGCAGTGTCAACAGAAGATAAATTTAGAATATTTTTCATGCCAACACTAATAACTCCCCCACCCCCCCCCCCCAAAAAAAAAAAAAAAAAGATTTGCATAAAAGTTTATATTGTTAAAATAAATAGGGCAACCACTTTTCACCGGAGCCCTGTCTGCAGCCTTTCTTTAGAACCATTTCAGACACAAAAACAGCCAATGAACTGGAACTCCCAACAAACTGTATCAGATTTTTTTTTACTATTTTATTTCCAAGGCTGAATGCAGGGGCCACCTTAAAAGCAATTCAGCCTCAAAACCTAACTTTTACAGATATTCAACATTATACTAGGATGGAAATATCAATTAACTATTACTTATATTGTCCACCATTTCCATGCTCTCCAGTTCTGCCATTCCCTTATTGCCCTTGCTTCAGGCTTCTTGGCAAGACTTCAAGATGAAACGAAGATGCCATATGAATTTAATATATATATATATATATATATATATATATATATATTTCATCATTTTATTTGGTACCTTGACATTTGATGCACTCCAGGAGTAAACGTCAACATAACAGAACATGGGAATGCATATGGGATATGTGTCCTACATGCACCCAAAAGTTGGATGCTTTGATATGGCTGTGGCGAAGAAGAATAATAAGTCTCCTTCTTTAGACACAGTGCCCCCCTTTTTGACTCATTAATCCACATTTTTGGCATATTTTTAGCAGTCTCCAAACCATACCCACTTTTGGACAAATATCCTGTATCCTAGATTTGGAGATGAGGTGGATCCAATTCCTCCCAATACCATACCCAGACCATGTAACATAGTCAATAAGCCCAAAAGACCGAATAATGAGATGGGTGCGGTAGGTGCATTTTTGGAAAGACAAGGTCTTTGAGGTGGTTCTATATTTAAAAAATTTTATCCTAAAGAATTAGTTGCAACACAAGCATCATAATTTGGTATTAAAGAGTGCACATTAAACTATTTTTAAGACAATATATTTCCCAGTAAGGAATTAACACCATTTGATTTTTCATGTGAACGATTTTTCAAATTTATTTGGACAGAAAGAACAATTTATTTTCTGGTTCTGAATCTTCAAAAGTCCATTTGTCATGGACAATAGACAATAAAACTCCCCTCAATTTAGGGCCTACTGGAACCATTATTCTGCTGTTTTTAACTATTATCGTCTTCTTGATGTAGTAAATGCTTTTCTCTACACACATCTTCTGTGTTTTAAATTTTATCTCCATCTGAAAAGAAAGGCTAAATTGATCAAAATCCTCTTGGGAAGTTAAAAAGGTTCTTACAAGATTGCCATATACATAAAAAATGAACCCAAATATTAACAATGACCTTTTTCTGCAAGAGTTTTTTCCAGTTGAAGTCAATCTTCTGGTTCAGTTCCCACCCATAATTTCTTGCATCCTACAAAATGGAAACCACATGTGAGCATTCAGGGCAGCATTCTCAAGCGCATGAACTATAAATACTAATTTAATCAGTCAATGGGGTTAATTCAGATTCCATCAACATTTTGTGTAGGACTAACAATTCCAATGGCTAAAGATGTAATGCTTCACACAAAGTAACTTAAGAATTAAGAGAAGTAACTGTGATGAAGATTTTTCATATATACAATATACTTGTCCCATCACATTCTCCATTTGGCACCTAAGTTGAGCCCATCTCTTACAAATTAATTTAGGAATTTCAGTAAGAAGAAGATCTGTCATTAAACATTTTCCACATAGCATGCATCTTCAAGCACATCCACTAGAATGATCATTGAAATACATTACTAAGATTTAATAATTGGAGAACTGCAGCCAAATTAAGGGCCTTTTTTCTCTCATCTTTTTCACCCATAAAAGAGTTTAACGTTCTTATTTGTTAACAATAAGAGGGAATGGACTCCGTTACCATGGTCCATTCCTAGTACTGCTAAGAAGACTTAGTCAATATTCTGTCTGTCATAGAGCAGCAATGCAAAGTTCAGTTAGCGTACAAACAGTGTGGAAACAGTTTTAATGGATAAGATGTTAATGTGGCAATATTGACCCACTCTTCCGTAACAAAATAGAAAAATAAGAGAAGATGGAGAGAATGATGTGTATCTCTCTCCTCATATCAGTCACTATTTGTATATAAAATAAAAAGGGTAAAGTGATAGATCTAGGACTCCACAAGATAAGACGTCCTAGTTACAAAGTAAATAGGAGTTCCACATGTCAACATGACAATGACTCTCATGACTAAAAGAATAAAGAGAAACAGTCTTATTATAACAAAAAGAAGGGAACTCCACTAGATAAGGTTGAGTCCCAGTTACAATATAAGAGGCTAGGATGTATTAAAGAATGACTCCACCATAAGGTGAACAGTACCGTGAATAGTAACTCATGAATTGTGAGCCCATCTGTTAGATCAAAAATGGGAATGGGCCTTGCTGATCAGGTCTGTTCATTTACATTAATATTTGTTAACACCCCCACTTGGTAGTAGCAGCAGAGTATAGGTCACTGTGAACCAGAAAATAATAGCAGCATAGTATAGGTCACTGCGAACCAAGTAGTAGTAGTAGTAGCAGCAGTAATAAGAGCAGCAATAGTGATAGTTGCACACCTAACGGAAAACCTTAAACGACTCTCAAAACAGCAACTCAGGTGATTGCTTTGATACCATGTAACAAAATAGAAAAATAAGAGAAGATGGAGAAAATTCATGTATATTCCTCTCTTCTTAGCAGTCACTATTTATAGATAAATAAAAGAAGTAAAGTGACAGGTCTAGAACTCCACAAGATACGAGTCCTATTTACTTTGTAAATAGGAGTTCCATAGGTCAACATGACAGGAACTCTTATAACTAAAAAAATAAAGAGAAGCAGTCTTATTATAATAAGGAGAAAGGAACTCCACTAGATAAGATGGAGTCCCAGTTACAATATAAGAAGATAGGATGTATTAAATAATGACTTCACCATAAGATGAACAGTACCATGAACAGTAACTCGGTGAACAGTACCATGAACGGTAATTCGTGAATTGTGAGTCCATTTGTTAGACCGAGAATGGGAATGGGCTTTGCTGATCAGGCCCATTCCTTTACATAAATGTTTGTTGACAACTCTTCAACATTATTGATTATTCCTTTTCAGAAATTCAAATTTTAACTCGGGGGGTGGTATAAAGTAAAGATCTGCATAATGGAATAACTATAGAGGATGAACTCACCATACAAAGATTACAAGGCCACTATTCTGAACACAATAACTGACACACAAAAAGGACTACACAGAACAGAAAGAATCAAACAGGACATTCTCCAATTAAACTTTTAATTTTTTTAAGTCTTTGGTGACGTCTAATTACCCTTCATGGAGACAAGTTCGATATTGCAAAGATCCATCAGTATGGAAAAGCATAAGAATAGAAGGCTATCAACCTTCCAAATCACTGGTTCTCTGTGCAACTTTTAGCTTCAATAAATGCATGAGTTCCAATCCTTCCATAATCCATATGATCCACTCGTCGGATGGATGCTGTTTAAAACATACACTGGGCACACAGGTTGTACAAGGAAATTGGGTTGAGGCTTTGCAGATTGAGGTTGGGCCAGGGCATGGCAGAGCTCCAGGAGTGGGTACAGCAGGTTCTAGCTTAACCTGAACCCATTGTCATCCATATCTGAATAATCTTATCCCTTTGTTGGAAACCCTTAAAAATAGTAACCATACATATCCTAAACAATAGAATTGTTGCAGAAATTTTACTAGGTAGGCTCTTTCACAAATAAATAAAAATAATAGTAAAATAATGAGAAAGACAATGCATTAGTATAGTGAAATCCAAAACAATAATAACAAGGCAAAAGAGAAGGAATTAACATAGGGAAAGCACAAAGCCTAACCCAAAAGCCTGTGAATCTTAGGCAGGCCAGGCCCAAACTCAGGCTTTTTGGGCCTGGCCCCAAGCCTGACTTTAGTGGAAGCAGGCCAGCTACACTTTACTTTGATGTTGCCACCAACTTGGGTTCAAACTCGCCTTCATGTATAAATGTAAAACCAACTCAAACAAGCTTTCCCATAGTTGTCAAGGCGCTAAAGCGAACAAAGGGGTTGGAGGCCTGACAAACCCCCAAGGCAATCAAGGCGCCCGCCTAGGTGACGCCTAGACAACTATGAGCTTTCCTATTCTGAACAATTTGAAACAGAAAAGGAAAAGAAAAAAGTGGGGAAGAGATGGCACTCGAATTCACTAAATGTTCAAACAATCCTAAGAAGAAATTCAAAATGTTTCAATGATTTATGACTTAGAGATTAACCCCCCACAGGGCGGTGAAGACAAATTTTTCCGATAATTCAGCATCATAGAACATTAATGAGAACCGCTGCAGAAAAGGCTGCAGCATAACAGAAAACCTGTATCTAAAGATGTTCCATTCACTAAAATCTTTAAGAAACCATTTTAAATTTTCCAAATGGTCTGAGATCTCACCTCAAGTTCACCCCCAAAAGATGCTCCGTACACCAATATCTTCTTAGGCACACAACCACGAATAACGCATCTATAACACCAAAAATGTAGTGCATCACATTAACATGTAATGTTTAATCTATGAATTTGCTCAGCATATAACACTCAATGGAATTAAGTATTAACAAATTGATCCAGACCAGATCTAACAATATGGTCCGGTCAGCCAACAAAAACGCAAGATCTATTTCCCACTGATTACAACAACAGAAACAAATTTGATATATACTAATTGGTCAATACTGTATTAATCACTGTACTAGGATCCTTTGCTCAAAATAGAACTACAACTCAGGCAGATACCACAACAAGGGGACACCCCAACCCCACCTGCAACATAGAGGGAAACCAAATGGCCCAGAACCAATATTGTTGTCCATATGTTAAATAAACCAACAAAAGGATGGTTCTGGAGTTTTAAGTTCAATTACAACAATCCCAGGGTCTTCCATGTAGAAACAAGATTTGTGTGTGTGTGTGTGTGTGTGTGTGTTTGGGGTGGGGGAGGTTGTTGAAGTAATGGCCAGCAGTGAAGAGTCAGTTTACAAACTTACGTTCCTCCAAATCCTCCAAGAAGTTCAGAGCTGATAGGGTGAAAGGGTAGCTCACAAATTGCAACCTTGCAAACAATTTCAAAAATGGTTAGTCTGGAATTGAAATTCAAATGTTGAAACTGGTTAAGGGAATCTTAATGCATAAAACAGACATTGAAGTATACCAATTCCATAAAAAGAATTCCAAACCAGAAATATCAAAGGATGAATTCTCGCTGACTGTTAAAATGATTAACTTTTTGAACACAACAATTTCATGCGGCAGTGCCTCCAACAAAAGGTCAAAAGAGAAGACATTAATAAATCAATTAAGAAATCGAAGTTCATAAAGATGAATCATTGGTCGGTCTTCAATAATATAAATCAGCGGGCCGTCCAATTAAATGAAACACCACCATGAATCTAGAGAGTTACTCAATGGAGTAAATAGAACCAAGAACGAAGAAAAAAACAAGTCATTTAGTATTACGATAAAGTAAAACATGCACCTGGTAGCAGTAAATACATGACATACAAAAAGAGACCCAGAGTCCAATTTGTATTTTCTGATTTTATTTCCATCTTACTTCTGTGGCCTGTGTGAGTAGCCCTTTTTTATTCAATTTATAGTTTTTTGAATTTACCTTAGCTCCGAATCCAGCTGAAAATCTAGCAGCACGGACACCACCACTGCCGCCGCCAATAACAAACAGATCAAAATCATATTGCACCCCATCATCAGTAGAGCTGCTCAGCTCGCCATCAATAAGCATCTTCCTCGACATGATTACAAACTTATAAAGCTGATAGCACACCAAACAAAAGGAAATTTCATTTTCGGTAACAAATGGTTGATCAATACTAGCCAAATGTAATCTAGAAATTAACAAAAACAATAGAGTTAAATTCGATAAGAAATTCATTACAATACTCAAAACTACATGATCTGACTTGCCAATCAACAGCTAAAAAAGTTTAGTTACATATGGAAGGAATCGAAGGAATTCGTACTCAAGAAAATAAGATCAAAAGGCTTCGAGATTGAAATTTTCACCTAAAGAACTCGAATTTTGGGGGTAATTTGTTGTCAGATCTAAGATTTAAGGTCTTCAAACGCGAAGTACTTGATGAATAAACTGCCACGACAGAATTTTTTCTGAACTATGAAGTGAGACAGATCTTTTTATGAAGCCTTGATCATTCAGTACACGATTACAACAAGCACGCACAGGTAAGGGACCAGAAGGAGGGAAAGTCGAACTTCTCTTCTGAAATTCTCTCGTGGATTCCCGGCATTCACACCAATCAAAAGACCCCGTATACTCAGGACTTGATCGTCTCCAGTCTGTCCAGTCGTCCAGCCTTGGACTGGACAGACTGGATTAAAAGGACAGGTATACTAATACATGGGGGACGTGTCTTTTAAATCCAATCCGTCCATCTACGACTGAACAGACTGAAAACGATCTTTTTTCGTATATTCAAGATGGAAGTTTTTTTTTTGGTAAAAAAATAAAAACATGAAAAATTACCCATGTTGTAAAGTATTTATTAATTATTAGGGTTCCTTATAAATAATAAATCTTCGAATCCAGTTGAATCATGGGATGATTGATGTGTCATGAATTTTTTTAAAGGAAAAAAAATCAGATCAGGTTGGTTCGTCCGGTCCAATCCATGGCCAAGGCCTAATCCACATATATGACCAAGAGCTGGACCAACCAATCAATCCGATACAGATTCTTTAGAACCATAACAGTTTTAAGGAATTTCCGTCGTATCGGATATTTCAGTGCATTGTAAGAATTTACTATTTTTATTATACCAATTCAGGCATCCCATCATGATGAAAGGACAAACAAAGGAGGAGACGAGGATGAGTGGGGGACGTTGTCCTTCTTGAATGGTGGATCCCACCCACGTTGATTGGAAAGTCTGAAAACGTTGATTCGGGACCGCCGGGGCACTAACCTCCTTCTGGGGAAATGTTCCCACGCTGCATGGGCGGCTCTGGCCAGTTGGGGGTTGCATTTGTGATTTTTGTTTGAAAAAATTTTATCTACGTCTCATCAAGGATTGTTAACATCATCTACATTTACAAGATTATGGAAACATCACTTAGGTCCACTTAACTGACGGAAATCACTAAAATTGTTGAAATACAGTTTTACCCCTCATATTATAAATTAAAAATTTTAAAAATTATATTGTTTTTTCACCGATTTCCCCTATCTTCTTCTTCCTCTCATTTCCCTTCTCTTCTTCTTCCTCACATTCTGATAGATAGAATTCTGGTCATACCAAACTTTGGGTGGTCTACTTCCTCACATTCTGATAGATAGAATTCTGATCGATTGAATAAATAGAACCAGATCCTTCTTCGTCGTTCATTTTCTTGTGCAAACCCTTAACCCATTCTCCTTTCATCAAAGCATGAAGACGTTGGTGTTCAGTGATGGCATCCACGCACTCCCGTATAAGGGGATTGAGAAATTTTGTCAGGAGGCGAGCGCATTTCCAAAAAGGAAACTTTGACATAGAAGCATCGATAGCTTGTACAAGAGTAGCGCGTAGCTGATGAAGCATTCCATCTTCATCGAGCTTAAATGCCAGTTGCCATTCTTTAGACCCATCAATTGGAGACACTGTGGTAGAAACCGCAGTACTTGGTGACCCACTTCCTACTTGATTGACGGTAATTGTAATACCAAGTCTGATAGCTGATTGCATCATCTGGGTATGACTGGTTTCAATCTTGTTAAGTAATGGATTCAAAGAAGATCGAAGAAAACCATTGTCCGAGGCGGTCCCACCACGCTCAATATGAGGGTAGGTGCCCAAATTCGAATAGCTTCAATTGACTCTTCCATTGACATAGGCACGGGAAGGTCGCCTTCTCCTTTCTTTGGGGGAGTCCCGAACTTCGAGAACCCGCATCGTGGCTCGGATCACCGGATCCTTCTTCGCCTTCCCGTAACGCAACGGAACAGGAGGATCGATCTGAAGCATCTCGTACACAACCGACTTCATCAGCTCCATCTGCTCCATACCACTCATCGTCACTGTCCCACCGTTGGATTGAACGACCGTTTTCTCCCCTTCTTCTCTCTGGATCCCCATTTTCTCCCCTTCACCCAGGATCTTACCCGATGCATTGTAGAAGAAATTGTAGAGCTTCTTGTAGCTGCCCTTGACGAGGAATGGAGGAAGCTCCCCTAATTTGTTGGAGCCATGCCGCCTCCCCTAATTTTCCCCCAAACCAGCCCCCGCCTTATGAATCGACTATGGAGAAAGAGGAAGACCGAAAGGAAGAAGAAGAAGAAGGGTAAAATGGTATTTTATTTTTACTCTAAGGGGCGGATTGTCCATGGGAAATTTTATTTCAACCGACGCCGCATCTAACGGAATCAACTGACGGAGTGGACTTCTTTGATTACCACAACCAAAGTTTTGGGACCTAGGTGATGTTTCTGCATTCTTGTGGGTGTAGATGATGTTAACAATCTTTGATGGGATGTAGATGAAATTTTTTATTTTTGTTTTTTTTTTTTTGTTTTTGTGGGTAAAGGTTGCATCTGTGAATTGAATCATCTGATACGTCATGGCCTTTTAGGCCGCGTTTGGCTGGCGGGTTAATTGTTGGGATTTAAAGGGGGAATGTAAAACAGGTTTTAAAAAAATAAAGGTGTTAAAGAGGTGTATTTCAAAATGTTTATTAAAATTATATATAGAAAGGCCACATATAAAGTGTCTTACTTTATATATATATATATATATATATATATATATATATATATATATATATATATATATATATATATATTTATATTTATTTATTTATTTATTTATTTATTTATTTTTATTTTTTTTTAATTTTATTTTTATTTTTTTTGGTCTTGTTAGCCTTCCTGGCTCGACATATTTTCTATTTAGGGTTCCTTTTGTCTGTTAGGAAAGATATAATGATTGAGAATCTTGACACCGATAAGATACAATAATACAGAGTTGAGTCCTTTGACTTGAAGCATAAAAATTATATTTCCAATATCAAGAAAAGGATTATAATATTAGTCATCATTTAAATATTACCTATGTTTACCATTCTATTTTGTTAATTATCAATGTGATTTCTTTTTGGGACACATAAAATTGATTTCCTATGGTATGCTTTGGTTTATGGTTAAGAGAATGGCTCTCTTGCCATATATCTAATGGTCAAATCGTACAATTGTTCGCAGTGAATAGATTCATTTTCTCTCACTATTTTATCTTCAATTACTTACAATTATGTTTTTACATTTTCATTTGGGTCCATTACTTGTAAACATTTTTATTGCATTACATCAATTTGTTATTAAAGTCAAAGTATTTGTTTTTATCCCTGATGCCGCATAGGACGAGATGGGTCTTGAGCTCGCTGGAATTGCCTACACAGGAAAAGAGAAAGATAATGTGAATGGCAGGGCCTGAACACCCCGAAGCCAGTCCGATGCCTAAGTCAGTCCGGTGAAACAAACAGTATGGGACAGACACAAGGGTGGTTGCCCTTTTTTATCAAACAAGGGAATTCAAATAGTTGTCTTAGCTCAAAACTTGGAGGGATGAGGATGTGAATGAATTTCTGGTCCAGATGTGATGTGTTCGGATCTGTCTTGATATCTTGTTTAGATCTCCAATATATAACCCCTGAATGGGAACGATGGGATATTTGTGTTAGATTTATGTGGATTTAATTAATTACCTAAACTAGTTATTTAGTAGGAGTCCAATGAATACGGTAGAATCAATTTTGTTTGGTTCGTCACATAGAATGAGATAGGTTTGATAACCTTAATTATATTGTGGAAAGGATTTTAGGGTTACAAAAGTATTCTATAAATATTGGATTAGAGTCCCCACAATCACAGTCAGTTAAGTTCTCTCTGCGCCCATTAACAAGAGGCATCAGGATATCCTTTGGAGGCTGTGGAAGACTGTAGCCGAGGGATTTCGATCAAAGCTTAGAGAGTTATAGAGCTTATGGGAATCGATCTCTTCAAACAGGTATGTCTTTATAATTCATAGTTAATGACTTCTCTATTGTATTCTATGGTAACTGTATGGATTGGTAATGGATTTGATTGAAACCTTAAACACATAATATTCTACCAGTTGATATCAGAGCAAACCATACAGACTTAGAATCAATGAGAATTGATTATAAAGGCTGGTAATGTATGATTAAATTGAAAGAGAAAATTTTCTCAAGTTTTAGATTGAATCTCGATCAGATCTGTCAGAGTTTTTCACCGACGAAAATTTTTTCAACTGGCAAAATAGGTTAAGCAACATATCATTGGAAAGCTCTCGACGAGAGGAGTCGGTGATATAAAAATCACTGACGCCGACCATCTGACGCTCTGAAACTAGCTGGCCATAGCCGTGAGTGGATCTCACTCGCGGGGTAGAATTAAAAAAAAAAAAAAAAATTTGGTCTGAAGGAGTTGACCCGATCATCGCCGGGTCAACTCGGTAACCCTAACTGGTTGCCCAGTTTTTGGACTGGCCTGGCTCGGCCTGGTATGACCAGGGGGTTGACTCACCCCCGCACGTGCGGTATGCATGCGTGTAATGATCCGACTGAAGAACTTGCATACCTAACCTTGTGGGTCAACCAGGGAAGCCGGGCGTCTGACCCGATGGACCGACCAGGAAACCTGACATTTTGACCTGAGACCCCGAATTATTGAACCAGGTTGGCCTAGAGGTCGGACCAGACCGACTCGTTGGCTCGTTTTGGTCAGGCCATGTGGTTCAGTCTGAACCAAAGGACATAATTAAAAAAAAAGAAAAGGGGATTTACATATTCGGTTCGATTCAAGCCAATCCTGGGCAGACCGAGCTGACCGAATTGACCCAGATTGACCCTGACAGGCTTATACGGGCTTGTTTGGTTTATGTTTTTAACGAAAGGACATTAAACTGTGATTCTGGAAGCTAGGATGGTCAGATTGACTTCTGAGTTGTTCCATTTGACTCCATTTTTTATGATCTTCAATCTGATATACATTTTGGTACATTTTTGTGCATTGAAAAATGTATTATAATGAAAAAATATCCTATGAAACTTAATTTGCAGTGTTTTTATTGATTTTTTTTTTAAGTTCTTGTACCAAATTGATTGATTGAGCTAATGTGCACGTTTATATGAATGTTTAGACTTGTACAGTTGTATTTTAAAGCATTCATAGTTAAATAAATATCTCACATGAACTGCAGATTGGGATTTGTTCATATCATGGTAGAACTTGGTGTGACCACCAAAGTGGTAATCTTGTTTTATTATGATGTGTTCAAATTCAAGGGTCTGTATTTGTAAATGCTTCAGTTTGACGGTGTTCACCCAAATGTGACATTGTCCAAGTTTATTCAAATTAAGATTTGTAGCTATTGTGTACAGATTTTATGGTGACCACCAAAGTGGCACACTTAGACTCTATTATAATATGTTCAAATCTAATATTTATGTATTTACAAGCTATAGTAAGAAAATATAATGTTTACCTAAAAGTGACACTGACATAAATTTTCACTTTTATGGATGCAGCAAAGAACGACACTGTCCACCCAAAGGTGGCGTTGTCTAAGATTATAAAGAATGACACTGTCCACTCAAAGGTGGCGTTATCAAAGAATATAAAGAACTCATGCACATGATTGAAGGATTTTGACTTTAGGGGGTTTTATCCACCCAAAGGTGGTGAAATCTTCGAGAGTCGTTATCTCTTCGCAGTTATTGCACAGGTATTGAGAGGACTAGTGTCACACCCCAATTCTGAACCAACCAGAACGGTGTGAGTAAATCGTCACTGAACCAACGGTTCACACTAGGATCTTCTCTTGTTCGGTAAACCGTCGCGCTCATGAATCGGTAAACCATTTGTTCTTCTCTTGTGATTTTTCTCTTACTATCTGGAAATCTTGTATTTCCCTGTCGACAAATCATTGTAACATCCCCCCATTCTCTGAGCTGGTGAATACGGCTAGTTGGGTGGCTTGTAACTTAAAGACTATTGGGAAAGTTCTTTTCTGCTCCTCGATATATCATATCTGGAGGGAAAGGAACAAGAGGAAATTTGCTCGTCAACAAAGGACTGCTGCGACCCTTGCTCAAGTGATAATCAATGAAGCTCATGATATAATGCAAGCAAATCTCAAGTGCTCTTCCTCTAGCCATGCCGGAGGCCTGATCCTTGAAAACTGGGATTTTAAAGTTAATTAAAGGAGTTTGTGTTAGGTAGAGTGTTCTATAATCTGCCTCCCGGTGTGCGCTTTGTTTTTTTTGCTTGTGGTCTTAGTTTTTGTCCTTTCTCTTGGTTCGGCCCTTAGTGGCTTGTAAGGTTCTCTTGTGGGGTAGTAAAATTTCTAATGATCTCCCCCCCCCCCCACACTAGGATCTCAATAAGACCGTGTCCACTCATACAAACCATTGCACATAACCACAATCAGAATATAATAAATACAGCAGAAGTCTTTAAATAAATGAACTGAGTATTCTATTGATAAATTTAAATAAGTATTCAATTATTCCAATTCCAAACGTAATTAAATATCTTTACATCACCTTAAAAATAACTGAAACAAAATAAAATAAAATCAAAGGTACACGCAGAAAGGGCACTCGCATGAAGCGTCATGCTCGTCCTCTCCTGTCTGCCACGTCCGTAGGCAACACCTCCATACGTCGGAGCGTTCATATAGTCGTCCACCGTGTAACTTCGCATCAACATCTAAAAACAGTATATATACAAAGGGTGAGCTCACAACTTAGCTCAGTAAGACAATCAGACAGTGTATCAATATTATATGCATGAGTAATAATCATTTTATGCTGTGGTCTGGTTTAAGTTTGCAATGTACTATAGAAAGGGTTGGCGGCCACCGCACCTCTATACAAGAGTGTGTAGCATCGCACAGTAGATCACACCGCTGTCAACCCACATGCACCCATCATGGAATAGAGATAGAGCTAAGGCATCCACTACCTCCCTGATACTCTACCCATACCAATACATAAGCCCCATACTGGCTAGGGCTTGCAAACTGGGCTCGCAACTAACCAATTCTATATGTCATCACTGTAGGCTCTATCCTAGCACAGCTCCCTACGACATAGAGATAGAGCTAGAGCGTGGTGGCCAGGCCAGAGACCACAGTGCCACGACCTCCCTCTGATACCCTACCCACACCAAGCATACTAAGATAGAACAATACGTAAGTAGACTCTATCCCAACATCACTCCCTACGGTATAGAGATAGAGCTAGAGCGTGGTGGCCAGGCCGGAGACCACAGTGCCACAACCTCCCCCTGATACCCTACCCGCACCAAGTATGCTAAGATAGAATACTACAAAAAGGTGCCAGTGTGAGGAATGATCCCAGATCCAAGGCCCTTCCCATTCTACACACCAACGAAAACAATCACATGTCTAGCAATCACATCCTAGCATAGCGAGTATGCATGAACAATAATAATAGCTGAAAGTAAAGGATGGCATGCAATATGTACAAACAGCAATCCACATATTCATTGTTATTTACAACAGTTTATTGTCCATTAATTATTAGGGTTTAGGTCTGATTCCCTTACCTGACACTCGTTCGATACTCGTTCGATAGCTTGCTCCACGTCGCAAGATCCAAACGTGCTATCACAAAGTCCTACATAATATTAGGGTTCAATTAGAATAGTTTCTTAGGGTTTACGTTGGTCGGAACCAACAAGGTTACAAAATACACCTCACAGAGCTGACCAGTCGCAGGTACCGATCGCAGCTCTGTGGGGGAAAACTGGCGACCGGTATGGTCAGCCGATCCCCATAGGCTACTCCCCGAGAGATATCGGTCGCAGTACCGGTCGCATGACCTGCGACCGGTATGTCTCCGGAAGACCATACACTTGGTTTTTCGACTGCCGTCGATCATTCTCTATTGATTCCAGGGTTCCCCCTACACATTCTAAGTCTGAGCTTTGAGTTAGAGTTGTTTCCAACTCCACTCAAGTCTAGTTTTGATGGTATTCATCATAGAACTCGAATATAGGGTTTATCGATTAAATTAGGGTTTAACGACAAAGTAGGTTTTAGGTCAATACTTGCTTTGCATGGTATTGATCCAAACAACCCAACCATCCTAGAGTCATAATGTGAGAGGAAGGGTTTAAACACTTACCGTCGACTGGCGTAAGGTGTGCATCGTCGAACGACAACGACGGCTCTTCCTTCTTCTTCCTAGCTCCTTCTCCTTCTCCAATCTCCAATCTCCTTCTCCTCTCTAGGGTTTGTGAGGATCAATGGAAGAGATTTTAGGAGGTTTAGAGGGATTTAAATAGGCTAGAAATTAGGTTTAGGAAGCCTCCTAGGATTAGGAAAGTCAATCGGTTTGAAATCTAGAAAGTGGGACCCACAAAGATTTGTTTCCGGATCTAAGTGGTCTGTTGTGCAGACCATATCGGTCGACCGGCACCATCAACCGGTACCATCAACCGATATGAGTAAATCATACTTATTTGGTCTATTTTTGGTCTGATTTCGTACCTGATTGTCATCCGCTCGTCCCGTCTGGCCCGGTGATGATCGGAAGACCTGTTACGACATGAAATCAAGGTTTAGATCGGGTTCATGGAGTGCGGGTCTTACAACTAGTACACATATTTTCCCAAAGGATGTATATATAGTTCGATTGACTTTTTAAAGATATAAATCAGCTTGCACATGTTATGTATATATATTTTTGCTAGTTAATTTTATTTGGTATTAATTGTAGACTTGTAATTATTTACATTGTAATATAGTTATAGATGTATAATGATTAAATACCTCAAGATGTCTGTCATTGGCAGTCAGTTCTATCAATTGGCACGGAAATTGAAAACTAATCTAGAACTATTTAACCTAGATGTACTCAACAGAAAATTGTATTTTGGTTCTTAGGGCGTTTAGTCTCTAAGATGAAGTGAGACAATGTTCAAATGAGGAACATTGAAAAAGGATATTCCCTTTGAAATTCGAAGAAATGTTTGATATTTTAAGAAGGGACGGAGATATGTTTTATTACTCAAGTCCATCAGTACCAGTTTTTGATGATAAGAGATAGTATTGAGGTGTGAGAAAGTACAAGATAGAGCTGTTAACTATTAATGATAAGCTCAAAGATAAGTAAACATTTGTAGGTGATTCATTAACCTATGTAGGTGATACTTTAGATTTTTACTTATTCATAAGAACTGTATAATCAGATCCTGGTGACTTATAGTACTCAAAAATATAGTGAACCCTAAAATGAAAGAACTAAGGATAGAAGTTCAAAGAAAAAGAAAAAAAATATAAATATCAATGTTATAGTGCATAATATATATTCAGACAAAGGTAAGTTACGAAAGGGATAAAGAAACCCACAGAAAGAAAAATATTTTTTCATGGAATAGTCAGAAACTTTATGATAAAGAATTAGACATTAAGAAACTGCAAGACAAAATAGATATAAGTGGAATGAAATTCTTGTAGTGTGACCTAGAAGGGACATGTAAGGAAAAATTTATAAAGCTGAACAGACTTAAGTGAAAAAAGAATAAGGATTATGAAACTTCTAAGCAAGAAGGTGCAGTAGATTGAACACTTAAGCATTAATCGTAGTCTGAACCCATAGGAGTACCAAAATCTTTAATTTATTCTTTTTAGATTATCTATCTTTAGAAGTTAAACTGTATATTGTTATCTTCTGCCCTGGTCATAAGGGTTTAGGACTGTTTTCCAAAGAAAGATTGAAAAGAATAACATGCTAAAACCCTTTATTTCAAAGTTCATAACATGTATATATGTGATAATTAAATAAAAGGAAAGATGACAAGATTAAAGTAAATGAAAGTTATTAGCAACACGGATTTATTGAACTTGGTAGACATTAAGATTTCATCTAGGACTGAAATCTAAGTAAATGAAAGTTAGTCAGTTCCAATGTAAGTTATCTTATTTGGGAATGTAGAGTTGACATGATTTCATTACACTGGTGGGAGAGTGATTATTTTAAGACATTGATCCGAAGGATACAACAAGAAACTTAAAGCTTGATGAAACCACATGAAAATGACTGTAGAACAACCAGTTGAGATAATGGAAATGTTATCAGAGTGTAATAAAATAATTATAGAAATATTTATTAAGATCGATGCTTCAGCCATAGTAGCAGAGCCAGATGAGACAATGAAGAGATATACTAGACCATGTAGATCTGTGATTTCATCCAATCACATATTGTACTTGAAAATAGATATATTTTGGTGTTAGGCAAAATAAAGATTCCAATGATTTTGAGCAAGTTATCAGTAGTAAAATTACTCTTGAATATTTAATGGTCATAAAAGATATATTGTTGTCTATGAACAATAACGAAATTTTAGATTTTATGCTTTTGTCAATGGGCGGTGTACTCATAGGCTTAAAATGTGTATACAAAGAAATGAATGATTCTAGTGGGAGAATTGATTGCTACAAAATAAGACTTGTAGCGAAGTAGAATCACACAAAGAGAAGTATTGATTTTAAATCTTTGAGATTTTAGTTATGTAATTTATTTTAAAGTTGCATCAGATAGATGTAAAGATCATTTTGATCAAAGAAAATCTAGAAGAAGATATTTATATGTTATAATCATAAGATTTTGTGGTAAGGATAAAGAAGATATATTTTATAGACTTATAATATCAATCTGTGGATCAAACAAGTATCCAGGTAATGGTATGACAGGATTGTATTTTCTTTCAACTTGGTAGAGATTCTCATTGATCATTATGTATATCTAGAGGTCAGTGGGAATAGATTCACTTCCTTATCATGTATGTTGATGATTCATGTATTGAGTAAACCTCTGTTGTGGCTGACAGAAGATTGTATACCATATATTGAGATGCATTATCCCCTATTGTTCGCATTGGAAGCTTAATGGATGTTTCAAAACTAGTGACGTTTTAGTGTGTTGGATTCTATGGCCACACTGGTTGACGGTGGTTTTGTAATTAATATAGTCCAAATGGGAGATTGTTAGATTTATGTGGGCTTAATTAATTACCTAAATCAGTTATTCAGTAGGAGTCCAAGTAACACGATATAACCGGTTTGGTTTGGTTCGTCACATGGTATAAGATAGGTTTGGTAACCCTAATTCTATTGTGGGAAGGATTTTAGGGTTACAACAGTATTCTATAAATACTGGGTTAGAGTCCCTACAGTCACAATCAGTTAAGTTCTCTCTACGTCCATTAGCAAGAGGCATCTAGATATCCTCTGGAGGTTGTGGAAGACTGTAGCCGATGAATTTTGATCAAAGCTTAGAGCGTCGTGGAGCTTATGGGAATCGATCTCTTCCAACATGTATGTCTTTATGATTCATAGTTAATGGCTTCTCTATTGTATTCTATGGTAACTGTATGGATTACTAATGAGTTTGGTTGAAACCCTAAACACATAATATTCTAACAGTTTGTCATGCGTCCCAATTGAGGAATGCAGGATCTGCTTGAGGATGGACTGTCTGTCTGGCTAGAGTGGTGGTAGGTGAGCCCACGATGACATGGTAGGCATGGGCTGATGTGCTGGAAGATTCATGCAATCTAACTTTTGATATATGAGAGAGATTTTTCCTTTAATTACACAAACTGATAGACATGATGTGGATTTAATGTGCATGGTTCGCATTTAATGCGTATAGCTAGCGTGTATTTCTCTCGATTAATCCCATACTGCTCTGACCGTTGGATTATCCATGTAAACGCCATGTGGTTGATGGATATCTTCGGATGTGTGTAGAATAAATCCATTGTGCGTTAGTCTAAGGCATATGTAAAACATGGGGCAATATGGTAATATTGCGTGATCTTGACTTCTTGAGCCTCGAACATGCAAATATATCCACAGCGATGGTTTCCACGTGTCATGAGCAAGGTGCTTCGTCTTTTTGGTGCCTCGGAAGTCTGTTCACAGCCTAGCTTGGGCATAGACCCTTAGGCTTCTCTTCATGGTATTTCATCTAGGCAATACACGTGTCTTGTATCTGGCGGTGGGTGTCATCCTCATGTCAATCCCTTTCAATTGCCTAACATTTTTTTAGTAAGGATTTGATTGTTGCAATCGTTTTTTGGGGGATAGAACAGAAAAGTTGTGTAGTTTGCGGCTAGCACCTTGTTTCTTTACAGGGCCTCTCATTGGCAATTACAATTGTTGGGTTGTATTCTTCTAAGCTTTGAAATTGTGAGAGGGCTGAAGATTTACCATAAAAACCAACCAATTGCTAATGTGGAGAGATTTCCTGCAAGCATCCCAAGTAAGCAACCATCCTATTACTTCACTTAGGTCTTGTTGCTTCTCAACAACAAACCTCAGTTTGGGAATCAGCTTGAGAAAGATAAGATAATGGGGTGGAAAACCAATTGTTGAGACTTAGAGACTCACATTGGGTATGCCCTTTTTAGAGTTGAGACTTAGAAACTCACGTTGCATTGAGATTATGAAAAAATGTGAGTTATGCATGAGAAAGAGCTTTTGGAATGCCTTGATCATATAAAATATTAAACAGGAAGGGTCAAGACCCAACCTTTACATATAGATCTTTCTTGGTTAAATTTCAGCTATCACCCAAAATACTTTCAAAACATCACCTACCACCCACAACTTTCAAAAAACATCAGCTACCACCCAAATGTTTACCACCGTTAATCAAATAGATCAACTCCGTTAAATGAATCCGTTAGTTGCTGATGTCATCTAAAATCATTTCTAAAATAGACAATAATACCCTTAAGAAAATATTTAAAGACAGTTTTACCCTCGTTCACTTAATTCACCATGTACCCCAATTGTAGTTTGGAATCCCGATTAGAATGGAAGAAAGGAAGAAACCCTTTCTTCTTCGATTGTGTTTGCCCACCATCTTCGCCGACGACGACGCAACTCTTTTTCTTCCTCGACGACAATGCAACGCTTGTTGTAAACTCCCGACGACGACGACAGATTGAAGCCGGATTTGAAGGTCTTGTGTTCTTCGTCACATCTGCGTTCTAAAATCCAGAGAGAAAGATAACACAGAAGATATGAAAGAAAAACATCAGCTATATTGATGATGAAAGGATATAGTAGCTGTAATAACGAACAACATTGAGAAATTTTTTATTTCACAGCTGTAAAAAACAGCGTGGGAAGGGAATACAAAAGTTGGATCATCCCATATTTACATTCACTTCCATTCCGATCTTAGCGTTTTCTTTCTTTTTTTTTCCAGAAAAAAATAAAGGAGCAAGAACTTTAAATGGAAATAAAAATTTTAGGAACCGGCGACGCTTCCAAAAATCTGGTTTCGAGCAACTTTAGATAGAGGAGTCAGAATCGCTATGGGCTCCATTAACGCCACCAGCAAAAGCAGCCTGGAAATCAACAGTAGCAGTGACCACTGGGTCGAAACTCAGATGGTGATGATTCATGTTCTTGTTTTCCGATCTTACGAACGGATAAAAAAAGAAAAATGGGTGCACGGTCGGCAAAACCCCAAATTGCTGATGATGGGGATGAGGATGGTGATGGAAGGAGGATCTCATGGCGAATCCTCCACTAGAACCAACACAAGAGCCGCCACCACTACCACCACAAAGATCGAGGGCCAAAGGAGGTGCTAGAGAAAACCCTTTTCTGCTAGAAGACTCAACGGTGCTGCTTTGATTAGGGCTCTGCTGATTGTTGGTGTTATTGTTAATCTTAGAAGTTAAAGGGAAATTAGTCTTGACTTTAGAACCTGGGTGTTAGCTCGGTCCACAACTGCAAAAGAGGGGAGAACGATGAAGGTAAAGAAAGAAGGGAGAATGAAAAAGGGTAAAAATGTCTATTTTAAAATCGATTTAGATGACATCAGCAACTAACGGATTCATTTAATGGAGTGGATCTATTTGATTAACGGTGGTAAACATTTGGGTGGTAGCTGATGTTTTTTGAAAATTGTGGGTGGTAGGTGATGTTTTAAAACTATTTTGGGTGGTAGGTGAAATTTATCCATCTTTTTTAGATCATATTATTGGGTGTTGATCCTTTTTTCGATGACCCATCTAAGATAGTTTAATAAAAAAAGAGTTAGCATTAATAACTTTAAGTATAAAAAAATTTGAAAAGTTTGATCATTGACAAGGCTTTCGTGGAGAGGCAGTTCTGAACCACGAGTTAGTTCCCCTCAAAGCCTTCTTCTGAATTTGCCAACTAGTGCTTATGAAAGCAGGTCAGTCATCAACAAATCAAGCGCTAGAAACAATAGGTCGCTTGCGATCCGAAGGTAGCCGATAGGTTGCCGAAGGATTGCAAGCAACCTCACCATTTGCGATAGGTGAGGTAGCGCTAGCCAGGTTGTCAAAGACAAGGTAAGCAAGAAGTCACTAAGGGCGAAGCGGGTTACTTTTATCTGCTCTCCACCAGGAGAGGGTGGTCGAGGGTGGTCATAGATCAGGAAAGAAGGCTCTGAAAGACCTATCCGTCAGGAGAAGGAGGAGTTAGTCTTCTTTGAAGATTAAGGCGCATTTGCGGACAATTATGTCATTCAGAAGAAGTCTTCTACAGAGGGAAAACTTGTTACGAGTAAGTAAAGAGGCAGCGGCAGCTCCAGAGATTCGTGTCCCCCCACACGAGTGGAGCCTTCGGAACTTGACTCCACAGGGGATAAAGGATTGAAAGTAACGGATAGAAGGTTTGCACCCACACCGGCACGCCTTGAATCACTCACAGTCTATACTATGTCGCGAGTTTAGCTAATATATGGTTTTTGCTCCTAAAGTTGCTCGTAGATCAGCCTTGCCTGATCTCTTTCTCCTCCTGGATACCTAGATAAGTTACGTGCTTATTGGGACCTACAAGAAGCTAAGTTTCTTTGCTTTCTTTCGTCATAGTAGGTGGAAAAAGAAAGAGTCAAAGCAGCAGACCAGTAGTAACATTATCCACCTTTACAGACATTTATGAAGAAGGTTCCGTTTAACACATCTTGGCTAAGCAGGAAGGGCAGGAACCGAAGGTCTTTGTCGGTTGAAGGTGCTCTCTTCTCATTCAAAACCATTTAGTTTAGTATGCTTGTATTAAACACAATTGGGCTTGGGTGGAATTATCTGGTCTCTCATTCTTTTCCTACTTTTACATGCTTACTTTTTTTTTTTTCAATAAATTATGTATATTTGTAGTTACTTTTGTCTTTGTTTTTTGATTTGTTCCGTAGTTATTGTCGTTGAATCTAAATCAATTGTCTAATCTTACTAGAAGGGAAATGGCCTTGAATTTGTGAAATTAGTATTACATTACAGAGATTTAGTGAAGACCTTAATTGATGTGGATTATGATTTGTCTAACTTCATGGACATACATGAAGTGTCACAACAAAATTCAAGATCTCACTTGATAGCAAGGTTACACTATAGCACATGACAATATTTAATTGTAAGAAAATTATTGTAAATGATAAAAACATAATGGATATGTTACCAAGTGAAAGTTGGCAATAGGGTGATCCATATTTATTCATATTACATGCCTATTGAGGTTGTAGGATCTTCTCAGCTAACATGGCCTACAATACCTACAGAATCCTTTATGAAGTGGCTACAGATGAAGAAGGAAGTGATAAAGAATATCATATATACAATTTTTTTTTTTTTGGTAAATAACATGTATACAATTGTTGCTTCCACTGTTAGATGTGAATAGATGTACTGTAATACCATATGTAATACCAAACTTTTATTCCTTTTCTGATGGATGCCTTGATGCATGATCAGATATAAACATGGCCGGTGTATAAAATTTGGGTCGAAATAAAAATATAAAGAGTAAATTATAGGTACCATCCTTGTAGTTTACCCTTAAATCTGGTACATCCCAAACCTTTCAAACAATTTCGAAGACACCTCATTTAAATCAAAATAAATTCCAAAAAAACCCACTCCGTTAGTGAATTTTTGTTAACTGACGATAAAATCTAAAAGTTAGAATTTTCATATCTAAAATACCCTTCTGTATATATTAAATGACCATTTTACCCTCATTTAAACCTCTCATTTACCTAAAATCCACTCCGTTAGGGAATTTCCATTAATTTATGGGAGAGGTTTTTGTGCAAATGAGAAGTTTAAATAAGGGTAAAATAGTCCTTTAACTTATACAAGAAGGTATTTTAGGTATTAAAATTATAACTTTTAGCTTTTGTTGTCAGTTAACGAAAATTCACTAACAGAGTGGGTTTTTTTGAAATTTATTTTGATTTAAGAGAGTGTCTTTGAAATTGTTTGAAAGGTTTGGGATGTACCTGCTTTAAGGGATTATTACAAGAGAGATACCTATAATTTATTCAAATATAAAAGTAATAAAAACACTGCTAAGCCTTGTAGGGCCAATCCTGGGCTAAGATATTCCAACCTAACCTCTAGCAGGCCTTGGCATAATGGTTGGGCCAGGGTTTTCATAAACCTTATTCAAGCTTTTCTTGGTGCAATCCTCATCCATTTTTTAAGTCTTTTTAATCTAAATATTAAGAATTACGAAAGTGTAAGTAAAAAAATATAAAAATAAAAAACCATATTGGATGGAAAAGGCAATACTAAAAGACCTTTAGTTTAATTTTGTTTTGAACTGAAATGGGGTTTGGGTTTTCTATAGTTATGCTATCCCTGCACTGCATCCAGGCTATTGAGAGCACATCTATAAATGCACCACCATTGAAATGTGATTTTCTAAGGCTTTTATTATTATTATTATTATTATTATTATTATTATTATTATTATTATTATTATTTATTACAATACCCACCTTTAGGCCATAATATGGAGTTAAGCGCTTAAGGGGAAAGTCATAGAGCTTTGTTTGATTTTTTTTCTTTAATATTTGTTTCAAAGAGATAAAATACAGTGATCTCTGAAGGAAAAAGAAAAGAAACTTCGTCTTTCTTTTGTCCATTGAAAAGTTAAAATAAAAAAAAAAACATATAAAATGTTACACATTAAATTTGACGTCAGAACAACAGAGCCTAATAGTTCCTTATTATGTGTGAATCAAAAAAATACAAGCTTGGATTGGCCGGTAAGGTCCTATCCTAGCCAACTTAAATGTGGTCTAAAGTTAAAAGGAAAATGGACTTCATGTGGTAGTTCAGGTGAGGTACTGAATTTGTATATAAGTAGACTTCAGTTTATTCATATGTAATGTTTCAATCCTTAGTATTTTCTAGGTGGCCATATATAGGTTTTAAAGTCTTAAGGGTGTGTTTGCTATTTATTATTGGAATTCATTATTTCTAACATAGAATGAGAATGACTTGAAAAGTAAGGTTCAATAAATATAATATTATTTTTAGCATAGAATGAGAATGACTTGAAGAGCAAGGTTCAAATAATATAATGGGCTAAACGTAAAGAGTGCGTTCTATAAGAGATAATAGTCTGTAATACATTCTATCATAGAACGAAGTTGCATACCAAGCACTGTTTTTAATTTTTTCACATCATAATGTGTTTTCAAGGAATGTGTACCAAACATGACTAACTTAAGATTAGAGAAAACACAATCAGTATACATGGAAAATATAAAGATATGTATTTGATTGAACAAAATTATAAATTTAACATATGGCATATCAATACCATCTGTAGATACGAATCGTTATATCATTCATCCACATTAACAATATTCATGTGTTTGCTCGGAGATTCCTATCCAAATAGCCCTATTGGAGGAGCTTTTTCCTAATTTTTTTAACTCCAATATATATATTAATGGTGTCAAAGCTGGCCCAAACCGATCAATCAGACTGAGCCACACCAATTTAGTCCAAGTTCGAACTAGATCGGAATGTTATTATTGGTTATGTTTCAGGTTTAGGTATGGCATATTCTACTGGTCTTGGTCTAGTCTGAGCTAGCTCAATAAGAGCCCAGAAAATTAGATCGACGAGTTCAAACCCGATACTGGCTCGAACCAGACCGATAAATACTGAATATTAAAACCCTAGCTGCACTACTTCAGCCTCAATGGATTTCCTACCAGCTTTTCAATTGGACTTGGACCGAATAATATCGATACCAGCCGGATAAGCCAAGCTCGATGAGAAACCGAAACTAGATTAGCCTGATTGCTATTGTTCATAGTGCAGCCCATCCAGCCCGAACTTCTTATCAAGCACGTTTCGGACTGACTCTATAAAACCCAAAACCGACTTGACCCGGACCAAAGACACCCTTAATGTATATGAGAGGGGTGGTTTCGATCTAAGTTTTCAATCAGACGGTGGATGTAACTTCAAGTTCCAACTGATGATTTATTAATTTAGGTGGGACCCATATAGCAGGGAGATATCCTAATAGAAAGACGTTTCGATGAGAAAGGTGCAACCTTGTTTCTTGTGAACGTTGGATTAGAATCACAATAATGTCCAGGGGATTCGATGTGCAGGATCATGTGAATCCTACACTATGGAATCATCACTAGCCTCTATATTAGTACATTAGGGTTTCTTCGCGAGCCCTAAATATAATAGGAAGAGAGCATTCTCACAGATTTTTGCTGGTTCGGAGAGGTCCAACGGTGGCGCTGAACCTCCATCTCTTCGTTGGCAGTAACAGAAATGGTGACTTTCAGGGTGAGCATCTCGCCGATTTTTGAAGTTTCGTTCGTTCTTTCAGTGTTTTTGTTCATTTCTTTGAAAATTTTAGAGATCTAAGGAAATGCATGCAATATTCTAGTTTGAATTTGCTTCAGTTCTCAGAAGAACCAGACTCTTGGCCTTATCTGATTCCTCTGAAATGGTGCAACGTTTGATTTTCTTTTCGTCCAGTTTCACCAGTATCAGGTGGTGGGAAGGGCTCTCCCTTCTGCATCAGACGAGCATCCGAAGATTTATAGGATGAAATTATGGGCAACCAACGAGGTTCGTGCCAAATCGAAGTTCTGGTAAGTCCAAATTTTAAAGTAATTTCTTTTGGTCGCACGTCGAAATTTGTTTCTTTGATGTTACAGTTTTGTGAATCTCTACTGTAATTGTATTGATCGTTCTTTTCTTATCGTCTTACTATGTAGGTATTTCTTGAGGAAGCTCAAGAAGGTCAAAAAGAGCAACGGACAAGTCCTTGCCATCAACGAGGTAAATGCCTTCCCCATCCTTATAGTTACCAAACACATGTGGGAGCTTTAGTTCACTTAGATGTTTCTTTGACATTGTTTCATCATATTTTAATTCAGGGAGTTGCCCTAAATCATTAAATATAAACAGAAAAACTAATTCAATGAATCCAAAATTTGGATCTGTCAGCCTCAAATTTTTGGTTTGTAGATTTTAATTATGCATTATGCGTGTTGTGGTGGTAATAGCTCAAACTTCTGGCTCTTGTTTACTCTTTCATAAAAAAAAAATTGTATACTTATCATATGCTACTTTTTTTTTCTTTAAATCTTTTTCTCTATCTTGATAGAGTAGCCTGCTTGGATCTTAGAAACACAAGTTGCAACGTTTTTTTCCGATGCAGTTAGTTAGAATTAAATTTTTGACATGTATTTTGAATATGATTTTTAGCTTTTCATGATATTCAGTTTTGGATGTTTTGTGGAAATTAGAGGATCTAGAGTATAATTACACTGGTCAGGGTGTTTGTTCAGTTCTATTCCGCTAGAGTGAGCCATTGATGGACAAAATGAACCCTTCTTACCAAAAGCTCGATGCTACCAGACACTATATTTTCTAGCATTCTAATGACTGGTGTGCATCAATATTAGAGCTTGGCCAGAACATTGGCCTTTGGAAATGCCATTGGATTACAATTTGTCATAAATTTCCTATCTGTTGTATGCTGTTCTTCAGTTATATATCAGGTTTGTTGCAAAAGTCATTTGACCCTAATTAACTCAGTGTAAGTAGAAAAGTATATGGCAAAGTATTATTCAGGGTCCAGCTTTGGACTTCGATGTCATTTGATAAAATTGAAAGTGTTGCACGCCCAACTATTCAAGCTTTTATAGATTGTGAGAGGTTGGATGTGTTGGGAATTGGATGTCTTATATTCCATCGCATAAGCTTGTGGGCTAACTTTGAAGGGCTATATGGGTATTTCGGTAAATATACATGTGTAGGGTTATATACTGCAATGGCTCTCTCTGTAACAAGATGAGAGGCATCCATTAATAGTGAAGCAGATGCCATCTCACTGTGGATGTAGGCAGGAAATCCTTGTTGAACAACGTAAATTTTGCTTTGTGTAAAGTTTCTTTTTATTTTGTTTTACTTTTCTACATCTTGTTTGGGGTTCGATATCTACAGGATGTGTTGTGTAAAATTACTCCTTTCAATGGGAGTTGTCTTTTTGCTTAGTTTTTAACTATGAGAAGAGTTATGGGAAACTAGTGGGTTATATTAGAATTACATATCTTAATCAGGGTTCAAAAACTCGGTTTTCGTTGCTGTTTTGGTCTGGCCAAAATTTGAACTTTCAACCGAAATGTCTGAAAAATTTGTAAGATGGTGCATTTTTTGGCCGACACAAGGACTTGACTTGCTTACTGAAATCCAACTGATATGACCAAAATATTGAAATTTTTTCTTTGACTTGGATGTCATCTTGTTTTGAAAAAAACAAAGAAAAAAGGATAGCTGAAATTTAGAAATTAGAACCATGATCTTGTTGTGAACCTGTTTTCCTTGTACCTGTATGCATTGTACATGTATATGTTTTTGGGATCTGATGTCAATTTCTATATGATCCTTGATTTTCTTTCATTTGCATCTTCTAAGAGAACAGACTGCTGTCTGGTAATGGTTCTAAATTGTTTCCAACTGCAGATTTTCGAGAAGTTCCCAACCAAGGTTAAGAATTATGGGATTTGGTTGCGGTACCAAAGCAGAACTGGGTATCACAATATGTACAAGGAGTACCGAGACACCACACTTAATGGTTCCGTTGAGCAGATGTACACCGAGATGGCTTCTCGTCACAGGGTAAGGCATCCATGCATCCAAATTATCAAAACAGCTACAGTCCCGGCTAATCTTTGCAAGAGAGACAGCACAAAGCAGTTCCACAACGCCAAAATCAAGTTCCCCTTGGTATTCAAGAAGGTTAGGCCTCCAACCAGGAAGCTCAAGACCACATATAAGGCGACAAAGCCCAACTTGTTTATGTAATGGGATGGATTCTTGCTCTCCAGAAATTTTGTTTTTGCATTTGAACCGTTACTTATTGCCAGTTTAACTCTTTACTTCGGTTGGACGATATGTTTTCGAGCCATTTGACTCCATATTTTCAATTAGGTAGCTTTTGGTTGGTGCAAAACCTAATGTCATTTGGCTTGCTCTGAAACCTCCACTCTGATTGTGAGAGAGAGAGAGAGAGAGAGAGAGAGGTGTCCGAAGCCTTCGGAGACAAAGTAGAACCCTTCTGCTGGCGGCTTCTGATATGAATTAGAACTAAATGCATTGGACCCATGGTTCAAGTAATTGGTATCGTGGATCCTGAGTTGATACTGATTACTGACAAATTTCATGGATCGGTCTGGACTTTGAATTGGCCGATCCAATCCCCATTAAAGAGCAGCTTCTTCTTCATAACAGAACAGATAGTTCAGTTCGATCCAATCCCCATTAAAGAGCAGCTTCTTCTTCATTAACAGAACAGAGTGTTGGATTTCTACAATACCTGAGTCTTCTTCAGTTCGAACTTCAGTGTTGGATTTCTTCAATACCTGAGTTGGAAATTTGGAAGGAGTGTCATTCTGGATTGCAGTCGAAGAAGCAGCCAACAGATGGCAGATTAAACGGCCAGAAAAAAAAAAAAAGCCGGAGTAGGTGAGTTAACATCGTTTTTTTGAGCTTTGTAGTTTCAGCTTTTTTCGAACTTAGTTTTATTCTCGACTAACCATCATATCTATAAAAAGCTAGGGAAAATTTTCCCCACTTCCCTTGATGTTTACATTTAAATCAACTAGCTTTCAACTTGGTCAATAATGTCAATCACTTCTCATCTTGGCAATAATGTCAACCACTTCTTTTTTTTTGAAAATAAGTATATCAACATCCTATGTCGGTCCGTTAGGTGATGAGACGAATCGTAACTAATGTTTTCAATGGCAATATTACTTTTGAGATTACAAAATGTCATTTTTACCCCTTTGTGTAAAAACTATTTTAAAGTTTTACTTTCATCTCATCTCCTCCAATCTTGTACCCATCACCTCCCTCCTCTTCTCTCTTTGAGTGCCTGCCACAGCTGTTGCTGCCAAGTTCCAATTCCAACAGTGAAAGAGATAAAATTTGATTTTGTTTTTTTTGTTCCTTTCGTTTAATATTATAGGATAGGTGTATTTATAAAACATTGTTACAACCGTATTTTGAATGATTTCAAAATTTACAAGAGCTAAGTATTTCACACTTTGAAGACTCTTTGTTTCAGTTCTTCTTGATTCTCTCCTTGATAGTATGAGCAGTTATCTTTGGCCATGGTTTCTTGAGCATGACATTTGAATTTAAATCTTCGGTATCCTCGGTTGCTTGGGGTGCACTTTTTGAATTTTGAATGGTGGTTGTAAACTTCTGTTCCACTCATGTTATCCTTTACATTCCCGCTCAATCGAAGCGAGCAGTCAACATTGAGATTGTCCCATAGCAAGCAGAACCGTGGTGAAGGCAAACCTTTTGTGAAGATATCGACCAATTGGTCAATACTTGGTACGTAACGTATTTGAAGCTTGCCCGATGCCACTTGCTCTTGAACAAAGTGATAGTCAATCTCTATGTGTTTCATCCGGGCATGCAACAATGGATTAGGAACTAGATAGATAGTACTGATGTTATCATAATAGAGCATCAGAGGTGTTGTTGAGATACCTAGATCCAGTAGAAGTTGCTTAAGCCATAGTAATTCTGCAGAAGCATTTGCTAACCCCTTGTATTTAGCTTTTGTGGAAGAACGAGCAACAATTTGCTGTTTTTTGAACTCCATGAAACTAGTGTATTACCTAGGTAAATACAGTACCCACTGGTTGAATGACGATCCATTGGGCTTCTTGCCTAATCAACATCGGTGTAAGCTCTGAGTGTAAGCATTGAGAATGGCCGAATCAGTATTCCCATAAACACGGTTGCTTTCAGATACCTCAGAATTCTCTCGATTGCTGACCAATGATCTGTAATAGGATTGTGCATGTATTGGCATACCCGATTGACAGAGAATGAGATATCCGGTTTGGTGAGTGTCAAGTACTAGAGCCCCCACTTTGCTTCTGTATAGTGTGACATTTGTAAAACGTTGAGCCTATCCCAAAGGTAGGGTCGATGTGGTGCTGGGAGTAGCCATTGGTTTTGCAGCTTCCATATTGGCCCGATGGAGGAAGTCCAATGTATATTTTGTTTGGCTAGGATGCAGCCCAGCCGAAGATCTACTTCAATTCCCAAGAAGTAATGGAGATTTCCTAGATCTTTGATAGCAAATTTTGTCCCTAGAGCATTGATGAGTGTGGTAATAACAGTTGGACATGTCCCAGTGATGATTATATCATCAACCTAAACAAGCACGTAGATCAGTTATTGGTGCCATGATTGGACAAATAGGGCCATATCCGAGAGAGATGATTTGAATCCTTGGCTGGTGAGAAAAGAGCCTAGTCTGTGTGACCATGCATGTTGGGCTTGTTTTAAGCCGTATAATGCATGTTGCAATTGACAAACATGATCAGGATACGTTGGATCTTGATAACCTTGTGGTTGTGTCATATAGACATTTTCATCTAATGCTCTGTTGAGAAATGCATTCTGCACATCAAGTTGTCGCAACGGCCACCCCCTTGAAACTGCAATGGAGAGCACCGTTCTAATTGTGGTTGTTTAACCACCGCGCTAAATGTGTCAAAGTGGTTGAGACTCTTTCATTGGTAAAATCCTTTAGCCACAAGCCGAGCTTTGTAGCTGGATATTGAGCCATCAGAACGACATTTGATTCATATACCCATTTATTTCCGACCAGATTCATAGATGGGTGTTTAGGTACTAACCGCCATGTCCCATTTTTGAGTAAGGCATTGAACTCTTCACTCATAGCAGCACACCACTTTGGTGAAGGAAGAAGAGGTGGTTGTTGGTGGTAGTAATTTCCTCTACCACGTGATCCACCACGGCCACGGCCAACCCTGTTACCACGGCCTCTATTGTGGTTGTAGTTTGAATTTGAGTAGTTACCTAGTCCTTTTGCTGCAATATTAGCTTCTACAAATGGTAGGTTCAAATGAGAAGTTCTTTGATCTTTGTAGATTTCTTGGCTTAACAGAAGTCTAGTGAAATCATCAAATGACAATAGATCAATTCGGGTGGTTACCGAAGAGTTAAATGAATCACAATCAGCACTGAGTCCGCATAGGATACTTAGAATAATATTCGGTTCCAAAACTGGATGTGCAGCTGCTGCTAGATTATCAACAAGACTTTTAATACGCTGTAAGTATTCGTTCATGGAAAGTGTACATTTCTTCATCTGAGAGAGCTGGTATTTGAGGTGCATGACACGTGCTTGCGACTGAGAAGCATACATACTTTGGCTAATGTATTCCAAGCATCATGAGAGGTATTGACACCTACTATTTGAGCTAACACACCTTCAGTTAGGGACAAAATAATCCAATTGAGGATTATTTGATCCTGCTTTCTCCAATTGTCGTAAGCAAGATTAGGGGTGGTTGCTTCAGCAGTTGTAGAATTAGGAGAGGGAGATAGTGTTTTCGGTAGGGAGAGATAAGTCCCATCGACATAACCATAGAGGTCATGTGCATGGAACAACGACAGAAATTGCGACTTCCATAAGATGTAGTTTGTTCGGTCAAGCTTAACCGGTAACAAAGATGCTATATTTGTTGGAGACAACTAAACTGAAGTAGTAGTAGATGAGGAGTAATTAGCAAAGGCACTCATTGTGGTTGAGATGTTAGTCAAGGACGACTGATACCACGAAAGAGATAAAATTTGATTTTTTTTTTCTTTCCTTATCATTTATGCGTTAGGATAGGTGTATTTATAAAACATTGTTACAATTGTATTTTGAATGATTTCAAAATTTACAAGAGCTAAATGTTTCACACGTTGAAGACTCTTTGTTTCAGCTCTTCTTGATTCTCTCCTTGATAGGAGCAGTTATCCTTGGCCACAGTTTCTTGAGTGGGGCATTTGAATTCAAATCTTCAGTATCCTTAGTTGCTTGGGGCGCATCTTTTGAATTTTGAATGGTGGTTGTATCAACTTCTATTCCAGTCATGTTATCCTTTACAGAAAAAAGTAATCGATAAAAAGGGTTTTGACGTTGGAACAAGGAGAAGTGTAAGAAGTAGGTTCTAAAGGGGCGCTACTCCGAAAAGAACCCTGGCGTAAGTGTGTTGGATCTTGTTCAGAAGCTTTTCAAGTTTATTGGGTTCAGGGGCGACTAGTGGGTTAATCACCAACTTGTTCATGGCTTGGCTATTCTTCTTCTTCTTCTCAGACTCAATCTCAAGCAACTGGCTCTTTTCTTTCTAATAAATTCTTGCATCTCCTCATGATTGTTGACCCAATCAGCATAACTTATGTCCATCGCATCAAACTCCACAGTTATCAATGCTTTCAAAAATTTCCTATGATTTGTGAACTTAATTTTCTGCAATTATGCTAGCTTTTGCTGCAACATGGCTTCCTTCTTCTTCTCCTTCAAATTGAGCACCATCTTGAATTGGGTCTTGAAATTAACTGAAAAAAAAAAACAAAACAAATTATTATCATTGAACATATATAGATTGTTACAAAAGGAAGAAATAAAAGAGTGTGTAAGTGGAACATAATATTAATCAGAATAGAATATACAAAAGACTTTAGATTTAAGACAACCAAGAAACTGAAGCAATGGAACATCCATGCACAGCCATGAGGTATGAGACCAATGCAATAGAACATCCAAGCATACAAAAGACTTAGGTTTAGATAAAATTCTTATTTTGCCCAATCCTTAATTCCTCTTCTCCTCCCCTTCCTTGATGCTCTCCTTTCTACTATAACCCCTTTCCCCACTTCTCAGCTATCTCCATCTCCCTCTTCACTGTTGGAGTTGACTAAGCTCAAAAGATGGAGAAAGAAGGGGGGGTGCTTCATGGTTAGTTCAAACTTACCACCCAAATAACCACAATTGTTGTTCTTATTACTCCTTAGTCTTACCAACAAATGAAAGAGTATAACAAGAACCACCACTCAAGATGTTGATTCATGATATTCATCAGAACAGAACAAAGCATACAGAATTCTAGTAAGGGGGGTTTGATGTCACTACGGATCCATAATATTCATTAGAATAGAGCATACATAACATGAATTGAAGCTAAAAGCTTCTGAACAAGGTCCAGTGCACTTAAGCCGCAGTTCTTCTCAGAGTAGCACCTCTTCAGAACCTACTTCTTCCCTGTGACGATATTGGCGATGGTAATGGGAAACTACCTCAATCAAAACAAAATTTTTTTTACACAGAAATCCTAATGGTGCCAATCTCGAAATCGTATTCCAAAATCAGAACCCCCACCGTTGTCGCAGACGCAACAACTATTAAAAGAGAATAAACCACTCCTCAAGAGCGACCCTCAAGTATGCATGGCCATGTAGATAGCCATTGCTCTATCTTGGCCCTCCTGTTCGGTGTTGCAAAACTCCTCCACCATTACTGGCAATGCATCCAAGGGTGGTTGTAAAAGGGGGATGAACGATGGACGATGATGAATAGTAACAATTGAAAATAAAAATGACATTTTACAATCTCAAGGGTAATGTTGACACTGAAAACATTAGTTACGATTCGTCTCATTACTTAATGGACTAACAGGGGGTTTTGATACTTATTTTCAAAAGTAGGGGTAGTGGTTGACATTATGGGCCAAGATGATTGTGATTGATTTAAGGGACGTGGGGGAAATTTTCCCAAAAAACTATGTGGTATCCATCCTTTTTTGTTAAATATGTAAGATCTTTATTAGAGATCTTAGTTGGTCAATATTATTTACTTACCTAATTAACCGGTGGAGATCTCACACTATTTGGTAGGTTGGTCTAAGCCTTAGATTGTTACTTGCCAGAGATAGACCTTTCCTATTCATTGTGGGAATAAATTAGGGTTATGGGATAGTATTATATATACTAGGGTATGGAGTCCTCGCAGCTATTATTTTAATCTCTCCATTAGCACCCATAGCAGAGGAGAAGGAAGATCCACTGGAAAGGCTGTGGGGCTCAACCCAAGGATAGTCACAAGTAATAGTTAGAAATCAATTGTCTGCAAGAGTTATGAATCAAATCTAACTCACTTGCTTATTTCTTTCATTGTGTTCTAGGTGTCTATGTGTGTGTGAAGATAGGGTTATACAATGAAATCCCATCAAAAGATTTCTAACAATTGATATTAGAGCAGTCCATATAGACCTAGAATTGATGAGACTTGATTTAATAAAGCCTAATAAAGATGATTGGATTGATGGAACGGATTTTTTTTTTAATCCGATTTTGATCGAAACCAGTGGAATATCAGTTACAATATTATTTCGAACCGTAAAAAAAAAAAAAAATTATACTACTGTGTAGAGGTCGAAGAAACGGTGACAGCAATATAAAAATCATCGTCGTTGGCTGTTGGACGTGCCGCCACTCACAGGCGGTAGCCGCAAGTGGATCTCACTCACAGGGAAGGAATAAAAAAAATTAATGGCGTTGACTCGGTCATTGCCAAGTCAACTCGAAAACCTTAACGGGTTGCCCAGGTCGTGGTTTGACTTAGTCCGAGTTGACCCGGGGGACAGACTAGGGTCACATAGGTGGGTCAACATGTGTGACCCGACCCAGATTCGTTGACCACCCAAAGACCAGGTCAACTCAATCAGTTGATCGACTCGTGACTCAACCTACATACCCGATATTTTGACTCAATAACCCGACCTGATGACTCAAAATTCTGACCTGAGAGCACGACTATACAAATCGGGTTGGACTGGTGGTCATACTGGTGAACCAACTTGATGGTTCATCTCGATCAGCCCTAGGTGGTTCGGTCTGAATACCCTTTAAAAAAAATTGATATATTCGATTCGGTTCAAATCGAACCAAGCAGATCCTGGGTAGACCGACTCAAACTGCATTGACCTAGTAAGAATTGAACCAAGCAGGACTTTAAGGGTTTGTTTGGAAGCAGATTTTAAGCTTGTAGAATTAATCCGTGCGTGCGGGTGCTTGGGGATCTGTTTGGACCGCGGGTTTTTACAATATACTCTATTTTTTATGCTCTTCAATCTGTTATATAGTTTGATACAATAGAAAACGTATTATAATAAAATAATGTCCTATGAGGATCCGATTTGTAGTGTTTCTGTTGATTTTTCTTTAAACTATTGTACCAAATTGATTGTTGAGCTATTGTGTATAGTTATTTGAATGTTTAACCTTATAAAGTTGTATTTTAAAACATTCATGGTAAAATATCCCACATAAATTATAAATTAGGATTTGTTCACATCATAGTGGAACTTGGTGGGGCATGGGACCCACCAAAGTGGCACACCTTGTTTTATTATGATTTGTTCAAATTCAAATGTCTGTATTTGTAAATGCTTTAGAAATTAATAAGTGTTCACTCAAAGGTGACATTGTCTAAATTTATTCAAGTTAAGATTTGTTGATGTTGTGTGAGGACTTAGTGTGATCACCAAAGTGGCATACTTGATTTTATAATAATATGTTCAAATCCAATATTTATGCATTTACAATATACAACAAGGAAAGACATGCTCACCCATAGGTGATATTATCAAATATTCTCACTTTTGTGGTTGTAACAAAGAATGACATTGTCCACCCAAAGGTGATATTGTCAAGATTAAAAGGTTATATGCACTTGAAAGATAAAGATGTTTGGCTTTGGGGTTTCATTCATTCAAAGGTGGTGTGATTTTCAACGTCATCATTCCTTGGTGGTTTTGTCCGAATATTAGAAAGGACCAGTGCATCCTTATCCTAAAGGATAAGTATGTAATTCAGTTAACTCTTGAAAAAGAAAATAATTATTTGCTTATTATGTTTTGATAGCTTAATTTATTTCCTTGCATGTATGAGTCATGGATCTATCACTGTATACATAGTATTATAAATGAACTCATCTAGTGATTATTATCTCAGAATTTCAATCCTAGTATTATTCTTGCTTCACTTTTTATTTTTTGTCTAGATCAAATTATAAAAAATATATGAGGCAATTGAAATACAATTAGGATTTCTGGTCTTAGACCTAGCTCTTAGAGAGGACAAAACTACTGCCCTTACCCTTGAGAGTAGCGTTCTATAGCCAAGGTTATGAAAGTGGAGAAGTGAGAATCTTTTAATAGAAAATTCCTATAGCTTATGAGGAATTCTATCCCAATGGCTATGTGAGGCAGTATTTTGATGAAAGATACTATCAAGAAATACATAAAGAAGATTTAAATAAAATTTGAAATGACTAATAAGGGATTGAAGAGTCATCTTATGACTGGAACAAAATTTAATGGAAGTGTCAATATTAGAGAACACATCTTGAAACTAGCTAAAATAAGGGAGAAATTGAAAACAAGTTTAGGGCTATTCGACCTAGATGTGTTCATTAGAGATATATATTCTGGTGCTTAGGGATGTTCAGTCCCTAAGATCGTGTAAAGCAATGTTCAAATGAGGAACATTGAAAAAGGTTATACAAAGAGAAATCCAAAGAATATTAAAAAAAAGCAGAGAGATGTTTTATCACCTAAGCCCATCTGTATCACTTTTAATGGTAATAGAATATGAGAAAGCACAAGTTTGAGCTATCAACTAATACTGATAAGCTTAAGGATAGGAAAACATTTTTTCAAACAAATGTCAAAAGACTTTATGTTGAGAAAATATAATTCTTGTAATGTGACTCAAAAGGGATATGTGTAGAAAGATTATAAAGCTGGACATGCTTAAATGAAAAAGAATAAGGACTATGAAAATTTTGAGTGAAAAAGTGTCGGAGATTGGAGACTTAAATATTAGTCTTAATTCAAACACATAGGAGTAGCAAAACCTTTATTTTACTCTTTAGGTAGTTTACCTACTTTTGGAAGTATTCTATGTACATTTAACTCCTATCATTGGTATAGATATTTAAGACCTGTATCCAAGGAAAATTTGTAGAGGACTGTAGAGAATGGTATTCTGAAATCCCCTAAGGTTTGATATATATATATATATATATATATATATATATATATATATATGAGAGGCTTCTTTGATGGAAACGGAAAATGAAAACTATTCACAACAAAAGATTATTGGACTTGGTGGGAAATATTTGAAATAGGGGTTGAAAATCTTTATCAAATGATTAAATTGTTAAATCTGAAAAGTGAGATAAATGTTCTGGCAGACCATGTCATACTGATCAATACCTTAGTACTTTTGCTCAAATATTTACTGGAGTTCAGACTTATGACTTAGGAATGGTACTTGAGATTAAACAGTAAAAGAAGTGGCAAATAGATGTGATCAAAAGCATGAGAGTGTATTTGATCCTCTGAAGAGCAATGAATACTGCAATCTATATTATTAATAGGATGCCAAGTAAGTCAGTCTCAATATAAGCTATATTCATGTTTGGGATTGTCGAGCAGAAACATGAGTTTATAATCCTCATGAGAGAGTGGTTGGTTTTAAGACATTGAGTTGTTATTTTTTGAAATGTCCAATAAGGTCCAAAGGATTTTGGTTTTACTATCCCGATTCAGTAAATAGGATAGTAAGAACCAGTCATGCTAGATTCATTAATTGCTAATAGGTTATCATAGTCGAGAAACTTAGAGATTGATGAGACCCCATGGAAACAATTGTGAAGCAACTAGTTGAGATAAAAAAAATATTATTAGAGAATGATAAGATAATTACAAAGCCAGAGGAGACAATGAGAAGATTTACTCAACCACATAAATCTATCATTTCATCCAATTATATAATATACCTCATAGTGGATGTTTTTGGCATTAGACAAGAGAAAAATCCCAATAATTTTCAGCAAGCTATCGATAGTTATATTGCCCCAGAATGATTAATGTCCATAAAAGATATGTTGCTATCTTTAGACAACAACAAGGTTTGGGATTTTATGCATTTGTCGAAGAACTGTATACTCGTAGTCTCAAATTGGATATACAAGGCTGTGTGATTCCAGTGGAAGAATTGATGACTATAAAGTTAAACTTGTACCAAAGAGGAATCACATAGGAAAAAGATAATGACTTTAAATTTGTTGGTCTTAGTAGCGTTATCTAATTTGGAATTATATCAGATAAATGTAAAAATTATTTTTCTCAATGAAATGATTCAACTAGAAGGTTTGAGGTAAAGGATAGAGATGGAATAGTTTGCAAGCTTAACAATTCGACCTATCGTCTTAAGCAAGCTTCCAAGCAATAGTGTCTGAAGTTTGACCAGGTTGTATCAGGTTATATCTTTTTTTGATTTTGTTGAGAATGCAAAGATCAATGTATATATCCCAAGATCAGTGAGAGTATGTTTATTTTTCTGGTCTTGTATGTTGATGTCGTAACATTAGCCAGTGGTGGCATGGCTACTTGCAGAAACTAAGCATTTTCTATTTAAGAATTTTAGGATGAAAGATATAGATGAAAGCTTATTTGTTCTTGATATTGAGATCAAGCATGACAAAAATCGTATATTACTGGGATTTTTGATAGGACCTTTATTGATTGTGTACTCAAGAGATGCAATACCCTAGTAATGATATTGAAAGGAGATCTATGTCAGACAATATGCGTCTGTAGTAGAAAATCTAATGTATGCATAATTTTGTGGACGATATCGCTTTAGTAGTGAGTGTGCTAGGACGGTTTCAGTTAGATGCAGATATTGCTCACTGGACAGAGGCAAAGAAGATTCTATGTTATTTGCAGAAGACAAGATTACATGTATATGTATGAAAGTGTTGATAACCTAGATGTGGTTGGGTATTCTAATACTAATTTCAGTGGATATACTGATGACATGAAATCCATGTCAAAGTATATTTTGTAATGGCTATATGAGCTATTTCATGAAAGAATGTAAAACAATCTATTCTGACTTCTTTTATTATACAATCAGAGTTTGTGGTATCGTTTGAGGCCACAAAGCAAGTGGTCTAGTTGATAGACTTCATTTTTAGTTGAATGTTGTAGATATCATTTCCAAACCTTTATTGCTATATTGTAACAATAAATTTATTGCATCCTTCTCAAGGAACAACAAGAAATCAGGTGTTTCTAAGCATATAGAGATCAAGTATGTAGTGGAAAAGAAAAATGTCAACGAGAATCACATTACTGTGGAGCACATTTCGACGAACAATATGATAACGAATCCTTGGTTAAAGGCTTTACCAGTGGGAGCCTTAAAGGGTTATGTTTTCAGTATGGATTTCGTCGAGTCTTTTGATGTGCTTGTATAAACGTTTTATATTTTATTGATACTTGATTGTATTTACTCTTTTGTCTAGGGATTTTATAGGCATAGTTATTTTATACCATGGTTTTATTTCATGATTCAGTCTTTGTTTTATTTCTAATATGGATATAATTTTTTATGTGTTTGACATGTCAAAACTTCAAAAGACAGTATTTAGCTAAAATGCAAAAATAGTATTCCGTCAAAAAGGACAACAAGGTGGTACTAAGCTAAGATTTAAAGGCGATAAGCTAGGTTTTGTTGTTCACCCAGGTTAATAACTTCTCGTTATGGTATTGGGTAACATCAAGTTAATTGCTTATAAGGTTTTCAAGGCAAATAGATCGAAGGTGATTCAATCAGGTTATGTACTCTCATGATAAGGTTACTTTCATGATATTATCTTAGGGCGATTCATGCCATCAAATAGACTTTTATCCGTGATGACAGAAAGTTGTATGCCGTATATTGAGGTATATTTTTTGTTGTTCAACATTAGTTTGGTTGTTGGTTGGATCAAGTTATGATAATTCATTTAAATAATTAAATTCCATGGTCACACTGGTTGATGATAGTCTCGTAAATTAATATAGCCCAAGTGAGAGATTGTAAGGTATTTATTAGAGGTCTTAGTTGGTCAACATTATTTACTTGTCTAATTAATCGGTGAAAATCTCACATTATTTGGTAGGCTGGTCTAAGCCTTGAATTGTTACTTACCAGAGATAGACCTTCCCTATGTATTGTGAGAATGAATTAGGGTTATGGGATAATATTATATATACTAAAGTATGGAGTCTCTGTAGCCACTATTGTGATCTCTCTATCAGCCCCCATAGCAAAGGAGAAAGACGATCCACTGAAAAGGTTGTGGAAGGCTTAACCCAAGGATAATCACAAGTAGTAATCGCAAATTAATCGTTTACAAGAGGTATGAATCAAATTTAACTCACTTGTTTATTTCTCTCATTGTGTTTTAAGTATCTATGTATGTGTGAAGATAGGGTTATACAATGAAACCCTGTCAAGAGATTTCTAACATAATATTCATGATCCGGTGCCTGATTAGTGATACAATGGCTTCAAAAACATCATTTGATTGGGAAAAATTCACCATAAATCATCTCCCAAAATGAGCATTAATTTTTAAGCTTAGATTTTTTCAAAATTAACTGTTAGATCTATCTCAACCTTTCAGGGATTGATCTTTTTGTTGAACTACTCTTATTTGATGGTTGGTATCCCCGTCAGAAAAGCAGTATTCTACCTAAAAAGTAGAATTGGATTTGAATCGTTTTGCAAGATCCATAATAACATATTTTTTCAAAATTTGATTTTTTTTCCATCCAATTGAATTGAGATTTTGAGGAGAATGTTGTTTTTAGCTGATCTTCCTGACCGGTTTCTAATAGTTGATAAGATGGCCGGAAAAAAGGGGATCGGTTTACCAAAGTTTTCTATTACAAAGATGTTAATCTCTCTCTCTCTCTCTCTCTCTCTCTCTATATATATATATATATATATATAGTCAGTGGTGTTTTTTTTCATTTTTGTTTGTTTTATATGTATTTTTCATTTTTTTCCATTTGTTTCAATATTTTAATATTAAAAGTCACTGATCCCAATTCCCATGACTGATACCAAAAAATGACTGATATCTGTTGGATCGGCTTGGATTGGATCGGTTTGGCACGTGGTCGATGTCACATCCCGTTTCCATGGTTCCAGAAGTGCGATTGGGTGGCCTGTGGGCTACCCGGTTCAACCCCAGAATCAGTCCACAGCCGTGTTCAGCATACACCAAATTGGTAACATCCGACACATGAATTCAACCACAATTGAAATAATAGAGTAGCAGAAGCATAAATTATTAACAATGTGAGGTTTAATGTTAAATAATAATTATCCAAGTTTACATTAAGATTCCATGACATAATACATTAATCGTTAAACCATAAAACCAATAATAAATCGTCACAAATTAGGCTCTAGGCCACTAGTACGCTTATACTGCTCGTAGACACAAGTATCGTACTTGCACGCACTGCCGTGGAAATCCTCCCTTAACATAGTCCCTTTTGAATGAATTAGACCAATGACGATTGGTGACTCCACAAAGTCTGCTACTGTAGTACCTGCAACATCATCTAAAAGAAAATATATTCGTGGGATGAACTCAACAACACGAGCTAGTGAGAGATAGAACATGCAACCAGCGAAATATATATGAGATGACATTCAATGTGGTATGGTAATGATGTTACGTGCTAAAGTAGAACCGCCACACCATAAAGGATAGAAACTCCCATGCATGAGGAGGGAATGGGCACCACCCTTGGTTATACCATACGTACCAAACCTTTCCGGCCAATGCAGTCATCTAGGAGGATATTTAGTTCTTGATGTTAGTGGAACCTTGCTCGCACTGCTTCCCAGAGATGGAGAACATGGGAAGCTCTACAATTTTTTATTGGGCTAAAGATCCAATGATCAGTGGCATGATTCATGCTTGAATCCCGGAGGGCTCTGAAATCAATCGAAAGCAGGAGGAGAATCATCAAACCTACAAAAAGAAACCTTAAAAAATGAAAGCAATTCTTATGTCCGTGACCCTTAAAATTGGCAGTCTCCATCACAACCTGGAATTATATAGTAGCAAAATGGGATGAGGCCAATGGTGTCCTAAAAATGATTGGCCATTGATGAATTACCATTTACATGGAAAATACTGATGTATATTAGTATGTTAAAACATAACTAATCTACAAAGCCAGATGTGATGACCTAGCCCTTTATTACATATTTTTGAAGAAAATAGCCTCCCAACCCTTTCCCCCAACAATTAATTTGCTATTGCCAGAGACTTTTGGGAAGCAATATATGTAATAAAATATAAACCTTTCTCTACATAAGGTCAACTATAACTGCACATTTTATGCCAGTTAACAATCAGCATGAACAGTTGAACACTGAGTTGCTGAAACAGTGTGCTTTGGGGGCTACTTTCCTGACGCCATTGCTGTAAGGGGGTCTTGCATTGAGAGGGGAGATGTGGATTCTGTCCATGATGTTAATTTGAGGGGCCTCAAGAATTGCCTTGGGCATAGACAACGCCCACTGCATGCCCCAAATAGCAAGAGGTCTCATATAGATCAAGGAACGGTAGTGCCCACCAGTTGTCCAGCCTTCTGGAGTTTGGAACCAGTATCTGTACAAATAATAGCATGTATTAGAATCATCCCAAACGATTTTTTTTAACTGAGTGCAGCCAAATAACAGTAACAAGCAAAAGTAACAGAATCACACTAAGATATAAGATATTTTGCAGTGGAAAAGTAACAGCCTCTCCACAAAGAGATAGAGAAAAAGGAGGGGGGGGGGGGCAGTCATATGTTTCAGAAACAAATGCATTGGACAGAGATATTCGATGCACATCAACAACATTCAAACTGAAAGGCCAACAACAGACAATAATTAGGGATCAAGATCAAGGACTGTTCCTCAGTCAGATCTGTCTGGATTTGTCTAGATTGGTCCCCTGATCGAACCTGATTCTCGAAGCCTTACCACTCATGGTTTAAGAGATCCGAATCAGTCGCCACTGAGTCCAATCTGATACCGATTGGCAAGAATCGGTTATAATCAGCCGATTATTCCCAATGATCCACTACATTAGATCGGGTTGGGAATTGGCCTAAAAAATAATTCAGAGTCTCTCTCTCCACCCTGTCCCTGAAATTATCTTCTGATCCACCCGATTGTGCATGATGACCACGTGTTACAGAATTACAGTAACAAAGTTTCCGGAAGAGCAAGGGGGAGGGGAATCTGGAGAGGATAGAGGAGAGAGAGAAGAGGGGGGGTAGACAAAGCGACCCAGCAAGGAAAAGCATGAAGAGGAAGCATGTATGTGTTCCATGGCCAGCTTCTCAGTGCTGCCCATGGTGCTAATATCCGCCATCGAACTCAACCTTCTAGAGATCATTCATTGCCAAGGCCAGTGCAAGGGTGCAGGTCTCTCCTTCGGAGATTGCTGTCACCTGCCCACCCATGGCCACAACCCAGATGCTACAGTGATGCTGGACCAAATACACATGCTGCTGGCAAGCTACTCCATCCTTACCTGGCAAAAATATCCTCTCCCACGCGCCAGCCCGCCAGCCAACCATCTGACGGGCTGGAATACACCGGCACACATACCGATGTATTCCAGCCCGTCAGATGGTTGGCTGGCGGGCTGGCGTGCGAGAGAGGATTTCAGTCCCCTTACCTGTTCCCAGTGCACCCTTGAAGACGGCCCAAAATACCCAAAATATTGAGTAACATGCTGTTGCGTAGTGTCTTCAATCTCTTGCCAATCTTGTGCTTCAATTTATATATTCTCACCGTCTGAGCCAATGGCCGTCTCTGCAAGTGTGAATCAGCTTGTTCCAACACCTAGTAATCGAAAAGCAGAAGCTGCAGTGACTCACTGGAACTCAGATCCAAAAGCTGCAGTTGCCGGATCTCCAGAAACATCACCTAACTAGCCAGAACTCACTTCCATGATAGCCTGAGTGTGTGTGTGTGTGTGAGAAAGAGAGTGGGTTTTGCAGGGGTTGGATGGGGATTGGGGCTGGCCAATTCCAATTCAAGTTGGCCAATTCTGCAGATCCGATCCCAATTCCTTGAACTGTGTTACCACTAGAACATTAATAACTGGAGAAGCATCACTACAGGAGCCATGATATTCTGCCACCTGCCAGCTGACTAGCATAAGACAACTTGCATTTGGCCATGAACAGACAGACTTCAACAATGTGTCCGCATTATTCCATATGGACAAAAGAATGAGGCATATTATATTTGATGGTGTATCCTCCCTCCCCCTCAGAATCGAAAATGAGATATTTTGATTGAGTGAAAAATACAGGGTTCAAACCCCCCACCAGAGGAGACATTCAAGAAAAGATTAAAGGTGGCAAACCACCACCATAGTTTTTGAACCCCCCAGGTAGAAATCCAGAAAGAGGCCCCGCCACTCTCTGGATCTGACTGGCCAAACCACACTTTGAAAAAAAAAAAAAAAAAAAACACTTTGGAAAACCTTATAAATGAAATAAGAAAAAAAAAATACCATGTCATAAGTCAACAAGAGTGTGAGTTCCATTCTAATTTGATCTACCAAAGGTTCGCTGTCAAATCTTAGGGGCATATATTTGTTTTATTTTTTCTATAAGGAAACTGCCAAACCAGACCAGCCAGTTTTAGGTTTTCATTAAATCAGACAACTAAGTTCCGGTCTGAGTCTTGGGCTTATGCCAGAACAAAAAAAAAAAAAGGTGGTGGTTCCATTTTAATCTAGTGATCATACCAGTACTTGATGTTCTTCCACCACATGCATTCTCAATTTTCCAGTATTTCCTGATGACAAGAACACACTAGGCAGTGACCGGTAAACATGATAGATGACTGTCCATATCCTTATTCCTCTAGGTGGTGAAGACAACATGTAACTTTGTTAAAACAGACACAAAGGCATGGATCCTCAACCAATTTTGTCATGCAAAAATGCTGTTTTGCTTAAAAGGTTTAGAACGCACATGGTTTCATTGCTGGGTAAGGACAAGCCTAGCGAACTCAATATTACCCATTATCTACTCATGGTATGGGAAAAATGTAATATATAAGGACATTAGTCAAAGTATTCAGGAAAACATAGCTAGACATATAAAGAGCAAATTCTATGAATATGAGAAAAAGTACCAAACCACAGCATGAGGCCCAGAGTACATGTTAAATCACATGAATAATTTAAATGGTTAAAAGGTATCCTTTATTTCCATTCTATTTCATTTTATTTCATTTTTGATGCAATGGTAGGTTGCATGTTATAACATGTAATTGCTATACAAAGGATGCAATAAACGGGACACAGGAAATGCAGATCCAGTAACAGACAATATGAGTAGCCATGGAATGTAAAAGGCATAGAAACATACCCATATCCCTCCTCTGACCAGCCAGCAGTAAAAATACCTTCAGCTGTTGTAAATGCTTGTTCCTCCATCCCAGCAAAAATCATAGTTGCTGCCACACCGTAGGTGACACCTGTCCAGATTTCACGTGACTGCATGCAAGTGTCATCCACCTTTCCATTTGGATGCATTCCATTAACAGCACCAATCCTCCCTCCTCTAACTTTCATAACATTGAAATCATATATTTTTTGGAGGGTGCTTTTAACTTTGGATTCATCAAAAAGAGGAGGCAAACCTGAAGAGAATGTATACCATTGCCCTGCCAGTTGATCAGCTTGTATAGATTTACTGTTGCTACTTGACCCACTATCATAGTTAAAATATGATCCATTCCACAGTTTTGCTTCAAACACAGCTTTGGCCTTCAAATATATTCTTTTGCACTTGTCAGAAAAATCCTTATCACCAAGACAAAGAGCCATTGCAGCAGCAGCTTGGAGTGCAGCAAGCCATAAGCAACCACAGTAAGCACTGATGCCATGAACCGTCCAAGTATCATATGTTTGATCAGGGAATCCATCATTTTCAATGAGACCATCGTCGTCCCTGTCAAACTGTTCCATGTACTCCATTGCAGCACGAACCGCAGGCCACACATCCACTCCAAAAGACAAGTCCCTTGTTGCAGCAAAATCTCTATAAACCTGAAGAACAAACTTTGGGTTGAGGTCCTTCCACATGCTCGTATCATGAATATTATATGCATTCATCTCATTCCATGGGTCATGTGTTCCCAAATCATGGGGAACAGCTCCCCTCACCTTACGGATTCCCCAGTTGCCCTCTGCCAGAAACCTAAGTTTTCTTCCATCCTCACATAAAACAGCTTTTGCAAACTCACGTTGTATACTGAGCTCGATTTTAGGAAACAGAATTAGAAGGGCAAAAGATGCATAGAAGTGGACATCATATGTACACCACATAATATACTCTACTCCCTCCAAGTACAGAAATCTACCTACATCTTCATTAACATTATCTGGATTGGTTTTGAAATGCATGTAAGCAAAACCACTTTCCCTCTTCAGAGGAGCAGCCAGCATATCTGGACATGAAGATTTCATGTCTGTTCTCTCCTCGTGTAATCTATTTCCAGAAGCACTATCATGATTATTAATGCCACTATGCTCAACAATAGCAGATTCAGTGCAGTTCACTCTGGATTCAGTTACTCTCTCATCAGTCTGCTCCATTTTTGTGGCTTTGCACTGATTACCACTTGAGGGCGGTTTATCATCTTTGGCTGGTGACAGTGAATCTACACAGACAAGTCAACAAGTCATTGCTACTACTGATGTGTGCCACCTTTTAGTCATGAATTTGTTGTAGACTATTTAAGTTTGGGTCCTTCTGCGTGACACCGGTCGGTGTCCTGCAGAAGGAAACCGATTCCTTTTGGAAGGTAGGGGTTGGGGGCACTGAAAGTAGGGGGTATTATGGGTAACTCATAAATAAGGAGGTAGGATGGGAACTTCGTAAATAGCCGGGGGGGTGTGGAAATCTCAAGTTGAGATACTAGTCAGTATAGTACCAATCCAAATTGTCCCTCCAGCGACCAGAAAGTAAAGCTCATTAAACAATGTGAATTTGTACCTGCAACCATCATTATAGATGTACCACATGAGATGGAACAAGGTACATTCAACTTTTATTTTAATGTCTTACAGAAACATACACGTACAAGTTAATAGCCAGTACATCTCATAAATCACAGCTTTGGCAATGAAACAGAAAAACAAAACAAGAAGAAGAATCAGGGTCTTAGAGAAAGTAACAGTCTAGACCCTTGTTCTAAACAGTGAAGAAGATATTATTATTAGAACCACCCTCATATTAGGGCTGGATCATTTTCCTTAATCACTGATATCAAAAGATGCTTCATTGTCACCCAATTTTTTTAATTTTTTTTCATAATTGACAAAGAAACTCGAAATAGTTTTATAAACAAGAGTTGATTTCCTCGCAGACAATTTTCTGTTGAAACTATAGCTTTAAATTGCTTCTATCCTCGTTTCTTTTGCTCCCAAAAGAAATATTCAGAGTATTTTTGGTAAATATGAAATTACTAATCACAGGATATAAAAAGAAACATAATAGTAAATCTGATGTACATTTTCACAAGCATGCTAACGATAATCTAGGGGATCTCAACAATGAACACAAATTAGAAACCCATTCAAAATAATATGGGCTTGGCCACTTCCAGAGAACCCTCTGGGTAGTCAAGATGCAAAAGTAACCCCCCCCCCCCCAAAAAAAAAAAAAAAAAGTAAAGAAGAAATTTCTGTTCTCATGAAAGAGAAAGAAGAAATAAAATAAAAAAGAAGTAATATAAGGAGAGATTTAAGGACCCCACAAGCATTATGGAGGGAGGGAGGGAGAGAGAGAGAGAAAGAGATAGTCTTCTCTGCCTTTTCTGCCATTACAGCTCTAATGCAGTAATACATGAGACTATGAGAGAAGGGGGAAGCCTCCTGGTTGACCTTTCAATCCATGGATAATCGAGGAGCTTGATCATTAAACAAAAGAGTTCAGATATTCCATGGAGGAGTAAATCAGGTCCGTGGCCTTCCTATAGTCTCGCTCCCACCACTGACCTCTCTCTATAAGAAAATTGGAGATATGATGAAACCTTAATCTCTCAAATCCCTCAAATCCCAAATCCAATATTTTATTTTGTAGATAGGTAGGCCCCAAGGATAGTTGAACTCGTGATCTCTTAATTGTGAGGGTTGGCCTTTGGAAACTGAGCTAATCCCTTAGGATTCTCAAATCCAATTTTATTTGACCAAACAATGAAAACTTGCTGAAATCATGAGAAAAGTTAAAACACGCCGAAATGGCCAGAACTGCCAAATCCCAGAAACAAAGAATCTCACTGGAAGATACATTTTGTTTTGGTTCCAAAACAAAACCTTTTGGGTTGAAATGGTTGAACACATGGAGCCCAAAATCAGTATATTAGTATGGAGGATGAGCAACAGAACTTGCAAGAGTTGGCTGCTAATTTGCAAAATCTGTTGGGGCTCCTCTTGAGGGTGGTACATAAACAAAGAACTGTAGATGCAGTAATTTGAGGATTAGAGAGGAAATTCAAGTTGGAAAAAAGTGGGGAAGAGTATCATCCCTTGGATAGACTGTAAACCACAGGAGATTAAGAGACCATTAGAGAAGAACTACCGGTATAAATCGTGCAAGTTTGAACAAGTAGCTTTGCGTTTTGGTGAAGAGGTGAAATCCTATGGAGCAGTGTAGCTTCTAATTGCTCCAAGAAGTGGGAAGCAGTCTTGTTTCATACACCTATTTTCGGAACTGGCCAGTGGAAGGGTATCATTGCAGGATATGGACTCTTTGGCTCAACATAATTCAGTGATGGTCAGCTCTAGCACAAAAAAAAAAAATTTGGACGACGGTGAGCTCCAGCCTCCAGCACAAAGACTTTCTTCTGTAATGACAATTGGTGAAGCTATGGATTCTTTGGCCCAACATACTTCAGTGATGGTGGGCTCTAGCATAAAAACTTTCTCTCGGAATGACAATTGGTGAAGTAATATTCTTCCAAGGGTTATCTTTCCATAATTCTATAAATATGGCTACAAATAAGACCTCATGTTGCTGACGTAGAGGTACCTAATTAGGTTTTGAGTCCACCTTCAGAAGTAATGCTAACAATAAAATATTGTCTCTCAATGATGCCAACATTAGGCCTGTTGAGTAAGACAGATTGATTAGGAGCATTGTAACTTTCGGCTGCTATACCTTGATGTTACGATTTGATGCCTTGATCTCACATCAGGTTCGGCCCTTCTCTTGTGATACTGCATGGCCAAAGTAAATTTCTTCATAATTTGAATCATTCAAAAAAATTTCACTCTAAATTATCTGGTTCCTAAGGTCTGCTGGTTTGCCATTACATTTTATAAGATGATGAGGAAACTGCTTGGCACCTGTTGTTCCATTGTGAATTTATCTGTAATGTGGTATTGACTGAGTTTTCAAAGTTACAGTTCTGTCTTTGGATACGGCCACGGATGTCATGGAATTGTTCACGTGTTAGAACATCTTTCCATGCACACATAAAGTTTGAAGTTGAAGTATCTAGCAGTTGATTCTGGGTGGAATATTTCTGAACCAGCATATAGTGAATTTGCCAAAGGGCTCCATTTCCTAGTGTGGGTTTATAATAGCATAGGCTTGAATGGTATAGCTATTTGGTAGAGCTGGAGTTTTTCCTTTTGTGTAAAACTGGTGGTTTCTTATAGTAATCCAGTCCATTTGGGGAGTTCCTTTTGCACTTTCTTTTACAAAATTTTGACTTCTGAAAATTAAGAAGCAATGCTGTAAAATCCTAGGTCAGCAACAAAAAAAAAATGATACAAGTTCAGTCTAGTTCTAGTTTGCAGGCTTAATACAGTAGATTTTTTTTTCCCCAATCAAATCAATAAATAAAGGAATGAATAAACGAATACAGTGACAAATTTGGGTCAAATAAATAGTCCGATCCAACAGCCTGATCCATGTATGATGTATGAAGATGTAAAAACTACCCCCCAACCCCTTCCCTCTTTTCATCAGTGTAATGAGGGTGTAAGGTCAGATCAAGCCATTTAGTTCCCAGGTACAAATTGATCGTCCTTGTCAAATTTTCTCTAAAACATTATACAATAGTAACAGTCCAGATACCCCACCAAATAACATGGATGACAAGTATGCAATTCATTCCTATCGGAAATTTTAACTGCAATTTCATTCTTTATGTGAAATCATATAATTATAAATCTTTGAATACCATTCTGGAAGCTTGTTGTCCCTGAGTATAGGATTTTGCCAGTTCTCGATCTCTTCCTCCCACCATTTATAATCTGATAAAAATTCAAAATAAAGTCAGTTTTCTTTACTCGATTCAAACCACCAACTTGCACACATAATAGACACTGCTTTTAGTACTCAACAGATGACTGGAAATTTTGAGTATAAGACTAAATCCTTAGCAATTAAGCACCTTATAGGTAATTATCAAGCCTCCATAATTCAAGAACAAGTTTCAAAAATTATATTCAGAGTCCCAACCAGACTATTTTCACTTACTAATTAGCGAATCATGCACAATATCAAGAGCTGACCCTTCAGAAGTGCCATAGTATTTAGTGTACCTCCTGCAAGAGAGGGAACTATTAAGTGATTGTTGACCAAAAGGCATATTGTTCCAAGAAAAACATAGTTCTAATAGATATGCTAAGCTGCCCACTAAATGGTTTTATTTTTCTTTTCTTCTTTGCCTATAACCTGGTTAGGTCGGTCGCTCACTATGAGCCCTAAAACAGTTTTGACTTCAGACTAAAGCTCTACACCTCAGAATTCACTAGGCTACCAAGTGATTTCAAAAGTAGTTGAACGGTTTACAGAGGACAAAGGCCATAGGCAACTCCAGGTGGCAACGAACATGATGCAGATCAAGGCAATTCCTTAACCACATGGTACTGTTCATGTGAACAGTACAACCCATGCTTGCAAGGACCAGGCCAGGCCCAAGTCTCCTATGGCTAGTCTAGCCAACTAGCCCAGCCATAACTGGATAGCTGTAGGACAGCTTTTGGACAGCTGTAGGACAGCTTTTGGACAGCTGTAGGCCATCCTATAAAGAAATTTTGGAAGAATGTTGACCAAGAATTCCACCTACTGTTTACATAGTTTCCTAGTTAAAATGTTAGTTATTTCTATTGTTAATACTTGCCAAATTAAACTTTCTATTTTGCATAGTTTCTATTTTCAGTTTAGAAAAGTTTGTATTAGGTAATAAAATATTCTCTCTTCTTCTTTTGTAAAGTTTTCAAAAGCAAGATTGGACTTTCCTCCTTTGCTAATGTCAACAAGGAAGGATTGACCAGTCTTTCCTATTTGTATTCAAAGACAACTCTACATATATGAATAGAAGAGAAAAAGAAAAAAGTTCTGGAAAAAGAGAGATTGCTTGTGATTTACAAGTTGGGTCTCAGGGCTGTGAGACTCAGCCAAAATTTCCCTCCCCTCTCCTCTCTTCATTAAGGTCTGTTCAATAAAACTTCAGATTCTGGATTCTAACTCCCAAGGAGCCATTTTGGAGGAGAATCGCGTTTGGTAAGCCTGGTTGGATTCGAGCTCTCACTAAACTGGATTCAAATTGACTTCAGAATCCAAATTTTTGGAGTATAAAAAAGGTGTTTTTTTTTTGTTTTGGAGCAATTTTTTGGAGAAGAAAATAAAATAGAAGTTCTCCTCTCACACTACTCTCTTCTTCACAAAACAAAGGTTTGACTGCCGCTGCCGCTGCTGACACCACCACCGCCACCACCCACCACCACCACCACCACAACACACACCACCACCCACAACCACCACCACCACCACTTTTCTAGACTTCGATTGGGGGGATAGTGTTTATCAAACATGTTTCTGTTCCAAAGAACTCTGAAATCCATTCCAGAAATGCGTTATCAAACATGTTTTTATTCCCAAATAATCCTGGAGTAGCCTGAAGTAGAATCCTTATTTTGAACCGGAATCCAGAATCCAGAGTAGAAGTTTTATCAAACAAGGCCTAATCCTTCCTCTTTCTCCCTAACCCCTCTATTACATTGACAACCTCCACTTCCCTTCATATTGGTTCCATAGCTCTCCTCCATTATTCCATCAGTTTTTCTGCAACTATATCCTACAACTCATGGCTGTAAATTGGAGATCAGAGATCGATTATTGCTAGGAGCCCATCACCATTGTTGATAGGCAAGCTGCTCATCCACAGATCAAGAACACCACTTGCGGTTCCTGTGCAGGAACCTTGCTGCCGCCTCCCCAACCCTTTATCAGATCAACATCCTCTTTTGTTATTGGCGTATACACATACAAAGCTTCAATTGACCAGAATTATTTGATCAACCAATGGCCAAATTGATGAGAAAAGACAAGTTCCTAATCCTGATTTCTGGTTTGTTATTGAATTTATTATTGGGACTGGTTGTAAAAGATCCTATTGTAAGGCTAAGGCCAAAATTGATAAAACCTTAGCCTTACACCAAAACAGCTAACTTCTTTCATCAAGGATGTAACCACCACAGTTAAAGACAATAGAAACTACTTTTCCTCCAAAGTAGAATTTGGAATACAGTCATACTACAGCACTTGCACCATCTAATCCACCAAGAAAAAAAAAATTAAATTTGAAGTTAGAAGTGAAGTTCATCTTACCTTATATAGCAACCTATCAGATAGACATACAGCAAAGGGATAGAGTAACACTACCTGTTATAGGAACAACCCTTTAAAAACTTCACTTTGGGAGATGACCATGCTACAGCAAATGCAACAGTGCACTTTCCATGAGGTTCTACCCATGTAGATGCTGAAACTGCTGCACAATGTGTATCTCCAGGTGACGAGGGCATGCTGGGTCCAGCATTGAAATTTTCCCGATCAAAATGCCCATCCTTCAGACAAAAGCATACAATTTTTTTCCTTCAAACTTGGGTCTAAACAATGCTGAGTGCATCAACAATTGTAAAATACACTAGTGTGTTATCATACTAAACATGAGCATAAAGTGAAAAAATTCCAAAATGAGACGTGCCTTTCAAGTGAAAACACAAAGCGCAACTGGCCAAGGCATCAGGTCAGAACAATATGCAAAAAGCTAAAGCTGAATGCAAAGACATATAGGGTGCCATACTAGCAGGACAGCCACAAATATAGTTTCCCTCCCCCTTTAGCGAGGGGAAGCTGGACCTAAACATGATCTTAATAGTTGTGAAGAAGCAGGCATGGGTCAGCCTAACATGATGAAAGACATGCACAAAAAAGAGAATAGTCACAGAAGTAACATGTGACAGAAGAATCCATCATTACCTGTACCATTGTATCCCACATATCTTTGGCTGTAATTTGACTCGCATCAGTCAGTCCAAAACATGGCAAAACAGTCACATTAACGTTCTGAGTTTCACAAGCTGCTATAGCAAAAGTGACTGGAGGGTTATCTTTTGTGGTCCTGCATTATTCCATCAAACTTAGAATTGCTTTTACATCACACCATAATATTTAAAAAATAATAACTTCAAGTTGTAATAAATGTGCAGAACAATTGTCTAATAAAAAGAGCCAAGAGATGAGAGTTAAACAATATCTTCAGAATTTCACAAGATAATACCACAAATAAATTAGGAGCACACAAGTAAAGGCTGAAAGAAACAAAAGAATCCCATCTGAAGGACAATTTTTTAGTCAAGGGATGACACTAAATGGGCAAAGAACTTGACAAGAAAACAAAAACAGCTTTCAGGAAATCGGTAGAGCTTGACGGAGAAATTTAGTCATGACAAGATGCCATAAGCTGGGCCAAGGATTCGCCAGCATTAGAAACGACCTAAGGGAAATCTGCTAACCAACCATCATAATATAGCTATCAAGGGTTGACCACTTGCTTGTGATGAAGGAGCACACCAGAAACTCCATCTTTGCCACTGTCAAACAAAAGAGAAACAATTAACATCAACTTCAAAACATAGTAAAGTTAAATGTTGATGACCAACAACTATGGCATGTACTAACATGAAAGGTTCGTTCACATGATCTCCTGTCAGGTGTGACATTCCTCCAATTGAGTTCTGTGCAAACAAAGACATGATGGATGAACTCCTTGTAGCAAAAAGCCCGGTAGAGCACTTATAAAACACTTAATATGATACAATAACTGTCATGAAGATATTCACTCACCGCCCACGACAAGAGAAGGCTAACTTTTGCCCTTTCTTTCCCAGTGTTCACCAACTACAGTAGAAAACATTAAAAAAAAAGACAATAAAAATCAATATACACCACTGCAACTTAACATGATAAGTTAATAAAATAGCAAATAGTATATGATGTAACTAAGTAGACAATCCAACCAGAAGTTGACACAGTTAGAACCTGCATGTGATTCAGATTCATAAACCTGGTGATAGGATAGTAGGATACCAATTGGTGATTTATGAAAACTTGAATCCATGAAGATGAGACAATGAAGTGTGTACAGATACGTACACATATTAAGAACTAAATCATTCTCTTCAAGAAGTATAGATTCAGCATGTTGCTTGTGCTGAGTAGCAAAGAATTCACATTGGCCGTGTGATGTATAGAAATTTACTTGTCTGGATGAACAAGAGATTAATCATGTATATCTGGATTACTCCAGCCACAAATCGGTGTTTATTTTCTTAGTTATTTCTTTTATTTTGAATAAAATTCACTTTGGCTTTATATAGATGGGTAGGCATGCTATAGGACTATTTGAGGTTACACAATAAGTATAATGACTAAAAAAAAAAGGACAAGTGGCCATCAAAGAAAAGAAGAAAAAAGGACGTGTTTTTAGATTGAGAAAGGTTTACCACCTTCTGATAAAAGTTAATTATTAGCTGCAGTCACAGACGTACCAATTATATTAACACCTTTGCATTTTTTTGGGTAATGAGGAACAAGATTTGCGTCTCACAAAATGAAATAATCGAGATACATACCGTGTAAACAAATACCGCAGTTGGAAGACTGCTCTCTCGATAGTTATGCGGTATAAAAGGTGATATTTGACGACAGGAAATCTTTAATTCTGGATCCGGTTCACCTGGAGATAGATTACCACAATTACACGACTTCTCTGTCTGGTCAGCCCAAGAATGAAATTCAAACGCTTTTGAGTCTCAAGAAAGTATCAAAGATGACTTAGAGAGATTACCATCATATATTGTCCATGCCCTGGGAAATAGGGCATGATATGTGGAATGCTGACCACTCAAGTTCCAACCCCATGATGAGAGACCCTTGTCAGAAGATTTGCTGAAAGAAGAGGAAACAAAATTCACGCATCAAATAACCACAAATTTTTAGCATTCACACATAACTTGAAAGTCTGTAATAAATGGAAACATGTGTTATATACACAAATCTAATCCTCCAATCAAATAACCACGTAGATTGTTGACCATGCATACATTTCTTGAAATCTGTAATAAATGGATGCAAGTGTTTGTGGGTAACATAAATTTAATCCTCCACTCACAATTTCACACACATAATAGCAAGCACCATTTCAATGGAGTATGACATTCAAATGCATACACACAACAAATAAATGGTGTTATAAGCTTATATGTATCATGTATGTATTCATCTGAAGGTAGTGTGGGATAGATACAAGAAACATAGAAGATATGCTATTGATCAAAATGAGGCCGATGACTAAAATTTTACAGAAACCGGCCTATCCCTACCTATGGGCGGTACCAACCAACGGCGCCACGAGGTTTTTTTATTTTTTTCTTTTGGTTTGGGAGGAGTGCATACTGCCAGGAAAATACAAGCACAATACAGCCCTGAAATAACAATAGTTCCTATTCCACACTACACTGGACCAATCCTCCAATTATTTTGTGGGCCCTGCAATGCATTGATTCCCCAGCTGAACATCCTTTGCTTGCATTTCAGAGTAGCATTTCTACAAAACGCCTTCTTTTCATTTATACCTTGAAAAGAAACCACCCTCTATATTTATATCATCAATTGTTCCTCGTAATAGGAATAATTATACAACTGTATGATAGATACATGTGGTCAAATAGCTATAAATCCTTGATGTGTCTCACTGTTCCCTGAGATGAAAAGATCGCAACAAATGGATTTAACTGAAGGGAACCTCAGCTAGGGAAGAGGGTAAATTTTTCTCTGTTTCTCACTGATGCCTTAATATCTTCTAATAAGATAATAAAAAAGAGGCCAACGTCCAAAGAGTAGTCTATCTATCAAAGGGTTTGGCTTAGCAACATCAACCAAACAAAAGGACTCAAATATTACCAATTCTTCCAAGCCAGGTGGTCCAAATAATCATTACACAATAATAAAAATAGTGAAATTACAAATTACAAATTACAAGTAACATGTTTACAATATATCTATAGCCACAATAATTCTTATTTGCTTTTATTCTAACTTTATAAGCAATAATTTTTCTGTTATTGTTAAGCTTTCATCTCAAAATTTCGAACTATTAAGTAGAGGGACTCAAGTATAAAAGGCACCCAAGGTTCTAGACTTAATCAATGTGGGATTATTCCCAAAACTTTCCCTCATATGTTGAGCTCTGATACCATGTTAAGTTTTCATCTCAAAAGTTCGAATTAGTAAGTGGAGGGACTCTCAAGTATATAAGCACCCAAGGTTCTAGAATTAACCAATATGGGATTATTCCCAACAGTTATTTTATAAATAGCTGATAAAAAGAGTAGCCATTGGTGGATAAATGTTTCAAACTTAAGGGGGCCATGCTTTGCAACATGTCTTGCCTCCCCCCCTACCTCCACACTGACCAAAGAGATTCTGGAAAACCCCAGGGAAGAGTTGAGTAAGTTCCCTGATGCTCTGTTTGGTACCCCCACAGGGTCGATCACCCAAGAGGTCCCACAAAGTGCACTCTCTTTAAGCACCTTCTCTGACCTCTTAGATGGCATTTTTGTCCCCAAACAATAACTCTGATATGCCTTTGATCAAGCTAAGAACCACTTTCTTTTGTGATTTTTAAATTCCAACCCAAGTCAAAGTAGTAGTGGTTTGACTAGTTCAACTAGTTGCATTGAGGTTGTCCGGTTCTAGTTTCACCTCATTAAAAGTCAACCAAGTCTACTTACCATTTACTTTCTCTTTTGTGAGTTAGAAGTTTCTACTTTCTGTCCTGGTTGAACTAGTATATTATTTACTTGCCAAGCAAGTCCAATCCTTCTGTTAGCTTTCTTTAAACTAATTCCAAGTTTGAGTCAGATAAAGTGTTGAAGGAGCTGGAGTTCTTCAGCTTCCAAACCTCCATGAAAATCTGGAATTTCAATTCTGAACCATTCTCCCATATACGAACATCAAATTCAGGTGCTTAACCCCCTTTAAATCTATTCCATCTTACATTAGGAATAGCAAAGAGTTAGCTGAGCATCCAAGAAGTCGTCTGCTGGATTCTTTATAGTGTCCTATAAACAGGGGTTGCTTGTATGCAATTGCTACACCGAGTGATGAACCCATTTCCTCTCTAGCCTTTTGTTTTCTTGTACTGTTTTCAAACTTATAAAACAGTGTGTATGGGCTGCTGGAGATATATCATAGTCAACCCATCTTGGAAGATTGAACAATGGTAATTGCAACGGACCTTGAAGCATGGAAGCTCAGGTAGCCTTTCACGTAACTGTGGGCGACAAATGGCTTGGTTCTCCCAGGTGCCACAACAAAAATGTCTGATTTCTTTGCAAGTGCCATGGGAAGAGCTAAGCAAGGAAGTTATTTGTTTTCCATGAGCAAGAAAGAGACTGGCTACAGAAGGGGGGGAGGTGGGCAAAAGAAATGTAAACTAATCTTTTATTAGCTCCAATAGGTGCAGGTGTCTTGAGGTAGATGTAACTTTTGTGCTGGTGCAGAACTCAATGGTAGTGTAATAGGTTTTTTATGTAGACGACAGTCTTGGAGAATACATAGACTAATATGTTGACAAGGATAAGTGGCAAAACTAGAAAAGATGGGATCAGAATGCTGTATGAGATTCAGCAGTGGCAGCAACAGTTAATAAGACAAGGAAAAATTCATGGAGATTGAACACTAATAAATTAGAGAAACGTGAAGACTCTAAATGACCAGGGGAGAAGAAAAAAGAGCACATATTGAGGTAGTTGGCAAAGCCTTTACAGCTTGCAATTAACAAATTGCAAGGGGAACAGGATGTGTATACAAAAGGGGAGGGGGGTGGGGTGCATGTCACCAATGGTAGTTTGCAGAGTAGCTTGTAGTTACTCATTTGTTTGGAATTTTGATGACTCAGATTCACAACCATCATTATCAAATTTGAGATTAGGACCAGTGTATGAGCCAATCATTAGCTGGACAAAACACTTGACTAAAATAGGACAAGGTTTTGATTTTGTAACTACATCACATGACATTAGTTATATTAGAATCTATTCAGAAGAATATCCACAATTATTAATCGCTACCCCATTGAGAAAAAAAAAACGAACTGCATTAACTAATGAAAACAAGATAATACTGAGCAGGTCACAAAGATTTCGAGGCTTGGAGCAAGTATGTGAAGAAACCTTCATGAAAGTGCCACTTACCCTAGCCCTTCATGCTGTCCAGGTGCTAAAACTGATGCATAGGTTTTATTTCCTCCTTCTCGGGATATGAAGATCTGCAGTGCCAAAAAGATGGACCCAAACCACGAGAAAAGCACTGAGTTTAAATTAATGGGTTCAACAACAAATTCATGATCCAAAAACTAAACATTAAATAAGCAGCATGAGATTTTGGAGAAGTAAAAATGATCACGGCATGAGAAATTTCATATGCTCCACAGAAAGGGCAACTTCCCATTCAATTATATTTCTTATGAGAGGGAATCACAATTTGAATTTTATTTTGTATGTAAGAGTAAATTAGAGCAACATACAAATGATATATTTATATTTGTATGTTTTCTTAGGTAAAAGAAGAAACTCTTCACAAGTGAAGCCTTCAAACAACAGTGTCAAATAAGCTTAGAAAATTCAGCACATATGATAATAAATTAAAATTCACATTAAGATGTATCAGAATGGCTACATTGCTTGAAACAATACAGTGAATATCACGTAGATTGCAAACCAAAGGAGAAAAATTCACCGAGAACTGATTAGCCATGACAGGAGATGGTTCACATAAACCAGGAATAATTTGCCATTGCCTGAACTCTCCTCTAAAACCTCTTGATATGCTACCACTCCTGTGATAAAGGTACAGAAACCCAATCAAATCAATAGCACAGATTATGGTTGACTAAAAGAAGTCACGCCACAATTCAATGGCTACATACCCCATCCCGCCAAGTGGGACCCCTTGGGATGCTGAGGGCTTGCAACTTTCCCGTGTGAATGGATCAATTGGAGCTTTCTGCAAAGAGTAAATTTCGGCTTTTGATATTTCATAAAGATAGACATTTCAAAGGTCTTAATCATGTCAAGACTGTTTATCCACTTGTGAACATCTTGTAGGTGGAGCAAAGTCCCCACAGAGACAAGGAAACAAAGTATTTTTCATACATATATCAAACAGGAATGACATAATTACCCTTCCCTGAGAAGCCTCTTCTCTGACATACGACCAAAGACGAATGCCGAGTCCTACCTGAAATTTTGGTTGCAAAGAGCAGAGGAACAAGGTGAGGCAAAAGCAACTAATAAAACATGTTAAGATATACAGTCTTTTTTTTTTCTTTTTTTTTCCCTCTTATTTAAGATTCTGATTTAAAGAAGAGAATATTTCACCATCTTTACTGCCTCCACAAACGTGACACTGAATTCTTTGAGTCTGTTAGCATGACTGTTTAGTCTCCTCCTCCATGCATGTTCTGGTGGGGCAGCACTGTCATAATCCAGCTAGGACCATGGAGCAGTAGAGAATATTAGTGAACTTGAAGCCAAAGGACCTAGAAACAGTGCTTGCATGAAAAATGGATACTAAACCATTATGTAACATCCATGCCATGCCTTCACAAACACACACACACACACACAGAGGAATTTGACACCATACCTTATCCCATATTTGTTGAGGTCTGGGATCAGCTTAAATTCAGGGACCAAAATAAGCCCCGACTAATAGCCATTAACTGACAACATAGAGATTTTCTGGAAATAAAAACTTGATATCCAACTCATAGTTGTCAAGGCGTCGCCTAGGCGGCGCCTAGGCGCCCAGGCTGCCTTGGGTCGCCTTGGAAAATTGGGCGCCTTGGTCGCCTAGGCGGTTGCCTTGGTCACCTAAGCGCCCAGTCAGGCATCCATCGCCTTGGTTCGCCTTGGCGCCTTGACAACTATGATCCAACTTCCATTACTATTACTTTAGAGTGAACAGACAAGGGCCAATGTTTAAAGTGGAGTAAATGGAAATGCTATGTTGGTCTTGAATGAGACAGCCCTCAACTCTTTCACAAACCCAGAGGCTACAGTGAAGTGGGATAAAACAAAAAGGCTTTCAGACACTGTATCACCCCCCCCCCCCCCTCCACAATTTTTTTTTTTTTTTTTGTGGGGGGGGGGGGCGGGGAGAGAGTATTTAGGCATCAGGAAAGAAATTCAGTCCTCTTGTTCTCAAAATAGCAGGGTTTGGCGGTTTTGGCTTCTACTCAGCATTACTACATAGTACATATTAGGAAGTATTGGAAAATTTTCAGCTACCTGATTGAGTAACCAAATTAGGGTTACCTAACAAAGGCACCTCTGTTAATAACAACATCCCAGCAAAGGATGTCTAAAAAGCATCCCTTAATTGACCAGTCAGATAAAAACCATGAACATGAAGGTTCTTATGATCGAGTAAATGTATACAACAAGAATGTTAGTTCAGAAAAACAACAAGAGGAGGCAACAAAATTGAAACTTTGCACAAGATGAAGTTCACAAAGCTAAACTTTCAGATTCCAAACTTGTTCTGGACTTCTATAGGAAGTAGGAGCTGCCCCGAAACTTTCAGAGTTTCATGAATGGTCTGTCCTCCCCAACTGGTTTAGTCAATGGTTGAAATATTTCCATCGGTATTAGCAAACTGTACTTTCCCCTGACGTTTCCTTGGAGGCCCTCTTCGATTCTTCTATGGTGGAGACTGACTTTAAGGTCAGAGCAAATTATGTCGCTTTGGCTTTTTATGGAAGTGCTTTGACATAGTTGGTGAGTTGGGACCAACATGGTCTCCTCCTTGGTTAGTGTAAAATCTCCCTAACAAGTTGGGGTACTTTGCCCTCCTGGGGGGTTACAGCAGTCCCCATTTTTTAGTACAACCCAACGGCAAGACTTGCCCTCTGGGCTTGGAAAGGATTCATCAAGTAGAAGACTTCAGATCTTCATTACTTATAGAATACAGTGTATGACATGTTGTATTAACTCACACCATTCACCATTATACAGTCCACCGGTATAATTTAGTGAATCTATTCTGTGTCAGTTCCATGCTTCCTCCACCCTTGGGTGGTTGGAATTATTATGCTGTTGTACTATATCCTTCTTTCTCCGAATAAAAAAGAAGAAGATAATAACAGTAATTTTTTTCCTATTCTGTGTCTTTTAATCTACATTAACAAAAGCTTCTTGCTTTTTTGAAAGAAAATAGATGATAACAGTAAATGGTTATCGAAGAACATCACACAGAAATGTTATATAGCAGTAACAGAACGCCAACCAATATGATCGAACAATAGAAGAAAAAAATAAAATCAAAAGCTCACCAATTGCAAGGTCGCTTTGTTGACATACTCTTCGGGAGGCCATGAATGCTTTCTACAGTTGAAGAGGTTTCCGGTAACCATGTTGAATCAAATTCTATCTCACAGCGAGTACACAAGTAAAATCTCTTCGAATTAAATTCTCACAACCATAAATTAACAAGCCCCTGATGATCAAGACCACAACAAACTTCACAGGAACCCAAAACTGATACAACAAGATTCCACTTTTATAAAATTCCACAAGTTTCCTTCAATTTTAAAACAACATACGTCTACGACAACTTTAAATCAGCGAATCGTCATAGTACAGATCTTAACTTCTAATCCACCCATAGCGAACACGCTTCCCTCCGACTCCGAACTTCAATAACGTTCCAAGAAAAACCTCAACTCACCAAACTTACTCCGATTATCCAAATCAACAAAGCAATTCTTCATCAACTCCAATCCCTCCAGAGCTAATCAAAATCTATAAACAGAGCACCTATGGTCAAATTAAACCTCAACAACCAAAAAAAACTCGTCCAAAATCCATGTAACAGACCGCAACACACAAAAACCCTACTGATCAGAAGGAGAGACAAAACTTCAAGTCACCACCATTCAAAATGAACCAAAGAAATTCAAGTCACTACAAAAGCGCTAAAGAGGAAACTTTCGGGAACCGCAGGACAATCAAAAGTATATTCTTTACGAATATCATAAGAAAATCAAACGAATGAACTTCAATCCTTGCGTAGCGAATTGCAAATCGGCTCTTAATACAGAAAATCCGGAACTACGATCTTTGCACTTGCCATCTGTATCTGTATCTACAGATCTTCTCGATCTTCTCGATTTCATTTCTATGAGTCCATCTCTTTTCAGTTCCTTTCTTTTTAGAAAGCGAGGAAAGGAAAAGAAAAGAAAAGAAAAACCTTGTCGTTCGTATTAAACTCTTTATTTAGATACGTGAGGTGAGCTTCAGCTCTGGTTTCTGATGCATTACTGTTAAGGATACGATCTACGCCTTTGTGGGTAATGCTTTTTGGGAAAGGTGACACATCAACCGTGACATCTGTCAATGTACTCCCTTGTAAAATGACTATAATACCCTCAAACGGTTTTAAAATCTGGTTTATCAATGATTCCAATCTGACGGTTTTGATATGATGACAATAGTCCTACATGTCATTATCAGGTATAGGATCTATAGTTGTCGTACGATGCGGAATGGGGGAACCAATTGTTTGACCAGTCCAACGGTGTGAATTGGTTGAAAATCATTCCGTTAAATGTGATTCTAAATCAATGGTTTTGAACTTGGGTCTAATCATTCCTTTATCTAGAAAGATTCCAAAGTAATGGTTTTAGATTTGGGGTCTATGTACCATTGGTGAGCCTTGGGTCTGTTTTTCTTCGGGCTCTTTTTCTTTTTGTCTTCTTGTATTTTTTGGGCCGCCAGTGACCAATCTCAAACCGATTAAGTCCACAAATCCAAAAGCATTCCACAGTCAAGGTTCCTGACTTTTTGTTTACCGACGATAGTCCAGAGTTCCTGTCTACCGACTATAATCCCGGCTAGAAATTTTTGTGAGTAGGTTACCAAAGAAAGAATAAAAAGGGATGTGGGCCCCATATTTAAAGTTTCATTCAACATGAAACGGGTTAAAGAAAATTTTAAAACTTAGAAAAATAAACTTTCTCATCAATTTCTCCCCACTATATTTTAAAATGCCTGAATTATCAGTCTGCTAAGGATGGTTCAATATCCCAATTTAGGGGATAGAAATCCTTTCCTGCCAATTTGCAAACTATCAAGGGTCGGATTTCAGTAGATACATATATCAATGTATTGGTATATGGATTGACTAAACTCCAGCCCTTGGATCAGTCGCAGTTCCCACTTGCCATAGGAGAGGATTTTGATCCAACTTGGGGTGTCAATGGGTTGGTTTGGACTGGTTTTGGTCCAGTCAGCTTGAAACATGTCCAATGAGAAATTTGGTTTGGGGTGGGCTGCATTATATACCTTAGTTAACAAGCTAGTCTGGTATCGGTTTGTTATAAGACTGACTTAATGTACTCTTATCGGTCCGTTATCGGTTCGGTTTCGATTTTCTATATCTATATGTAGTAACAAAATTAATTAATTGGCTTTATCAGGCCATTATCGAGTTGGTTCTGTTTCGGTGTTGGTTTCCTACATGTATATTTAATAAAGTGTTGGTACGTTAGGTTGACAGCCGGTACCACCAAAAACACAGTCAAACCATTATCATGGATTCACAAACAAAAGATAATCAGCGTAATACTAAGGCGTTCTCTGTAAACGACGCATTACACCTAGTCCATGGTGTAGCGAAAAATAGGCAAGGGCCGCCTACTGCAGTGAAAAATTTGCTAGGGCCGCCGCATCGGTGCCCGGATGCGATAATAAATTGGCAAGGGTTCTCACACCTTGGAAGAGTGCAAGTAAAGAAGCTAGCCCATAAGCGTAGGATTAGAATAGCATCTTTGAACATAAAATCTTTAATGGGTAAGAGTCTAGAATTGATAGTTGTTATGAGGAGAAGAAAGATTAACATAGCTTGCATACAAGAGACTAGATGGAAGACTAAAAAAACTAAGGAGTATGATGGCTTTAAACTTTGGTATACAAGGATAAAAATAATAACAACGGAGTAGGTATAATAGTGGATAAAGATTTAAAGAATGATGTGGTAGATGTGAAAAGATTTGATGATTAGATTATAGCCATCAAGCTAGTGATGGGGAAAGAGATAGTCAATATAATTAGCGTTTACGCAACCCAAGTAGGATTGGACGCAAATAGTAAGCTACAATTTTGGGGACACATGGATGGATTAGTGCAAGGTTTACGACAAGGTGAAAAGATTATAATAGGAGATGATTTAAATGGACATGTAGGGGGAGATCGTAGAGGTTATGAAGATGTGCATGGGGGATGTGGCTTTGGAGTGAGGAATGAAGAGAGGACCTCAATTTTAGATTTTGCTACAGCTTATGATTTATCTACCGTAAACACATACTTTGAAAAGAGAGAGGAGCATCTAGTTACTTTCAAAAGTAGGCATCATAAAAGCCAAATAGATTTCTTTCTAATTAGAAGGTCTGATAGATTGTTATGTAAAAATTGTAAAGTTATATCTGGGGAGTCTAACCACTCAGCATAGATTATTGGTCTTGGATATATGTCTCACTACGCCGAGTAGTAGGAAAGGTCAGGTTTTATGCCCTAGGATAAGGTGGTGGTGCTTAAAAAGAAATCTTGAAAGCTTCTATTAATAATGTGGTCAAACAAGGAATGTGAAACTTTGAGGGAGATACTGATACAATGTAAAACAAGATGACTACTTATATTAAAAAAATTACTAAAGAGGTTGTAGGTATATCAAAAGAAAAATATCATTCTCCTAGAGAGTCTTGGTGGTGGAATATTGATGAGGTTCAATCAGCCATTAAAGCTAATAAATATAGTTTTAAGGCATGGCAAAAGACTAAGGATATAGAGGATCTAAAAAGATATAGACTTGCTAGAAATGAAGCTAAGAAGATTGTGAAAAAAATAAGGGCGAAGAAATATAAAGATCTTTATATCAATCTAAGCACTAAGGAATGAGAAAAAGCTATCTATAAAATAGCTAAGATGAGGGAAAGGAAGAGTAAAGATTTAAACCATATTAGATGTATTAAAAATACAGATGGCAGAGCTCTAGTAAGGGATGGAGACATTAAAGAGAGATGGAATGATTATTTTTACAGCTTACTAAATGAAGATGTCTTAGAAAATAGTGCTCCAGATTGCTACATTACTCACCATGACACCATAGGTCATAGGTATATACTTAAAATTAGGGTGACAGAAGTAAAAGAAACTTTAAGGATAATGAATGTAGGCAAAGTACCTAGTCCAAATGTGTCACACCCCAAATTCTGATCCAACCAGAATGGTGTGAGTGAACCGTCATTGAACCAACGGTTCACACCAGGATCTCGAATAGGCCGTGTTCACCCATACAAACCAATTACACATAACCACAACGGAATATAAATATCACGGAAGACTTTAAATAGAATGAACCGAGATCTATTGATAATTTAAATAAATATCCCATTATTCAAATTCAATCATAAAATAATAACTTTTACATCTCTTAATAACAAACAAAAATAACGAAACAAATAAATAAAACCATCACGGTACACGAGAAAGGGCACTCGCATGAAGCGCCATGCTCGCCCTGCCCCGCTCGGACGCCTAACGTCGCGGCACCACCATACGCCGGAGCGTTACGAATCATCCACGGATAACCCGCATCCGGATCTAAAACAATGTATATACAAAGGGTGAGCACACAACACACTCGAAAGGCAACGAGACAGTTTCACAAGATTATGCATGAGTAACAACATTTTATCTCGTGGTCCGGTTTAAGTTTGCAATGTGCTATAGAAAGGTTTGGTGGCCCCCGCACCTCTATACACGAGGTGTGGCGTCGCACAAAATCACACAACCACCAACCCACATACACCCATCATGGAATAGAGATAGAGCTAAGGTATACCCGCACCTCCCCGATACTCTACCCATACCGGTACCTAAGCCCCCACCGGCCGGGGGCTTGCAAACCGGGCTCGCAACTAACCAATCCTATATGTCAACAATGTATGCTCTATCCGAAGACAGCCGTCTACGGCATAGAGATTGAGCTAGAGCGGCGGGCCGGGTCGGAGACCTCCTAAACCTCACCTCCCCCGATACCCTATCCGCAACTAACCCACTAGGATAGAAACAATCGCGGGTAGACCCTATCCCAACACGACACCCTACGACATAGAGATAGAGCTAAAGCATCGTGGACAAGGCGGCCGACTCGAATCCTCGGTACCACCCAACGATGGTCGGGACAACATCAATATCGGAGACCAACGTACCACGATCTTCCCCGATACCCTATCCGACCAAGCATGTTAAGATAGAATACTACAAAGGTGCCGGTGTGAAGAGCGATCCCGGGCCCATGCCCCACTCCCACACACCAACGAAAACAATCACATGCCAACAATCACATCCTATGAATGCATGAACAATAATAATAACCGAAAGTAAAGGATGGCATGTGAATATGCACAAACATCACATCATAGATATTCAATGATTAACAACGATTCCGTCCATTAATTATTAGGTTTAGGTCGATTCCCTTACCGACGCTCGTTCGATTACTTGCTCCACGTCACAAGATCCAAGCGACAAGTCACGGCGCCCCACATAATATTAGGGTTTCATTAGAATATATTATTTAGGGTTTCATGTTGGTGGAAACCAACGGAGATCACAACGCCCTCACGGGACCGGTGGCATGTACCGGTCGCGGCTCAGAGGGAAAGACGGCGACCGGTATGGTCAGCCGGTCCCCCACGATAACCTCCCGAGAGGTAGCGGTCGCAACATACCGGTCGCACTATGTGCAACCGGTATAGTCGACCGGTATGTCTCCGAAGACCATACATGGGTTCTTCGACGCCGTCGATCATCCTCCATGGATTTTCGGGGGTTTCTCCTATCCATGCTAAGTCTAGGCTTTGAGTTAGAGCTATCCCCAACTCATTCAAGTCTCGTTTCGATGAATATCATCTCGAAACTCGAATCTAGGGTTTGACGGCAACTTAGGGTTTATTGGCCAATTTAGGGTTTTAGATCAATACCTACTTTGCATGGTATTGATCCACCCACACAACTATCATAGGGTAAGAAGAGGGATTCAAACACTTACCGTTGAGGCGTAGCGAGAGCTGTCAAACAAAGAATGGCGGCACCTCCTTCTCCTTCTTAGCTCCTTCTCCTTTCCAAGCTCTTTCTCTTCTCTAGGGTTTGGGAGAGACAATGGAAAGGATTTGAGGGGTTTAAGGGTGTATTTATAGGCTAGAAATAGGGTTTAGTAACCCTACTAGGATTAGGAAACTTCTAGGATTCAAATCGGGAAAGTGGGACCGCAGAGGCTAATTTCCAATTTCCCGCACATAGCTGTGCGAGCCATACCGGTCGGGTACCATCATCCGGTACCATCGACCGGTATACCTAAATCGGTATCATTGGTCGACTTCGGTCCGATTTCGCACTGTTTGTTATCCGCTTGCCCCGTCTGGCTCGGTGATGATCGGAAGACCTGTCACGACACAAAACCAAGTTTAGACCGGGTTTTCAGAGTGCGGGTCTTACAAAATGAGGTCCTAATAGAAGTTTAAAAGAGCCTAGGAATGTATGGAGTATCTTGGCTAACCAAGTTGTTCAATAAAATTATGAGCTCAGGAAAAATGCCAAATGAATGGAGAAGTAGTATTGTGGTTTAGATCTACAAAAACAAAAGAGATATTTTGAGTTGCAATAACTACAGAGGCATAAAACTAATGAGTCATACTATGCAACTATGAGAGAGAGTTATTGAAACACGCTTGAGAAAAGAAACTACTATTACGGAGAACCAGTTTGATTTTATGCTAGGTAGATCCACAACAGAGGCTATTTACTTGCTTAGGAGACTCATGGAAAGATGTAAAGAAGGCAAGAAGGATCTCCATATGGTTTTCATCGATCTAGAAAAGACTTATGATAGAGTCTCTAGGGAGTTAATCTGACAAGTACTAGAGAAGAGCTGTGTTTTAAGCAAATATGTTGACATAGTTAAGGATATGTATTATAATATGGTGATAATGTGGTGGCTAGTGTGAAAATCGACCGGGGGGGTTAAGGTCGTGAATTCTCAATTACAATGGGGTTACATCATTGATCAGCTTTAAGCCTTTATTTGTTGCCCTCATCATGGATGATTTTACCAGAGACATTCAAGATGAAGTTCCTTGGTGTATGCTTTTCGCTAATGATATTATTTTGGTGGATGAGACAAAAGCAGGAATTAATGCAAAGTTGAAGCTATGGAGATCATCTTTGGAATCAAAAGGTTTTAAGATAAGTAGAACGAAGACGAAGTATATGGTGTGTAACTTTAGTCATACAATAATGGATAATGAGGTGGTAAACATTCTTGAAAGAGAGATACAGTAAAGTGATCATTTTAGATTTTTAGGTTCAATCATAACAAAGAAGGTGATATAGACGATGATATACAGAGGATTAAAATAGGATGGATGAAGTGAAGAAGTGCATCTGGAGTGCTGTGTGATTGGCGTATTCCTTTAAAACTTAAAGAAAAATTTTATAGGACAGTTATTCGATCGGCTATGATGTATGGTGCTGAATGTTAAGCAGTCAAGAAGCATCATATTGATAAACTTAGTGTAACTGAGATAAGGATATTAAGATGGATGCGTAGCAAAACTAGGAAGAATAAGGTAAGGAATGACTGTCTTAGAGCTGATTCGGGAGTAGCATCGATACATGATAAGCTACGAGAAAATTGTTTGAGATGGTATGACCATGTTCAACGGAGGCCGTTAGATGCTCCCTTTTGGATGAGTGATTTGATTCAGATTGATGGGGTTAAAAGAGAAAGGGGCAGACCTAAGATAACTCTAGGGGAGGTGGTGAAGAAAGACTTGTATAGCTTAGACCTTGTTTCAAGTTTGACATCGAACAGAGTTGATTGGCAGATAAGAATCCATGTAGCCGACTCCATTTAGTTGGCGTAAGGCATTGTTGTTGTTGTTGTTGTATATTTAATAAAGTATTGGCTTAATGGGCTCTTATCGGGCCGTTATCAAGCTGGTTCGGTTTTGAACTTATTGGTCGGATTAGTTCGAAATTATTAATTGGTCTGTTCTGGTTGTAGTTTTTCATTGGGCTCTAAAACACAACTCAAAGCTTATCCAATAAGGTTCGATTTCGATTTGATTCATGCCAAATCGGATTGGTTCAATTTCATTTTTTAATTTGGACCCAATTTTGACACTCCTAAGCCCAGCCATTAGATCTACCCCTCTTCCATGACATCTTTGATGTGAAGAAATGCCAAGCGGTCACACCAAAAAATGAGTACTTCTTTGTCTTCCTCTATCATTATTATTTGGGAGAACCTGTGATTAGGAAACAACATAAACCCAAATCCCTTAGTCAGAAATGACAAAAAGTGGCAAGCTATTGAAGCTGAAGTTGATTTTAAAGAGATGGCAGCTGATGAACAAGTTTAGGCATAGTAATGGCAGCTTCATTGCCACTGCTAATCCCTCCGATGACGAAAACTCGGATGCCTTTGGATCAGAAAGGTTCCTGTAGGATTTCACCCAATGTACGTCGGAAAGTCTCGCATGCAGTACCTTTTCAACTTTGACATCATTGAGCACCTCTATTCCTAGGAACTTATGGAGAAGTCGGATAGGTCGGAACCGTTGACGATCGGTTGTGAGGTGGTATTGTTCGAGTAGCAAAGAACCGCACGCCTTTTCTTCGATATTAGAGCTACCAGCCTCTGACCCTAGCCGCTTCTTCTAATAAGAGACTGAAGAACAAGCTCCAGAATCTGCAAAGGACTGAATCCTCTTTCGCTGATCGAAAGCAAGATAGAGATTATGTCACCATTCCTAATGAAAGACAAATCTTGCCCCCCTTCCGGCACTCTATTCAACAGCTTTTTGCCTTGCTCTGCACTTTTCGATTGCATTGATCAAGCCTCAATCATTGCTTGTTGCTAGCAGGGCTGGCCCACAACTTCCGAAAAGGTTTTAGGTTCCGCATGAACATTGGCAAGAAAGGCACGATCTTTGGGATTTTAAAGGAAACCTTTGGTAACCTATCCTTCATTGGAATTTTTAAGCCTTGGTTACTGGTCGAGTCACTAGAATGGAATAAGATAAGAATCTCTCATGCTTTGGATGCTGGAGAACGATGACCACAACCTGAGTCTTTAGACAAATTCGTCAATTTCTACCTGTGCTGATGAATGATAATGAATGAAGAATGATATGATCCCATTTTATTCCATTTGTGAAGTAATTCTCTATTCATCAAAGAGATACCGACCCCCTCACACCCATAGAGACAATATAAATTTGTACTTTATTTTTCTCCATGTATATTTAATAATTGGAGTGGTGGTGTAGTTAGGAGAGGTAAAAGAGTTAAAAGTGAAGCATGAACTTAATGAGAATACTTAAATGGATTTTCGTACTACAACTCTGCAACTTCACAAAAATTTTATAATGGATAAGCTCCATGGCATATGTTGATGTTGGAAACCATGTCGTCGGCCTCGGGAGTCGGTACACCTGCCAGGCAAAAGGCAAGAAGAGGGTGGGTTCTAGACTCGGGGGTGGTTCCGATGCCTAAGTCGGTATTCCAAATGCAAACAGCAGTAAAACTCGGCTATTGTAGTGACCAAGTTCAGAGAGAGTTGTGGGCACAAAAAGCAATTTCTAACTCAAAGGCAATGAACAGTTAAGTGCATGAACCACAAGGGTTGCCCCTTATTTATGGAGTGAGAGTGCGAGTTGAGTATGGAAATTGCAGATATGTCTCGTAGTAGACCATCCTCCTTATGGGAAGATTCGATCGTTTATTACTGGCAAGATACGCCTAGCTCTATAAGGTAATGTGACATCAGAGTCGTCCCTTCTGGATCCAGCTGGCCGACAACTGGAAGCTACTCGATGTTGCTGGTCGTCCCTTGGAATGTCATTGCATGGTGACCCGAGATTGGTTGCTCATGGTAGTCTATAATTGTCGACACATTGCGGGTAGTCTACGTACCCATCAGCATATAATACAATTGTATCCTATTTTCTACACATAACTTTTTGGGGGGGGAGTTGCTGCCATGCTAACAGCTCATGTAAGGGCAAGAGAAAGGTCATCTTCTTTCCTGCTGGTGGTGATTTTGGAATAGAGAATATGAGGTTTATTGAATTGGTTTGTATTAAGAGTGGTTTAATCTAATTGAACCATTACAATATTGAGCCAATTCAATTGGAAAATAAAGGCTGGATTTTTGTTATTAGAAGGGCAATTTAGGTATTTTAAAGTACTAAGAGAAGAAATTAAGGTGAAAGTTTACTTTTTGGGGGAATCTGAAAGAAAAATTTTAAGTGCCGGAGTCTTAGTAATTATAAGATAAGTACAAAAGACTTTTAGAAATATTCTCCAAAATAAAACATAATTAATAATTAAAAAGGAAAAGATCCCCACATTGCTCGTGAGAATATTTTTCCCACCCCTTTCATATAATTGTTAATTAACACTCCTCTTTCATATGTCATGTTTTCCTTGGTTTCTGATCTTCTACAAAAGAGTTTTAGAAATATTCCCCAAAATCAAACATAATTAATAATTAAAAAGGAAAAGATCCCCACATCGTGAGAATTTTTTTTCCCACCCCTGTCATATAATTGTTAATGAACACTCCTCTTTCTTATGTCATGCTTTTCTTGGTTTCTGATCTTGTATGTCTCCATTAATGACAACGAATATCCATTTGCGTGGTATGGGAGATTCTCCTTATAGCGTCGGAAATTCAAGCCCATTATTATTATTATTTTCAAAAAATAGTTGAAAACAAATGGATGACTAATGATAAAAGAAATAAAATATTAATAAATATGGTTTTAGAATTTGACAAGGGGCATGTCAAGATTATACCTTATTTACATTATCACATTGGTAAGCATGCTAACTATGAAGGAGGGGATGGAACTTCAAGGGCAACAACATCCGGCGAAAGTTCTATAAATAGCTCTGTTTTTTCCATGTGGTATGGCACATGGAGGTTGTAACGACCTTGTGGCAACTAGACTTTAGGATCCCTATTCACATGTCAAATTTTGATCAAATTAGAGTTGACTAAGTAGTAGAATAAATCATTGAAAAATTAAAGACTATGACAAGGGTGAACAAAAAATATGGTGTAGACACCGGATTTTGCAAACTTGTTTATTGATGACGATGATTTCAAGTAGGATCGCTCTCAGGCTTAACCATGACAGAAAGATTGGCCACATTTATTGCTTTTGGACTTTGTTGAATCCAAATTTCATGAAAATATTCAAAAAAAAAGGGCTTGCTAAAGCCTCGGCACAGCTCCATGGTAAAAATATTCAAGGCGGGGAGAAAGGGAGAAAAGTCTTGTGGTAGCGTTGGATGATGTGATTGAATGACATGCAGCTAACATCGCGGTGCCGTAGAGGTGTACGCGTTAGGGGGCCCTCCCTGAGTTTGGGTAGGAGCTTGGTGGGGATGGATCGCCACGGCCGGGTGGATCAAGCCCTCGGCCGACACCCCTATCGGGTCTCGGTGTAGGCTCCAATGGAGGGCTCGGATCCACTCGAGAGCCAGGTGGCAGCCATCCATCCGGGCCGCCAACTCTCCCGTCCAAACTCAGGCGAGAGAGGATTACTATACGATTAGTGGAACCTGTGTGCGTCTATAAAATTTGCTATAAATAGCCCATTTCATTATTTGGAAAATAAGATTCAGAGCACTAAAAAATCCTAAAAAGAGACATTTTTTAGAAAAAAAAAGAACTCTGCCCTATTTTTTGAAATACTTGTCCTTTGTGGCCAATCTTTCGCAATGAAGTGAGAGAATGTTGTTCCGCCCCTTGAGCTGAAAACACAAAAATATTAGAAAGTACCAAAACACTGTTTGAGGAATTAAGACCCCTATTTTTGCATTCTCCCTCCATGGGGGCAAAGTTGAGTGAGCATATTTTACTCATCTACATTAATAGAATAAAGGGAGGGAAATGTAGACATTTCTCCTATTTCCATTTCTGTATATAGTGACTATGCGTGCTTTATCGCTTCATTTAAATTCTTGTTGATGAATTTGCAGACTAAAGTACGTGTTTCCTTATCCTCTCTATTGGGTTTGGTGTTTTGTATTCTGTGGGATCCACATGGTTATTGGGATTGAACTCGTATTAGGGTTTGGGTCTACTACATATATGTGATTAAATCGATAATTGTGTGGGAATTAAAGTTTCGAAGGATCCCTATATATTGTCTCTATGGGAAAAACCCTAGCTAAGGTCTGAGTAGAGGAGAATACTCTATCATGTGAAAAAGGCTAATAAGGGAGAACACTTTGTAATGGTAAAGAACTGTAAAAGTTTCTTAAGAATAAAGAAGGTCTCTCTTTCTTTAGTGTGGATGTAAGCATCCCGTGTTGGAGTGTTGAATCATGACAAATCCTGTGTTTGTGTGTTTGTTTGATCTTTATTTTTTTTCTCTTTAGTTTGTGCTTTCATCTTTAACAACTGGTATTAGAGCTAAGATTCGACAAATCGATCACTGATCTGGGAGAAGGAGGAAGGTGCGTGAAAAGTATGAAGAAGAAGAAAAAAAAAAATTGTTTGTAAATCGTAAAAGAAAAGAAAAAGAGAGGTGATTTTTTTTTTTTGGAGTAATAATTAGTTGGTATCATCATTATAGGTCATCATTACAAGTTGAAAGAAAGAAAAAAACAAAAAAACAAAGGAAGTTTAAAACCATAATGAAAGTGTGGCAAGGGTGTTTGGGGATCACCCGGTGGCGAGGACTTCTATGGAACTGATGGATTCTAGAGTTTTAGGATTTATTAATGGCTATGGAAGTGGGCTTGGCAGGAGATTGCAAGATGGATAAAAATCCTCTTCCACGGCAAGAGGCTCCTACGGCTGATCCAAGGGCTGGGGATCAGTCGGCCCGCCTACCAATACATGGGGAGGTGGGTAGGCTGAAATCCCATCCTTGGCAGGCGGCAGGTCGGCGGGAGAAGATTTCTACACTTGCAAGACGATGTATCTAGGTTTTCTGGATACGTTGATGAATGCAGGGTCGCAGATACTTGTGGCTTGTAGCAAGGAAGCCGGAGACATACTCTTAGAGGATCTACGTATGTGGGATAATCATGGGATATGGCAAGAGATCCTATGATCGAGGAAGCCAATTTACAGACTACTGTATCAGGTGTTGCGGAGAAGGGTTTCTCTACAACTTATATCAGATTAGGGTTTTGTGGTGGGGATGGTGGTCAACACCCAAACCAGTCGACCAGGGTTTTCCAAGGTTGTGCAAAGCAGACTGGGTATTATTGCATGCGAGTTTGTCTGCTAGTCAAACGGACAGTCAGCGACGGTTGGAAGATTGTGATAGGATTAATGGGGCGATGGCAGATGTTTATGGATCAGGTCAGATCGGGGGGTTTTCCCTTGGATCTGAGGACAGGTTTGAATCCCGACAAGGTGCGTATCATGGCCAGTTGATGCTGTGTTGTTCAAAGTTAAAAAGTCAAAAGTCAAAATACTTTTTAAATAGAGTTTCAAAAGATTTTTAAACACAAACTCAGTTTTTTCATTTTGACTCCAAAATTTGGATTTTGGTTTTTGACGGGAATTTTGATTTTTTGAGTTTGGTTTTTGGGTGGGGGCAACGGAATATAAATATAAAAATTTTGAATTTTGATTTTTGAGTATATTGATCTATGCAATGCAAATCACACTACCACCAACCCACATGAAAATTTTAGTCCCACATTGCTTAGGGATTGTGGAGGAGAGGCCTTTCCCAACACAACTCCCATGAGTAAAGCACGGGAGGCGTCCTCCGCCCCCGATGGTCGGGACAACACAATATCGGAGACCACACCACGATCTTCCCCGATACCCCACCCGCACCAAGCATGTTAAGATAGAATACTACAAAATGTGCCGGTGTGAAGAGCGATCCCGGCCCCACGCCCCCCCCCACACACCAACAAAAAAACATGCCTAACAATCACATCCTATGAATGCATGACAAAACACGAAAGAAAGGGGATGACAGTGAATATGCACAAACATCACATCATAGATATTCAATGATTAATCGCCATTAATTATTAGGTTTAGGTCGGATTCCCTTACGACGCTCGTTTGTTAACTTGCTCCACGTCGCAAGGTCCAAACGATAAGTCACAAAGTCCACATAATATTAGGGTTTCATTAGAATATATTGTTTAGGGTTTCATGTTGGTCGGAAACCAACGGAGATCACAAAATACCCCCCCGGGTGGGCGGGGGGGTTTTGGCGGTGGCCGTGGGAAAGACCGACGGCCGGGTATGGTCAGCCGGTCCCCACAAACAACCTCCCGAGAGGTAGCGGTCGCAACATACCGGCGCACTATGTGCAACCCGGATAGTCGACCGGTAGTCTCGGAAGACCATACATGGATTCTTCGCCGCCGTTGATCATCCTCCATGGATTTTCGGGTTTCTCCATCCATTCTAAGTCTAGGCTTTGAGTTAGAGTTATCCCCAACTCATTCAAGTCTCGTTTCGATGAATATCATCTCGAAACTCGAACTAGGGTTTGACGGCAACTTAGGGTTATTGGCCAATTTAGGGTTTTAGATCAATACCACTTTGCAGGTATTGATCCACCCACACCACAACATAGGGTAAGAAGATGGATCCAAACACACCGTTGACGAGGTGTAGCGAGGCTCGTCAAACGGTAATGGCGGCACCTCCTTCTTCTTCCTAGCTCCTTCTCCTCTCCAAGCTCTTTCTCTTCTCTAGGGTTTGTGAGAGACAATGGAAAGGATTTGAGGGGGTTTAGGGGGGTTTTTGGGGGAAATAGGGTTTAGTAACCCTACTAGGATTAGGAACTCTAGGATTCGAAAGCGGGCGGGCGTAGAGACCAATTTCCAAATTCTCGCACATAGGCCGCGGCCCCGTCGGCCGGTACCATCGGTGGGGATACCTATTGGACGGGTCGATACGTGGTGTAGTTTCCGCTTGCGTCGTGGCGGAAGACCGCCCATACAAAACCAAGGTTAATTCAGAGTGCGGGTCTTACAATATCCCTACCCAAATACCCTTTTGGAAGGGTATGTAGGTGTAGAAGTGCATCTCTACACACAAGAGACACCATCTCGACCGTTGATCTCAGGATCAGAGATTTGGCATGATCTGGACGGTCCGTTTAGAGGGCTACACCCCATCCTATGGCAACGACCAATGGGTATCTAAAAGCTATAAATAGAGGACGATCCCTGTCATCAAATTCATTCCAAATTCGAGTCTCTCTCCTTTCTTTCTCTCCAACTCTCTCCCTCTACTCTATTTAATCGAAGGGTTCAATCTCGTTGGTTTGAAAGGATAGCTAATCTTAGTCGTCGAGTCTGCATACACCTAACAGTAAAGTGCACACTAGGTGGGTGTCCTATAGAAGAGTTGTTTTATCTTGGAGGCTGATTTACGGGGACCTAAAGGGCAAATACAGTCTTAAGGACAGTGTACCAACAAGACTCAACCCTACCTCCATTTTCGATTCCATCTTATAAGGTATGTACTGTTATATTTTTTTTATCTACATTCTAGATTTTAGCATATAGTTAGGTTGATATATAACATATTAAATGCATATATGATTATTGCATGTCTGTCCATTATCACTTGATTATTAATTATTGAATAACAATTAATTGCTTATTATATTTTTATTTATTAGTCTATATATTATATATTGTTGTATTTTGTTATTTTTCCAACATGTTGCACTATGGGGTAAAGGAGAATTGGCAGACTATGATGAGGAGTTGGATCTCTAGGTCTGCACTGAAGGTGCAGAGGTGAGAGGCTCGGGTTCCAGGTGTATTTGGAGTTGTAGGAGGACTGGGAGTAACGATGATCTCTCTGGTGATACTGCAATAGTAGAAGAGGTGGAGTCACTTTACATCATACGGCAGTGAGCTGTGCGGGAAGCCTAAATGGGGTGTGAGCTATGTCGGTTTGGCTATAGAGGTTTGGCAGAGACGAGTTTTCAAAATCAACATCAATGAGTTCTTCTTCAAGGTGGCTTGTAGAATCCAAGCTAAGTGGAGATTTGTTGGGTTTGGTGTCTCGTATTCTGTAGGGTCCACACAGTTACTGAGATTGTACTTGTATTAGGGTTTGGGTCTACTACATGTATGAGGGTAAATCGATAATTGTGTGGAGATTAGGGTTTCTAAGGATTCCTATATATTATTTCTGTGAGAAAAACCCTAGGTAAAGTTTGAGTAGAGAAAAATATTTTATCAGGTGGAAAAGACTAATAGGGGAGAACACTCTGTCAGGGTAGAGAACTGTAAAAGTTATTTAGGAATAAAAAATGTTTCTCTTTCTCTGGTGTGGAGATAGGCATCCCGCATTGAGGTCCTAAACCACGGCAAATCCTATGTTTGTGTGTTTGCTTAATCTTCATCCTTTCTCTCTAATTTGCGTTCTCATCCTTAACCCTCTCATCCATAACATATGTATATATATAGTATATGATCACAAGTTGGATCAAAGGTCTGTACCTTATCTCCAATCTCAAAAAGCATGAGGGTAGTAATATGCCTATGTTTATTCCGTCAAAGCATACTTTAGTATAAATACTTGAGGAAGCTTCTTACCAAAAGGCTTCTCCCAAGTGCTTTTATACTCTGGTTCCAAACCTTCCAACACTTGATTTTGCAATTGTTAACATGCTGTTAGAGTGGTAAGAAAGAAAGAATGAATGCTTTATCATCTGTGTCCGACAGAAAGATCAGCTTTACTAGATAGAGTGTGTGCATAACACCTCCTTACCTCTGTAAACTGACAGACCCGGGTCCTGAGCCATTATTTTAGGTGGCCACTCATACTTTTGTTCTTTCCCGAGAATGAAAAATAGACCGGCCTAATTCCACTCAAAAGGATCTAGCCACAAGTGAAGGAGCCCAATTTGCTGTGTGATAAAGAGATCGATGTTTGCCCAATGATACAGGAAAGATTGCATGTAGTGAGGAGGTGTATGCCATCCCACACGATCACCGCAGTATCCACACATGGATGACTGACAAATAGAAGGATGAATAAAATATATGGAGATATCTCCAAATGGCAGAAATAGATGAGCCATCTAGACGAGCTTGCCTAGAAAAACTATTACCAAAATGATAAGTGGAGTTATACTATATATAATTCAATAATTGAAAAAATAAGTAGTTGTGGTGAAATATTCTAATGATAGTGTTCCAACAACTTATGTTATTATATTTTGTTAATAGATATTGCTTATGGGTGGATAAATATAAAATTGTTTTCTTTATGTTTGTATATGAAGGGATTCTAAATGAGGTTACATTCGTATGTGCACCCAGTGTGGCAGTTTGTCCGATCTCAATTGAATAGAATAGTCGGCTGAAGATAATCTTTTTCTCTTTAAATTATCTTTAAATGTGTGCTATATATGTTCCCCACGTTCCTACCCCTAATTTGTTTTGGGTGATAGTTCATATAGAATGATGTATATCTTTGGCTTTGAGGGTTATATCTCATCGGCCTTATAAACAATTTATTTATTTTTTTTTTTTGTTGTGGTAAAACCATATTATTTTGACCATCAACCATTGATGAAATGGAATCCAAACAGCTATGGGGTTGGATTGTGTTGGAGATTAGATTATGTTTGTTTGGTAAGAAAATAAAAGAAAGAAACATTTAAGTTTTCCAATATAAATGTGGTAGTTAGCATGAAATTTTGTTTTAAAAAAAAAAGTGATTAACATGGAAAAGGAAAATTTTAAAAACTAAAAAAATATTATTGCAATAAGATTAAAAAAAAAAAACTCATGTTTTTGCTAGAACTTTTAAGAGATGAGAACAATTCAAATTTTAAATTTTAAATTTTAAATTTTAAATTTTAAATTTCAAATTTCAAAACGAAACTTCCTTTTTTCTACTACCAAATAAGCATGACAAGTAAAATATTTTAATTTTTTTCCCTTCTCTTGTCAAATAAAATAGCCTCTAATTTCGGAAACATAACCCGAGCTATAGATGACATAACGAGGACTCAAGCATAGGTGAACAGGTTACCTCACCTAATAAAAAAAAAGATCAAATGACATAAACATGTATCTAATCAGTTGATTCATATTTTATAGAGATAGTATTGGTATTTAAGATGATGACCTTATATCAATGTGACAGTGTCAAGTACAACCTTGTATACATCTTAACTTTTACCATAAAATAAAATAGTGAAGTGTGAGTATTATAATATGCTTTGATAGTTTTCATGCTCTAAATCACCCATGGGTATTCGATCATATTTTTGTCAATAGAAAACTAGATATTTGTCACCAATCAAATCAACACGGGAAATTGAGCATATAATTGCTTATATAACATAAGAAAATCAATAAAAAATTTCTTTTATCTAATGTGATGGGATGGATATGTTTCAAAGCAACGGTGTTCCACATTTCCATATTTACATAATTTTTTATATATATTTATTCACATCTCACAAGCACAAGTCAATTCCTATTTTAGGTTTTTGTACTGATTTTTTTTTTATAATTTTAATTAATTATTATGATATTAACTTGACTTATATAAACATACTTATATGTTTTATATAAACATACTTATATGTTTGAATAACTTACAAGTTATATTAGAGCAGTAGAATAGAAATGAGTTGCTTTCAGGCCAAGAGAAGGATCGGACTGGAACACTTTTCTACCGCCACGTTTGTAATGATGAAAATATTTTGGTGTTTTTGTTGAGTAAAGTTTTAGTAATTGGTATTGAATTGGTCGTATCAGTTTTGGTCCAAACCAATACTAATCTCATATCAATTTTTATTATTTTATTAGTTCTCTAATCATACAGGGCATGTGTCATTACCCTATTAACTATACCACTGATCTGTATGAGACTTTTTGGTTTCGACATTGACCAATACCATCATAGATACCGACTACTAAATCTTTGCCTCTAAGGCAAACATTTATGGTTAATCTCATTCCTTCTCATCCCTTGACAAAAATAGAGCTCAAAGGGAAAAAGTTCGTTTTTGAAAACACTAGCATGATGACATTGCATAAGGTATGAGGCAATATCTAGACAATAATAGCTGTTGGATATGAGGTAAGACAACATTATCATGTTGGCTTCCAACGAATTATGGAGAGATTTAGGTTCCATTAGATTAACTTACAAGAAAGGTAATGATTAGGAAGGATGATACAAGCATTATTGGTAGCTACTAGTGTGAGAACAAACACCAAGAAACATGAATAGAAAATAGAAAATGATTCAAGTAAAATGGTACAGATTTAATGTGGTTCACACCAATGCGATGTGCTACATCCACTAGAGAAAATGAAGATGATTCACTATGACAAAATGAGGTTACAATGGAGATCTCATAAGAACAAGTTCTCTCCCCATTCCAAGCTCGAAAAAAACCACCTTCTTTCTTCTTTTTCGCGGCTAGGGTTACAAGGCGAACATAAAACAGAGAACGATTTAAGCAAAATGACACAGATATTTAACGTGGATCATACACCATACCAACGTGATGTGCTACATCCATGAGAGAAAATGAAGATGATTCACTATGTCAAAATGGGGTTATAATGGAGATCTCACAAGAAAAAGTTCTTTCCCTAGTCTAAGCTCGAAAAAAATCACCTTCTCTCTTTTTTTTTTTTGCGGCTAGGGTTACAAGGCAAGAGAAGAACATTATATATGAGCTCTTCTAAAGGCAGTTGATAGAGATTTAAAAGTGTAGCAGCAAGTGTACGATATCGTGCAGTAATGGGTCGAACTCAGGGAGGAAGCACTATTTTCCTAACTTAAATAGGACAAAATGTATCCAAATGAATTGAATAAATTAGACAACCTAAAACACTCTAATAACCTAATCGAGCAACAAAAATAATGATAAAATGGATTCCTAATTGCATAAAAATTTAAGGCATCCTAAATTAACCCTAGAGTAACAAATAGCAATTGCATGAAAGGAAACAAAATTAAAAATAAAAGAGTGTAAAAAAAAAAACTTATCTCGGGAAGATTTCTCCGTCGTCTCTTGTCGTCTCGTTATCACTCCAAGGCTATGCTCATACGATTACAAAGAGAGCCTTCTCATTTAAATTAAAATAGTAATGGGATACAACCTATATTTGATCTATTTACTATAGAATTCTGAATCTGAAATTAAAACTTGAGAAAAGAATTTAAGCAAGAAGAACACAACTTGAAAAAAAGAAACTAAGACTCTTGAACTTTCCCTTAAATAAATTTTCAAGATTAAAAGAAAACTTACAATTGAATTCGTTAAACCGAATGAATAAACTAGCTAGACATTACAATTTTCTAGAGAAAGAAAAAAGAAAAATCATAAAGAAAGAGAGAGAGGTTAGAATTTCTAACAAAAAATAGAGATTGACTATCTTCAACACCAGTGCTCTATATGTTAGACCCGCACTCTACTAACCCGGTCTAATGGTGTCATGTTAGGTCTTCCTATCATGGCCGGATCGAGCGGACCAAGTGCGTAAAGAAACCACAAGGCTAGATATATAAATTGACCCAAAGCCAGTCAATTTGGAATGTGTGGTCGCATACCTGAGCTGGTATGATCGACCACACCTTAAGGAAAATGAGACCACTTAAAATCCAACGTGTGATCGCATATTTGGAATGTGTGATCGACTGATTCTGCGACCATTCGTGTGACCGCATGATGTTGAGACTGATTCTAAGTTTTTAGAAACTTTCCTAAACTAAGGGATCTCTTTCCTAGTTGAGAGAAAACTCTATATAGAGGTTTTTCCAGTATATAAAGGGACGTCCCTTAGCCTCTCTCACTCTTTTAGAACCCAAATTGAAATTCTAAACCTAAGAGAGAAAGAGAGAGAGGAAGAGAAGGAGAAAGAGATCTGAAGAGGCAAGCTGAGAGGAAGGAAGGTTCTAGCTTGCTACAGAAGGCCAAGGTAAGGAACCATCTCTGTAGAAGTAGATCACATAGTATAGGATTTTTTTTATTGTAAATTTAGATGTAGAATTTATGTGGGATCTCAACTATGAGACCCATGAACAAAAACTCAAGGGAGATCCATAGTGAGCAGGTTAGGGTGGATAACTTTGTCAAAGTTGTGAATTGAAGGCCATAGACTGATCATAGGAGAAACTCTATTGATAAAACAAGGAATCGACTCATGAAGGAATGGGATTGAGGATAAAAATTGACCAAACATCTAGTGGTCGCAGCCTATGGTCAACCACAGCGTGACCAGAGGTCGACCACACACTCTTGGAAAGATTTCAGAGAAGGTATGGTCGCATGTGTGGTCGCATGATATGCGACCATACATATCTACCACACACCCTGTGGTCACAAATACTAAGACCACAGATTCAACCACACCTGCGACCACACAGTTTCAGGAAGCCTATATGAGACCAGATTAGGTTTTCGACTACTGTAACTTGGTAAACTTAAACCCTAACTTAAAATTCATAAATTTCTTAGGTTCCCAAATAGTTTAAAAGTGATTTCTAAGGCTTGAGAAGATCAAACATTGTTAAAAGATGAGGGAACAAGACCTAAACTAATTGGATAATGACAAATTGTTTCTATTTTATTTGTCCAATGCAATGAATGATTCTATGCTTGTATGCTTGTAATGTGCATCTCACATGCTATCAAATATTAATGCTATTTCTGCTCATGCATATTTATTTCTGTCTATTTATAACATGATGATGATGATGCTAGGAATAGGCATGTGATTGTGTGTGTGGTTAGTGTGTTGGATGCAAGTGGAGCATTACGGGGAGGACATGACACTGTGGTCTCTGGCCTGGTCACTAGACTCTAGCTCTATCTTTACTCAAGTTTTGTCCACTGACATCGTCGTATCTCCATTACCTTAGCAAAGCTATTATGTCATAGGGCATCAGTGGAAATGGTCTCGAACCTTGTAGTTTTTGACTCTGTTGGAGGGGCCTTAGCTCTATCTTTATGAACGTATTGAGGGATGCTAGGGTAAGACCTTGGATACATTTGGATAGCATTATGATTGGTTAGTTGCAAACCCAGTATGCAATCCCTCGCCTATAGGGGCTTACGAGTTGGTATGGGTAGGGCATCAGGGAAAATATTGTCAGTGTGTGATCTGGACACTTTAGCTCTATCTCTATTCCATGGTGGGATCGATATGGGTCGACAATGGTGTTTGATCCATTGGGTGGATTCACACATCCATGTATAGAGGTGCTATGATCGTCAATCATTTCTATATCACATTACAAACTTAAAATCAGACCAAAGATATGAAGTGAATGCATGCATATGTTTGCGTATTGTTTTGTTTGCTCACTGAGCCATGATATGTGCTCACCCTTTTGATGTTGAATATTTTTAATTGTTGATGTAGATCTTACCGTTGAAGATTATACGAATGCACCGACGCACGGACATGTGGCAGCTATGGACGTGAAAGTTATGGAGAAAGCGCATGATCCGTTATGCGAGTGCAACCACTGTGTTTTTTTTATTAGTTTAGCTATTTTTAACTGTTGGAACATGTAATTGATTAATTTATGTTATGTCATGAGTTCACTTGGAGATAATTGGATTTACTTATTTATTTATCATTGTTAGACCTCAGTTCATTATTAATAAAGACTTTCGTTATTATCTATTTACTCTGATTATTATTGTGGAATGTGTTTGATTTAACTGGGTGGACATGACATATACGAGATCCTGGTTTGAATTGTTGGTTCTCATGATAGTTCATCACATCACTAGTTAATCCAAAATTAGGGTGTGACACTTGATATAAATTAAATATGTATGTAACCGCAAGTGCATGGTATCGTGCAGCAATAGATCGATCTCAGGGAAGAATCGCTATTATCCTAACTCAAATAAGGCAAAGCGTACCAAAGGGATTTGATTGAATTAACACCTTAATCACTTCAAATAAAAATTAATCAAGCAATAAAAACAATAATAACCATTCATAATGGTACGAAAATTTATGAAACCACTAACCATAAAATAACACAGATTTATTACAAGAAATGAACGAAATTAAAAGTAAAAGAATGTAAGAAAAACTTATCTCGATAGAATATTTCTCTGTCATTGTTCGTCGTCTTGTTGTCACTCAAAGGGGATGTGCAAACGATTACAAAGGGAGTCTTCTCCCCTAAATTAAATTAGTAATGGGGTACAACCTATATTTATTTATCCTACTACAGAGTTCTAAATCTGAAATTAAAACTTAAAAAAAAAATAAATAAAAATAAACTTAGGCAAGAAGAACACAACTTGAAAAGAAAAAAACTAAGAATCTCAAACTCTCTCATAAATTCTCAAAACTAAAAATAAAAACTCATAATAGAATTCTTGGATAGTTTTTCTATTGCTGAGCATCACATATATATACAAGTGAGTAAAGATCACAATCAATCTTTACAATTGGATTACAAGAGATTTTATGGAAATAATTTTGATAACCAAATTCCAATCTTATAGGTTCATTATATGTGGACGATTGTTGAGTAGAAAAAATCTTGCACCAACTCATCATATCTTTAGCATCATTATTTCTTCTTGAAAATTTTCATAATCGATTGGAGCTTTCCATTCTTTCATGTCATGCCAATTTTATAAATTTGATTTCAAATAAGTAAGGAATATTTTCTCAAGATAATGGAATCTTTCACATGAGATTGGGCTACTCTTTGACTTGGTACAAGGCTGATCTTATACACAAAATTCGTGACTCTCCTCATAAAATTCATCTTATGTCCGACTACTGAGTTAACTGGACAGGATCACCAAAAATTCATAAAATGATCTTTTCAAGCTCAAATTTCCCCATTATTTCACTTACACCCAACAAACATAAAATCAACATTAAATACCCGAGAAACATCATAAATAAAATAAGAGATGTACATTTTATGCTCTAAATTCACACATAAAATGTGTTCATCAACACTATATATAGAACGTTGGCAATCTTTTATAGTTTAGAATTCCTTCTTTGTTTAGACTTCTAGAGTTGTAGAGTTTCCTTCTTTCCTTTGAGTCTTTTAGAATGGTAGTTTTCCTATCTAACTCAAATACCAAATCAATTCAACCTCTTCTATTGTAGGTTTCCTAACTTGATTAAGAGACTCTTTATGAAAATTTCATCCACCGTTAAATGCTTTAATTAAATCGTACGGCTGCTCGATTCAGATTTAGATCAGATTTTTGTGTTAGATTTTGAGACAATGTTTGGAGAGTCAAACGAACTCAGATTTTTCTCCATAATACCATTCCGAAAAGCTTGAGATGCCCTCTACAACTTTACTATAGAACACTTTTGAATATGAAACCTATTTCTACCTCAAAAACCTACATGAAGCTCCAAACATCAATATTAAGAATGCTGAAATTTTCTCATCTTTTAGCAATTAATTCACAAAGTCTCTAAAATATGTCAAACTTATAAAATTCATTCTATTCAATTCAATAAAACATAAAATATATTAAAACATATAGTGCAAAGGGAATAAAATTATAAAAATCACACTTATCAATAGTCTAACCATCAGGTCGGGTTAAAGTGTACCACACCATCTGTACAATCTTTTATCTTTTTATTATATTCTTTGTACATCTTTGGCCAAAAAAAAATGTATGAACAAAAGAATAGAGTGTATTAGTGCATGCAGTTCTTGCATTTCCCTCCCAATTAATATGAGATTTAAGATGCCTTACACTTTTGTTTAAAATTGACCATTTTGTTGGGTTGGTGTCTTGTATTCTATAGGATTCATACGGTTACTGGGATTATACTTGTATTAGGGTTTGAGTCTACTACATTTATGGGAGTAAATCGATAATTATGTGAGAATTTAGGTTTCTAAGTTTGTCTATATATTATCTCAGTGTGAAAAAACCTAGGTAAAATCTTACCAAGGAGGAGATTTTGTCAGGTAGATAATTTTGTAGACTGTTCTTGGGAATGAAGGAGGTCATTCTTTTCTTTGGTAGATGTAGGCATCCTACGATGACGATGTTGAACCACATAAATCTTCTTGTTTGTGTTTTTCCAATCCTAACAAGTATATCAGAGCTAAGGTTCGATAGATCAATCACTAATCGGAGGGAGGTGCGTGGAAGAGGTATGAAGAAGAAGAAGAAAAAAAAAAAAGGGCAAAGTGAGTTTTTAAAAAAAAAAATTTCTCTGATCTACGGTTTTGAAAGGTCATCATTACCTAGAATTGAAAAAAAAGAAGAAGGTGGGATTGGATTGTTTCCCATGATGACGGTCACAAGTTTGATTTTTTTTTTTTCTCTTTTTTTTTGAAACTGACAAGAGGTCGGTGAAAAGGTTTGAGAAAAAAAAAGAGAGGTGGTTCTGCTACAGATGTCCTAAGAAGCTACATATAGTGTCGGTGATTGAAGAATTTTTCTGCCCAATTAGCAGTACCCGAGATGGAGAAGGACCTGGGATTGCAGCAAGTGTTGGGTGCTATCCACCAGGGATCGACCCTTAAAGGCATCACGTTGACGATGGTGTTCTCGACGAGATATTCGGAAGGCAGGCCGACGATTTGTCAATGGCTGAGAAGATGTTGTTCAAAGGAGGTGGTCATGTTCCTTGAGGCTTTGCAAATGAGTTTTTGCAGACAAGGAATTTGTTGTTAACACATGTGTTGCCTATGATGTTTAGTGCAAAGGTTGAAGATTTCAGGTTTGTCCCATTGTTGGCTGATTCAGTCGATCACCAGGGCTCCAATGTGAGGATTGAAGTTGGTGGTAATGGTTCCAACAAATCTATTGGGAGTGACTGGAAGGTTCTGGCTTCAAGAAGTGGGTAGGTTTTCTTAGTGGCAGAAGGATGTGATCTATTATTGCATGTGCTGGAGAAAGAAGTCCGATGGAATGTTGTATAGCTTGGGCCGATGCAATCTGAGGTTGAAGACGATGACATTGGTGCATTGGGTGTTGTTGATCAGTGGCTACAGTGGTGCAAGGATGGTTCGTTTTTGACATAGGAAGGCAAACTAGTGTTGCAGAGGAAACTTATTATGAATTTAAGAAGTTTTTTGGATTTGCCTATTGTGAAGAAGCAACCCAAAGTTTCCATATCTAGTAATGGGAGATTCGGTGATGCAGTTGCAGACGGTATGCAGACTGCGAATGAAGATGAAGCTCCCATGGATGATGGCAATTGGGGAATTGGGGAATATTCAGATAGACTCTGGTGGAGGACCTACAATGTCGGGTGACTGTTGGATTTGGGTTTTCTTGTGATGTGATAAGTGTGTGATTTCTATATTTTTATTCCCTTTACACTATGCTTTTTAATGTGTTTTCTGCCTTAGTGAACTGAATATAATGAATTTTATAAGTTTGACATATTTTAGAGACTTTGTGAATTAATTGTTAAAATATGAGAAAATTTTAGCATTCTTAATATTGACGTTCTAAGTTTCATATAGGTTTTTGACATAGAAAGAGTTCTCAAATTGAAAAGTTCTTCAGTAAAGTTGTAGAAGATGTCTCAAGTTTTTCAAAATGGTATTATGGAGAAAAATCTGAATTCGTTTGACCCTCCCCATGTTGCCTTAAAGTCTGACACGAAAATCTAATCCGAATCTGAATTGGAGCAACCATACGATCTGATTATAGCATTCAATGGTGGATGAAATTCTAATAAAGAGTCACCTTATCAAGTTAGGAAACATGCAATAGAAGAGGTTGAATTGATTTGATGTTTGAGTTATATAGGGAAACTACCACTCTAGAAGATTCCAAGAAAAGAAGAAAACTCTATAATTTTAGAAGCTAAACAAAGAAGGAATTCTAAGTTACAAAGGTTTGCCAATGTTCTATATATAGAGCACTAGTGTTGAAGATAGTCAATCTGTCTTTCTTCTTTTAGATTTTTTTTCCTTCTCTGAAAGATTGTAACGTCTAGCTAGTTATTCATTCGGTTCAACAAATTCAATTGTCAATTTTATTTTAGTCTTGAAAATTTATTTAAGGAAAAATTCAAGAGTTTTAGTTTTTTTTCTTTTCAAGTTGTGTTTTTCTTGTTTAATTTCTTTTCTCAAGTTTTAATTTCAGATTTAGAATTTTATAGTAGGGTAGATCAATATAGGTTGTATTTCATTACTATTTTAATTTAGGGGATAAGGCTCCCTTTGTAATCGTATGCGCATCGTCTTGGAGTGACAACGAGACGACGAGCGACAACGGATGAATCTTCTCGAGATAAATTTTTTTTACACTCTTTTATTTCTAATTTTGTTTCCTTTCATGTAATTGTTATTTGTTACTCTAGGGTTAGTTTATGATGCCTTAAATTTTCATGCAATTAGGAATCCATTTTATCATTATTTTTGTTGCTTGATTAGGTTGTTATTAGAGTGTTTTAGGTTGTTTAATTTATTAAATTCATTTGGGTACACTTTGCCCTATTTAAGTTAAGAAAATAGCGCTACCTCCTTGAGTTCGATCCTTTACTGTACGATACCGTGCCCTTGTGGTTACACTTTTAAATCTCTATCATGATGCTAGATCAGAAACTCAGATGGAAAATCTGGGTGGTTTTCTTTTGGATCTGGTCGATATTTGGGTCTACCAAATATTGCAAGTATATTTGGTGTTACTGTTTCACGAGAGGATCATGGTAGATTTTGTGTTGCCTGGGATGACGGAGTTCGATTTGGGTCGAAGATCTTAGGTGAGGGGGTCTTCGAATGCAATCATGAGGTTTCTTCAATTGCAAGACAATGCGATGGTGTTATCGCATGTGGGGGTTTATCAAGTGCTGTGGAAGAAGGATATCTTGGTTTTGGCAACAATGGATTTGGTCGGATCGGGGAAGCTTTCCCTTGGATTTGACAACGGGTTTGAATCCCGGCATGATGCGCATAATGGTCAGTTTATGTTGCATTGTGGGGTAAAGGAAGACTGATGGATTGGGATGAAGAGTCGGATCTCTAGGTCTGTGCTGTAGGTGTAAAGGTGAGAGGCTCGGGTTCGGGTTCCAAGTGCAATTGGAGTTGCAAATGACTGTGAGTGATGGTGATCTCTCTGGTGATGCTGTAGTAGTGGGAGAGATGAAGTCACATCACATCGTACTACGGTGAGTTGTACGGACACCCGGACAGGGTGTGGGCTATGTTGGTTTTGAGTGTAGTGGTTTGACAGAAACGGATTTACAGAATCAACATCAACGGGTTCTTCTTCAAGGTGACTTGCAAAATCCAAGCCAGGTGGAGATTTATTGGGTTGGTGCCTTGTATTCTGTGGGGTCTACACGATTATTGGTATTGTACTTGTATTAGGGTTTGGGTCTACTACATGTATTGGGATAAATCGATACTTGTATGGGGATTAGGGTTTCTAAGTTTATCTATATATTGTCTCTGTGTGGAAAAACTTAAGTAAAATCTGGCAGAGGAGGAGACTCTGTTAAGTAGAGAATTTTGTAGACGGTTCTTGAGAATGAAGGAAATCATTTTTTTCTCTGGTGAACGTAGGCATCCCACGATGAAGTGTTGAACCACATAAATCTTCTTATTTGTATTCTCCCAATCCTAACACATTTTCGAAAAATGAGTTTGATTAGTTTATTCAAATGTATAAATGTCTATTGGAATTATAATTTAAAAAAGATTCATATTTCGTTTGAGAGTAGAACAGTTAGATTTTTATTTTTATTTGAATAATCTAAGAGTTGAAGCATTCCAATAGTCAGTTTGACCAGAGGAGCCCTCAATCGGGCTTAAAACTATGGGAAAAACAATAAAACTTTATTTTATAGGTTTGTAAAGTATTTTTCCCATGTTCAAAATCATTTGTTTTGTTTAAAAGAAAAAGGTTGTTATTTATATAAAAGGGGGGTTAGGTTTGGAAAAATAATAGAATAATGAAAAATCCAACATGCCATGAATTAAGCAATGGGACATTGGAGGGTTAATTAGATGGGGTAGACTCGAATCTCATGATGATATTGTAAATTGATATTTAAGATGGTATTTCTGTCCTTTCATAACACACCCCTGCCTTACCTTTCTGTCATTTCATTTTCGATTGAAATGGTTTTCTGGTGCTGGAGAAGTTAGGGTTTGATGTCCTCACTTGGAAGAATTGAGAGGGATTGGATTTGGTCTTCGACTTCTGATTTTTCACTAGTTTTTTATTTTTTATTTTTTTATTATAAGGTTTTCCATTAGTTTTTGTCAAACGATTGCATCACTCATTAACATTTAGCTCAATAGTTGGGACCCAATTACACTGCCCCTCTTTTTTTTTTTTTTTTTTTTTTTTTGGTATCTATAAACTATTAAATCACTCAAAATAAATGCTAATTTGTCATCAACATTTAACGTAGGGCTTGGGATCCATTTTTCTTAGTGCAATCTGGTTCTTGGCATTTTTTAATGTACATTCTTGATAATTCCGGTGCACTTTCAGAATCGAAGAATATATAAATAAGAAAAGAGACTTGGGATCCAAAAGAGGAAAAACAAGGTTCTTTCCTTCCTTTCTCCCTTTTTCTTCCCCCTCTCATGAATTTGCAGAACCCAATGTCCATAATGCATCAACTCATTGAAAGGGATTGATTAAGGATCAATTGTCAAACGACTGCATCTCCGAGAAATGATTCTTTGGCAACGGTCAAGTTGGGGAGAGAAAAACAGGGAGGGGGTGCCGTGGAGAGCCAGCATCACTGTGAAAGCATCCATATCTCCATTTGGATGGTCATGGAAGGAACAATACAATGATGGCCAGAATCACCAAATCATTCAGTGAAGAGAGCAATTGGATTACAGAAAATGACCATACTTGGAGGAAAGCCTTGACAAAAAAAAAATCTAGTTAAAGTTCTTGTTTTTTTATTTATTTTTTTTTTATTTTTTATTTTATTTTTATTTTTTAGCATCGAATGTGATTTCAATCAACTACCCTCGTAAATTTATTTTGAGTCACATCCTCGCTTGTAATTTTGAGAGGGAAATGGGTGTTTTGTTATGTTTAGATAAATAACAGATTCTTGTTACTCTGTTCTTTGTTACGTTAATAAAAAAAAAATTGTATTCAATGCCACACGATAAACCAAAAGAAAATAGTTTCCAAAGATGTGCTATTAGACTAATGACAAAATGTTTTGTGCACTACTGTGATTTCCGTCATCCAATTGGAAGAGCGAAACAATGTATAATACTAAATTTGTCTTCCTCTATTGGACGAAGTATCTGATGCATGATTGTGTATGCACACAACATGCATACGCAATCATGCATATAAAAAATAGTCCTTAAAGTATTTATGCATACTGGATTTTACTTTGTTAGTTTTCCTTTTTTTTTTTTTTTTTTGAATTTAACAGCCTCACATAAAGATATGGGTATTGGCTTGGTTCAGTTTGGTTCAAAGCTATTATTAGTATAAACCATAACCGAATTGTTTAAATAATCAGTTCTTATTTTCAAACCAAAGCCGAACCTATTAACAACCAGTTTATAGACTTTTTTCTAGTTTCAAATTTTTTTTTTGTGTGGTAATTAACGGTTTCAATTAATTGGTTCATAAACTGTTTCTTACATGGTTTATGGGGAAGAAGCAAATATTCTAGGACCGCAGCACTTCAAAAGAAAATTTCCAAATATTAAATAATAAACTATAAAAATCATATCATATAGACATGTCATTCTGTTAAGCATCTTTACCAAAAAAAAAAAAAAAAAAAAACAAAAAAAAAAAAAAACCTTATGTTAAGCTATAACATATTAAACTTGTATATTGCATAAAAAATTTCATGACTATTATAATGTCATATATTTTAATCTCTTCCTCCAACCTGATATTTCATAATAAATTATATAATTTAATAACAATAATCTATTAATACTAAACCACCGACCGAGGTAATTGGTTTTAAACTATATTATCTCAAAGCATAACTTATTTTATACTTCCCAACCCAATGGTGAAGACATGTAAATGCCATTTTTAACCAGTTTTCCTCGATTTTCCTATCAATTTTTATTGGTTAACTGATAGTTTAACGGTTCTAAAATCAACCGAACTGTTTATTTTATGTGTAATACCGAAACCAAACTGATTGGTTCGGCTTGAATTTTTATCTGTTGGTCTTGATTCGATTTCTCAGTTTTGATCCAGAGAGGAGATGCGTAAGGATCCTCTATAGCGTTGTTCTAAGGGTGGAATGTATCGAGTGCATGCCCGAATGCACTCTCAACCATCGGATGCGTCACTGTAGCATGGAAGTACTTGATAGATGTGTTAATGAGAACCTTTTGTCAAGCTATATATTTATGAAAAAGTTTTGGTCCTGAGATGTGTTGATGGCAACCTTTTGTTAAGCCTTGTATTAGTTTTGATAAAGTTTTGGTCTTGATTCTCTTGATTCAAACTTGACCGACCCAGCTGGTTGCTACCCTCACAGGGGATTTTCTGAACCCTAAACTAAAATCCTCCCCTTCTCCACCATCTTCCTTCCTCCAGCTCTGCTATGGGAAGGAAATACCGAGAAGACTCCACTGTCAATGACCCAAATTCCTCCTCTATAGTGGCGCAGAAGGTGAAGTAATATCGTTTCGAACTTGGTTTTCTGCACCTAGTAGTTCACTAATTCTTTACACTTAGGCTGTGTTTGGTTGCAAGGGGAATTGAAGGGAAGGGAAAGAAAATTTTTAAACTTAAAAATAAAACTCTTATAGTTGTAATACAAAATAATTCTTTAAACTACTTAAATTTCTTAACATATTTAGTAATGATAATGTAAAATTTATTTATGTTTTAAATGCAAGGGATTTGAATGCAAAATGAAGTATAAATTAATAATTAAATATGTAATGATTTCGATTTTTTTTGGTAAATGGAATGACTTGGAATTAGATACATATCAATGTAATAGAATATGTTGTAATCATTATAAAAGTTTTTAAGTTTAAAATTTTCACTTCACTTTTCTTTAATTTCCCTTGCAACCAAACATAGTTTTTAAGACAGAACACTAAATTCAGACACTGACACTTAACTGTCCCTTTTATGGTTTGATTCAACAATTAAATATGATGAAGAAGAGGAAGAGTAAGCAAATCCATAATGTAGCATAATAGCTATGAAGAATTACCAAATACTAAAACCTAGAGAGAGAGAAAGAAAGAGAGAAAGAGAGAAAGAGAGAGAGAGAGAGAGCCTTGGTGTGATGGTAAAGTTGTCATATTGCAACCAGGTGGTCACGGGTTCGGAACACAGAAATAGTCTCTTCGCCTTGTCGGGATAAGGCTGCATACATTTTACCCTCCCTAGACCTTACAATAGTGGGAGTTTTGTACACTGGAACACCTTAAAACTAGTGAGAGAGAGAGAGAGCAGAATCGAATCGAATTGTATGTTAAATCCTTCCTCCTACTACTGTATAAATAGGAAGGGAAACTCAAAAAACAAAAGACCTAGAGAGAGAGAGTCCTATTTGCAAATTACAGTTAAGATAAAGAAAAACTCCTCCTCGTAGAAGATCTGTAGCTTATACAGTCTAGGTCAGATCGATAATGGTACACAAATTCTTTCCATCTGTCTAGTCGAACATCGAAAAGCTAAGATTATATTAGGATTTCTATCCTCGATGGTGGGCCTGTATAACCAGCCCATCAATTACTAATTTAATATGATTAAGGGAAGAACGGAAGAACAGGCCTTAAGTTAAGAAAACCCATTCCGTTACAATAACAGCCCAATCCTTACATTGTTAATTCTGTGTTCTGTTCTGACACCACAGGAATAACACCCAAATGTGAAGAAGCTTCAGTTACAGCATAAGCGCAATGTCGAGAAGGATCTAGGTATCCCTAATGATTGTCCCTTCAAGGAACAAGAGCTCAAGAAAGCTCAACGCTCTTAAGAATTGGAGCAGACAAAGGCTGCTCGGGAGGTGAGGGTATTTGTAACTTCGTCCTTACTTTTCTCACTATGTTATAGTTTCTATTTTGATGAGAATTAATCGAGTTTGCTAATTCTTCTAACGTCAAGGAATTAGGTTTATTGTGCGCGTTCTGGACTGCTGGGCATTGTTGTATTGTTAAGGAATTAGCTCTTTTAATTATTTCTGGCTTTCTTGCATCTGAGTTGGAGTTATTTTTGTGCCTCATCAGTTTTTATATCTTCAAAGCGAATGAAATATATCGTCTGGAACTTTGCTTCGTCACGGAAATTTTGTTTTCATTTTAGCAGAATTTATTTCTTATCTCATTTCGTCTTATTTTATCTTTGAAAGGATTCATGAAGGTAAAATCTTTATTGAACTGCAGGAGAATAATGGGCACTTGCATATTTCATTCTGGTTTAGTTGACGAACATTTATAATCATTTCCTTCCCATACATTTACTTCTAATTTTTTTTTTCAAATTTATATACACAGGAAAATATTGAAAGTACTTTTGTTTGTCCCCATCTCTTCAGAAGTCTATACTAGCAACATGTCAGACTCTCTTCAGTCAAAGTTATTCTCAAGCAGTTGAATCTAGTGCAGATATTTGGTGAGAACTGAGAAGTTCAATTATGATAAATGAAGTCTAGCTGATCTCTGCATGATGTGCTTATATTGCTTGGCTTTATCTCCTAGTATTCCTCACTTGGACCTTAAATTTCTGATCACTTTAACTAATATTGGTACATTTTTGCTTTGCTTTCTCTCCTAATATTCCAACTTCGATCACAAAACTGTTGATTTTGAGTTGCTTATGTATAATATTTCAAGGTCTGAGTGCATATACTAATGTCAAGTTTGTATATTGCTTTGGCGTTGTACTGTAACGAGCCAACCTAATATTTGAATTTCCTGATGGATGAGATGTATTCATGCTTATGGACTAGCTGCGTTTATCTATTCTCCTCATGCTTAGCATATGAAGTCATATGTGGTCATGCTGGAATGAGACTTCCCATATTTCCAGGCCCAGAAAAGAAAGTTGGGATTACTGGAGGATGATGGAACTTCTACAAGAGAACAAAATTTTGGAGAGAGAATTGAGGATGTAGATTTGTCAATTTTTGGTGTTATGCTTCCATAGTGGAAGAAATATAGGTATTAAACAATATATTTCATATCGGACAAAGCAAAGCGTCAAGTCAACAATTTAGGTGTGAGAACCTTCTCCAAACATCGTTACAGAAAAGGAGAGAATACTTCACAATTCCTACCTTCATATTGGAGAGCAAACATGAGACAAAAAACATATTAATGCATATGACATGAGAATATATATAGCTGTGATGAAATGAAAATAGGTTAGAAATGTGAGCGATACTATTTTTGGTAGTACTGCTGGACAGCCAACTGTAGTACTGCTGGACTGCCAGCTATAGTATCGTTGGCATATATATCGCTGGACAGCTGGCTGTAGTATCATTGGCATATATTATTTTTGAGAATACATAGATTCTATAGATTTGATTTTATTTCATTTCCAATTATGTACTACTGTAGTTGGCTATTTAAACCTTTATTTTGTCTCATTTAATGTATCACAATTATATTGAATCAATAAAAGATTTCTCTTTTTCCTTTCATCTTCTTCTCTTTTTTTTTTTTTTTTTTTAAAGTTTATTACAGTATCAGAGCAGGTTCTTTGAGTCAATCTAGAACCATATTGCAGATTGTATTGCATCTCTCTCTCTTCCTTTTTTGTCACAGTAACCAGCTGCAGTCTTCACTTTTCATTCTCCATAGCAACCAAAGACGATATCTTCTCTTTACTCTTCATAGTAGTGCAGCTAGCAGCGTTTTTCATCTTGTGTTTCTATAGCAGTCAGTAACAGCATCACTTTCTCATTCTATACAGCAACCAACGATAATTCTCAACACTTCTTTTACCTCATGGCAGCATTGGTACCTCTTACTTGTCTCTCTTTGCTGTATCGGTCCATATCTCTTAATCCTCAAAGCCTAAGTATTGTTTTCTTTCTTCTGTGATAAATATGTCTTCTATTGAAAATGAAAATCAGACGATTAGCATCAGGCTAAATGGTAGCAATTACTCCTATTGGTCATCTGTAATGGAGAAATTCTTAATTGGCAAAGGTAGATGTGGTTATGTAACTGGTTCCACAATTAAACCATCTGATCCTAAGGAAGAAACCTATGCTACAGGCATAGTTAAGTGGGAGATGGAAAATGCTCAGGTTCTCACCTGGATCCATAACTCAGTTGATCCCAATATTGGAATGAACTGTTCTAAATATAAAACTGCAAATGATATCTGGTCATATCTTAGTTAAATGTATTTGGAATCTAATTTTGTAAAATATTATCAATTGGAAATGGAGATACGCTGTGCAAAGCTAGATGGTAAATCAATTCAGGAATTCTACACTCAGATGACTAATTATTGGAATCAATTAGCCCTTATGGAACCGAAGGACCTACAATTTTCACAGAGCTATATTATTTATAGGGAGAGACAACGTTTGGTTCAATTTCTTATCTCTTAATCGGACTGCTCTTCCTTCTGTTGATGTTATTATTTAAGAATTGATCATTGAAGAGACTCGGTTTAAGGTTGCTAATGCTTGGTTCCTCTCAACCATCTGTATTTGTAGCATCATCTACGCCATTGTTGCCTACTCCTATGTCCAACTTTGTTCAGGTTACTGGTAAACCAAAAACTCGAATTGGAATTGATGAATGCAGTTTTTGTCGACAGAAAGGATACTGGAAATCTAATTGTCCTAAACTCCAAAAGGGTTGTCCTCCCACCTCGAACCAACAGTTTTGACCACCACCTTGTGTCTACCTGCAATTTTCCCAAGGCTCCACAGCAATGGAAACTCTACCATCTTCTTTAGCGGCAATTAATGAGCATCTCTTAGCCTCCATGGTTCGGTCAATGATTGAGCAACTATAGTCTATATTGCCTTCTTTCTCTTTAGATCAGATGCATGTTTCTGCTATGTCTATTACCCACTCAAGTTTTGTTACACCCCAATTCTGGCTGAATCAGAAGTGTGAATAAACCGCCATTAAACTAATGGTTCACACCAGGAACTCAATAAGACCGTGTCCACACACATAAACCATTGCACACTAACCACAAGTAGAATATAAATAAATACAGCAGAAGTCTCAAAATAAATGAACTGAGTTCTACATTATAAAATATAGCTAACCCATTATCTCCAAATACCAAAGCATAAATAATATCTTTACATTATAAATCAAAACTGAAAATAAATAAATTAAACCAAGAACATCCTAGAGGTACATGCAGAAGTGACACTCGCATGATTCATCATGCTCGTTAACCCTTACTTGCACATCCAAAGCAGTGACACCCCATACATTGGAGCATCCACATAGTCCTCTATAGTATAACCTACATCAACATCTGAAAAAGGTATATATATATATATATATACACGGGGTGAGCTAACAACTTAACTTAGGAAGAAAATTAGATAATGCAACAAGCATTATGCATGAGTAACATTCACATTTGGTCTGGTATACTTGCACAGTGCTATGGTAAGGATAGGTTGCACTCCACATCTCCATGCACGAGAGTGTGAGCACGCCTAACGGATCACACACCGTTATCGTCCCACATCACTCACTTTGGTATAGAGATAGAGCTAGAGTCTGGTGGGCAGGCTGCACCTCCATCCCACGTTCGAATATGGGGTATAATGGGCTTCTGTCATGATTTTGTCCCTGATGTTTAAGTTCTCACTCTCAGGTATGCACAACCGTTTTCGGTATTTGAGTACCTTGTTTGCATCCAAGGTGAAGTCCAGGTTGGTTTTACCCTTTTCTAGATCTTCTTACACTGTCCTGAGATGTAGGTTTTGTAGGATTGCGGCTTTCACCTCATCTATTAAATCTGGCAAGATCTTCAGAGTTGCAAACATACGCGTGAACTTGTGAATCAAGCCTTGCTCCACTGGATCCTCAGCTGACTCAAGTATGTGCTGTTCCTCATTCTCTATCGAGCCAGAGGCTGTAGAACACAGTGCGGCATTTGTACTAGGTCCTGACTCGGGTTTCGACGCCCACTTTCTGCTTAAGGCATTAGTCACAACATTTGCTTTACCCGGATGGTACTGGACGTCACAATCATAGTCTTTCAACAATTCTAACCACCTCTTCTGCTTTATATTCAGATCCTTCTGAGTAAAAAGGTAAGTTAAACTCTTGTGATTGGACTTGATTTGAAACTTTTCACCATACAGGTAATGCCTCCAATTATTGATCGCATGGATGACCGCTGCCAACTCCAGGTCGTGCGTAGGGTAGTTCTTTTCATGCTCCTTCAATTGCCTTGAAGCGTAGGCGATCACCTGTTCTCCTTGCATCAATACACATCCAAGTCCTAAATCCGATGCATCCATATATAGAGTGAACGACAGACTTGGTGCTGGAATAGTCAAGATAGGTGCAGAGACTAATCTTGATTTCAGAGTTTGAAAGCACTTTTCACACTCATCAGTCCATATGAATTTCTCTCCCTTCTTGGTTAGTCTGGTGAGTGGAACGGCGATCCTTGAATAGTCTTCCACAATTCTCCTGTAGTAACTCGCTAAACCCATAAAGCTACGAATCTCAGCAACTGACTTCGGTGCTTCCCATCCCACTATGGCTGCTATCTTGCTTGGATCCACTTTGATACCGTTTGTAGATACTACATGACCCAAGAAAGCCACTTCCTTTAGCCAAAATTCACATTTCTTGAATTTTGCGTAGAGCTTCTCCCTTCTCAGCCGTTGTTGGGCTGCTCTCAAGTATGTTACATGAGTATCCTTGTCCTTTGAGTAGACCAATATGTCGTCAATGAATACGATGACTGAAGTATCCAATATATCATGAAACACTAGGTTCATCGGTTCCGTAAATGATGCTGGTGCATTGGTCAACCCGAACATCACAAGGAACTCATAATGTATCTTGTCCTGAAAGCAGTCTTCGGAATATCTCCAGCCTTGATCTTTAGTTGGTGATACCTAGATCTAAGATCAATCTTTGAAAAACCTTTGCACCTTGCAACTGATCGAACAGATCGTCAATTATAGGCAAAGGGTATCTGTTCTTGATGGTTAATTTGTTCAACTTGCGGTAGTCGATGTATAGACGTACGCTACCATTCTTCTTCTTTTATGAACAATACCGGTGCTCCCTACGGCAATATACTTGGTCGTATGAAACCCTTATCTAGCAATTCTTGTAGTTGGGTCTTTAACTCTTTGAACTCTGTTGGGGCCATCCTGTAAGGTGCCTTAGATACCGGTGCCGACCTTGACATAAGGTTTATCACGAACTCTGTAACCTTGTCCGGAGTTAGTGCGGATAGATCCTCTGGAAATACATCTGGGAACTCTCGTACTACATCTAGATCTTCTATCTTTGGTATCTCTGCGGCAACGTCAACCACAGATACTAGGTATCAAACTCTTCCTTTCTCTAAGCATTTCTTAGCTTTGAGAGCAGAGAGGATAAGCTTTAGCTTCCTGGGTAACTTAGTCCCTGTTAAGCTGAACTCCTTTCCACTATCATTCTTGAAAGCAAGCTTCCTTTTGGTGCATAATAAATTAGTTGAATGTTGGCTCAATTAATCCATCCCCAAGATGACGTCGAAGTTTGCCATCTCGAGTTGAACCAGATTTGCTTCTAGGTTCCGCCAATCAATGTGAACTGGGCAAGGCCCATATCATTCGTTCAAGACCACTTTTAATCTCAATGGAGAACGAATTATCAAGCTTGGAGTCAAGGGCTTGACAGGTAACTCCAATTTCTTCCCAAAGGATATAGAGACAAAAGAGTGTGTAGCCCCAGAGTCAAAGAGGACTCTGGCGGGTACACCAGTTATATCTACAGTTTTTGGAATTTTAATTAACCCTTAGTCTACATGCTCACACAAAATAATGCAGTAAACAAAATAGTAAGGGACAAAATCGTACCAGTAACCACATCAGGTGATGCGGTTGCTTCCTCAGCGGTGACTGCAAATACCTTCCCTTGCTGTGGTTGCTTCTTCGGTAAAGTGCAAGTCCTAGCATAATGCCCATTTGCTGGCAATTGAAGCATTTAATGTTAGTGGTCTGACCAGCTACCTGCTGTGGTGGTGCGGTAATAGTCCTTGCTAGCACCGCAATAGTGTAAGCCTTGTAAGGGCGGAAGGGTCTAGTGTTCCCTCTACCTGATGTCTCGGTAGCAGGCCTCTTCAGTCCCCTGTTCTGAGCAAATAAGTTGTCGCTTTGGCTTGATTCGATCACTCGAGCGATCTGTACTACTTAATTGTACACTTTCTTCTCTAGACCCAGAACATGCTCCCGTCTACTTCCTTGCAATCCCATAGTGAACTTGCGGGTTTTTGTTTTCTCTTATTGCATGCTAGCTGGAGCGAAGAAGAACAACTCTTCGTACCTCTGTTGGTACGCATCCAAGGTCATCTGGGATTGTTGCAGACTTAGGAATTCCTTCTCCATCTGGTCACGAAAACTCTCAGAAAATACTTGTCGAAGAAGGCCTCTTTGAATATCTCCCATGTGATTTGGGTATACTTCGTCCCCAAGTATGGTCGGGTGGAATTCCACCAGGCATTGGCATCTTCTCTCAGCATATGCATAGCAAACAACACCTTCTAGTCTTTCGTACAAGTCATCAGACGGAAGTTTTTCTCCATTTCAGCTACCTACTATGCTGGCCACAACGGTTTCCCTAGTTTCCCTGTGAAAGTAGGGGGTTTCAGCTTTAAAAATCTATCCACTGCACGACTAAGATCATTTTGTCCTGGTGCAGTCGTTCCGTACCATGGTGGCGGATATAAATATCCCCCTTGATAGGCAAATGATGTCAGAATCTGTTGTGGTGGTTGCAGATTCTGCTCTTGGCCCATCGGTCCAATATTACCATCCACTAGTAATGAGGTATGTTTCCTCCAGATTCAGGCGTACCATCTGTAGGAATGTGCCCTGGTGGCCTGAACATCTTTAGCATTTTGGCCAAGAACGCTTTCTGCTGCGCTTCCATCTGGTAAACTAGATTCGTCACAATAGTTTTCGAGTTCGTGTGAGGAGGGCCTGGTAAGTTGGTTTGTGCCTTGTGATTCTGCCCCTCTCCACTGTTCCTCATTAGAGTCCTTTCTTCAGGATCTCATTGGATTTCCTTCTTCTGGGTTCAGGTTTTATTCACTAGCATTTTCTGTTACTACATTGTCCTTAATGTGACGCACCCTTGGGTGGTGACGTTTCCTTGAACCTCTACGACCATTTCCACATGCCATCTCAGATTAATTTTTCCTTGTTGGATATGAGAGAAGACATACCACATAGATATGTTCGAGCAAATACATTCTGTCATAATAGTGTTAGTCCTTACAAGTACGAGGCGAAAACTCCAACGGAAACAATTAGAATTAAAATTTAAATTTTCAAATTTTTCTGGACATAATATATTTTGTCTGGTCACAACATACCGGTCGCGGCACTGTAGAAAATGGTGTGACCGGTATGTCCAGGTGGACAAATTTCTCGGACTTCCTAAGAGATACTGGTCGATGTACCGGTTGCATGACTGTAGAAAAGTGGTGCGACCGGTATGGTAGGCGGACAAAAATTTTGTCTGATCGAGAAGGTACCGGTCGCATACCCCAGGAGGTACTGGTCGACCGGTATAAGGCAAAACCGTCGATCGATGTGTCCAAAATTGCTTTTTAAATCACTATTTTTCGACTCATTTTTAACTTTTCCTCTTTTCTTCTTTTCCAGTGGCGATTCTTCTCCGAGTTGGTGAGTCTCTACAGTTCCACCGGACAACTTCAAGGCGATTTTACTCTGTTCAAAAGTCTCCACAACATCTCTAGGTGAGTTCCTTCCTCTTCTTTTCTCTTTGATATCGTTTCTACATAGATTTTTGTTCAAAAACCTAGGTTTCTAGATTAAAGAGATTCTAACCGTAGGAAGTTCTTTCTTTCGGTCTAGAATGGTTCTTGGGACCTTAATGAGCAAAACCCTTCAACTTATTTGAAGTTTCACTGAGTGGTTTGCTCAAAATCGAATTTTTGATGGTTTTAACCTAGGTTTTTCCTAGATTTCGAATTTTTTTGAATTTAACTTGATTTTTTGCTTTGTTTAATGATCGATTGGCCTCTAATGTTACTATGTGATTATGTAAGTCCTCTTACCCTATTTTTGGGTGAGTTCGGGGCTTTTGCTTGAATTACTATCGTTATGCTATCGAATTTTCTAAAAATTTCGACAAATTTCAAGTTGTTTGGCCTTTTTTTGTAGGTACATCATGTCTAGGCGTTGTGGTGTGGGTAAACATGCATACGCTCCGGGTTTACACAGATCACACCTGCCTGTCTGACTTTTTGATGAGAGATGGTTTCGCTCAGCGGCGATAGAAGCCCGTTTCCCTTGGTTCGATGACAAGAACATCGAGTCTGGCCGTTGCGTGAATCTGGCAGAGCTTCAACTGTTTGATGTCGAGGCCGTTTTTGATGCTCTTGGTTGGTTACCTGTCGTCACCTATTCAGTGACTACTCGACCCAACTTGGTGAAGCATTTCTTCACCAATTTAGAAGTCGAAGGGGATCTCAACGACTTTGAACATTGTCGAGACATATGCATCACTACTCTGGTCAAGGGTGTTCTCATCTCGTTCAACACTCACCAGTTGGCTGACTTATTGGGAATTCCAAATGATGGTGATGTGGTGTACTGTGCACCTAAGGAAAATGGATATCTCACTGAGGATATGTGCACCGAGATTGCTGCTCAGATCCTCACCCCTGGTATGCCCATGCTAGTGGCAAACCTTCGTCCTATTCTTAGGGTGCATTGCTGTATTGTCCAGCATAACATCCTTCCCCAGAGTGGTCCTACAACGAGGTGTCTCAGTTGACCCAGTTCCTCACATATTGCCTAGCCACTAGTGAGCATGTTTGCTTGCCTTACATCATCATCAAGACCATGACGCATGCTATCACGCCCAATTTGACGAGTAACCTTCCTTACGATCGCCTCATTACTACGATCCTACAGCGTCTACATGTAGACATGGAAAGTGAGGTTGCCGTCGAGGATACTATGTGCTCCGACATTGACTGGGATGCCATTGTCAGGATGAGGATGGATAACCTGCCGATCAGTGACGAGGAATTAGAAGTCCGTCCACGTCCACTTAGGAGGGTAGTAGCAGTGGCAGCAGCTAATGCAGAAGAAGTAGGGGATGATGAGGACGAGCACATGGAGGATGTTCCCGTTCCTGCACCATTGTCCATGCTCGAGATTCCTCGTGATGGTACTACTTCTGACCCGATACTGGCACATTAATAGGCCATTTGAACTGACCAGGCAGCTTTGCTCACGGCCCAGCACGCGACTGATCAGCGGTTGGCTAGCCTGTCACAGAGCTTTCTGTATACACAGGAGCAGGTACACTGGATGAGGCACGCGTTCGATCAGATCTTTGATATCTTTGACCCGATGCCACCTATGCCCCCACCCCCGTGATAGACTGATATTTTACCTTTCTCTTTGCTATCAGTATGATTATCTTTTGATAATAGGGTAATAGTCCGGTTTGTGGGCTGTACCCTGTGATACAATTTAACAGCTTATTTTCAGTATCTTTTACTTGTTAATATGGTTTTCCTATCTAGAACATAACTGTTTTATTAATTTCATCTTTAAAATAGTATATTATGTTCTTTCTTATTTGTCTCATGCATCAAACAGGTGCTTATGGTGAGTTTTTATTAAGGCTTTTACTTTTTCTATTTTAGTCCATTGACTATGTTAGGTGCATGTATGGGCTGTTGGACATAGACTAAGAGCTCTGATACCAAATTGTCACATCCCAATTCAAACTGAACCAGAAGTGTGAGTGAACCGCCACTAAACCAATGGTTCACACCAGAATCTCAATAAGACCGTGTCCACACACACAAACCATTGCACACTAATCACAAGCAGAATATAAATATATGCAGCAAAAGTCTCAATATAAATGAACTGAGTTCTAAATTGTAAAATATAGCTAACCCATTATCTTCAAATACTAAAACGTAAATAATATCTTTACATTGTCTTATAAATCAAAACTGGAAATAAATAAACTAAACCAAGAACATTCTAGAGGTACACGCAGAAGTGGCACTCGTATGATTCATCATGCCCGTTAACCCCTGCTTGCACATCCAAAGCAGCGACACCACCATACATTGGAGCATCTACATAGTCCTCTACACTGTAATCTGTATAAACATTTAAAAAAGGTATATATATATATATATATATAGGGTGAGCTAACAACTTAGCTCAGGAAGAAAATCAGACAATGCAACAAGCAATATGCATGAGTAACATTCACATTTGGTCTGGTATACTTGCACAGTGTTATGGTAAGGATAGGTTGCACTCCACATCTCCATGCACGAGAGTGTAAGCACGCCTAACAGATCACACACAGTTGTTGCCTCACATCACTCACTCTGGCATAGAGATAGAGTTAGAGTCTGGTGGGTAGGCTGCACCTCCATCCCACGTCCTCCCCCTAATACCCTACACCGTACCAATACCTACACCCCTATTGGCTAGGGCTTGCAAGTGGGTTCGTCACTAACCATTCGTACATGTCATCATAGTATCCAAGGCCCTATCCCAGCACAGCTCCCTACGACATAGAGATAGGACTCGAGTCTAGCAGCCAGGCCATAGACCACAATGCCACGTCCTCCCCCTGATACTCTACCCGTACCAAGAATACTAAGATAGTAGCGATACGAAAATGTGCTAGTGTGAGGAATGATCCAAGACACCAGGCCCTTCCCATTCCACACACCAACGAAAACATTTACATGTCTAACACACAATCCTAGCATAGCGAGTATGCATGAACAGATATAATAACAGAAAATAAGATGACATGTTAATATGTACAATCATCACGCTACAACTATAGAAATAATTAACAACATTTTACTGTCATTAGTTAATTAGAGTTTAGGTCTGATTCCCTTACCTGACGTTTGATTGCTAGCTTGCTCTACGTCACAAAGTTCAACTTGGCTGTCACCAGGTCTTACATACCAATTGGGTTTGATTAGAATTGTTTCCATAGGGTTTACATTGGTCGGAAACCAATTGGGGCCGCAAAACACCCCATTCAGTGCATACAGGTCGTGGCACTGTGGAAAATGGTGTGACCGGTATAGTCAACCGGACACCCTTGGCAAGCTTCCCGAGAGATACTGGTCGCAGTACCGGTCGCATATCGTGCCACCGGTATGGTTGACCGGCATGCCTCCGTAAGACCACCAACTTGGTGTTCGTCTTTTGTCGGTCTTCCAATTTGACTTCTAGGGTTCCTCCTATGCATTCTAGGCCTGAGCAACGTATTAGGGTTTGTTTTATCTTCCATTTAAGTCCGACGTTCTGATGAACTTCAGTTTAGGATTCAAATCTAGGGTTTATCAACCAAATTAGGGTTTAATGGTAAATTACGGTTTTTGGATCAATACCTAGTCTGGCATGGTATTGATCAACATCTAAACAACCTAAACTAGAGAGAGGTACAGTGTTTACCGTTGGTCTACGAACTATGGTGTTTTTCTTCCGACGGAGTTTCCTCTGCAACCTTCCTCACTCTCCTCTTTGGATCTTCTTCTCGTCTCTAGGGTTTGTGAGAGTCAACAAAGAGGATCTAAGGAGATTTTGGAGTCATTATATAGACTAGGGTATGTTTTAGGAGAGTTTTCTACGTAAGACAAGTCTCTAAGATTGAGATTTGGAAGGCGGGGCCCACTAAGATCCGTTTCCATATCTAACAAGTCTGCCTACGCAGACATACCGGTCGATTGGTACTGCGACCCGTATCATGAGACCGGTATGTCTCAAGAGACATCCTAACTGGTTCGTTTCGACTATTTTCATACTTGAACTTTGTGGTTCATCATCCGCTCGTCCTGTCTGGTCTGGTTATGATTGGAAGACCTGTCAAGACACGAAATAGAGGTTAGATCGGGTTCGTGGAGTACAAGTCTTACAAGTTTGGTCGGACCACCCATTTCTAGTTTAAATCCTAGTCATTGGATTTTTTATTCTGGTTCTTCTCACCATATGACCCCTAATGTCTCTTCTCTTACTAGTTGTCATATCCCACCTTCTCCAGTAAGTATCTTAACCGCCAACGGTTCTCCTATGCGTGTTGAGTCTGTCGGGTCTGTTTGTTCCTCTGTTCTCTCGTTACCTAATGCCTTTCATATATCTGCATTATCTCTTGGTTTATTTTTCGTTATTCAATTGGCTGACTCTGGATTTGATGTTCTGTTTTCGTCTTTTAGCTGTATTGTGCAAGATCGGAAGTCACAAAAGGTGGTTGGGACTGGGCATAGAGCTGAAAGACTTTATGTTTTAAACAATTTGCATATTCCTGTTACTTCTTCTTCGACTTTTTCTTCATTCCATTTGAATTGTAACTCTTCACCTTTTTATTTATGGCACTCTAGACTGAGACATATATCTGGTACTACTTTGAAGCAATTAAGTATTAATGGTTATTTGGGATCACTTACTTTACATGATAGTGATTTGTCTTCTTGCAGTGGATGTAAACTAGTTAAAATGTCTGCTTTGCCTTTTAATACTAGTACATCTTTGTCTTCTTCCCCTTTTTCTCTGGTTCATACTGATGTTTGGGGACCCTCTTGGGTTCCTACTAAAGGTGTTCTGTTTACTATGTTTCATTTGTGGATGACTATAACAAATATTGTTGGTTGTTTCTTATGACTCGTAAATCAGACTTATTCTTCATTTATCGCAACTTTCATGCTATGGTTCACACACAGTTCTCTATACAAATTAAAATTCTCCAGTCTTTGGGGGGCGAATATCTTTTAGGAGATTTTGAGCAGTTTCTTGCTTCCTGTGGCACTATTCATCAATCTTCTTGTTCCGAAACACTGCAACAAAATGGTGTTGCGGAACGGAAACGTCGTCACATCATTGAGACCACCCATGCTCTTTTGTTATCTGCATCTGTTCCCACTGTGTTTTGGGTTGAGGTTGCTCTTACTGTTGTTTTTCTTATTAATCGTATACCTACCCCTCTCTTGTCTAGCATTTCATCCTATGAAAAGTTGTTTGGTCGTGTGCCTAATTATTATTTACTTCGTGTGTTTGGTTTGGCTCGTTTTGTTTTATTGCCAAAACATGATCGTAACAAACTGACTGCTCGTTCCACATTGTGTGTGTTCTTACTTCTTAGGCTTTGACATTCATCAAAAGGGTTACAGGTGTTATGATCCTGTTTCTAATCGATTGTATGTGTCTCGTCATGTTGTGTTTATTGAACGGATTCCCTATTATATTATTCCTGCCAATGTTGCCCCTGTTTCTAAAGAGGACCTTGTTTTACTTGATCCTTTTCTAGAGATTGTTCCCCCTGATGAATTCTCCTCCACCCTTGAGTCTGTTTGCTTATCTGTTCTTGACTCTCCTTCCCCTCCCCTTATGGCACCATTTCCTAATGTTTATTCTCGCAGGTCGTCTGTGCTCTCCAGCTCTGATGCTTCTCCACCTCATCCACTGACATTGCTGTACTTGAATGACGGTATCCTTCTCATATCCGTATTGCTCCTAATCATCTTAGTCTCTCTACCACATGTTTTTCTCCGTCATATCGTTCATTTCTTGTTTCTATTTACTCTTTTCATGAACCTAAGTTTTATGCAAAAGCATGTACTGATCCTCTTTGGATGAAGGCCATTCAAGATGAGTTGTCTGCTCTTCATCAGACTGGTACTTGGGAACTAGTGCCAATGCCCATTGACAAAAATATAATTGGTTGCAAGTGGGTTTTTAAGGTCAAAACCAACCCTGACAGTTCTCTTGAGCGCTACAAAGCTCGCCATGTTGCAAAAGGCTTCTCTCAGGAATATGGTATTGATTTTGAGGAGACGTTTGCTCGTGTTGCAAAGATGACAACTGTTCGCACTTTAATCTCTGTTGCTGCTGTTCGTCACTGGCCTCTCTTTCAGATGGATGTCAAGAATGCCTTCTTGCACTGGCATTTAACTGAAGATGTTTCATAGAAACCTCCTCCTGGTCTTTCTCATCCCACTGGTTATGTCTGTCATCTGCACCGTGCTCTTTATGGTCTTAAGCAAGCTCCTTGTGCATGGTTTGAACGATTTCACTTGGTTACCACTCGCATTGGCTTCACTTCTAGTGCACATGATCCTGCATTGTTCCTTCGCTCCTCTCCTACTGGGCCTATTGTACTATTCTTATATGTTGATGATATGATTATTACTGGTGTTGATTCCTCTGGTATTGAAGAGGTTAAATGACAATTACTGAGTGAATTTTCAATGAAGGATTTGGGCCTCCTTCGCTATTTCTCGGGGATTGAAGTTGCTTACTCACCTAAAGGATATCTCCTCTCCCAGTCGAAGTATGCCTCTGATCTTATAACCCGTGCACAGCTATTTGATGACCGTACTGCTGCCACTCCAATTGAGTTGAATGTTAAGTTCTCTGTCTCTGATGGAGTGCCGCTAGACGATCCTACCTTATATTGCGAGTTAGTTGGTTGTTTGGTTTATCTGACGGTGACTCGTCCCGATATTACCTTTGTTGTTCATGTAGTCAGCCAGTTTGTCTCTGCTCCTCGGTCGACTCATGGGGCAGCCCTTGTTCGCATTTTCTGTTACATCCGAGGAGCCCTATTTCATGGATTTTTATGCTCTTCCACTTCCACCTTGAATCTTTGTGCTTATGCTGATGCTGATTGGGCGGGTGATGTTAATGACCGCAAATCCCCATCCGGCCTCTGTTTGTTTTTGGGTGATTCTTTGGTTTCCTGGCATAGCAAGAAACAAACTGTTATTGCTTGCTCTTCTGCTGAGGTTAAGTACCAGGCTATGGCTCATGCTACTGCAGAGAGCATCTGGCTTCATTGGCTACTTTTTGACTTGGGAGTTCTGCGGTCTTCCTCTACGCCCCTTTTATGTGACAATAAGAGTGCCATTCAAATTGCTCATAATTCTGTTTTTCACGAGCGCACGAAGCATATTGAGATTGATTGCCACTTTGTTCGTCATCACTTTCAGGTTGGTTCTATTAGATTACCCTTTATTGCCTCTTTGCTGCAGTTGGCGGATTTCTTTACCATGGCTCACATTGCGGCGCGTTTTCAATTTCTTCTTGGCAAACTCATGATGAGCTCTTCTACCTTGCCATGAGTTTGAAGGGGGGTGTGAGTGATACTATTTTTGATAGTATCGCTGGACAGCCAGCTGTAGTACTGCTGGACTGCCAGTTGTAGTATTGTTGGCATATATACCGCTGGACAGCCAGCTGTAGTATCGTTGGCATATATTATTTTTGGGAATGCATAGATTCTATAGATTTGATTTTATTTAATTTCCAATTATGTATTGCTGTAGTGGCTATTTAAACCTTTGTATTGTCTCATTCAATGTATCATAATTATATTGAATCAATAAAGGGTTTCTTTTTTTCCTTTCATCTTCTTCTCTTTTTTCTTAAGTTTATCAAGAAATAATACAAAGTTTGAATGTGAAACAAATATATGTGCAACACCATATGGATCCTAATATAAATTTTTACTTTTAGGAAAAAGAAAATAAATTAAAATAATATTCCTGTACAAAAAATAAAAATGATTAATATATCATTGTATTGCAGTCTGTCGCAGATTTTTCAAACACTCGAACAGATACATTCTCTGTCCAACTCCCAGCTTGAGGCACTTGGAGCCAAAGTGATGAGGTGATGAATCACATCTTCAATCTAGAAAAAATAGATTCTTACAGGTTATTTTAGTCGCACTATATCTTGTTTCGTTCAAATGTAGTTGCACTAGTGAACAACTAATGGAACTCAAAACTATGAAAGAATAGAAAGAAAAATAGAAATAGCAGAAGATCAAATATGCTTAATGAAAATAAAAATGGTAGAGCATTGGTCAAATATCCTTGACACAAAGGGGAATGACAGAAGAAAATAAAGTTCTAACAAAAAGCAGAAGATACAACACGAACTGAACAAAACTCCCTAGACTGTTCTGCATGATTCTCACTTGGAAAGTTATCCATATCGAACTTCATGACCTTTTCAATCAAATATTTCTTATTGTGGAAAAAAATTGTAGGGATAACATACACTCCTACCATCTTCCATTTTGAAGTACAAATATCCATCGGGTCCAAAGAGAATCGGACCCACATGATGATTTAGAGATTACTTCATATTTTTGAGAGCTGTTTCTCACATCTTTAATCTAATATGACTGTGCTATGTATTTAGCATAAACTGATGTACTTAAAAACTTTTGTAAATGGTTAGAAGTAAATAGCGGAGGAAAATATATATAAATATCTGTTGTGGAGCTTCTGTCAAAGCAAAGGTGTCATCATGTTTTTGACATGTCAAAAGGGCATGATGTCCTGTTTTGTTGTATGTCAGAAAATGGAGCATCAGTAATTCATTGTTGCATGCTTATTAATGATCGGGTACCCTCTTAAAGTATAAAATTAAATACTCGCTTTATTGGGGATTCAGAAAAAGCAAAGGACAAAGGTTAGATTTGTGCTAGTCTTGTTGTTTCATATGTTTTATCTTAAGTTTGGGGAAGGAAAAAAAAATCCATTCAGGATCATATCTTTCACTCCAAAATTTAGAATAGGCTCATAGTCTTTCTTTTTTTCATTTTAAATTAATTAAGTTTTGGGTCCGTCTCAATGTAACAGGTATTGCTACAAGGTTTCTTGTAACCGATTTCCTTTAAAGCACACTCATTAGCCCAGCACAGAAACCTCAATATACAGGGGGTGGGGTAGGTTTGTATTTCATTTGGGGTTTGTCACAAATCTGACAGTGAAAGACCCGGATACAATATGTAGTTGTAACTGGCTCGGTCACGTGGAGACAAAGCCATTTGTTTTTCCTTTAAAACTCAAAAGAGAAAATTTTCTCTGTAGTTATACGACTAGAAATGACGTAGGAGGCTGAATATTGGGCAGTAAAGAAACACCATAAAAACAAACTTAGTGTGATTGGAATGAGGATGTTGAGATTGATGAGTGATAAAACTTGAAAAGACAAAATAAGGAATGAACAAATTAGAGCTAATTTAGGAGTAGCTCCAAGATACGATGTGAAAAAGTCATTTGAGGTGTAATGGACAACTTTGAATGCTCTAGTGTAGAGGAGTGATTTGATTTAGATTGAAGGAGCTACGGTTATGCCTAAAATGACACTAGAAAAGGTGGTGAGAGAAGACATGCATAGGTTAGGACTAGAAACAAGTATGGCTTTGAATATAGCTTGATTGGAGAAAAAGGATCCATGTAGCCAACTTCATTTAGTTGGGATAAGGCTGTTGAGTTATGTTGAGTTGTATCTGTTATAGCTTGTTTCATCATCTTTTTGTTGTTTCTTGTGTTGTAATTAACAGGTTCTCTGAAACTGCCTTACAATGGAGCAAAAGGGGAATTCCACATTGATACATTGTAGCATGCATACCAGACCTTTCCACAAATGTCATTTACTGCACTGTTAGATTGGTGGAGTTGCATAGGACAGGAACTGATCGAGGTGATGAGGTCCAGAATCAATTTTAAATAGCTCGGCTGGAATATGATCACAAGTCTGCAAACCATCGAAATCTAAACTATCATAAGGCGAGAGATTATTAAATGGATAAAAGCACATCTAGCAAATAAACATATGCAATAAGAACACAACATATTAGGGCCAGCTGTTACCATAGTTGTCAAGGCATCTCCTAGGTGATTTTCGGGACCAAGGTGATTGGCTGCCCTGTTGTCTAGGGGCCTAGGTCCCAAAATTAGTCAGTGAAAAGGGAAAGAATTTAGGTGAGGGGAGCGGAGGGGAAAGGAGAGAGGGGAAGAAGAAGAAAGCAGAGGAAAATGGAGGAAAAGAGAAAGGGAGGAAGAAAAATAGCAGTTGCAGCAGCTGCCGCTGCAAGCAGCCACTGCTGCCGGAGTTGCAGAGGCAGCCACCGCTGCCAGAGTTGCAGCAGTGCTGCGAGAGTTGCAGAAAAGAAGAGGAAGATGAAGATGGTGTTACAACGGCTGCTGGAGTTGGAGAAAGAAGTGGTAGACACCATACTGCTGGAGTTGCCGCAGCTGCCGGATAACTGGTCCCACTGCAACACACATGACTCTCATGGCATCCTCTCTCTTCCAGTGTTGAAGAGCTGTACATGCTTTAAAAGGGTTAGAATTATATACAACAACAACAACAAGAAGTAGGTGGGGAGAGATAAGAAGGAAAGTGAGTTTGCATGGAGAGGAAGAGAGAAGGATAAACAAGAGACTGAATTTTTTTTGGGTAGAAAGATACCGAATTTGTTTACATTGGAAAGACCAGGAAACTAAGTTAGAAGTTGATAAAATTTGGCTTTTCTTAAATAGTTGTGAAAAAGAAAGAGGAATGTGAGGGGTTTTTTTGTTAGGGAGGAGAGAGAGAGAGAGAGAGAGAGAGAGAGATGTAAGAGAGGAGAGTTGGGAGAGAAGATATGTGAGGGAGATAGATGGGGGACGTAAGAGAGGTAAGAGACTGAGAAATTAGAATTAATAATGCACATCAATGTTTGTCAGCTTACTTATTCAAACCATACACTCCCTTCCCCCGGGTTCTTTAATAAATTTTGGCTGATTTTGGGTTTTTGGCAGAACTTCTTCTTGCAGCATGCAAGAAGGGGAACAAAAACTGGCTGACATGTGGCTAGTTCTGGTTCTGTAGCCCAAAGAAAGAAATGGTGTGGCTGGTCTTGGTCTTAGTAGGAGTGCAAGTCATGAGCTCTTTGGAGTTGGGTATTTTTTTATTTTTTATTTTTTTATTTTTTTTGTTGTTTTTCTTATGCCAGCTATAAGTCCTTTTAGTTTTTCCCCTCCCTATTTGATATATATGTTTGTCTAGTCGGTTTAGTTTATAGTTTACTATGTAATTTCAAGTCCAAGTGTCGGAAGGAATTGGTTTTATGGCCACATTCATGGTCTGATTTCTATTTGTAGCAAATTAACTATGAGAAGCGCCCAAGAGCTAGAACCATAAGAAAGCGGAATCGATTAGTCTAAGGCCGTCCTACTGCTGTAAATATAGAATTAGAAAAGGAGAAAATAAAGGACCTAGGACTCTCTCCTAGTTACAATCGAGATATGAAAGGAATTCCTAGAAGATCTAGTCAACTAGATCATAATCCTAGTCCACATAGGACGGTGATAATCTGTGCCTATGCAGGTTGGACTACATTCGGTAATGGGCCTGTATAATCAGGCCATCAATTACATCACTAAGTAAAGCTAATGGGAATGGGCCTAAGTGAAGTGGACCCATTCCTTACAATAATAACCTAGAGTTTACATCGTTAACACTTAACACTATTCATATTGTTATTTTGAATTTTCAGTTTGTAGTGGTAGAATAATGTTCTACAGTCTACAAATGTGTTTAGGATATAGGCCATTTCATGTTTTATGTAATTAATAATTTTGAATGTTTTCTTCTGTTGCTGTTGTGGACTCGGTGGTGTTTAGGTCGACTCCTAAGATCCTTGGTGGACTTCAAGGGCCTATCTCATAGGTGGACTCCTGCTCTTCTATACCTTCTCCTTTTTATTTCTCAGTTCAATCAGTTTTCTAGCCCAATTTGAAGATAGGTTATCACTTGTTTTTACTTATATTTCTGCTTTCTTTCTCTGTTCATATATAACAAATTATAAGTCAGTTTGCTTTCAAATTTTATTGTTAGAATTCTGTTATCAATTGCTCTTCAGTTCTGTTTTCCTTGTTAGTTTAATCCGTCATATTCTGCCATCCATAAACCGTCATATCCTTACTTTTCCTGCAGTTCAAAGTGTTGCACCCACCAAACCTTGTGGGATTTCTGTGAGTATTTTGTGTTTAGTAGGCCCCTACCTACTTGGTGGTTAACAGATCAGTCTGTTGGAAGTTACCAGATTTCTTCCTTTTTTTTTTTTTTTTTAAATTTTGCTATTTCCTTTAATTAGTTTTTGTGTTCTGTTAGCTTATTCCATATCGAAATCTGATAATATATAAACATCCAATTTTATTTCCATATTACTGTTCTGTATATTGTCCTATTGTTTCTGGGAGTCCAACCTATTGCAGCTTCTATCGCTGCGATTCCTAAACTAGGGTTTCAAGGATACCAGTATGCATAACCACTGTTGGATTTGTTTTGTATGAGGATACCTTTTAGTATAAATTGTTCCAAGAATTTTGAAGAATATGTGTATTTAATAGCTGACTTATTGCACTCTGTTGGACATCTTCCTGTATGAGGCTTTTTAGTTATTGTATTTATTGTAAGAGAAATATTTCTGATCATATGTAGATATTTGCTGCCACCCTGCAGAATCTGTTATTGTTGCTTTTGGTAATTCATCAAGATATAGGTGTTTCATGCCACTGTCAAGCTTTGGTGCTTGGATGATTTATTTATTAACTTACTATTGTATCTGTAGACAAGAAGTTGATAAGGGTTGGTGTTATTGGGCTTCCTAATGTTGGTGAGAGTAGTCTGATTAACAGTTTGAAGAGATGCCATGTTGTCAATGTTGGGGCTACTCCAGGGTTAACAAGATCAATGCAAGAAGTTCAGTTAGATAAGAATGTGAAGCTGTTGGACTGTCCTGGAGTTGTAATGTTCAAGTCTGGGGAGAGTGATGCATCCATAGCTCTTCGTATTTGCAACAGAATTGAGAAGTTAGATGATTCCATTGGTCTGGGTAAAAGAACTCCTTTTCCCCATCTTTTTCTGGCATAACATAGTTTATGCATTTTCTCTTGTACAAGTCATGTTATTTTCATAAGTGGAAATAGAAGATGCAATAATGTGCTGAAATGTTGAACTAATGCCAAACTTTGCAGAGTCACTTGTATGTTCTCTCTCACTTTTTATAGCAAAGGGCTCCAAATCACCACAAATTGTAATCATTTTCAATATTGGCTCTTTTGCTGCTGCTTGGACTTATGATTTCGAATTCTGACCATTGGATGGTCTTTGATCTTTGATTATGTTTCGACTTTATGCTTGCAAGTAATGGTAAGCGTTGCATTGAAATACGGAAGGATGAAAAATATGTGGTGAATGGTTTTGGATGGACACTTTGGGCTTACAATGGAGGATCTGTGAATTGTGTATTTATGCTGAATTAGGAATTTTTCTTTCCAAATCCCAGTCCTTTAGAAAATCCAGTTTCACAAGCTGAGCTACCTACCAATTCTAATTATGATAAACAGTAGAATTAGTATGTTAAATTGATTATTCATTTGGAAATGTAAATTCTAGAGTGAAAAGAAATAGATTGGAGAGAAGGAGAGGCTGCTGCAACTTTGGGAGCTAACAATTGCGTTGAGATCCCCTAGACCATCCAATATATATATATATATATGTATATATATATATATATAACCCTAGAAGAGCAATGAAGTAAATAACAAACCAAAAATAAAAAGAGAGGGAGAGACCCTATGGCTCTCGTAGGTGCTAATCCTGAGAGGTCCATTGGGCCTCCCCTCATTCGATAGATCTAACTTCTAACATTCCCTTTAAGTTAGAGTATATATATCAATCATCCCAGTTTGTTATAAATATATCAATCGGTTCACTCCCTAGAGACTTAGTGAACACATCAAGAAGTTGTTCTTCTGTACAAACATGACATGGAGAGATAGTCACTTGCAGAAGCTTTTCACGCATAACATGAGAGTCAACCCTTTAAATATGTTTTGTCCTCTCATGAAACACATGATTGGAAGCAAAATGTGAATGGCAGCATAGTTGTGAATCAGAAGAGTGAATTCTTGTCTGTTTCATATATCAATAGTGAACATGATACATCTATATATATTGTTACAATAATCTAAGATAGGAAACAAAATAATCTACTTTCCTATTTTATTCCAATCTATACAGCTCAATAGTTTCCAATACAGGCAAAGGGTGTAGAAGAACTCAATATAGCGTATCGAGAAACTATAAAAAAATGCTCTAATATAAGCGGCCTTAAGCTTTGATGAGGCGTACCTCATCAAATCGAAAATCCGTAATATCAAACCATAGGATTTCATTGGTCCAAAAAGTAAGCAACAAACTTCAACCAAGCCCGTGGGCAAGCCGGAGCGTGGGGATTGAGATCGGGCCAACAAGCACCAAGGACTTGTTCATAAATCAAACCTTAAATACGATTTGATAGCCGACCCCTCAAGGTGGAGCAAAAATCAGTGACCAAGTTTGTTTAAAACGAAGAGGGCGGGGGGGGGGCTAGCTGGTCATTTGACGACATGACTAGTGGTAATACAACCAGACATAACCTTTTCTCAAATAAAATGATAATCAATTTCTATATGCTTAGTCCTCTCGTGAAACACAGGGTTAGATGTAATATGGAGAACCTGATTATCACAGAGTAACTTCATTTGTGATACTTCTGCAAATTTCAACTCTTGGAACAGCTGTTTCAACCAAATGAGCTCACAAGTTGCTAAAGCCATTGCACGATATTCTGCCTTTGCACTCGATCTAGCAACAATATCTTTTTTTTTTACTTTTCCAGGATACTAGGTTTCCTCCAATAAGAACACAAAAACCTGAAGTGGAACGTCTATTAGATGGAGCGGCAGCCCAATTAACATCAGAGTATCCGACAATTTGTGTATGACCTTTGTTTTCATATAACAAACCTTTGTCTGGTGCACCCTTAATATACCTCAAGATCCGAACAACTGCATCCCAATGACTATCACATGGAGACTAAAGGAATTGACTAACGACGTTGATAGGGAAGGAGATATCAAGTCGTGTGATGGTGAGGTGATTAAGTTTACCAACCAGTCTTCAGTATCTTCCAGGGTCTTCAAGAAGCTCCCCCTGCCCACGTGAGAGCTTTGAATTAGGATCCATAGGAGAGTATCGGTTTACAGTCTAACATCCCTGTTTCTTCCAGAATATCTAGTGCATACGTTCTCTGAGAGATAACAATACCAGAGCTAGATTGAGCAACCTCTATACCAAGGAAGTATCTAAGCAATCCCAAATCTTTGGTCTGAAAGTGGCTGAACAAGTGTTTCTTCAGCTGCTCAATACCATCTTGATCACTTCCTATAATGACAATATCATCGACATAGACAACCAGATAGATGCACTGCCCTGATGATGTATGTCTATAAAAAACAGAATGATCAGACTCACACTGAACCATACCAAACTCTTGGATGACAGTACTAAAGCGTCTAAACCAGGCATGATGAGATTGTTTCAAGCCATATAGAGAGCGACAAAGTTTACATACCAAGGCAAACTCCCCCTGACGGACAAAGCCAGGCGGTTGCTCCATATAAATTTCTTCCTGAAGCTCACCGTGAAGAAATGCATTCTTAATGTCCAATTGGTACATAGGCCATTGTCTGATGGCGGCAATAGATAAGAATTAGCGGACGGAAGACATTTTAGCCACAGGGGAAAATGTGTCATAATAATCCAACCCATAAATCTGAGTGTACCCTTTTGCCACCAAATGTGCCTTTAATCGATCAACCTGACCATCTGGTCCAACTTTGATAGTATAAATCCAGTGACAACCAATAGTCGATTGGCCTGGAGGCAACGAAACTAATTCCCAAGTGTTATTATTATATAAAGCAGTCATCTCTTCAACCATTGCCTGAAGCCACCCTGGATCAGAAAGTGCCTCATGAATATTGGATGGAATAGAAATAGAAGAGACAGTGGACACAAAAGCATGATAGGGTAAAGATAATCGATCGGATGAGGGTTTCGAGTGGACCGCATACCTTTACGAATGGCAATGGGAAACTGATTATCAGGAGGCAAGACCACGGCAGGTGAGGAATCTGGAGCAGGAAGTACGTCAACAGGAGCCTCATGAACATTATCAGGAACAATGTGAATACCTGTAAGAGGAACAATAGCATCATTTGTAGGAGAAGGAGACTCTCTCGCAGGGGAAGGACACTGTGGTATAGGGACAGACTCAGAAGGTTGGTCAGGAAGGGGAGTGATGTATAGAATGGGAAGGATCTCGGTGATAGAGTTGCCTTCTGGTGAGGATGAAGAAAAGAAGGGAGAAGACTCAAAAAATGTAACATCAGCAGATATGAAATATCGATGTGATGCTGGAGAATAACACTTATAACCTTTATGAAGATGCGAGTAACCTAGGAAAATACACTTGATAGACTTAACAGACAGTTTGTCCTGACCAGGGGAGAAGACATGGACAAAACACATGCAACCAAAGACAAGTGGAGGAAGAGAGTATAACGGTTGGGCAGGGAATAGAATAGAATGAGGTACCGTGTTTTGGAGGATGGAAGAAGGCATCCATTAATTAAGAAACAAGTAGTCAACACAACATCTGCCCAAAATCGGAAAGGAACTTGATTGTGTAAAAGGAGGGTGCAAGCAGTTTCAATAAGATGTCTATTTTTACGCTAGGTAACTCCATTTTGTTGTGGAGTATAAGCACAGGAGGACCGATGAAGGATTCCTTGGGAAGACATGAATTTAGTAAAAGGAGCATAAAAGTATTCATGAGCATTATTACTCCTCAACATATGAATAACAGTGTTAAATTATGTCTTAATTTCAGCACAAAAGGATTCAAATATGGAAAATAATTTTGAATGAGTTTTCATTAAAAATAACCAAGTGCAACGAGAATAATTGTCGATAAATGTGAGAAAATACTGAAAACCCAAAATAGAAGAAACACGACAGGGACCCCACACATCTGAATGAACTAACTCAAAAGGGGACACATCCCATTTATTGACACGCTTTGGAAAGGAAATATGAGAGTGTTTTCCAAGCTGACACGACTCACAACTTAAAGACAATAAATTAGATAGACTTGGAACCATCTTCTGAAGCTTTAATAAACTAGGATGGCCCAAACGATTATGAAGGAGGTCTGGAGACTTAGAGATAGTGCATGCGATAGGAGCTGAAGGTAAATTGAGATGATAGAGGCCATATGACTCATGTCCTGTGCCAATCATCCGTCCCGTGCCTCAGTCCTGTATAACAACAGAGTCATTATTCAAAAGTAATAGCGCAATTTAAGGAGCGTGTAAGTTAACTGACATACACAAGATTAAAAGGGCAATTGGGAATATAAAAAACATAATCTAAAGGCAATGAGGGAAGTGGATGTGCACGGCCCACTACTTTAACAACTGTTTTTGACCCATTTTCTACAGTAATAGAAGGCAAAGATGTTACATTACCAAAATTAGAAAGCAAAAGAGGGTTACCAGAAATATGATCAGAGGCACTAGAATCAAGGACCCAGGGCCCTAGAGAGGAAGATTGAGTAGGCATGCGACTAAATTACCCGAGTGAGCCATGGAAGCAATAGATGATGACGACTGCTTAGTTGCTTGATACTTGTGATATTCTTCATAATCAACACCAGTGAGAGTCAAGGATGGCTAAGTGTGTCCTTTACATGATTTTGAATGAAGATTAGAGTGATTGACATGAATAACATTGGCAGCTCTAGTAGGTTGCCCATGCAATTTGTAGCATCTTTCCCTGGTATGCCCCCATCTATGACAGTAACTACATTTGGGCCGACCTCCCCTGCCACCACGATCTCACTGCTCTCCTCTAACACTATTCGGAGTCTGAGAAGCCAAAACTAAAGAGTCAACACTGGAAGATCCTGGCATTGTGCTAGTAGAGGAAACACGAAGCAGAAGAGCAAAAACATCATCAAGAGGGCATACCAAAACCAGCAAGAATTTGATCTCGAATTGGAGCAAGGTCAGGGCTGATAGCAACAAGAGTTAGAACCATGAACAACTTGTCCCTCTGGGCCAAATCCTCTGCTGCACTCTTACCGGTGGGCAAGAGGGAATTAAATTCTGTCTTAAGAGATGCTATTTTGCCAAGAAAGTTTGACATTTCCATACCCTGCTTGTCACACCCCAATTCTGCACCATTCATAACGGTGTGATGAATCGCTATAAACCAACGGTTCAACCAGGATCTCTAATAGGCGGTATCCATTAAAAATAAAATCATGCACATTGTCAACCATAATCGAATAAAACATAAAGCGAAAGTCTTATAGTAAATGACCGAGCATTCTAGTGTAATAATCAAATTAAAATATCAAGTATGTTGTATCAATTGAGACAAAATAAATAAATACCAATTACATCCCTTATAAATTCAAATAAAATCCTAATAGAATACGCTGAGTTGCACTCGCATGAGGGTCATGCGTATCCTCTAAGTCTTCGACTTCCATTGCAAAGAACACGCATACACCGGATCATTCATATAATCCGAACGTAGTAGCATACAACTAAAAATATTCGACGCGAGAGGGTGAGCACACATAATGGCTCAATGAGCAAACAAAACAAGCAACAAACAATGCATGCACTCAATTCAATCTTTGGTTTGGTAAATAAGTTTGCAATGTGCTATAGAAAGGATAGGTGGCCAAAGATCACGTTATTGCGCCGCACCCTATACACGAGTGTGGAAGCCGCCAAAGGAACGTATTGTCGAATCACATGCACCCAATCATGGACAATGTACACACAAATGTCACGTTATTGCTGACCATTGCCCATACCAACACGTAAGCCCCTGGGCGAGGGCTCGCAAACCGGGCTCGCAACTAACCAATCCAATGCCAATCGGTGTATCCAAGGCCTCACCCCAGACCCTCAATACACCATAGAGAAGGGCTAAGGCCCCGGTGGAGTCGAGAACACGGTCCGAGACCACCCCCCCTCATACCCACGACGTAATAGTTCCGTTAAGGTAATGGCGATCCGACGATGTCGTGGACAAGACTTGAGTTAGAGATAGAGCTAGAGTCGGAGGCTCCGCCTATGACACCGCCCCGATACCGCCGCATCAAGCACACCAACCACACACATACATCCACATGCCTATTCCTATCATCATCGCCATCACATTATAAACAATAATTTAAATATGCATGAGCGTAATAATAGAAATATTGGATGACATGTTGAATGCACATAACAAGCAACACGCAAGAACAACATGGCATTGGACCAAGAATAAAACAGTTTATTATTAACCAATTAGTTTAGGTCTTGTTCCTCACTTTACTTGATCGTAAGTCCTCTTTCAAGCAGAATCAACATATATCGATATTATAACACTAGAAGACCTAATCAAGTCGAAGAATTTAATTAGAATTAATTCGGACTTTAAAAAGATCGTGATGGCGGGGGTCGATGCAAGGTCGGAGGTTCCATCGACCCTAGGTGCGACCACCCATAGTCGGACTTCCCGAACACCGGGGGTCGATTATCGGGTCGGTAGGGTCGAGGCCATCGACCCCCGGCGACCCCGTGGGTTTCACAAATTTTCATCCTTGGCCATCCTCATGTTTGGGGTCCTATGGCTTACTTCTACAATCCATTTCACATGTTCTATGGCTGAACCGTAGTTCACTCACCTATATGGCTTCATGATTTCCCCATGGTTTTCCATGAAAACAACCAGGGTGGATGATTTGGGTTCTCCTAGATCATTCCCCTTCTCTATCTATCTAAGGTCCGAGAATTACATGGAGAAGTATCCATACCGAGAATTAGGCTTGTTTCTCTGAAGCCTTCTCTTTGATCTTCTTCCCCACTTCCCTCTCTCTTTCTCTTCTCCTTCTCTTCTCTTCTCTCAATCCAATTAGGGTTATAAAAGGAGTGAAGGAGGCTTAGGGACGCCTATTTATAGAGTAGAAACCCCAAAATAAGTCCCATTGAGAGAAGGAATCCCATTGAAATTTGAAAATTTTCCAAATCACGATTTCGTCGGCGGACTAGGGGTCGATGAGGGGGTCGAAGACCCGTCGACCCCGGTTCTAAAATGCCGACCCCGTATAAAACTCGGGTCGACTTTTATCTTGGGGGTCCGACCCTACCTTGCCGGGTATCGACCCTCCCCTATTTTTAGTGTTTTGGGTCGGTTAATACCTCGGATCGTGATCTCCTTCACGCACTTGCTCCATTTGGTTCGACCATAATGGGTAGACCTGGTTCAAGGTGGTAAGACCGGGTTAGTTCGATACGGGTCTTATACTGCTATTTTAGATTAACAAATTTTGACACAACATAATACAGCCTCTGAATGTCATTAGTATAAAGAAGTTTTGCTTGATTCCATATCCCAACGCAAATCGGTAAGCTTCGTAAATGGGATAAAGCTGAGGATGGACTGCCATAACGAATTACATAACAAAACATCATTCTTAGTCCAAGTGATTTTATCAATTTCTGTTACATCCACAGTCTGAGTAGTCAAATGATCCTCTATGCCTTGTCCCATAAACCATAACTCAATAGAAGCAGCCCATGATGAATAATTAGCACTTCCAACTAGTTTCTCAGTTGTAATAACTGGAAAAGAAAGGAAGGAAGAAAATGTACCTGATTTTGAATCGGAATTTCCATAAGTCATGGTGGAGTCAGGAGAAACTTTGAACAGATCTGAAACGTACTCTGATTAGTTCAAAGAATACAGGAATTTGAACCGGGAGAAAAAAATCTAGCGAAAGAGAGAGGATCAGGCTGGTGTTTTCGATTTGACACCAGGAGGAGGACTCTTGAGCTTTGTCGGAAAAAAGTCACTGGGAAAAAAAAAAAGGGGCACTTTTAGGCTATCTGATTTTCCAACTTTGATACCATGTGAAATCAGAAGAGTGAATTCTTGTGTATTTCATATATCAATAGTGAACATGATACATTTATATATATTGTTACAATAATCTAAGATAGGAAACAAAATAATCTACTTTCTTATTTTTACAGATTCTAATCCTAATAGATTTGTACAGTTCAATAGATCTAATCCTAATATGACAGATTTGTATATTTCATCAAATCTAATCATAATATGATAGATTTGTACAGTTCAATAGATCTAATCCTAATATAACAGATTTGTACAGAGATTTGTATAGCTCAACAGTTGTCAAGGTGTTGCCTAGGCACCCTTGTGACATCTTGGAAAATCGGGCGCCTTAGTCGCCTATGTAGGCGCCTTAATCGCCTAGGCACCCTATTAGGCCTCTAATGTTTTGGTTAGCCTTGGTGCCTTGACAACTATGAATGACAACTTATTTATCACACCACAGTTGCAGAGATGACTTGTGCAGAAAACCAAGTTCAGCTAACAACTGCTTGACCCGCATTAACTCACATATGACACACATGACATGTGCCACAACACAGTACTTGGACTCTGCACTGGACCGGGCAACCCCAGTCTGCTTCTTACTCTTCCAGAACATAAGATCTCTGCTAACAGAAGTACAGTACCCAGTAGTAGACCGTTTATCAATAGGGGAACCGGTCCACTTAGTATCCGAAAAACCCTTAACATGTGCATGTCAATGATCAGAGTACAAAAGACCACGATATGGAGCCTTCTTGATATTCCGCAAAACACTAATAACAACATCCCAATGAGGTGTCTAGGATGAGGACATAAACTGACTCACAACATTGATCGGGAAGGTCACATCTAGTTGAGTCACAGTGAGATAATTTAACTTGCGAACGAGCCTGCAATACTTCTCAGAATCTGTCAGAACATCACCATTATCAGCTGTAAGTTTTATGTTAGGATCCATTAGGGTATCCATAGGTTTGACATCCGTGTCTCGATCATCACCATCATCAGTTGTAAGTTTTATGTTAGGATCCATTAGAGTTTTTACAGATTTAGACCTTAGCATCCCTGTCTTGGTAAGCAGATCCAGAACATATTTTCTTTGAAAAAGAGAAATTCCTTTATTTGACTGAGCCACCTCAACTCCCAAGAAATATTTCAAGCGACCAGGGTTATTGGTATGAAACTATTGCTGTAAATGAGCCTTCAAACTCTGAATACTTGTATGATCATCTCCAATAATCACTATGTCATCAAATAGACAATGAGGAAAATCCTCTTTGTGCCAAATTGATAATGAAATATTAAGTGATCATTCTCATATAGGGACAAGCCAAAACTGAGAACAACCTCTTGAAATAACCAAATCATTTTTGAGGGGATTGCTTCAACCCGTACAGGGACTTTTCGAGCTTACACACTAACCAAGACTCCCCCTCAGCAACATATCTAGGAACTTGCTCCATATAAACTTCTTCATGAAGATCACTATGTAAGAAAACATTCTTCACATCAAGTTGGTGCAACAGCTAGTGATGGGAAGCAGCTAGAGTTATCCACAAGAGTGTTATTATGGGTACTGTCAAGAGAAACCCTTAACACACGAGAAAAGGTATCCGCCAGAGAGGCTACGATGGCACTGCCAAGAATCTGAGAACAAATTGCTCCATACTTAGGTCCAAGGCCACCCAAAAAACCCATAACTGCCAACTGCTCCTGTTGTTCCTGCATCTTTTGAACATCAACATTGATAGGAAGTAGAGAATTCAGTTCCTCACTTCCTCTTACAACCGTTTGAAATCAGCAAAATATTCAGTGAGAGGACGACCCTTCCAATCCTCCCGATAAAATTCATGTGACACCTTCATAAATTTGAGATAGATTATTGTGATCCGAACATAGGTGGGCGAGCCTTAGTGTGATGGTAAGGTTATCATATTGCAACCTGGTGGTCATGGGTTCGAATCTTGAAAATAACCTCTCCATATTGTAAAAGATATTCTTCGTTTTCCATCACTTCCACATGTATAAAAAAAATATTGTGACATTTCATTTCTTATAGCATTTTGCAATTGATTATTCTTTAGATATATATATCGCAATGGGACCCCCGTATAGTCAGTAGAGTAACAAGAGGTTTTTAACGATTACCTTTTATTGTGATCCAAATATAAGACATGCAAACAATCCCACAATTGTATAAACGAGACTGTTTAAATGCTAGCTCTCGATCCGTTCGCCTAAATAGTAGCAGGTGTAGAGATACTAAGCTTTAACAATCAATAGTCATTGGAGAAAATTAGTTTGATGTAGCCTAGGTGTACTCCCTTCATGAGCCCTAGACCCTAAGAAGGGGGCAAAAAAGAGCAAACATCCCAATTGATTAATCCAAGTCAAGCCACTTTGGGAATTTGCATAGCCAAGGGCCAGAGCCAATTGATTAGTCTAGTAAGGAATTAGTTTCCTAATTGTTAGTGACTCTATTTCAGTGTTTAGTTTCCTAAAATATAGGCTAATTAATTTAGAAGTTTAGTTACTTGGAGGCTAAGAATTTTCATGAACTTAGTTTCCTAAAAGTAGTTTGAAACTTTCCTACTTTCTAGTTTTTGAAACTTTCCTAAACTTTGTTTTTAGAGACTTCCTACTCTATAAAGGAAGCTAGTCTTTATTTCTTATTTTGATTTGTAACTTGCAAGCTATAAATAAGAGGACAAAGGGCTGGTGGCAGCTTTAGATTTTTCCAGAAAAAGAACAGCTACAATTCTATTTTCTGGTTGAGTCTCCGAGGTTGTGAGACTCAACCAAATTCTATTCCCTTTGATCCTTTGCATCGTTACTCCTACTCTTGTTTCCTTTGTTGCTTGTTATGTATGACCTGATATTGAATCACACAATACAAATTAGAGGAAGTGAAAATCAAATCAACAGTTGGCATCTATTCTGATCTGTCCAAGCATTGGAGGAACCAAGTGCAATAAGTTTTCGAGATTCATAACTCCTCTAATTCCTCTCGGATCCTTCTGAAATTTCAAAGAGTGTTCACATTTGTTACAAGGATCACCTATGCCAAGTTTCATCTAATTCTAATGGTTAGATTTAAAGATAAGTGGATTTCTTTGTTGCTTTTTTATTGTAGTTTTTTTAATTTGGACTGTTTATTCGATCATGTAGTAAAGAGAATTGTTAAGTTAAGTGCTTGAACCCTCTTTACCACCATAGTTGCAATCTTTGTTACTGATCCCGGATCATCAATTGACTATTTAGTAGGGGAAGATCCCATTCCGAGCAGCCTATCGATGAAATTATCAGTGTTTCAAGAAAAATAAGATCCGGTGGTTCGGGCATTGGAGTTTTAGCCTTTCGAGGAAATAGGTGCTTACTAAGCCTAAAAATCATTCTATTCCACTTTTTATTCTCAACCTTCTATACAGGTGCCATACTGGGTTTGCTGTGCTGTATACCATACCTCTCTAATACTTTTTTTAGGCCTTCTGAGGTAGTCTGAGGATACCTCTTTTATAGTATCATTATGTGCAACAAGGACCACAATAGAATTATCCATAGAGTTCAATAACAATCCCAAAATCTGAGCATCAACAGTATGCCATGTGGTTAGTGCTAGACTTTTTCTGAGTTAAATGACTGTTGATCCCATCCTGTCAAAACAAGCTTAACAATTTTCGGCCATTGCTGGAAATTATTAAGTCCTTCAAAGTTCTTCTCTGTGCGATGGGAGCGGAGGAAGACATTTCAATTACAGTAGTCTTGGACTAAGTCATCGTCCCCAACCTTTAACACATGGTTCAACCAATCGAGAGGTAAAAAGGAACAAAAAGAAAAAGGTAACAGTTGGTACAGCCAACCGAGAGGCAAACAGACATTCAATAAGCAAGGTAACATTTTATACAAAAAAAGCAAAGTAACCTCAGTTCAGCCAACCAAGAAGCAAAAAGTAATCTCCAAAAAAATCAATTGTAAGATCCAAACCAGAAAAATCAGTCTGGAAAATCAATCCTTAAAGTTGAATCAGAAGATTATCGAAACCATAAATCGATCCAAGAAAAATTGAAAAAATAGATCCACGAAAAATCGATAGCTACCATAAATTGATACTGCTACCATAAAAATTGATACTGCTACATAAATTGATCTCTCAAACCAGAAAGTTGAATCAGAAAACTAATTCAAATCAACAAAAAGATCTCCACATCGATGTAAATCGATCCTTAGTATAGATGCAAACCAGCATCTCTCCTTAAATTCTTATCAAAATAGGAGGTTACACCCCTCTCTTAAAAGAGATTCAATCATCTAGGTGTGACAGCAACAAACATGGCCTCAAGACAAATCTGATGGTGGTGGGAACGAGCTTGATGAGACTTGTATTTATATCTAAGAACCAGGCTTTGATACCATGTAAAGTCTAGAGAGGAGAAGAAGATTGGAGAGAAAAGAGATGGAGAGAAGGAGAGGCTGCTGCAATTTTGGGAGCCTTAACAATTGTGTTGAGATTTGAGTTCCCCTAGACTATCCAACATGTATATAATAGAGAGTTTAGAACCCTAGAAGGGCAATGAAGTAAATAACCAACTAAAGATAAAAAGAGAGGGAGAGACCTTATCGTTCTCGGATTAGCACCTAATGCTAGGCGCCAATCCCGACTCCCGAGAGGCATTCCCTAACTCGATACCTTTAACAGGAAACATGAAAGTACATGGTATTCAGCTGTCAGCTATTATATGAAAGTACATGGTATTCAGCTGCCCCCCCCCTCGGATTCAAAGTTCCTCCCGAGCCACGTGTCGGCCATCCGACACGTGGTTCTCGGAAAAATCGGGGCCCCACCTCGCGGGCCGCCCCGTCGACAAGCCGGGGAGGAGGTGTCGGCCGGACGTGGGACTCGGATTTTCCGAAGCCCCCCACACACGGTCCCTCCCCCACGTACGGGGACGACACACACACACACACACACGCTAAAAAAAAAAGGGGAAAGAAATTTCCTTTTCACTTTGTTTGTTAATGGATGTTGCAGTGAAAGATATTCTCAGATTATGCCCTGTGAAAACAATGATAATGCTGTACAAGCTTCTAAACTTAGATCCAGTTGATGACTTTGCAAAAGGTGGCTACTTTGAGGAGTAAGCTAAAAAAAGGTGGTGTTGTAGATGTCGAAGCCATAGCAAGAATAACTCTAAGTGACTGGAATGAGGGGATGAATAATGATTAAAGCACGTTCTTAAAGCACGTTCTTTCCCTCAGGATATGATGAACAACCCGAAGTACTAATACAAGACAATGAACCGCTGAAGGAAATGAATGAAGATGGAGAGACCAGCCAAATGGATCGATGTGACGAGCAGGATGCAGGCAAGACCATATTCAAGACAGTAATAGCAGGCAGAACGAGCAGCTGTATACGGCAGAAGGCATCCTTCATACAATGCTACAGAGAGCAGAGAGGAAAAGTAAGAAAGCCAAATCATATTGTACCTGGTGATATGGATGCTGACTATGATTTTATGGTGGATTATGGAAGTAAGGGATCCACCATGGAAGATGGTGATGAAGACAATCAGATCAGTGGCAAGGTGCCCACGTGTGGTATCGAGTTCGATGAATGAAGCAAGCGATGCCTTTCAGAATTCAGGTGGGGGCAAGAACGTCTGACCTCACTTGGCTAATTTTGTATTTTATAAAAGGAATTTCTCATTGGACCTGCACTCAGCTGCTTAAGTAGAGACGAGTTATTTTGAGGATCTACCGAGTTTCGGATGCTAACTTCTGGCTTAGTCTGGAGAGAGTTGATGCTCATAGAAACAGCACCACCCAGAGGCCACACAACCCCACCCTATGATTAGCCTTTCCCTTCATTCCTTAGAAATGCACATTGAGATTCATATTCAATTCCAGATTTTACTGAAATATTGTGCACTCAACTCCTGCGAACCAATTCATTTCAAAAGAAAGGGAAAGTTAGTTCTACATAGGTCCTGTGAATTGTGAGGCAAGTTCCTTGTGCACCTAATTAGGCTACATGGAGGGTGGTCTCATCAACTGTTGTTTTTTTAATTTTTAGAGAGGAGACTCGTATTTGAGACCTTCTCAATCCCAGACCTTCTCCCAGCTCTCGCTTCAACAGGTAAAGGGTCAACCATCTACCAAGTGGATGTTTACGTCTCACATCTCTCGTTGTTGCTTATTTACAGAACTATAAGTTACATATCTATCATTCGATAGTCTAGTGGTGGGATTTTATTGGGTGATTTAACATTGGTTTCCTTATGTCATGAATCTAATCTTTTTTTAAATAAAGATAAACTATTCACAAGGATAACCATCATCAATGGAATTAACAATTAAATTATCTACCAAAAAAAAAAAAAAAAAAGAATTTAAACCTCCCAAATAAATAGTTTCATAAAGATTTTGTCTCTTAATATCGCATAGCAGACTTATAGGCATGAAATTAATTACTATCACCAAGATACCAACTAGACCTTCGGAATATTGTATAAAATCTCATCCCTTGATTTGGCATAAAATAATTAAAAAGTTTATAATTATGGTTAAATCACACATTAGGTATCTTAAAGGCTTAAAACAGTTTCCTTAAAAACTATGATCGGGAGTGTCCAAGCACAAGCGATGTTGAGAAACTGGGAATATATGATGAAGGAATGGCTAAAAAGTTTCAAATTCTTATATTTATTTAAAAGATTTTAATTGGAAGTATATGATTCAAGGGGGAGGGTTCTTTAATCTAGAGACCAGAGAAATCTATGGACACGAAAGCGGAGGGGGCATTATCGAAAATACGTCAAGAGGAGGTGGGTCTGGCCGTTGAGTACTGTCGACCAGAGCCCAAAAAAAATATTTCCATGATTCAATATATATATATTCAACTTTTGATTTGGATTGTGACTTTTCATATAGGCAATTTAAATCATGGAAAACATTATGGTATAGTTTAATTTTAAAATCACACCAAAGATTTTAATTAGAAGAATATGATTTCACTATAATGTTTCCAACATTTTTAAATATTTGATTTGGATCATGACCGTTCAATTAACATTTGAAATCTTGAAAAATATAATGGTTATTTCAGTATTTTTAAATATTTGACTTGAATAGTGACTGTTCAATTAAAAATGTTGAAACAACTACTGCGTTATTCAAGATTTAAATGTTAATTGAACGGTTGTGATCCAAATCGAATAATTAAAAAACATTGAAACATTATAGTTGAATCTCATCATTCCAATTCAAATAGTTTCTATAGACACTATGATCTTAAATCAGATTATATCATGATGTTTGCGATGATTTATTATTCTATATTAACAAATTCAATCTAAAAAAAATAAAATAAAAAATAAAAACATGATGTTGAACCATATCATTCAAATTAGAAATCAACTTTAAGCAATTTGGTCATTTCATCGTTATATGATAACAACACCTTAATGTTATTCATGTTTGGGTACTCTAAAGGTATTTTTTAAAAGTGGAGGTTTTCGTTCCTCTATACTTGGCCTATATTATTCAAATTATCATACTACAAATTCTTTTCTAATTCCCTCGGAGAAGTAAACTTTTATCACTTCTTTGATAATTCAAAATCTCTAAAGTACTCATTGCAATCGTCTGCTCTAGCAACCCCTCCTGCAACATCCATCTAGAAACCCCTTCCCCCACACACGCTGAGGGAACTTAAAAGGAGAAAACTCTAAGACTCTTTGACGTCGCACACACTAATACTTTACCCATCCAATTCTAGGTGGAAACAATGATAGGAGGATCGGGCATCTAGTTTTACGAGACTCCAACACCTTGCATGAGAGAACCTTCGAGCAAGGTTCTAAATCCAAAATAGCAGGAGCCCGTACATGTTTTGCAACATCAAAATGCATGATCTAGAAATTCATTTAAGACAATTGAACTTTGTCAAAGTGTTTCTTCGAATTGATGATAACCACTATTTACAGTCCACAAAATTGTGCATCACAAATAGGAGTTAATGAACAAACCTGCGATCCCATAGAAAGACATCACATTCCCTTGTTAAAAAAAAAAAAAATCATTTGCTGAGGCAGAAATAAGGATATCAGATTCCTACCAAGATAACTGGAAGTTTCAACCTGTAAGAACCCTAATGAACCTAAAAAAAGATAAAGGCCTAGCAGAAATTACTTGTTTTTCGAAACCCCACTATTTTACCTGTGGGATTCTAATTAGTTCCTTTTGATCGTATTTCTCCCGAGATAAAAGAAAAGATAGACAATCTCTTTTATCAGAGTTTTTGTCCTATTAAAAACTGTCCTACTTCTACTAAATCTTTAGTTTCATTTTTTCGAAAACAATCATAAACACTTTTTTATTATTAAGATATTAGTCATGTCGAAATCAAATTGATGTACAAATCCAATAGAATACTGAAACGTGAGCAACAATAATATAATCTACTAATCAACCCAAGCTACCATTCAAAAATTTAAGCCACATGCAGCTCTACCTTTCAAGCCCAATTTGACAGGTTCTTGTCGAATAGTTGGGCTTGGGCCATGACATTGACATCTAACCATAAAACATTTTGGTCCCCTTGCGGGACCAAAGGCATCATGATGACATGACATGGTTTTGTCATCTTTACTATGAAACTTTGCCACGTATGAGGAAGTGGACATCACATCATCAATGCATGTATACATTCATTCATTTCTTCACCAAAATAAAAAAACCAGCCATTTTTTTTTGAAAGCAAGATGTTGCGACGTTTAATTTAAAAGGGAAAATAAAATATAAATATGATGTAATTTTCTTACCATATACTTTGAGATTCCCATCATTTTTTTTGATAGCAACAAAACAATGAAAATAGACAAAAACCCAAATACATCACCTGAGCCATATCGTCTCACTTGAAAAGGAAACACATAAAACCAATTAAAATGTGTTCCATAAACTGAAGCTAAAGAAGCTAATTTGGGTTAAAGTGCATGGAATGGACAAGAGATTATTCCTAAAAATTCTCAAATATGGCTTAATATTTATCCTTGTCAACTATGCTAACACGAAACTTGGATGAGATCTTCCCCGACTGATCTTGATTCGATTCTTAAATTCATGAACCTATGAGTCATATCCATTTTCCAAGCAAATGATTGTTTAGAGATTTTAGAATATGGGTTTTCTGTGCTTCGGGAAAATTTTCATGTCACACCAATCAACGTATTCAATGTGGGGGTTCACAAGGTTAAAGGAGGAGAGGAAAAATGTGATAGTTATGTGAGAGGGAGAATGCGAGAGGGAGAATGCCCAGACAATAGGTAGAGACATAGTATCATGGATGGGGAGTCCAAAAAGTAAAAGAAAGAGAAAAAAGTGTCAAAAGAAAAGAGAGTGAATTCTGATCCTCTCCAATGACTAGGCCGCCCAGTGGGGGATCCAACAGCTAAAGATCCTACGAGTCAAGTGATCCTTAAAGTCGGATCCTTCGCTGGGCAGCCTAACCCGCGAGAGGATCTGGAATCAAATAAATTATGATAGTTATGCGAGAGGATGTGGAGTAGAATCTCCACATTATCAGTGTGGGATCTTTTTCTCAATATTTTATTGGTAAAAATTTTGTGCCATTTAACATTCCAAATATGCATTCTTTATCACACAAGAAAAAAAAAAAATCCAAAAATGCATTCTCGCAAATAATCTTGTCACAAATCTGACAATTAATTGTCCTTAAGAAAACTCAAGAATGTAGTGGTTCCCACTAATTTTCTTTAATTATATTGTACATACATCAATTACAAAATTCACCTCATTTTCTTTCACTTCAATTCACTTTCTTCCACAGAATTCTGTTGACAACCAAATGGGGAATGATCTTTCTTGAGTAATTGGGTCTTCAGCCATTTTTGGAGGATATCCTTCAACGCCATTAAGGTTCTGTATGGTTACTGGGGAAATTAAAGAAAAGAGAAAAGAAATGTAATTGTCTAATTTTAAACAAAATTTTTTATAATTATCACACCACATGAATGTTATTAAGTTCAAATTATTCTATATTTGTTTGGATAAATTATTTCATATCTCTCTTAGACTATGGCCTAATTTTAATCCTTTCTCAATAATTTCTAATAATTACTTGTCCTATCCTTAATTTCAAAAACATTTTACCTACTCCCCAAGTGATTGAGGGCATCTCGTATTCTGGGAATTTACTGGACTGGGTCGAGAAAAAACGGATTGACAGACACTTCAGGGTGGTTTGAAGTTTTGGGGAGCCTAGATTGTTGAATCCATTGATTGAGAAAGTTCACAGAGGAATCCTTAGATGGTGAGACGGAAGCATACCCAATGAGAAATGCTGTGCAGATGTTCTGATGGAGAAAAAGAATTGAAGTATTTGGTTTTCTACTAAAAACCATGCTCATGTAAAAGAAAAAAGCCCCCAACTGATTATTAGCTTCAATTGAAAACCATAAGATTTCCACTCATGAAACCTCTAAGGATCCACCTTCCAATAACAATGTGAATCCACGCTCAAAACTTCCCACAGTTCCAATCAGATAAACCAAATTAGAAAAACTAAATAGGATGTCAAGTTTTCAATTCAAAAGTTTGAACTAGTAAATTGAAGGACTCTCCATATATAAGACCACAGGATTCTAATCTCATTAGCAATGTGGGATTATTCTCAATACTCCCCTTCACATGTAACCCCACCGTTAGGTGGTGTATATGTGGTAGTATATGTGGCAATACATGACACTTTTCAAGTGACTGATCCCTCTTTGGTGACATATATAGTCCTTCTTTTGGGTAATCGTCCCTCTTTGGGTGATTGATCCCTCTTTGGATGACATATAGTCCATCTTTTGGGTGATCGTCCCTTTTTAGGTGACCATAGTTCATCTTTTGTGCATCTTGCGTCCCTCTTTCGATGACCTGACCTCTTTTTTTAGGGTTATTATGAGAGGGAACCTGGAGCTCTGATACCATGTCAAGTTTTCAATTCAAAAGTTCGAACTAGTAAGTGGAGGGATTCTCCATATATAAGACCACAAGATTCCAATCTCATTAGCAATATGAGACTATTTTCAATACAAGAAAACCAGATCAACACTGAAACAAACGAGGGCAGCTGGACGATATTTTCGAGTTGAAAAGGTCACATGGAGCTCTTCTAATAGACCATTTACGGGGAAAGGCAATGTTGTCGGTGTAGTATTTTTTGTCGTTGTTGTTATTTAATTTCTTCTTCTCCTCATTCATGTCTATTGCTGCTCTATAAATTAGAGAGAGAGAGAGAGAGAGAGAGAGAGAGAGAGAGAGAGAGAGAGAGAGGTGTCAGATATGGTCTTCGGTCAATCGCTGGAGTTGTTGAACTGAAGCACTGGCTATGCAGTGGCAATTGGAGAGTCGAATCGGTCCGTTGGGGGAGCGATAGAGAGGGTTGGGGGAAGGAAGGTGTTGCGGGAAGGGGGCTAGAGGAGATCATGACAAGATGAGCTGGACGGATAATTTCTCGCATGTCGGAAAAGAGAATCTTTAAGTGTTGGAAGCTAGAAAAATCACAAAATCATTCATCAGCAAAACTAACAGATCTCTCTCATGAGCTAACTCGGCTAGAGAAAATAGAAAGAGAAGCATATCAAGAAAAAGAAGCACTAGGGTAAGGTTGTCTTTTAAAATTTATGTTTAATATCGTTAATTAAAAGGGTGTGCTGTAATTGTTAGAAACTATTGGAAAGGAGTTGGAATTAGACCATAGTTTTAGGGGAGGTACGAGTAATTTATCTAATTTGTTATTAAATTTCATTTTACTTTACATAAAAATCCTAAAATTTAATATGTAAAATAAAATTACATTTAAAAACTATCATTACTGAACATGGTAAGAATTTAAGTAATTTATAAAATTATATAATGATTTTAATATATTGGGAAAAAATTCTTATCCGACAGTATGTGCCTTGCCAGAAACAGGAGGGGTGAAATGACCTCCTTGCCCCCTAGTTGGATGCCTATGTGTGCAATCCCATTAGTCTCTATAGTAGTGTAGGAGCCACATAATCAGATAGAGAATCCCTTAATTATTTTGAGGTTTAAAAATTTTCACCTCCTTTAATTTCCTTTAAAACCAAACAGGGGCCTAAAAGATAACTAATGTCAATATCTTACTCGGTTCAACAGTATTGGGAAAAAAGGGGAGTTGCTCCGGCCTCATTTTTGGAGGAGGTTTCTAGAATTCACTCACCTCCACTCAAGTTAAAATCCCGAATTCACTTAGTTCCCTCCAATTAAACCAATTTCTTTGTTTTTTGTTGGAGAACCTTCTGGTTAATTTTATTGAATGAGACATACTAGGACCACCAATTAAATACTAGGAGCACCCATTAATGATCTTGGATCATATAATATTCCCCATTCAGAGCTTTATTTTTCAGGATCTGACAAATTAATGTTTTAAAAAGGAACAAAATGTCAAATCCAATTTATAAGGGGGAATTTCTTACTGAAATCTTGTTATTATTGTCCCTGTTAGATTTGCATCATTTCTCAAATGAAATATCAAATTTGTTCTATGTATAATAAGATTATCATAATCATTCTCTTTAATGCATATTTTTTGGATTATTATAAAACTAAATGTGACAACTCTTGTTACATTTAGATTTACCTTTAATTGAAAAATAATATTTCTTTGGAATAATCCCACATTGAAAAAAAAATCAAGATCTTCTTGATTTTAATATACTAATTGATTTCCCCCACTTAATATTTTAAGCCTTTAGATGGATTACTTCAATTAAGAAAGGTAAGAATGATGATGGTAGATGACCCAAACTCATCAAAACCTTGAAGATTCAAAAGAAGACCTTAAATAATTGAAGGAAAAAGATTCCTACAATGCTACAATGGGATTTCTCTCTCTCCTCTTGACATTTTCTTTCTCCGTGACTTTGTAAAATTCATTGAAAATATCAATTCTTGTATACCCATGTATGCATATATTATGGGAAGTCCCCCTACGCATTTTAGTGGGGGCCCTCCAATAATTCAGAATAAAAAAAAAAATCAAAGAGGAAGGAGGGACACAAATATTTTGGTGGTTCATAAACCACTAGTGTAGGTAGTTAAGCATGCAGGTGGAAGTTACTGGATTTCTGTGTTGACCCTTTGACACTAAAGTGAGAAGCTCCACAAATGTTGGTGTGCTTCTTTTATAAAAACCCTGGTGCATGTTTATACACCATGACTGAGGGAGGTCCTTATTTCCTTCTACATAAGTCCATATAGGAAGATGAAGAAAGCTTCTTTAGGATTTGTTTGGTTTCTTCAACTGATCTCTTCCATAATTTGTGTACTGGATCGCAGCCAATTCCCTCCATCGTTTCTTTTTGGAACTGCAACTTCTTCTTATCAGGTTAGTTACTTTACCCCAAATGCCTGGATTCCTCATTGAATGGTAGATGTAAGCAACACAGACCACCTGAACTCTACAACAGAATGCAAACCCAACTTAGTTTCCTGCTCTTCTGATTAAGTTACCATGACTGGGAAAATGAAAAATCTCCCAGCTCACCCCGGTATTTCATTTCTTTTGAATATTATGACCCTGTTTGTTTTATTTAAAATTTTTTTGTATATGAAGTTTTTCTATTTCTTCAATGTCTTTCTTTGTATTTTACATTAAAATTTCAAACATTGAAAAATCTTATATTGCAAGAAAATTTACTTTTTCAATCATTTTACATAGAAACAAACGGAGCCTCTATGTGAATCTCTATAAACTATGAGCTTCAGCATTAAATCCAGTAGAGATTTCTTGAAATAAAATAAGGGTTGCAAATTAAGCAATAAAATTTAGAAAATGTACATGTGGGTAATTAAATGTCATCTTCAAAGGCAAGTTTGAGAATATGCAGATTATAACTTGCAAGTTAAAAATAAGAATGAACAATAGTTTTTTGGTAAAATAAAAAAAAGAAGAGAGAGATTCTCGCACTATCGCACTATCGCACTATCGCACTATCGCTTGCACCTATTGATTGATGCAGGCAATGGTAGATCGTTCAGTAGGGACAAAGGAGGAGAGAGTGTTAAGGGAAAGGATAGAGAGTATAGGATGATGGAATGGCTCTCATTCATTCCGTCGTTTTGGGTCTTCGTGGTTGAAAATTAATGTTTTGTCTTCAAGTTTACCCTTCTGACAACCTTCCATGCCCATATGGGTGTTTCTTTCAAAGATGCCAATTTAAGTGCTTTGCCACGTCCAATCAACCGAGGAATTCATATCCTTACCGACCCAGTTTATCTCCATTATGAAAGAGCCAACCACTTTGGTGGTTAGATGAGAATGAATACTAAAAAGGGTAGTTTAGACATTCAATTTGTAAGGAGGTGATAATGACATATCTGTGGTGGATGGTTTCACCTTAGGAGGAGAAATTTTTTTTTCTTTTCTTTTCTTTTCTACCAAGACAATTATTCATAGAAAATTTATGTCCTTTTAATGGTTGGATGAGATTTTAGGAACAATGAGAAAAGTAATTCGGATATTCATCTTGTAGGAGTAAAAGTGGTTCTAGGTAGTAGCTGAATTTTCAATAGCTCCTCCGTTTGTTTTGATGTAACATTTTATTATAAAATTTTACGCGTGATACTTTATATGTAAAAATAATTTTAATATTTATTTTCAAGAGATAAAATATATTGACACTTAAAGGAGATGGAAAAAGAATTTCGTCTTTATTTTACTTACTAGAAGCAAACATTCAAATTTTTAATAAGAAATTTACAGAGTGGATTACAAAATTTTAACAAGAAATTTACATATCTTACCATTTCTCAGATTGAAGGTGCCTACTTAGCTAGCAACAAAAGCCTAAGCAATTGGGATGTATTCACACATCTACCTGGTAATTTTCGTTTTGATTTTTCCTTTTGTTTCCCTAATTGGGATATGTATAGAAAGAGATTTTCTTTGTATTAGTATTGAGGATCCACATCCTCTCATGTTGGAGGAGGACCTCCTGGCTGATCCAAGGACTGGAGTTCAATCGATGCGTATACCAATACATCGATATGTGTGTCGACTGAAATCCAACCCTTGGCAATTCGAAGGTCCGCAAGAGAAGAATTCTTTCCTAGCATTGAAGAGTGAATTTATTCTTTTTTTTTTCCTTAATTAGATAAAATCGTGGATGGAAGCAATGCAGATGTGACAGACAATCATTACTATCTTTACATGGTAAGCAAAATATATATATAATAATATTTTTTAGGGTAATTTACTCATACCATCCTTGGAATCCAAACTTACTACGCATCACTCTATAAGTTGACAATATTTACTCATACTACCCCCTAAACCTCTATGAACCATTATACCCTTAGTCCATTTTCAAACAAAAAAACCCAATAGTCATTTTTGCCCTTTTCAAAACAAAAAACCCCAAATACCTTTTAAACCCTTCTTAAAGAATTAAACCCCAAATCTGTTCTTCTTCTCCATTGGGCTTCAATCTGTTCTTCTTCTCCAACATCGGTCTGTGGTGAGACAGGCGGTCTTCGATGCTGGTAGGTATTTCTCTTCTTCTCTTCTTCCATTCTTCTTTGGTTCTTTGGTTCTCTTCTTCTCTTCTTCTATTCTCTTCTCTTCTTCCATTCGTCTCTGGTTCTCTGGTTTTCTTCTTCTCTTCTCTTCTCTTCTTCCACTCATAATGAAGAACATGGGTAAAGCCTACCAAACAAAGGAAAAATGTCTCTCAGTCGGCCATGAATCCAATGGACATATCTGAATATAGAGAACAGTCCTTGTAAATAAAGGGCTCCTACCAAGAGCACACAACAACTAAATGGGACACGCAAGTAGAACAGTTTCAAGGTGCTGTAAAGATGGATCCAGATCTGCAAGGCAGTAGACCACAACCAAGTCGAGTGGCTGTGAAGATGGGTTTGGAACTGTTGTGAATAGAGATCTCGAACATATGGGAATCTCCTGCTGGAAAAAAAAAACTGAATCTCGAAGTGCTGCCCGTTGTTCAGAACAGAAAAGGTCTCATTTCTATTATGAAAAAGAATATCTCAATAACAGAAAAATAATTGCTGTGAAAAATATCTGGATCTCAAACTCCGACGGTATCACCTACTAAAGCTCCGACGTTGTTCCGGATCCGATAGGAAACCAAGGAGGCAGAATTTATTCATAACCTAGAAGAAGAAGATAGGGGAAGGAATTTAAAATTAAAAGATGATGGTTCCTCATCTGAATCTCCAGTGTATATGATTCGATGGTTTTATCAATTTTTCATTGTTATTAAAAAATGGAAAAGATCCCTGGCCAGATGCCTCATCTTTCTCCTGTGTGAGATGATGATGGTGCTCTACTTCGGTGATGAACAAATCCTGTTTTTTTCCTCTCTTTTTTCACTCAATTTGTACCCTGCCGATGTGTATTGCCTACTAAAGCTCCGACTATATCACCGGCTACTGCTCCTTCCCTCAACCCCGAACAAATTCCTCTACCCCCTTTATATGATAATTGTTCTGTAACACCCCCTGAATCTAATAGATCCACCTCCTCTAACCCCTTTTTCTCCTCCACCCACAGAAGGACCTCAACCCAAAAAAGATTGTAAATGATAGATGTGATTTGGCCTCCGTTCCATGGTGAGAAACAATAAGGCAATTTGGTTGATTCCAAGACTGCCTACGATCAGGTGAAGATCATAGATCTCCCAAGATGCCTACAATCTCTGAAAAACCCCTTCAAATTACAACTCATCGACCAAAACAAACCTGATTTGATCATACACGACTTCGCTCCTTACTGTATCACTGAATTCAATATCGATTTATTCTTTAGCATCAGTTGAGTCCAGAAGAATAGGGGGAACGACATACCTACACTTGCTGGCCACGGTATCAAGGCCGCTTGTACCAAACCCTTCGGAGCAAACGAGCACAAGCTCTTTAAAACCCATGAAGGAACTGGGAAGAAGGTTCAAATCGTCATCAGTAACAAGCATTTGTTTATGGCTCTCTTTTAAGATCAATATAGCCCACTACCACTCACCCAGATCACACCCACATCACAAGATAAGAAAGAGAGGAAGAGAGAAGAGAGAGAGAGAGGGAGCGTGTGTGTTTTTTGTGTAGTAGGGTAGGGACGACGATTGGGGGAGAAATGGAGATCAGAAATAAACAATCATCATATTTGATGAAGCTCATAGAGGGAGAGAGAAGTATGGTGAGATGAGGAAAACTAATTTATCGGATGACGATGACGATCAGAGTTTCTTTGAGATGGGTCGTCATTCCTTCCATCTTCTGTGTTTTTTTTTTAAATCATTTTGGGTACGTTAGAAGTGATTTTAGGGTTTTAGTGAATATTACTTATTTTTGTCTTTTTCACCATACCTATAAAGGTAGTTTAGACATTAAAAGAGTTTAACTTTGATGACATCATCATTTCTGGGTTATAGTGTAATAAGGTTTGAAAAGTAGGGGTAGTATAAATGATTATCGTCAACTTTTAGGTTGATGCGTAGAAATATTGGATTTCAGGGGTGGTATAAGTAAATTACCTTATTTTCTATGGAAAAAAATTTCATGTATGATCGTGCACTTGTTCTTCGGACTGGGCTTCTCTATAGCACTGAGTGCTACAAGGTCTCTAGCACTCGTTGGATGTGCAATGAGTCCTCCATGTGGATGTCCCTGCATTCAATGCACTAAAAACAATATTTGCAATATTGCATTATAAGAGATGAAATAGAAGAGCAATGGAACCAATCAAACAAATCGATTTCCATTGCTCCCGCAGAAATCAAAAACAAAAATTTTTTCTTCTTCATCCTCTCATTTTCCTTGTGAATTGATCCGGCCGGAGCAGAGGTTTTGGCTCTCCCTCTCAAACAACCTCAGTGTGTGACACACACAAACTGGCACATCAGCAACATAAATAACAGGACAACACGATAAGCCTTGTTGTCTTTTTGGGATTTTGATGAAACCAACCCAATCATCAAATCTAATTATTAGTATCAGTTATACCTTCTTTTTTTTTATCTAAAGAAGATCAAATATTTAACTCTGCTTCTCGATTATCTTTTTCCCTTTCTATTCAAATCCAAAAACCTTCCAAGTAGCTCCAAACAAGATTTCATCTTCAGGGAGTCACTGGGAACAGGGAAGCCAAGCTAGCGTCCATCGCAACCAGGTACTTCCTCTTATTTTTGTGAATCTAGGGTTTCTAGCTCGTGGACTTCTATTGCAATCTGAGGTTGTGAAATAAAAAATGTTTGCTTTTTTCTCTTTTTTCTACCTTTTCTTGCCCTTGGGGTTTTCCCATGCTGTCTGACTCCACAAACGAGGCCACTTCTGAAGGCCTCAACTTAAACTCTAAAGTTGTGAGCGAGAAATCTTTGCTCTAACATGTTCGATTTTGTAGGAAAAATGGGAGAGTGAAAAGAAGAGGGATTTTTTTGTTTCTGATTTATGTAGAATGCATGTGGAAATCTATTTGTTTGATAAGTTCCCTTGCTCTACTACTTCTTTTATAATGCAATATTGCAAATTTTGTTTTTTGAGCATTGGATGCAAGGATGTCTACATGGCACCCATCCAACAAGTGTGGCATGTCCTATAACACTTATAGGAGCCCGATCGCATGACTTTAGCCATCAGATGGACATAATGCAACCTTAATACCATTTTTATTCCCATGACACAATTGACCAGTAGTGCATATGCCACTGTGCATAAAACGATTATATATATATATATATTCTTGCTTAGAGCTTTTGGTGGGTTACAGTTGTCAAGAAAGAAGAAATTAAGCCGTCGAGGGGTGGGTTTGGAAACCAGTGGCCACTCCGATGCCTGAGTCAGAACTAGAACAAGCAGATGGAATTCTGTATGAAGGTATACATGAGTTCCTACTGAGAGGGGTTAAAGCGATTTGACAGAGAGGGGGAGAGCGTAAGAGTGTGAAAAGTTGGATCCGATTACCTTCGTTCTGGGTGTTATTTATGGAGGCAGGAGGTGGCATGGATTTCGGCATTGATTGATGTGGTTTTGATAACTCAGGGCATATCTATAGCTGCGTGCATTCATCCACCAGCTGTGACAATGGTCCAGTCGTAGAAAGAGATGATTCCCACGATCTAGGCCCTTTAAAATAAGGGTCGGACATGGGTAGGGGACCTTCCGGTCCGTTAGATGATGATCTTGCAGTGAGTCTTTCATTGTAGGTCCGGTGATCTTAGCTTGGACATGTCCTTCCTAGCTGGCGCGTGACAGAAAAGGGGAAATCTTCCCCTAGGGGAAATCTTCCCCTTTTAGGTGTGTATCTATGGTTATTCCCAAAACTTTGGGGATAACCCTTTTACTTATTCATTTATTGAGTTGGTGTTTGCTAGCTTATTCATATGCGACGACACGTGGCCGTTCTCCATTGGGTGAGAGCCTTAGACATGGGTTCTTTCTAGATTGGAGGCCGTATTTATCCTTATCAGAACAACAATAACACAAGTATCAACAATTCCCAAGTTGTTTGCCAAGTAACGGGGATATATGAAGCAAAACAACAACAAATGGTGGAATACTTGGCCAAGGTATGAGAGGCTATCACAGCCTTTGAAAAATTTGAGCTGTACAACATCTCTCAGGAGGAAAATACTAAGGCCAACACATAGTCAAAGCTAGTGACAGCCGACCTAGGAGACTTTTCTAGCTCGGTCTATGTCGACATCGTGAAAACGACTAGCATAGCCAAGAACTCCAAGATCCTTCTAGTTGTACCCAAGACAATGCTAGATCGACCCTATCCTAGCATATCTCAAAGACAATACCCTCCTAGACGTTCACAAAGAAGCACGTTGCATCCAAGCAAAGTCTCAGTGTTTTGTGGTGTACGAGGGAGTGTTACATAAAAGATATGCACACTTCCCTTGCTGAGGTGTTTTCGGCCCTTAAAAGCAAAATAAGCTATGCAAGAGGATCATGAAGGCATTTGCAGAAATCACTTATGCTGGCAAACCCTATGGTACCGGGTCCTCCGCCGAGGATATTTCTGGCCAAACATGACCAAGGAGTGCACTAAATATACAAAGAAGTGTGAGAAATGCCAAAAGCATACAACCATCTCCCACCAGCCAGTGACCTATCTCCAGTCCATTCCGAGTCCGATCCCATTTACGGTTTGGGGCATGGGCATACTTGGACCATTCTTAATGGCCAAGCATCAGCACTAGTACTTGATCGTAGTGTACTGATATGGAGTACCTCGTATCCTCGTCATAGACAATGGTATGCAATTCATTGGCAAATCTTTTGAAAACTTTTACAAGAGATTCAAAATCAAGCATCGAAGGACCTTGGTAGCCCACCCTCAAGTGAATGGTGAGACCGAGGTTACCAACTGAACGATCTTACAGGGACTGGCCCCTTGGTTAGATGAAAAGAAGAAGCTCTGGACAAAAGAACTCCCTAGTGTAATCTCGTCTTATCGAACAACTAACCGAACAGCAACAGGGGAGACTCCTTTTATGCTGGCATTCAGCGCAGAGGTAGTAATTCTAGTCGAAGTGATAGAGAAAACATATCAAGTGCTCCACTTTTTCAAAGAGACCAACCCAGAAAACATGAGAGCCAGTCTCGACATGCTAGAAGACGTATGCGAAGCCGCGGCCTTGAGAGTTGCAACATATCAACAAAAGGTGTCAAAATACTACAACTCAAAGGTCCTTGAAAACATCTTTTAGGTTGGATACCTCTTTTACGGTAGACAACAACCTCAAAACCTATAAATCAAGGAAAGCTCATGCTGGCCTAGGAAGGACCTTACCAAGTAGTCAAGACCACATGTTCGGCTTCATATTATCTCCAAACGATGGGAGGTTCCATAGTTCTGAGGATCTGGCACTTTCACAACCTCCGAAAGTACTACCAATGATGTAATGACCTTTATCAATGAAGATAGTCAATTTGTACACACCAATCGAGTATCATTGTAGAAGATGTCAATGGATCTATGCCCCAATCGCAATGGATCACGTTGACAAAGGAGAAGGGGACGCTTATTCATGGGTACCTGTGCTGAGAAATCATTGTATCCCTCATCATAATCCATCCAGCTTGGCAAGATCTACCTGCATGGCTCAAGGGGGTGGAAATTGCCGTATTCGGAGGTACCCGTGCCTCAAAAAATATTCGACTAGTTCGATATAGTTTACAAAGACAAGGGGCATTAAAGCCTCCAAAAGTCAGTAGCGCTGACAATGTCAAAGACCTATGGGAAATCAGTACTGCAGGTCCAATATCGGCCAGGCGACCGTATTTCAATGTGACGATCGACAACTTTGTAGGGACAAATCCCTACCCTTGGGTAAACAATTTCTAAACCTTTTTTTAATTGAGGCACCTGATCATGAGGGCCATTCAAGCTTGATAAAATGGACCTCGATAGCTCAGAAAGGTAGACTAAAGCTTGCAAACAAATGCAAAGACATTTTCAGAAAGAGTCCTAACCATACTGACAACTTACGAAGCCACCTCAACAAGGACTTAGGGTGGGTGGGTGGGTGTCAATGTGAGTATATGGCCCAAAAAAAAAAAAAAAAAAAAAAAAAGAAAAGAAGAAGAAGAAGATAAGACAGAGAAATTGCAAAGCAGTTATGATTCCATTCAAATATACAGTTTATGTTGAAAAGCCGACAAAAAAAAGATTACTTTTTCTTTTCCTTAGGAGACCTACTATGTGGACTACCTCCGATGGTGAGAGGAGGAATAAACTTTGGAAGGGTTTGACTACCTTCTTCTTCAACTACACTGGAAGGAGTGATATTCGTACTCAACTGGGGAGGTGGGCCACCAATAGCCTTAACCAAAGTAGCCACAAGTGGACTAGGAAAAGCAGTAGGATCAAGAACCCACTCAGAGGAAGAACTAGCCTACGCAGTACCCATGGTCTTCATGAATATCTTAGGAAGGAGTGTCGTCATGATAGCACTCCCAGAAAAATCATTGCATTTGGTGCATTTCTAAACATAGTCATACACTAGAGCAAGAGAATTTTAGAACACCGCTCTGTTGAGAGATAATATGCTTCTTCAGCACTTTCGAGTCCATGAATTGAGCAATAGCCCTTTCAGCAATCCTCGTCCGAGTAGTGTTAAATCCGACGATCTCATCCTGAGCCCATTGCAGCTCATCGATGGCCTATTGGGCTTTGTCTCGTGCTCGCTCCACATCAGCCTTGGCTTGGTTCCACTCCATCAGGGTCGAATCCCTTTCAGCATGGGTGACCTCTGCCTCCTCCCGTGCATTTTTAGCAATTGCCTTGCCACCTTGAGCTCAGCCGTGTGCTCTTTCCGCAGTCTCTCGACAGTATCCTGAGCCTCTTGCATGGCTCCACTAGTAGTCTCAAAGTTAGCCTTAAATTGGTTGGCTCGCTCATGCTCCTCTGCAATTCGGTTGTTGAACACCTTGGCCTTAGCCAATAGGTTGGTCACCTTCTGGTTATGACCATCAATGATCGCAGAAGCCTCCTTCCAAGCTTTGCTGGACTCCTCCAGAGCGATGGTCATGCCCTCATAATTATGCCACACAGTGGTGGCCAAATTCATCCCCTACAAGAACCTAAAGTTAAAATTGTAATGGGAAAGAGCATCACGTTAGCTCATATTTGCATCAATTACCACCATTATGTTGGTAAAGAAGCACCTCATCAGATCCCAGGTGCCTAAGTCGATGACCCTAAAGATGTCGTTCGGAAGCCAGGATATGGCCACAATAACCTGAGCAATGTAGCCACTATCTATGCTAAAATTTGCCTCTGTGGCATCCCACACTGGGTGAATTCACCTTCTTCTTCCCCTTTTCAAGAGGAGGGATCTTCTTTGTAGTAAGATTGACCTTTTTATGACCTTGGAGGCTAAACAAGTGACCCTCATTGATGAGGTGTCACTAGGAGCACCCGACCGGCACTTCTAGGAAGGAGGGGCAGCACTTCCATTCGTCTTCTTTTCTCCAGCAAGATCTTGGGCAGTCCCCATGGTGTCCTTCAGACCCTTAGGGTCCATTACATAAAGCCTTCTTCTTTTTTTTTTTTTGGTTGGGGGGGGTTGGAAGGCTTGGTAGTAGAGCCCTCGGTCTCCAAGGCTGCAACATTAAAGCGAAGAGTTAGTGCCGAACCAACTCCCAGAAAACAAAAGGTAAAAGGGGAAGCAGAACATACCGTCGTCGGACAACTCATCCAGAAGCCTCTTCCTCCTTGCACTTGGAGTCTCGGTTGGGACTTCACTTTCAAATGGGCCTCCAATGGATGGTCCCTTGCCTCCAGAGGGACCCCTAATGGGGGGCCCTGTGCCGACCCCCCGGTTGCCGAAGGAGTCGGATCGTAAGAATCAAGAACCACTGCAGCAGCACACTTGGCGAGGATCTCGGCGTCTAGAAGATCTGCCTCGAAGAGCCCTTCCACTACAAAGTGAAATGAAGTCGGTCAGCGTTACTTAAACAAGAAAGCAATAAAGAGTTTGTTTAGAAAAAGCTTACTGCGATCATATCTATAGAGGAAGAGATCGTCCCGTAGGTGGCAATATTCCACAGACTTCCCTCGTGCATACCATTGAGAACCGTATTTTCTATAGTGGACAACTCTGGCCGAGCACTACTAAGTTGGGATGTTAATGAAATTCCCATTGATTACCCAGCGGCAATTTGCTCCTCCCTTGGTGCGATCCTTTTGGATCAACGCGAAGAAAAATTTCTCCTTCCATTTATGGACAGAAATAGGATTCCCTGTCACGATAGCGGGGCAAGTTGATGCCTGGCGCGTGAAATAATACAGGCCGTTCTCGATGGATTTTCCTGAAAAAGGATGCTTCCATTTCTTAAAAGTCATCATAAAGAGTTTACAGAACACGTCCACTGTCGGAATTGTCCCAAGCCCGATGAAGAAGACCAAGAAGGCCACGATGTTGCCCTAGCCATTGGTAGCCAGTTCGGTCGGGCGATCTGGTAGTATCTTAAGATGTCTATTGCGACTGCATGAACAAGAAACCGGAGAGAAACATCTCCTCGTAGATTACCATTTCGGCATCGGTCGAGAAACAGGACCTCTTGTCAGGTGACGAAGCCCTAAGTTCTACAGACTCAGGAATGATGCACCGTCTCCTAAGTAAGGTCAGGTGGGACAGTTTAATAATGCTGACCTTAAGGAGAAATCCAGTAGGGAGGAGATTCCCTCTCGAATGTCAGATCACCCAAAGTCGAAGGATCCCAGACGCTCTTTCAATGGCGGTTGTAGAGCCATGTGGACCAGTAACAGCCCGAGTGCTCTTAGAAAGTTTTGCTGGCTCCGGCCTCCTAGAAGATTCTACCGGCTCAGGCTCCTTGAGGCTTGACTCTTCCTAGATATGTAATTTTTCTTGTGCATGATGAAAGAAGGGAAAGAACTTACTGGATCAAAGTGTATCGGATAAGAGAATTCAAAGTCTCAAAAAGCTTATGGCAGAGTAACAGTAGCAATTTAAGAAGCAAGTAAAGGAGAAGTGTGAGGTGCGTATTTATAGCCTTACTCCCCCCCCCCCCCCCCGCCCCAACGTCTCTGACGTTTCGACGCCTCGAAAGAAACTTTTTTTTTTTTTGAATTTTGAAGGTGCCGACACATGGCACCGCCTCAATGGCTGCAAACCGAGCAAGCAGAGTAATGATTTCGGGGAAGCTCTACTTTTTGAATTATGATAGAGCCGTGCCGCATGGCGCAACCCCATAAGCTCACACATCGTGTTAGTTAAAAGGCCCTTATGACGATCAAGCGTCATACTTTTTCATACCCATTAGTGCCACATCAGTGTGATAACAAAGATGTCCTCAGCGATATTGAATCGACAACTGTTTGTCTAACCCAAAGGTGACACACAAATAAACCAGGGAGCACTGGAAGACAAATTCGTAGCGCTCCTTAACTCAGCAAGGACCTGAGCCCAAGCTCGGGCCAGAGAACCAACCCCTCTCGTGGAGGTGCCTCGGTGAAGAAGTTTTTTCGACCCAATTATACACAAGAAGACAATTTTGCCCCTTTGGCCATTACAGGCCCGAAAGAGCAAGGGGCAATTGATAAGGACAAATACAGCTTCTAATTCGGAGATGACATGTGTCTAAGGCTCTCACCCAATGGAGAACAGTCACGTGTCGTCGCATACGAATAAGCTGGCAAACGCCACCTCACGAGATGATGCATAAGTAGAAGGGTTAACCCCATAATTTTGGGAATAACCATAGATACACACCTAAAAGGGGAAGATTTCCCCTTTCCGCCATGCGCCAGCTAGCAAGGACATGTCCAAGCTAAGATCGCGGGATCTACCACGAAAGACTCACTGCAAGATTGTCACCTAACGAACCAGAAGGTCCCCTACCCACTTTCGATTCCTATTTCAAAGGGATTGGATCGCGAAAATCCTCTCCTTCCACGACTGGAATATTGTCATAGTTGGTGGATGAATGCACAGAGCTATAGACGTGTCTTAACTTATCAAAACTACTTCAATCAAGGCCGAAATCAATGCCACATCGTGCCTCTAACACCTAGAACGAAGTTAACCGGTTCCAACTTTCCACACTCTTATGCTCTCTCCCTCTGTGTCAAATCGTTTTGATCACTCTTTATAGAAACTCACATATACCTTCGTACCGAGTTCCATCTACTTTTTCCAGTTCTGACTTTAACTTCGGAGTGGCCATTTGGTTTTTAAACCCATCCCTCTACGTCTGATTCCTTCTTTCTTGGCGGGTGTAACCCACCAAAAACTTTAGGCAATATATATATATATATATATATATATATAGTTCTTCTTATGTATATCTTTCAAGGTATTAAACCTTTTGGTATCTTAGTTTTTTACCCTCATGTTATAACACTTTCCTATTTGACTGAGGATAAAATAATGTCATTTTACAGCCGTCAATTATAGATCAATGAAGATATTCCCCTTTTTTATTGTAGACAAAAGATATTCTCCAATCGTGGTAAAAGGGTAAAGGTATTTTGAATCGATTTTGGGGTTAAAGGTAAAATTAAATGGGTGCTCTTTGATATCATTTTTCTTTTTATTTATTTATCAAAAAATAATTTTAAAAATTATTTTTAATAAAAAATAAAATATTATTTGATAACTACTATGCATAATACATTGGAAAAATTTCTCTCATCTCCCTTGAGATATATTTTTAAATCAATCATCTCATCTTGTCCTATAATATCAACCAGCCTCCTCTATTTTTCAAAACAATCATTCTCAATTTATTTGGTGATGAGAAATATCATCAGTTATAATTTTATTACAATATTACTCTTAAACTTAAAAAATATCTTTTTTAATCTTTTTAGTTTCGAGGGATAAAGCTTCTCCTTTTCTTTTTACTGTTTGCAATTTCACTTTGCCTTCTCCCTTTAATTTTCATCTGCTCGAACTCTAGAATCACTGACTAGGAAGAACTCTTCGAAGACCTCCGACACCATCATCATCAAAGTTCGCCGATATCTTTTTTAACTAGTTAGGAACCGTCCTGATTACCTAGAGTCGCCCCAATAAAAGGTTTCTACTGAATATCAAATACTAAACCTTAGCAACTTGAGCCGTCAACTGACCAAACGAAACTCTGGTTTAACAAATTCAAGAAGAATAAGAAGCTTTCCTCATTCTTTGCAAATTCAATATGGGCTCGGCACAAACCTCGATCCTCTTCTCCATCATCCTATCCCTTTGAAGGAATGCAGGTGGACAAGGTACTTCATGTTCCGGTTGATCATTATCTACTCGATTTTGATGACATTTGGCGGCATCATTCTCTTCCGTCTTGCCACAGCCAACACACAACAAGGCCTGAAGCAAAGATCTTTGCAGTTGCAGGGACAGTGTTGGCCACTGTTCCTTGGCTTCTTCAGCTCTTCATCTCCGTAGCAATTCTGATTTCTTACAATAGGGGGCTCTGTGGCTCGTAAGGCCTTCAAATGAAAGGCCGCAGAAGCACTCTCGCTCAGGGGCTATTGCTCAAGGTATAGCAGATTCGAGTGAAGATGAAGAAGAGGATGGTTCGTATTGGATTCATGATGAGAGAGAGAGCGGGGGTTTCACATGGCTTCCATTGAACCTCAATCAGCTGCAGAATACTATGAAGGTTCTCTTAAATTGCAAGGCATTACAATCGTCTGATGTTATTTAGGGTTTAGGGATGTATTGAGAAGGCAATCTGCAAAGGAAGATACGGGCAAATTTCGACGATGATGGTGCCGGAGTTCTTTGGAGAGTTCTTCCAGACCGGCGATTTTTGAGTTCGAAGAGATGAAAATTACAAGAGAGAGGGCAAGGTGAATAATAAAAAGAAAGGGAGAAGTTTTATCCGTTTAAATTAGAAAATATTAAGAAAGATATTTTCTAATTTTAAGGGTAATACTGTAATAGAAATATAAGTGATGATATTTCTCTTCATCAAATGGATTGAGATGAGTTATTTTGAAAAGTAGGAATGGTGGTTGATATTATGGGTCAATATTGGAGGTGGTTTGATTTCAAGGTATATTTTAGGGGAGGTGAAGGAAATAAATAAGTTTGGTATTCTATTAAGAATAAAAACAATTTTTTTTGTTTATTTAAGTTGTAAAATTTTCAAACCATGATATCTTGTGATCTCTTTACCTGACGTGAAATTTGGACACCCTTTTTGGTTTTTTTTCTTTTTCCTAGAATTGACATCCAATGGATCTGATAGGAGGTTGGATGGTCAGAAAAACACAATTGAGCTAGTTGAAATCAAGATCAAGAGTTGGATTTCTTTAAGTTGTAGAATTTTCTAAGCATTGATATTTTATATTCCCCATATCCGATTGATCTAAAAATTGGAAACCTTTACATTTTTTCCTATTCTTGATATGCAATGGATTTGATCGGAGGTTGAATGGCCAGAAAAATACAACGAAGGTAGCCGAAATCAAGAATCAGAATTGAATTTTTTTAAGTTGGAGAATTTTTCAAATCTTGATATCTAGTAATCTCATTCTCTGATCAACTTAACATTTGAGAATCCATACCTTTTTTTTGCTATACTTGACATCCAACGGAACAGACAAAGATTGGATGGCCAGCAAAAGTGTTTTATGGTGACTGAATCTTTGAAACGAAAAAGGAAAAAGAAAGAGGAGTGAATGAAAAATTAATATTATAAAAATATTAATTTTACTATTTTAGCCTCACTCAAAACATATACTCATTGAGTCTTGCATGAAAACAAGCAAAAATTCTTTTTGATTAAAAATAAAAAATTTGTGGGGCTATTATTTTTATTTTTTCATAAACAACACCTACAAAATACCAAACACTACAAAACTAAAAACATGTCTGAAAAAAAAAATGATACAATTAGAGCCTTCCTCTTCCCAGTTTCAATGATTGTGCTTTCTTTCCCCTCTTGCGGGCTCGCTACCATTCTTACTACAACTTGCAAGCATCTTTTTTTTTTTTTTCAGATGTCAGTAACTTGGCCCCAAATATTCCAAAACAATTTGCACATGTTTAAATGTTTTATAATAAAAAATTTTCATCTCTCAAAAAAGAAATCATCATCCCTGTCGATCCGCATCGTCTCCTCCCAGTGGTCTGGGAGGACAGTGGCAACCTTCTTCGGATGATTGTCATATGGCTCTCGGTGAATCTGAGACCCACGTTCGAGCCGACACCCAGTCGATAAGCCAAGCCGACAGGGGGGTGTCGGCTCGGACGTGGGTCTCAGATTCACCGAGAGCCACGTGGCAACCATCCGAGGAAGGTTGCCACCGTCCTCCCAAAATGACTGGGAGGAGACGATGTGAATCCCATCCCTGCAACTGAAATTCCTAGACTAGAACAAAAACAAAACACAAAATAATATCATTGAAATCAACGGTAGTAACGGAGGGAGAGGGAGATGTCCCTCTCCGAGGTCGTTGCTCTTCGGGAAGGGCGTGCCTTGTGGTGCAAGTGGCCCTTTCCATGAAATCCCTTATACTTCTTTCTAGCAGAAGTGTGTAAGATATTAGCTTAGCGAGCTTGATTAATTATCGGGTCTATTGATTAGTGGGATTTTGCATAATAGGTTTGATCGATTTTAATTTAGTTTATCATACATTGAAGATAAACCAATCTGGTCTATTGTGAAGGTGATCCAAAATTTGGAATAGTATTATAAATACTAGGTTCAAAGTCCTTGTAGCTCAAGTTGTATTATTCCTCTCTGCTCTCATACATAGAGAGAACGAAAGAAGATCTCTGGTGGGCTGTGGAAGACTCAGATAAAAACATAAACAATGGAATAGGTGGAAATCAATCTTCAACGCACAGGTATGTTTTAATTATTCATCTCTTTTTTATCCCATTATATTCTAGGGTCTGTGTATGGATTTGTATGAGTTTGATTGAAACCCTAAACATAAATAGTCTAACAAAGTGAAACACGAAGCTTTAGTGCTCTACAAGCCAATCATTTGGAGGTGAGAATAAGAAAGTTCTGATTTTAAAGAAGAGAGAGATAGAGACAGAAATACACACGGACAACGTGTATTTCATTTTCTCATATATAATCATAATTTTTTTCTACTTGCTGAAAAACTAAAACGAACCTCCCATGAGAACTTGGAAGTCCTGTTACTTTGTCGCAAAAACTCTTCTAAGCATTGAGAATTTTTTTTGCCAAGACTAGTTGATTTCATAATTTCTTGAATTCTTGAATTCTTGTATTATTGAACAGCATATTCTTGGGATTTTTCTTTGGCTTAATGATATCAATTTATATATATGAAAAAAAAATCCATTATAGCATATGCCTATTACTATCAATAGCAAATAATTAAGTATTTTTCTTCTCTAACTCTTCATCTATGAATGATGAACCTCAAACAGGAGGATGTGGAGTTAATGGATTCCCTTGGAGTAAATGCCTATAGATTCTCCATCTCATGGTCTAGAGTTCTGCCAAGTGAGCTATTGCTGTGATTCTCTTTTACCGCTCACCTTTATATGGATTATTTACATGGAATTGAAACCTAAGATATCTCTAAACAACAGAGGGTAGATTTGGAGATGTTGATCCTGTAGGAATTGAATTCTACGACAAACTTATAGATGCCCTCTTGAACAAAGGTAAACTTCATTCTTATTTACTAATTAACATTTTTCTTACATGCGTGAACGTATATGTTATGCATCTAAAGTTGATGATCTTATTCTAAGGATATAAATGGATAGTAAAAAATTTGAATCCGATTTGAATTCGCATCCTATTTAGGAGAATTTGAATTCGAACAATTGGATTCAGATTTGAATTCACACAATTGGATTCAGATTTGAATTCGCATAGCAGGGATCAGATTCATAGTTAGTAGTTCGGGAATGGCAAACATTAATTAGAGTATGGATACGTACGTGGATTAAACACAATCAGACTTTAATACAGTGACCGGTTAAAAAAAATACATACGTGTTTAATACGACAACATTTTTATTATAAACAAGGACATATATATATATATATATATATATATATATATATATATATATATATATATATATATATATATATATATATATATATACACTTGCAATCTATGAGATTCACATAAAATTGTCATTTTATTAACATAAAACACATATCAAAGCCTAAAGGATTCATTTGGTAGGGGGGTTTCAGGGAATTGGGAAAAAAATTGAAATATTAAGAGAGAGAGAGAGAGAGGGATTTTTTTTATTTCCGTTTTCTTTTCATGTTTAATTCGGCAATATATGTTTAAAACATGTTTAATCTATATAACAAATATGAGTTTTTAAGAATCTGTGTAATGGTTCGTAAAAATACAAACAAATATGTTTAGAAATTCAGAAAGTGTATAATTCATGTATTAAACGTTACTTTATTAACTACGATCGGATTCATATATCAGTCAAACGGACAAGATTATATCCTCTCCGTTTAACTCAGTGTTAAGATGCATATAACCTTAGGTTTTAGAGTGTTAAGACGCATATATAAAACCTTAATGTTTTTATAGCTGTGTAAGTTTTCGTCTCTTATTTTCTTAGGGTAGACAATACATTTGTTTTAAACTCGGGTTTTCTCTCATTTTCCTTGCATTTTGTAGTCTAACTCCCATTTTCTAGATTTGGATCGGATTTTAACCCTTCGGATTTGTATTTAGTTTTTATAAATCCGTCGGATTTCGGATAGGATAGTTGGTAAACGGATTTGAATTTGGATAGTGGTGTATTTGATTCGAATTTGATCTGTTTACATCCGTACCTTACCTTGACATTAAAAAAAAAGAGATTTTTTATGACCTTGTAGAAGGTGGAAGATATGGAAATGGACTCAAACCAACCTGTTAGGCCCAAACTAATACCGAAACTGAATCAGCCCAATAATGGATCAATAAATGCCCATTAAACCAATATTTTTGCTAAATATACATGTAGGAAATTTAAATCAAAACCAAACCACCCCAATAGAGTCCATGAAGCCAACTTGTTACTAAATTCACATATAGCAAACTGAAACAGGACAGATAAGAGCTCATTAAGTCAGCCCAATAAAAACTCGAAATGAACTAGACCAAAATTGAAACCAATCCGAAATCAAAATTTTGTTATTAGGCCATAATTGGATTTGAGTGTACAAGAACGAAACCAAATCGTCCCAAAAATAATCGAATTGAATTAATCTATTGACACCCCTAAACATAACCACATTGGTTACAACTAGACTGTAACCATAGCCACGATTTTCCAAAATGGTCTTAGGAGGGGTTGAAAATTTGTGAACATACAAATTTTAAGGTTTTGTATACATTTCAAGTTTCAGCCTTAATTGGATGAAATTCAAGATTACAAGAAGGTGCAGAGTATTTAAGTAGGGGGTGCAAAGTTATACACAAGAAGTTATAATATTATATAAAATGATAAATGATTGAATTTGAGACTAAAATTTAAAACCGCCAATCTAAATATTTGACTTAAATGATTTGATAGTTGTGTCTGGATAAGAATAGTTTCCATGTAGAAGACTTGATTAGGATAGTTTTTTTTCCTTGTCTTGCACCATTTCTTTTTCCATTGAGACTTTGCATATGTTGAAAAATTATTTTGGACATGCCGAAGGTGGATCCTTGAATCAATCTCTTAACTACTATTTCTGAATTGCTAGCTGTAATATCTGTTGACAGCAGAGTCAAATGTGGAAACATTTTCTAATTTCCACGGTTTTTCGTTACTGGGATTACTGGATTACTGTTTGTACCATATAAATATATTTGTTCCTTTCTTACCTACAGCGAAAAAAAAAAAAAAAAAATTCAATGTAGTTTATAGATAATCATATTTGGAATAAGGAAATAAGGATCTAAAGAAACTGGTATTGATTAATTAATTAAAAAAATGCAGAATGTGATTCTCCTAACTTGTAGTAAGTTACTCTTGATCTTGTCATTGAATCAGGGATACAACCATTTGTCACATTAAACCATTATGATCTTCCTCAATATCTTGAGGACCGATATGGGTCATGGTTGAGTTTTCAAATGCAGTAAGTGATCCTAATATATTTTTGTTCTTTCGATCTCTTATATATGGTGCTCCCTCCGGCTATTTTTAATTTTTGCTAATTATGATTTTATTTTCAAAGATAAAATGCAGTCAGAAAAGAACCTGATTAATTTAAGTTGCATTTAGTATGCGTTTTTTAGAATACATTCTAGGTTATGAACATATTTTGAGATGATGAAAACCTAGAATGTATTCTAAGTGTTTAGTATGTATTATCGTTCATGGATCATAGAATGCGTTAAAATAACGCAGCCTATTTTGGACCACGTTGCTTTGCCTATTATGTATTTTGAACCCAAAACAGAAATGCCTCGTTCTTTAGCTTGTTTTCATTCTCCGATAGGAATGCATTATCTATTCTAAGAATGCATTTCTAAGAATACATACCAAACATAGTTTAAGTGTTATATTATAGAAACAACAACAACAACAACAACAACAACAAGAAAACCTTACTTCAATTAAATGGGTTGTTACATGGATCATTGGCCACCCATAATCCTGTCAAAGTCAAACATGATACAAGGTTATGTTATGCATGACTTCCTTCGTCATCTCACCTATATTCATTTTAGGTTTACCTCTCGGCTCTTTTAACTCATTCGATCTAAATCAAATCCCTCCTCTGTACAGGAGCATTTAAAAGCTGCTTAGTACAAAACTAATTTTGATAGAATTTTGATATAATTCTTTATTGATATGGATGATGATGAAAATTGTAAACCCCCAAAGAGTACCAAGAAGGAAGAAACAAATACAAAAAAATTGTATGGTAAAATAAAAACTTATAGTAGTGTACTATTTTCTTATTTTTTGTCATGCAAACCTAAGTTTCTAAAATTAATTTAATGACTTTCACAGGGAAGATTATACACATTTTGTTGAAGTATGTTTTGAAACTTTTGGGGATAGAGTGAAGTATTGGAGCACTTTCAATGAACCAAACATTACAGTTACACTTGGTTACCTCAGCGGATCATACCCACCTAACCATTGCTCAGATTCTAGTTGTATTTCTGGGGACTCAGAAATTGAACCATACATCGCTGCTCACAATTTAATACTAGCCCATGCTAGTGCCGTCAACCTCTATAGGAAAAAGTATCAGGTATAAGTTTTTATCAATTGGATCTTTTTTTTTTCTTTTTTAATTTTTATTTTAAGAAGGTAAAATTGGACCTGTTTCATGTCATGATTGGTGTTGTCTGGGGGGAACATAACATATTCTTCCTACACTGGTGGCATGAGAAACCATCTTCTATTATTGTATTATATTTGTATTGAAAACTTATATAAAGAAGTTATAATTTTATTTACCTTAACAAGGTCAAGCAAGGAGGTATGATTGGAATTGTGGTAGATTGTATTTGGTATGAACCACTCAGAGATACTCCGACAGATCGGTTGGCAGTTCAACGGGCTCTTGCTTTTGGTGTTGCATGGTAATTAATTCATCTATCTTTAGAACATGGCACCTTTTAATGGAGTTCTCATTGATACTTCGTAAAATGTCAAATAACTTATCATTTTATTTTTTTGCCCTCTTAATGTAATACATTTTCTGTTTGTATAAAAGTAATTCTTGTTATTTTACATGTCAATTCAAAAAATCATAGAACACAATGATAACTCATGATAGTGACATATTGTTAAGTCATTTTCAAAAGTTTATGAAAATGACTTAATAAACTTTTAGAATTAAGACAAAAGATAATTGAAAAAAATAGATTGTTGAATGTACATCTTCTATATGTGTCTTTAGAATAATTCTAAAACACCCTCTTTTATTAACCACCTTGTCTTATGATTCATTCTTTTCATCAATATTACTAATACCTAAATTTAAGGGTGCAAGTTTGGCTCGAACCCAAACCCACCTTGAGCTCGGACGGGCTGGTTTGGGTCCATGTTTGGTTAAACCCTGATAGGGTCTGGCCAAAGTTGGGCTGAATCCTCGGGTTGAAGGCCCGAAAAGGTAGAGCTCGAGTTGACCTTTTTAGACCTCGAGTCATAGTCAGGGTGGGTCTAGGCTAAAATAAAGGGATCCAGAGTTGGGCTGGGGGTTTTAAAATGCCCAGCCCAACCTGGCCCTGTTCCAACTCTACTTAAACTCATATATAATGTCTTCGACATTCCTGCAAAAAAATTCACTTTGGAACTAATACCAAAATCTTAATATTTTGATTTATATTAAACCTCGACTGATGCATCCTTAGGTTCACCATGGTTTATTAACTTGATGCTGATTTTATTTGTTAGACTTTTAAATCGTTGCTCATGATCTTGCATGGTTTTTTTTGGAGTTTATGAAGAAAAAAATTATTCCTTTACTATGTTGTTTTTTCATATGAAAAGAAAAACCACCATATATTATTTGGCAACGTTTAATATATTATTTGTATTTTACAGGTTTTTGGATCCCATAATTTATGGTGATTATCCTCCAGAAGTACGACAAATTGTGGGTTCAAGGTTACCAATATTTTCAGAGCAAGAGAAAGAATTATTAAGTAACAAGTTGGATTTTATTGGAATTAACCATTATACAACACTATACGTGAAAGATTGCTTGTTCTCTCATTGTGAAAGATTGGGTACCCCACCAGGAGATGCCTTTGTGCACTTCACTGGAGAGAGAGATGGTGTTCTCATTGGAGAGCCGGTAAGAAATAAGGAAATCAGGGAAGAGTGAATGTCTATTAGTTTTTTTTTATTTTACTGTCACTATAATTCTTATGATTTTGTTTGGTTGCAAGGGGAATTAAAAGGAAGGGAAGTAAAAATTTTAAATTTTAAATGGAAACTTTTATAATGATTACAGCATATGCTATCATATTACTATATAACTAATTCCAAATTGTTTCATATTTTGTTATTAACTTACATTCACTTTGCATCCAAATCCCTTCTATTTGAAAGGAAAATAAATTTTATAACTTATAATTATCATTACTAGATATGTTAAGAAGTTTATGTAATTTATACAATCATGTTGTGTTACAACTATAAAAGTTTTCATTTAAAATTTAAAATTTCACTTCCCTTCCCTTCAATTCATGTTCGTTGGTTTAGATTAACGAACATCTATAGTTGGTTTAGATTAATGTTGCGTTTGGTTTGCATTCTCTGTTAAGAACACATTTTATCCTTCTTGGATCATGGAATGTGATAGGGATTGGGATCATCTATAGTGAGGATCTCCTGTAGTGAGTTGTAGTGAGGATCCCATCCACTCAAAATGGATCGACATATATCCCGATGTACTTTGACTTACATGGGATATATGCCGATCCACTTTGAGTGGATAGAATCCTCACTACACGACTGACTCATTACAGAGGATCTTTTTCCATGTGATAGAGATGTGACTCATTCTAGAACTCTCTCTTTAGTTCACAATGGAAATGCCTCTCTTTAGCCCATTCTCATGATATGTTAAGAATACAAACCAAACGTAGTCTAAAATTTTGAATGGCTGTTCAATTTTGGATTCTATTAATTTTCATCACCCTTCAAAGAGAAAAATTACCTAGTCAAATCTTTATATATATATATATATATATATATATATATATATATATATATATATATATATATATATATATATTTGGTAAATTACCTGTTCAATTGAGTTTAGGAAAGTTCCCTACCCTGGTTCAACTTAAATTTTTTTTTTTGATACGGAAGCATTGTGAATACTATGTTTATTGTCGCATTTGTGAGAATTAATGTCTCCATGAAGTTGACAAATAATTCTTTTAACTATCTAGTGAATGGTGATAAATTGGAAAACTTTCCTACAAATATTCTTGTTGTTAAATTGTTGCTTTGGTGAAATTGCTAATCACATTTATCCCTACTATCATACTTAATTTTATTGTTCAGACGCCAGCACCAACCTTTTACCTAGTTCCAGATGGTATGGAGAAAACAATTATGTACTTCAAAGAGCGATACAATAACACTCCCATGTTCATCACCGAAAATGGTATGATACTCTATCCTTTCTTGTAGCATGTATTAGTTGAAAATCATGTTAAATCAATTTTGGTATTATCTAATATTAAGCCTAAGAATCATGTGGACAGTAATTCTTAGGCTGCATTTGGTATGTGTTCTTGGAAGCATTCTTATAAATGCATTCTTAGAATGGAGTGCATTTCTAACATATAATGAGAATGGACGAAAGGGTTAAAGAGTGTGTTCCAAAATTGACCATGTTCCCTAACACATTATATGGTCCAAGAGCAAGAATACATACTAAATGCAGTTTTTGTCCTTTCAAAATGTGTTATTGGTCTAAAAAGGCATGCCAAATGCAGCCTTAATAGTTATTATTGGCATTTTAAAGGTAAATATAAAAAAGTCAATTAAAGAGTCCTGTTGCAATAATCCTAACTAAACAACCAACGTTAATTGAGAGTCTTACCCCCATCCCCAATGCCTAAAAAATCTATCTTATTTTAGTTACCCTAACCCAAAATAAATAAATTAATAAAAATGCCATGTATCTAATGAATTGAAGAGTAAAATTGCTGTAGTTGCCAATAGAAAAGAGCATACCCGACACGAGGCTCCCCTCACTAAGGGATCTGGGAAGAAGCTTATGTACACAGCTTTACCCCCGGTTCTTAGAGAGGCTACTTTGATATTCGAAGTTATATAGCATCATATAGTGGTGATGTATGAGATCTGATATTTTATAACATGTAGTATATATGTAGTGAGTATTCACAGACCAAGTCAGGTCCGAACATGTTAGGAAGGGATGGGCTTACAAATTTTCATCATGGGCTAAAAATGAGCTTCACATAATGCCCATCCCAAGTTGGGTTTTGCATCAAACCACACAAGGTGCCTTCTATAATTGGACACAATTCTTTGTTTGCAGGCTATGCTCAAGCAAATTATCTTGGAGACTCTGTTAAAGACTTACTCAATGACACTAAAAGAATAGAATACTTACAAAGTTACTTGGAATCTCTCAAATCAGCCATAAGGTATTTTTAGCAATATAAATAGTAATATTGTTTTATTTCCACATGTAGTACTTCTCTCATTTCTTATTGGGATTTTCTTATTGACATCTCACATTGTCAATTGATTTGATACTTTACTTTTTCACCTATTATATTATATGTTTGTTTTTTTTTTTTTTTTTTTAATAACGAAAGTAATTCTTGTCTTTTCACATGTTTATTAAAAAATCATATAAAATAATGACAATCATTGACATGACATAATTATAGATATTTTCAAAAAAATTGAAAAACCCTTTTCACTCTTAATTTATTTTTTAAAAATAAAAAAAAGATTATTTAACAAATGTGTTTTAATCAGACACTCACATATTATTTTATATTACTGTGCTTTCATCAATTTCAAAAACTATCAAAATCAGTTGACCTGCAATTTTTTTTTTTTTTTGATGCATGGCTACAGTCAAGGAGCTGATGTGAGGGGTTTTATTATATGGTCTCTTCTTGACAACTTTGAATGGACATATGGGTATACTTTGCGGTTTGGGCTTTATTATGTAAATTGGACAACATTGGAGAGAATACCAAAACTATCTGCTTTGTGGTACAAGCAATTTCTTAATGGGGAGAAGAAAATAGACCAAGATAGCAGTCATACTACAATACGCCCTTTATTATCCCACTCAAATGTGTTGCAGAAATAATATTTTTGGTCAGTAATAAGTGACATTTTACTTCAAATATTGCACAATCATTTACCTTCCTTTTCAAGGGTGGCGTATAACACATCTTACCAAAAAAAGAAAAATAAAAGCATCCATAGAATTGTTTAACCAATGTTAAACGATAACATTTGTGTGTCCATCCACTTTTAAGAAAAGGGATTTTGTTTTGTGTCTAATGATTTGATACTTTATTTTTTTGCCCTCTTAATATTTAAATGTTTGTTTATTAATTGAATAATTTTTATTATTTTATATATTTATTTGAAAACAATTTGAAAGAAGAATAATTCTTGACAATAACATAATGATAGATCACTTTAAAAGTTTTGTAAAAAATCTTTTTTGTCATTGAATTAAAAAAATTTCATCCACTCCCCTTGTACTTTCCTTTTATGTCACCTAACCCTCAACTCTGCCAATAATATCACGCACCCCGTCAGATGTTAAATATGTATCACACATATCCTTTGTTAAGTGATGATGTCGCAAAGTTTAAAATATTATAATGATGAAATTTCCCTTTAACCAATAGTAATTTATTGTTTTATTTTCTCCCAAAATCTAAATTTACAGAGAAAAACATTACCTCTTTCTGTTTACCGTGGATAACAAAAAGAAGGATGAACAGAGGTTTGTCCATAACTCCACTTTAGCCGAGAGAGGGTTTTGGAAATCGATTTCCATCGGAAAAAAAGGTGCGGTTGTAAACAATTTTTGATGGAGAAGATGGTTTGGCTGCAAACATTTTTTGTAATTTTTTATTTTGATCGATTTTTCTGTTGGTTTTCCCACCTCATTGTTCCCTCCTGCAGGTTAGAATAGGGTTTTCGATTATCCATTGTAATACTCTATTAGGATCTGCCCCATCTCGGTGCATGCGTGAGATTATTATTATTATTTTTTTTTCGATAGGTTCCATTTGAATTTCTTATAAGCAGCTGATTTCTTTTACAATGAATACATTAAAAATCTCTTACAGCTTCAAAAATTGGCCTTATAATCCCTCTCTGTGACTTGAGAAAACCAATGGGATATAAAGAACCATTGCTGACACGTATATCACTCACATTCGGCTGCGATGTTTATCACTCATAAAAAACCAAAATAAAATGAAAAATAATGAGTATATAAAGAACTGCCAATGTGATGGCAAAATTGTTATTTTGTAGTTAATTTATTGAAAAGGGTAATTAAGTAATTTTGCAAAACTTTTGAGATGTAACACTTCAAGCTCCACATAACTATTAAGATATTATCTTCTTTGGTCCATAGGCTTTAGGACTTTAAAATACGTCTTGATATGTTAGAGAGATTAAGGGTTATTAACTAGCTCAATCTCTTTCTCTTAACCAAAGTAGGACTAAATTTGTACACTTTTATCGATCTCCTGGATCACCCGATGCTTGCCATATTTTGCTGAGGATCTCTCAACGATATTCCATAATGGTCAATACTCACTGTCCTCCTCGTGTGTCACACAAGGACTATTTAAAAGAATTGAAAAGTATGCTATGAGCATCAATTTAAATTCATTGACATGACTCCATTTTTCTTTCTTTTTATTTTTTGATGAAACCTATCTCCATTTTTCATTTTACTAATTTTATTTATTTATTTTTAATTTTTATTTTTATTTATTTATTTATTTTGAGTGATGACGTTGAGAGTAGGAGACATTTTCTTGGAGGCCTCATTTGGGAAGGTTAGATGAATAGAAATCTAGGGAAGTAAAACTTTTTTACTTAAGAAAGAAAACTTTCATAATCATCACATTACATGGAATCAAACGACTATGTAACTATTTCTAAATCATTCTATATTTATTTATTAACTTACACTTCACTTTGCATCTAAATCCCTTACATTTAAAAAGTAAAATTTTTTTTTGACACCTAATAAGTATCATTACTAATTATAGTTAGAAATTTAAATAATTTATACAATCATGTTGTGTTATACTTATACAAGTTTCCTTGTGAAGTTTAAAAATTTTATTTCATTTCCCTTTTGATTGCCCTTGCAATCAAATTGAGCCATAGTGCAACGGATCACCATATTTTCCGTGTACATGGAATGGAATCTCCCATACCAAGCGATAAGAGCTTGGGAGGGGATGTCTCACAATTTGTATATACAAGTTATGAGGCCTACATCTAAAGAGAAGAAAAAATATTAACGAGAGAGTGTGTGGGCACATGACGCCAACAACGCCGGCCATCATTTTTTCATGCATATATGATATTTGATCGGGAAAATGAAGTACCCACTCCCTGTGGGTACTTCCCTATTCTCATTTTCTCCCTTCTGGTACTCCCATTTTCCTCCATTGGTTTCTATGTACCCGAATACACTCGATGGCTTATAGACCCTCCTCCCTTTTTTGATATCTAATTAATTTTAATAGTTTGGATTTTTTTTTTTTCCATTTGTGGGAGAGGGCAAGGGGGAGGATAGAAAGTATACTGGAGTTCAAAATAAACTCTACAGAGAAGGTTTTCAAACCCTATGTAATCTGTTAGTGTAAAATCAAATGTTTATAAAATCAATAGAAACCTAAATAGAAAGGCAACACTGTTTACACTACTTATTTGTAAACTTTACATGGATAAAGTAAATGGTTCTTCAAATTCAATTCTCTCCTTCAATCAAATCGGTTTATCCCAAAAGGGTGTTAGAAATTCCAAAAGTTTATGTTAATCTTATTTTTTATTTTGAGAGATATAATGAGGAATTTATGTATTTTTGTGTGCGGGTATTTTCTTGTCATTTAAGTTTCAATGCTCCATGTGTTGTTTGATTATAAAACAGTCATCTCCTTAGCCATTACCTCTCACCATAACAGGTTTTTATTACCTCGGGTAAATGTTTTGGGTTCATCTTGTGCACAAATAGATGATAGTAAAGCATTAACAATTGGATTAGTGTGCTGGCGAGTGGACCAACGTGGTGGTATCACAGTGTTGGGCTGTAATATGGTGGGCTTGGACTGTGGTATGGGTGATGTGTGTATGGGTATAGGTGCTGGAAGAATGGGCTCAGTGGGCTCAGGCTGTAGTGAATTATATTAATGATATGGGTGGGCTGGGTGGTAGGAAAGATGGACTCTGTGGGTTCAGTGGGCTGTAAGGATGGTAGGGGGTAAACAAATTGAGTTATCCGAAGGCACAAAAGACTGAAATAGAAAAACATTTTCTCGGAAAACCAAATCCCTACTTTTGAATATTTGTTTTGGTGCAAGATCATACACTTGATAACCTTGCTACCCAAACGGATAACCAACAAAAACACATTTAAGGGCTTGAGGAAAAACTTATGTTAATAGGGGTATGAGGACAAATAAATATCCACCCATTGCTGAATGGACTGTAATGTGATTATGGAGTCGTCACCTAGATTAAAGTTTAGGATCTATAAAAATATAGTCACATCATAAGAAAAGACTTCTATTGACTCATTTGACCTATTATATTTGCTTTGATTTATCAGAGAACGGGTAAGCGTTCAAGGTACAGTTTGAAAATGTGTTAGGCACCAAAAGTTGTCCGATCCAAAAATCGACCTCCTATATGATTCTACTTTCCTTAGACTCTATTGTTTTGACTATTTATGGTCAATGGATGATGACTAGGGTTCATGGGGGATCCTATGCCAAGTTGTTAAGTTCTTCTAACCTAGGTTTAGCCAAATATGTTTTCAAAATAAATAAACAAAAAGTAATATACAGTGCACCAAACCGAAGATGGTTTGGTGATAGACTAAATCTGAGACGTCCAAAATATCTCAAATTTTCTATGTATTCCAATCTTGAAAATCAAGTTCATAACGTAGTTCAAACAGATTATGATTAAGGTTTATGGATGTGGTTTACGCTTAAGCTTCATTAGATTCAATTATTCAAATTGAAGTTTATGTTTGATGATGATTGAGATTGAATCTAGAGATAGCCTAATGTGGATTGAAGTGAATATGGATACGAATATGAATATGAAGGACCTAAGGATTCTATGATGTGGTACCGTATTTGGAGATGTCCTCCAAGTTGCCTATGTATTTCAGAGGTCCTGAAAATCAGGTACAACGTAGTTCGTTGTAATGAATTATGGATATGGATAACCTAAAGGAACTAAGAGTGTGGTCACGCCTTCGAGAATCTATCTATCTGGAAAAGATTTAAGTGTGCCTTTGGGAATCTATCCCTCTGGACAGGATCTGAGAATGTCTTCGGGAATCTATCCTTGTTGAGAGGATATGAGAATACCTTCAGAAATCTATCCTTCTTGACAGGATATGAGTATATCTTCGAGAATCTATCACTCTTAACAAGGTTTAAGTATGCCTTCGAGAATCTATCTCTCTAGACAAGGTTTGAGTACGACTTCAGAAAACTATCCCTGTAGACAAAATCTGATAATACCTTTGGGAATCTATCCCTCTAGACGGGTCTAAGAATGTCATCGAAAATCTATCCCTCTAGACAAGGTCTGAGTATGTCTTCGGGAATCTATCCCTCTTGACAAGGTTTGAATATGTCTTCGGGAATCTATCCCTTTAGATTGGTCTGAGTACGTCTTCAGGAATCTATCCCTCTGGACAGGGTCTGAGTATGCCTTTAAAAATCTATCCCTCTTGACAAGGTCTAAGTATGCCTTCAGAAATCTATCCCTCTTGACAAGGTCTGAGTACGTCTTCGAGAATCTATCCCTCTTGACAGAATCTGAGTATGCCTTTGGGAATCTATCTCTCTAGACGGGATTTGAGTATGCCTTCGGGAATCTATCCCTCTTGACAAGGTTCAAGTATTTCTTCGAGAATCTATCCCTCTTGACGGAATCTGAGTATGGCTTAAGAAATCTACTCTCTTGACTAGTTTGAGTAGTTTAAAAGATTCAATTCATTAATGTGTGTTTTCAAGATCAAAGTGTGGAACCGTATTTAAAAGTCTTCTCAAACTACCTACGTATCCTAGGGTGCTTCCCTAAGAATCAAGATCGACGTAGTTCGAAAGAGAATTCAATTTATTGATGTGTTTTTCATGATCAGGGTGTGAAACCGTATTTGAAAATTTTCCCAAACTACCTACATATCTTAGGAGCTATCCTAAGAATCAGGATCAGCGTAGTTCGAAGGCGAATTCAATTTATTGATGTATTCTTTCATGATCAGGGTGTGGAACCTAAATGCTCTATGATTCGATTCACATCACATTTATCTAGTTCTCTGTATCCTACAGAAAAATAAGGGGTAGGGATCGTCCTAAATCTATCCTTGATCTAAATCCCTAATTTGAAAGTGTTGGGCTAGGTTTCATATCTTTTGATTAAAATTTATCATTTTTATTCTTATCGTTTCCGTGAATGTGGGTGCCTACATGCATGTCTCCACACCTAATATGTCTACTAGGTGTACATACATGACAGTTCGACTAGGGTGTTATAGTAATTAAGTTATTGCTAACAATGAAAAATCATTCAAGCAAGACAAGTAACAACATATATCATCTCAAGTATAACAATAAAGTATATAAATCAATATACCAACAAGTATGTGAGTATCAAAAGGATCGACATGGCATCTCATGTATCATTCTCAACAAGGTATGTATGAATGTGTATCAGAATGGATTCTCTAGATCTATGGTTGAGATCTAATGTAATTCTCTCAATGTCTCAAGATATGATTCTCGATCAATGGTTAAATCTCTTTTTATTTCTTCAAATCAACAATCTATCAGATCAGATGCTCAATCTAGTGGTCAAATCTCTTCAAAACATTGATTATTATGATCAACACGTAAATTTCATCAAAACAGTCAAAATCATTGACTCAAATTCATCTAATCAAGTTTAGTTATGATCAAACTAAGATCCAATGGTTCAAATTCTTTTAAATCACTTCATCATGATCAGATTAGAAAATCAATGGCTCAAATCACTCCTAATGTCAATCCAATTGTTCAAATATCTCAAAATCATAATCTAATCATTCAGATTCATTTACATCAATCATCAAGACAATCCGATGGTCTAGATTCATTTATATCACTCATGATGTTAATCTAATTGCTCAAATTCTTCTAAAACACAATATGATGAAAATATAACGGTTTAAATCATTCCTGATGATAATCCAATCGTTCAAATTTATTCCAATCACTCCCAAAGATAATCTAATGGTTCAGATCGCATATCATGATAATCCAACCGTTCAAATTGATTAAAATTACTTTTGATGACAATCCAACGGTTGAGATTACTCAAATTAATAATCTAACCATTCATATTACTCAAATCAAGATAAATTATGATCAACGAATCAAATCAGAATTCTAAGATTAATGATCCTATTTGATCAAAATTCCAAGATTAATTGTTCAATTTTAATCATATCATAATTCCAAGATCAATGGTCCAATTTTATTAAAATTTCAAGCATATTGGACCAATCAATTTTATCATATTTTCACATATTTGGATTAATTCAGTTTCATCAAAATTTCACATATGATCGGATCAATTTCAATTTCATCACAATTCCATATAATTGGATCAATTTCAAACACATGGATCAATTTTATCTCATGAAATCCAAGCGTTCGGATCAATTTTATCACATGAAATTCAGACATACTGGATCAAATTTATTACATGAAATTCAAACATTATTTGGATCAATTTTATCACATGACATTCAGACATACTGGATCAAATTTCACATGAGATTCAGGCATCATTGTTGAGGTTTATTGCATGGAGAATGACCAACAGATGTTTTGAGGGATGGGTTGATGAGAAGTGGCCTGGTTTCTCAACTGTACAGGTGGTGACGGTGGCAGCCAGATTGAAGATGATGTAGCGAAGGTTTAATGGAGGTTGGTTTATGATGTGTGCAAGAGGGATGATAGCGAGGTGTATGATGGATGTACAGGGTAAGATGGATGGTTGTACAAGTGTGAGAATGGCTATGTGAGTGAGTGGAAGAAGCTGCCTGGCCGTGGGGGTATATCCACCACAACAATAACCATTTTCGGCGACGAAAATTAGCGATGGTATCTAAATTTTTGTCGCCAAAAATCATTTTGGCCGACAGAACTTAAATTTCTGTTGCAGAAAATGATTTTTGCCAACATGATTTAGATTCCCGTGGCAAAAAATAGAGAATTTACAAACGGAGCCTAAATTCCCGTGGCCAAAATCATTTTTGCTAATGAGATCTAAATTTCCATGGCAAAAAATCATTTTAGCCGACAGGATTTGTATTTCCTCTTGCATGCTAGCAGGTGCAAAGAAAAACAGCTCTTCATAATGCTATTGGTATGCATCCACAGTCATTTGTCCCTGATATAAACTCAAGAATCCTCACTCCATAGCATCTCTGAAACTTCTGGGAAAGTACTTCTCAAAGAATCTCTCTTTATAGATAACCTAGGTCAATTTGGCGTGCTTGGTTAACAGATAAGTCCGAGTGGACTTCCACCAGTGGTGTGCATCGTCTTTCAGCATGAATGTGGCACATGGTACTTTCTCCTCCTCATTTACCATCATCATCAAAAAATTTCTTTCCATTTCATCGATCCAATGGGCTGGCCACAAAGGATCTGCTGATTTATCATTATATTCTTTAGGCTTTATCTTCAGAAAACCCTCGATCAGTCGAGAGTGGTCCAACTGATACTGAGCATAGGCCCCATACATAAGTGGTTGGTACTGGTAACTGCCTTGAGCTACCTCAGGATTCTGCACTGGAACCTGCATAATTGACGTTTGAGGTGTCCAAAGACTTTTTGTAAGTTTTGGAGAGGATGAAAACCCATGTTAAGACATATATATGTATGAGGCTTTATCTGAAATCAAGGTTTATAATCCACATGAAAGGAAATTAGATCTTAGAACAGTCAGATCATTTATTAGTTATCCTGACAGATCAAAGGGTTTAGGTTCTTTTTTTCCTCACATTCAACCTCAGTTATAGAATCTAAGAATGCCAATTTTTTAAAATATGGCAACAACAGTGGGAATCAAGATACATAAAACATTCAATTTGATGAATAACCTGTTAAAGTTCCTAGTCCCACGCGAGAAATTAGAGGAGTTATTCTTTCAATTATTGTACATTGAGAATCGTCATTTATCAAATCGATGCCTCATGACAATGAATTTGTTGCAAAATCATTTACTCAATCTTCTCAAGTTCAAAATGAGGTTGATGATCAAACAGTATTAAGAAGATCCTCGAGAGTCAGAAAAACTAGTAATAACTTTTGATTACTAAGTTTACCTCTAGAATTGTAATGACGATGATGGAATTAATCTAGATCCAACATCGTTCTCTCAAGCCATAAACTAAAGTGATTTCACTCAATGGCTTAACGTCATGAAGGATGAGATAGACTTTATAAGGAAAAATCAAGTTTGGGATCTTATCGAATTACCTGGTGGAGCATCCCCTATGGGATGTAAATGGATTTTTAAAACCAAAAGAGATTCCATCGAAAATATTGAATGATATAAAACCTGACTTGAAAAGGTTTAATCAATATTTTCTTTTGGCACTTGTGGCTCATTTAAACCTAGAGCTACATCAAATTAATGTCAAAATGACATTACTTTAGTTTGACCTTCTGGGAGAGGTTTACATGAGATGTCCAGAAGGGATTCTCAAATGATATTAAAGAGTTTTTAGTCTGTAAACTCAAGAAATCTATATACAATTTGAAATAGGCTTCTTCGTAGTAGTACCTTAAGAATGATGACACGATCACTTCTTTTGGTTTATGAAGTATCATGATAATCTATGTATCTACCTAAAGTTGAAAGAAGAGCCTTCTTTATCATTTTTGTATTGTATATATGGATGAAATACTCTTGGTTTCTAGTGATCACAGACTGTTACATGAAACGAAACAGTTTTCTTGCGTGTTATTTTGATATTTCAATATGGTTGAAATACTCTATGTTTAGACATAGTATTTCAACAGACCGATCTAATAAGTTCTTAGGATTGTCCTAGAAAGGTTTTATCTAGATAATTATGAAACGCTTCCGCATAAAGGAACTGTTATATAAGTGTGACACCTGTTGCTAAAATAACAGACTAATTTTGGAATAATGTCCAATGACGTTTTCTAAAGGAGCATTAAATGCATAGTATCCCATATGCGTCTGTAGTATACAGTCTGGTGTTCATACATTTTATGTTATCAGATATCGCATCTTCAGTGGGAGTTTTAAGGAAATTTTAAAGAAATCCAAATTCACCACATTGAAAATTGATGAAAAAAGTTTTCAGATATCTCCAGTGAACGATGGTTCACATGTTGGTCAATCATTCAGTTTTGAGACATACATTGGATGTGGAGATACTAAAGATATACTTCAGGATAATTTTATATGCTCGTTGGAGGAGTAATATCTTGAAAAAGTATGAAGCAATCAAAGATTACATCCTGCTATAACAGAGGTAGTGACATGCTATAAGGCAGTCTCTCACGCGTCGTGATTCTGTAATTTTGTCACAGATCTTCATGTTGTTCCGTCTATAGAAAAAACAATACAGATTTACTGTGACAAACCACGACAATTAAGTTCTCTAATTAAGAATTTATTTGTCAAGAGAATGTTTAGAATCATCGTGTTTCTATAAAATATATTGGTACTGAGAAAATGATAGCCGACCTTTATTTATATAAAGAGCTCCCATATGTGGAGCAAATGGGCTTATGAAGTCATTTTTGTACAAGATGTTTTATTTGAAATGTTGTAATATTCAGTTGATATTTTCTGAACCTTGATTGTTTTCTGTCATATATTATGTCTAGCGCTACTCAAGTATCTGAAATGAGAGAAGCCCATTAAGTACAAAGGGCATTGAGAAATGTACCATCAAATTGACTAATGGGTTGATTTTGAATTGATCGTGTGATTGATTCACTAAAGTTTTGGGATTACTCACATTAGGATTCATTGTGAAAAGAATATCTCATTGTAATACATGGAAGGAAGTGACCGACATACTGGACATGTACCGCCATGATTCGTGATTTGGAGTTTTCATTATGGATGTTTAAGGAACTCATGTACAACAATAGCAACACATTATACTCACTTAACTTGTAACAATATGGACCAAGTGAGAGAATGTTGGACTGATGTGGCCCCTATTGCCACGTCAACCTGACATGTGTGCTAGGTGGGATCCGTCATCCCTTTGTAACTGATCTTAATGGGAGACAGTTACAAGGAGGCATATAAGAAGGGGAATTTGGTTTCCAGAATGGGTACGTGATCCATCCATTCGCATCATTCAGAAGAGAGACTGAGAAACCAGAAGGCAATCCCTAGACACAGTGACACAGGCATTAGAAGGAACTTGACGGTAATGGTATCGAATACCTCAAGTGCTTCCGCAGTGGCTGATTCAATATTCTTCGGACCAGGACCAGCTGGAGATATGTTAATCTCCTTTTATGGCTTTCATACATTACCATATAATTTTTTTGATATATGATTGCTGTGTTAATGGAGAATTAACTAAAACTTTTGAATTACATGAAGATATGTTGTGAAGGATTCTAAAACCAACTTGGGTAACATACAAGGTTCTCATTCACGTGCCTAATGAGTTATGCCTCATCTGCCATGGGTTGGTGATGTTTAGAAAGCCGAATTGCCATTTCCATTTCATATCAAAAAGTGAAAATGAATGGAGTCTTCTCCAAACATAAAGTTCCTGAATATCTTACTTGTAATGGTGGGTGCATGTAAATGTTACGTTACTTGAACCCAGAGCTAGGTGGTATTACTCGAAATGCAATGAGGTGCTACAGTGGACATTGCAGCTAAGGTTAAAACACTGTTTGAGTGTGTAAGTAGTGATTGTAGGTTGGGTCCATCATCACCTTTTGTTCACATACTCAAAGTTACTTTTAAGTCTAATAATTTTCATGGGCTTTCTTTATAATCATTCCTTATAAAGTACTATAATTTTGGGAAAAAAAGGAAAAGAAAGAAACACCCCAATGAGATTTAGTCAAATCAAGATGACAAAGGCCAATAACTGTTGTCTGGCCCTTGACATAAAGGAGTTCCGAATCATCTCCTATGGGTACCGTTGGATGGCCGCCACATGGATAGGCCGTCATCCAACGGTCATTTTTTTGTTCGTTGGCGGTTGCAAAAGAATGAACAGAAGCGCCCAAAACGGCCGGAAATGGGAGAAAGAAAATGGTGGAACACCCAAAAATTGAAAGGAAAGTGAAAGTAAAACAAAAGAAGGGAGTTGGCTGACAAGAGGTAAGAGGAAGGTAGAAGAAAAAGAAGGGGAGGTCTTTCTTTCTTTGATTGGATTTTCGGTAGTTGGATTGAGGGTTTTCGACAGAGAGAGCTTGCAAAGGAAGAAATCCTAGAAATTAGGAGGATGGTTCAAAAGAAAGGCTGCCCGAATTCAATTCATCATCAAGTATGTTTTTCGATTTTTAAGTTTTTTTAATCTCTGATATCTTTCTTTTAAGTTCTCTAATTTTGCTTCTTTATATTTGATTTGTTTCTTCAAACTCGATTTTTTTTTTTGTATATATCTCAAATCGTCTTCTCAGTTTTCATCGATTTTTGTTTCCCATTTCTCGAGTTCTCAAACCGATTTTCATTCCTTAATCTCAAGGTTTCTCACTGATTTCTTTTTCTTCATTTCCCAGATTTTCTACTCTGTTTCACATGGATCTCTCTATTCCCATCTTTTCTTCCTTTTTTTTTTTTTTCACTTTTTAATTGGTTTTTCCTCTACTGTGTTTGATATATTTTTTTTTTTTGTCAATCTTCTTCAAATAGTGTCGCCGATTTTTGTTTTTAGTTTCCTCTTACTTTCCACTTCTCTATCTTTGGTTTTGGCAGTTCTAATCTACTTTCAAGTTCCTTTGTTGGTGATTAGAGAACGAGGGTGAGAGAAGAGGAAGATCAGAAGAGAAGAGAATAGAAGAAGACGATGAAGAGATGATTCAAACGACCCTATAACTCAAGTGGTTCTAATAAATCTTAACTCAAGTTTGGGATTAAAACCGTTGGATGACTACCTATTCACGTGGCGGCCATCCAACGGTCTCCGTCATCTCTCGTATTAAGTCCATCACCTTTTGTTGTTCACATACACAAAGTTCAGGATCAAGTCTAACAATTTTCATGGGCTTTCCTTATCAATCATTCCATACAGAGTAAGTAAAATTTTGAACTAGTAAAAAAAAGGAAACATCCGCATGAAATAGAGTCAAATCAAGATGACAAGGATCAACAATTGTTGTTCTGGCCCTTGACATAAAGATTCCCATGCTAGGTCCTTTTTTTTTTTTTTTTTTACTTTTATTTTGGCCTTTTCATTAATTTAATGCTTTTCATTTTCCCTAATTGAAATGTATATAATTAATTTCAAACATTTTTCTTTTTCTATCAAAGAAATGCCAAATATGCATTTGAACGTGTAACTTTTACTTTTACCAAAAAAAAAATTAAAAAAAATATAACTTTACTTAATATATATATATATATATATATATATATATATATATATATATATATATATATATATAGTTTAGCTTGCAGAATTAGGTTTACTTGTTGTGTACTCATAGGGCTTGTTTTATTAAATAGCGTGAAACTCTTGTCAATTCCAATTTGGTAAATGCCAGAAGTCAGTTATTAATTTATTTATTATTTTTTATTATTTGCAACAAAAGAAAAGGGACAGAGGGTCTATATATGGAATGAAGACAGGAGTTTTAACCAAAAAAAAAATGAAAACAGGAGTTCAGCCCCAAAAAAAAAAATGAAGATAGGAAAGGAGAGAGGGTGCATACATTGCACAAATGAATAGTATCAATCTCTTGACTTTTTGGTTTGTGAGGCAACCAACCAACTAACAAACAACAACCTTCAAAGCACTAATCACATATTTACTTTAATAGTTATTTAAATCAAATAAATTAATAATATATCCATTAATTGACTCTGATTTATATTAGAGGAGTTGATTGGTTGAAAATGAATAATGAAATAAAGTTCCAATACTTCCCTATGACTTTCAAAGTAGGGATGTTTGAATTCCTAGGAGGAAAAGGCCCATTGGCCAACAAAATCCTTGTCGCCCTTTCTCCCTCACCTCTCTCTTCAAAATCCAATCAAGTTTAATAGGATTTTGAGGAAAAAGTGAGGGAAAATTTAATTTCCCACCCCATCATCTACAGAATCCAACCAAACATCCCAAGAAATGGGAAAATGTGATTTGTGTAAAACTTTACAATATGTTGAGTCAAATCCCTCAATTTTCCCACAAAAACATCCTTGCCAACCAAACAAGGCCAAAGTACTTAGTGTTGTTTACATGTTTGGTAAATATCATTCTTACACAGCAGCCATATTCTGGCTCTATTTACTCTCTCAATGGAATGTATACATATTCAACTACTTAGTTGTATTTTAAAATCGCCTGTCTCTATTGAAAGAGACTATATATCCACCGAAGTTTTTTTTTTTTTTTTTTTCTTAAAGGTATGAAGTATAAGAAAAGTTTCTAAATTCAAATAGATATCTAATAAATATTAAAAAATTAAAGTAACTGATGATCCAAATCAGGGTTCTCGAAGATTTGACAGATTTTAGAGAATGAGGAAGAAAGAATAATAAGACTACAGATAACTGAGAAATATGAAGTGAAAGACAATCATATTGGCTAGGGAGATGAAGGTTTGGATTATATAAGTTAAGGATGTAAATGGATAACTGAAAATCTAGATTCAATTCACATATGTATTTATCTAGGGGTATCTGAATCCGGTCACATACGATTAATATTCAATCCATTTACATACTTATCAGTGATAAAAAGGGCATCCCAGTACATGAGGCTCTCACTATTGCAGGGTCTGGGGAGGATAGAATGTATGCAACCTTGCCCCTGTAACACATAGAAGTTGTTTCCGTGTTTCGAACCCGTGATCACCAGGTTATAATAAGTGGCATTTAATTAAAAGGACTTAGACACCAGGTTAAGAGGAGTTTCCCAGAATTAATCATTGGGTTTATTATAGATGTATGCAAGATATAGGCCATTGATTAAGTATCATAAAAAAATATTTTGGTGAAAGATTAACTATACTAATTTACATCTAATATATACCATTGATTTTAAGAAATAAGTTCTCTTGGGGGGGGGAGGGGGGAGAAGATGATTCATGATTCACTATGTAAATGAGTTAGTACAATAAAGATCTCTCAAGAACAAGTTCTCTCTCTCTCTAACCCTTGTTGAAAAACCCTTTACATTCTCTTTTTTGCAGCTAGAACAAGAAGACACGAAAAGAAAAATATATATGAATTCAAAAAAATTCTCATTCACATCGTGACCTAATTTTTTTTTCAGAATAAACATAATGAAAACACCTCTCATTTTGGGACCTTAACTGTTTCCTCTAAAATGCATACTTCTCCAAGCCTAATATTCAAAGATAACATGTGACTCTTAATTATTAAAGGATTAGAAAGCCAGCTTCATATGGTATCATCATCAAGAAAAAAAAAAACACCTTTTTTTTTTTTTTTTTTTTTGAGTAGGTGGAAAAAAAAAAAAAAACACCTTTACTATGCAAGAACGGTCAATGGATAGCTTTATTATAAAAAATAAAAAAAAAATGAACAGAAAGCTTTTCAAAATTTTTTTCCTTTTATATAAATAATCTCACCTAACAGATAGAGATGCATTCCTACTTTAGAATGGAAAAGGATTAAACTGGTTTATCCAAAAAAATATGCAATGTATATCCATTCTTAAGTCAAAATACAAAATAGACAAAAGAAGCCATGTATTCTAAAAAAATCATGTTCTCTTAATACAATTTATAATTCAAGAATAAAAATACATCAAAATATATGTTTGATCAAAATGTATTTCAAGAATACATATCTAAAAGGTGGGTCCTTCACCTTTGTCTTTAAGTGTGATAATAGCGAGATTATCAATCTTATTAATGGTTTTGTCCAAGATGGTGATGTCTATTTGATGTCTATTATTAAGAATATCTAAATGATTGAAGGAAAATCAATTATTCGATATATTCTTCGATTAAGAGGATTGTTACTTATTCAGGAGTAATGATATGGTCCGAATCCACTCCATGGCTAATTGATTATTGTGTAAAAAGATTACATATTTCAATAGAATTTCTTCTTATAAAAAAAAAATAATAATAAATAAATAAATAAATAAAATAGTAAACTGTCGATTTCCTCTAGGTGCATCTTGAATTTGACAATTTTTTTTTAATATTTTGTTTTATTTAATTTCAAGGGTAAAAAATGAATTTCGAATTAATTCGTAACTACTTCATTAAATGGATTGAAGGGGTAGTAATGTAAAATCATATCCTAGTTTCTAACGGAGTGTAGTGAACTCGTCAATGTCTCTGGAATTCTCTCTGTCAAACTCTCCCTCGCTTCCGGCGGTCGTTGTTTCTCTCCACCGCTCTCTGACGTTCACTTTCTCGTTTTCAGAAGGTCGGGAGCCAAGACCATTGAGGGATCCTTAAACACTATCGCGCCGGCTCAGCTAGATCCCTTTGATTTCCTTATCGGCGACTCGGATTTGGCTGCCGTGAAGAGAGCGTCTACGACCTTCATTCTGCAGTAATGGTTTGTCTGAAAATTTTCCCCTTTCATTCGCTTATGCAAGTCCCAAACTCTCTCTCTCTCTCTCTCTCTTTACTTTCATCTGTAAATGTTTTGAGCTACTCTTTAAACCCTAATTCTCGCTTTCTGGGGTTATTTTACTCTTTTTAATATTGCTTAATTAATGACGGTTGTTCTACCCAGAATTCCGTAAATCAACTTTCCAATTGTTCCGTTCCTTGCAACACTAACCGCCGAGAGTCGTGAAATGGTTAACAATCGTGTACAATTGCAGGTGGTTGGCAATCAATGTTCGTGTACAACTGGTGAGGTCTGATTGAGTTGTGATTGAGGTGAACAAGAACCAGTAGAATAGAAAATCTCCAAAACGTGGAAGCGAAGGAAATTGACTCGTACTTCCGTTCATGACAGATGCAGTTCCCACTGACTATACTTGTCCCTTCAATCCTGACCCATTTCAGCACGTATCCGTGGCCTGGCTTGGAAGGAATGACTCAGGTTTTATTTTGTGTCTGTATGAGATAAATAGATTGATTTCAGAAGTTAATTGGCCATTGTTGTGAGATTTCCATCAAATTTAATTTTCTGTGCGCAGGTGAGCAACAGAGGAGGTGCGGTAGTGGCGGAACTGGTGCTAAAGCCCCAAAAGAAAGGAAGGACGGACATAAAAGCCAGGGTAGAGAGACACAAGGGAGCCGTTGGTTCAATTTTTCAGGTGAACAGTGTCAAGTTTCTGCAATTTTTGTGGGATTTTAGGAAGATGGGGTGGAAGAAATGGGAGCCGACAGGGGTTTTATTTGGGTTTTAAGAAACGGGATAGAACGGTTTCCGTAGAATTGTACAATTTTACCCCCATGATATATGATTAAGTACACTGACAAATATTTTTCAGTATTTAAATGAAGTCACTTTTTTATCCTTCACAAGATTATTTAATCAATAATGTAAGATTTGCTGGGGGACCAAAAAAAGAGGATTCAAGTTGTTTAAAACCTTCACAGGTACCAATAAGAAAATCATGGGTGCATAACCCACTACTAATAGGAGTAAAAGCATTACTCTCTGTTTCACTTGTGAACTTGGAAGCATCTGAAGATGAAGAGAGCATCAGTGGGACTTGTTCTGCTACTCCAACTGATGCCTTCCATTAACTGTATATTGGATCGCAGCCAATTCCCTGATTCATTTCTCTTTGGAACTGCAACTTCCTCTTACCAGGTAACTTTTCACCTGTCCTGCAATTTCAAATCTCTTTTATTCTCTAGTCTTTTCATATTCATGATCAGTGTTTCTTATGGATACCATATATGTTTTATCTTCATGATAGAGGTGTCTTTATGGAGCTTTAAATAGTCATTACTCAAGGTAGGAATGACAATTATTCATTTATTCTAGCAACAGGTCTTAATGACTCTCTCTCTCTCTCTCTCTCTCTCTCTCTGGGGGTGGGGGATATGTTCTAGATAAAGATGATGAGAGACAATGAGAAAAACAAACCCAAAATTGGTGGAATTGGAGAATTTTTATGTTGGAATTGTGTTAAGTCTTTTTTAGTGCAAGGGAGTTATGAAAGGATAAGAATTCTGACCTCTTTGTTCTTTTCTCACAATTTTCTTTGTTTTTTAGAGGGCTCTTTCTCATAATTGATTTCCACAGATTGAAGGTGCCTACTTAGCGGATAACAAAAGCCTCAGCATTTGGGATTTGTTCACCAAAATACCAGGTGATTTTTGTTAGTTAGTGGCAATAGTTGAGCATCACTACTGAGGGTAATGACTAATTTACCAACTCAGGCCATAAAGTTTGGAAGAGAATTTAGAAATATCAAGAAGGAAAAAAAATTTCCCACTGTTCATGGTACCATACACCGTCTCATTGGATTTTTTTAATTTATTCTCTCTTTTTTTCTGCCCATGTGGATGATACTGTTCTTTGCACCATCATTGATGCGGCATGGGAGATTCTCCCACACTGGTGGCATGGGAAACCCACTTCCATAGAAGAATTGTAATATTCATATGGAATCTTTGCCTCCTCTCTATCTCCCCACCCCACTTGACAAATGACAAGGTGCCGTGTGTATATTAAGGTTCAAAGGATATCTCGTAATTAGGTCTAACATGGGCTGGTCCTGGGACATTGGTGATGGAATTTTTTATGTTATTACTTCTTCAGATGTTGACATAAAAATGATTTTGTTTTTTCAGGGAACATTCGTGATGGAAGTAATGGAGACATTGCTGTTGATCACTACCATCGCTATATGGTACCACACCCTTCCACTTCTTCCGTGGAGTAAATTGCTTTTTGTTGAGGTTTTGTTCGTTCGTTAGTAAAACTGAGTAGATGGAAAATTTATTCCTAAACTTCCTCCAAAAAAAAAAAAAAATGAGAATAATCTCTGTTCTTTAATCTGGGTAATGTTGGGATTCAATTATCCCTATTGATCTATACTATCAATTGATTAATTTCAAATACAAATTATTTAAAACCAACCTAACAGTGGGAAGCCTAGATCCACCTGCCCACATTTGTAAAATTTACATTTGGGTCTTAGAAAAAAATTGATTTAAACGTCCATTTTGTTTTGTTTTCCCTCCCCCAAATGGGGTCTTTTTACCTTTTTTTCTAATCATAAGTTCATTACAACACCTAATCAAATAGGAAGATGTGGAGCTAATGCATTCACTTGGAGTTAATTCCTACAGATTCTCCATTTCATGGCCCAGAGTCCTCCCAAGTGAGTTGTTGTAGTAGTTCTTTTGTTTCCTCTTCTAATTATGGATGAAGTTAAGACACTTAAATCTTTGATATGAACATCAGGTGGTAGGTTTGGAGAGATTAATCACGCTGGAATTGAATTCTACAACAAGCTTATAAATGCCCTCATACATAAAGGTACTAATAAGCAGTTATGCATACACCAAGCTAGTATTATTGTTTATTGTTCTGTTGGTCTATTGAGCTAAAATAAAAATGGTGATGAATTCCAATCCTCCATGGCCTCTTCATGTGTCCCTGCCCCACTTCAGCACCTCTATGGGCTTTTCATGTTATATTTTCTCTTCGTGCGTTCAGGGATATTAGTTTATTTGCTAAATATTAATCTTGAGGGCTCTTGCATACTACATGGATGGCAACAGAGACAGAGGCAATATAGGACCCTGACATGTTACACATGATCATGATATGATGGAGACTATATGCACACATAGCTGTAAAGTTCTATGCTGACTTTTTTCTGATCATCAATCCAGGGATTCAACCATTCGTTACGTTGAACCATTGGGATATTCCTCAAGAACTTGAAAACCGATATGGAACATGGTTGAATCCCCAAATACAGTAAGTCCTTTTTTTCTTCTTGTTCTGGAATGTCTACATGGTTGAATCCCCACACAAGTTACAGACTTTTGTTGGCAGTACTTGTGATTGCTTAATAAACTGGGATCTGTAACCCATCTCACCTATTAGCAACCTAGCATTAAAACTTTCTTGTTCATGAAACCTAAAAGAGGGAGCAGGAGTATATATCGGAATTTTGTTATATATACATCAAGATTTCATATTCCATAAAAACTGATTTTATTGTTGAGAAAGAAAGAAAGCTATCTTAGGCCAAATCTTCACCATAAAAAGATGGGAGTACATAAAAGCATTCATAAAGGTCTATTGGGTTCCAATCAAATTGGTAATATATAAAAAATTACTACTTGTCATTCTTTTGTATATTATTTGTGCAGGGAAGACTTTGGATATTTTGCAGATGTGTGTTTCAGAGCTTTTGGAGATAGAGTGAAGTACTGGGTCACAATAAATGAGCCAAATCTTACAGTGTTATTCGGTTACTTCACTGGGCAATACCCACCCCATCATTGTTCCAAGTTGGTTGGTGAGTGTCAACCTGGAGACTCTAAAACAGAACCATACATTGCAGCACACAATGTAATATTATCACATGCAACGGCTGTTGGCATCTATAGAAAAAAATATCAGGTACTTCTGGATTTGCTTGATTAATGTTTTGGCTTCATAATCACAAAAGCAATTGAAAATTATTCAACTTTTGAATTACTTTGCTACTTGAAGGAGTATATAGAAATAAAACTCTTCTGAGCTCTTTTACTTATCTTTGATACCTATAAAAGGTTGAACAAAAAGGTATGATTGGGATCGTGCTGAACGCCTTCTGGTATGAACCACTTAGAAATCTTCCAGCAGATCGTTTGGCAGTTCAGAGAGCTCTTTCATTTTATGTTGCATGGTAATCTCTCTCTCTCTCTCTCTCCATGCAAACCCACCAATCAGTTTATCATAGGTTTTTGAATTTGCATATGTTATTAACTATTTATCAAAAGAAAATAGTTTTGACTCTGTATGTTTTAGAAACATTTGTTCTAACAAGGACAAGAGATTTGACCTTTAAATGTTATTGTATCCCTTCTCCAAAAATAAAAATGCTATTTTATCCCATTACTTCACCACATGTGTCTATTGTTCATGACTGTTTTTCTCAGATGCCTTTCTTCAATCTTGATGCAAACAGGATCCTGGATCCCATAATCTATGGTGAATACCCTCCTGAGATGCGCAAACTGTTGGGTTCGAGTTTACCAACTTTTTCATTAGAAGAAAAGAAGAAACTAGAGAACAAGCTAGATTTTATCGGAATCAATCATTATACAACTCTCTACGCTAAGGACTGTATGTTTTCTCCATGTGACTTTGATTCACATCAATGGTTATGGAATGCCTCTGTATGGTTCACAGCAGAAAGGAATGGAATCCCGGTTGGTGTTCCGGTAAGAACTAAAGAAAAACTACTTTCCTGTTATAATCTACTTAAAAAGTCCAAATCTCCCATGTCTACAGCAAGTATATGACATTTAGGATGCATTCTTGAATCTTGACACACAAGATCACTGGTTCATACCTATTGAAACTTGTATTTTTCTCTTCACTAGACAGCAATGCCTCGCTTCCATGTGGTTCCTTATGGCCTCGAGAAGATTGTCAGCTATGTGAAAGAAAGATACAACAACACCCCAATGTTCATCACAGAAAATGGTATGAAATATTTGAGTAATACATGAAGCAGTTAAAATTAATGGTTAATGATCAATGACCTCTTTGAAAGTACGTTTATTTTGATTAATCCAAGTACATAGACATGAATGCAATATTTTGTACATAGGATACCCACAAGGGAGCAATCACAATGTTTCTACCGAAGATCTCATCAATGATTCGGGAAGAGTAGAATACCTGAGCAACTACCTGGATTCTTTAACAGTAGCTATGAAGTATGAATTTCTATAAATACTGATATACCTTTTTGATTATACCTTCTTCAATTGAGTTTGTCCATTGCTTGGTGTGTATCATGCACTAACATCTGTACATATTCTTTCATAGGCATGGAGCTGATATAAGGGGGTATTTCATATGGTCTCTTCTGGATAATTTTGAATGGAGTTTTGGGTATACACTGCGGTTTGGGCTCTATCATGTGGACTTCAATACATTAGAAAGAATGCCTAAATTATCAGCAGAGTGGTACAAGCAGTTTCTAACCGGAACAAACGCATTGAAAGAAAAGGGAAGCAAGAGTCAGAAGTGTGGCACCTATGTTACAAATTGATGCATCCAGAGTAACATCTTGTCTTCCACCTTTAGTAATGGTTATACTGGATCTTTTATTAATAATATATATTAGGGTTCCGGAATATGAACTTGGCTGCATGATCATGCAGGAGTCCACAATCTCATCTCACCTTTTTTGTTGGATCTCTTATGTAATATAGTAGGGAGTAGTGCCCATATTCCTACATTCAAGGTCCATTTCTTCTCCAACTGTAGCAGCTCACTCCAAAGGCCATAGTGTAGCAATCTCTTGAAAAAGCCTGTTTACACTATAGCTACAAGAATATCATATTTTTCTTTTATTAATATTGTATTCAAGAATGTATTAAATTAACATTATCTGCATTATACAACGTGAATCATGCACGAGAGTAACTCAAAGAGGATAGCTTTGTTGGCAAAGATCAACACCACCTTACAATTAAAAGGTCATGAATTCAACTATCCTTGTAGCCTGCCTTTCAATATATATATATATATATATATATATATATATATATATATATATATATATATATATATATATGCAGGAGAATGATTAAACATCATCTAGCCCTTTTTTTTTTCTTTTTTGATCGCTTATGTAATAGAGTAGGGTGCTGCTGGCCATATTCTGCATTCAGAGTCCATTTCTTCTCCGACAGTGACAGCTCACTCCAAAGGCCACAGTACATATCTTTTAAAGAAATGAACAAAGTGTTTATGCATTTATAGCTACCAACAAGAATATCGAAGTATGCTTTGGTGTGTGTGCATACAAAATACATGATCAAAGACGAAAAGTAAACTAGTTGAATGATAAGTTGGCTTTACTGTAGGCATTAGGTATTTGTCAGAACACATGAACAAATTTTTTGTGTTAATATCCATAAACTCCCTTATGTTCTGTCTAAGTAGGCATATGCTCCATTGCAATTTGCAGAATTCAAGCTGATGTGAGGGTTTTTGAATTGCCTGTTGAACAGTGAATGATGGAAATCCAAATTCAAGGGTCAGGGTTTCAATTAACACTTTTACCTTTTCTGGAGGGGTGGTTGGGAACATTTCAACTATGATTTGGCCAACTACAAGGTAAGATAACTCCAGTTATGGTGATTCCTGTTATGCATCCACAGCTGAGTATGAAAGTCATAAGAAATGGTCTTATTTGCTAAACAGGAAGTGTGTAATCCCAGGGCATAAACCATAAAATTTACAACTCATATTAGGATGCAAAGCCAATTAATAATAAGTACACTATCCAAAACCATGGCTCAATAAAACAATGAAGGTCAGTTGCATAAAAGGAAAGCTGATCAATTTTCGTATTTACATGAGACTGCGTGTTATATCTGTGCATCCATGATTATGCTTAGGGATGTCAATTTTGGGATTGAACCAGTAATCCAAATCGAGCTGGTCCAAATTAATCCAAAACCGATCCGGATCGAACTGATAGTGAACATGTTTCGTGTTAGCTTGTTATAATACTTCTTGATCTCGGTTAGGTCCAGTTTAGTCCAAAATCGAACCGTTAAGGTGGATCGACCAAGCTTGCAAAGTTTGAAACAAATTTCATCTTGGCACGAATTCAACCGAATGTTAGGGATTTGGACATATGATGGTCAACCCCAGCACCAAAGTAAGATGGCATCCCTTACGGGGCCAGTAAATGGATCCGAAACTAAATCTGTCCAAAATCAGTCCGATAAGCCTAGCTCGATAACAAACCTACACCGAACTGACCAGTTAGTTAATATGCACAGTGCAATCCACCCAGCCCAAACCTGTTAATAGACATGTTTTGGTCAGGCTTTACAAAACTTGACACCGATTTGGCTCAGACTGAAACTGGCCTAGACCAACCCATTAACACCTTTAATTGTGATTTATGCTGAATACATTTCTCACTCAAACTCCAAAAATAAAAAATTTGGTTCCCAGCCGATAGTTGAACTCTTTCCTACCGTCCTATGGATGAAAAAGTAAATACAACCACATGAAACATGTGATGCTCCAAAAGCAACGAAGATGTTTCAATATCTGGTACCCCACAAGCCACTTTCTGCAGCCAAAAAGTTTCACTATGGATTTTATGTATTATCAAAGAAAAGGTTAAAGTAAATGTTTCTTGCAATGACTGTGAATTCAATTTTTCCGCAATGTTATCAGCTGCCCTTATTAGAAAGCACAGTAAAATTTTTTAAGAATTGCTCTTCTTCATGTACTTGTATCATCCTTAGGATCCTATCAACATTCATATCTAATGGATCCCACACTCTAGAGGTGGGTTCCATACCAAATCGATGATGATGGAAGACTAGGAAAAATACATATACATACAGGTGATCCAAACTCAAAATTTTCTATCATGGATCCTAGCCATATATTTTTTTACTTGAATTGTAAACTGAGTTTCTAAATAAACTTAAAAAAACTGTAGATCCATCAAATGGCCATATTTCTTTGAGTTTGTTAATTTCAATTTAATGAGGGTATTTTCTTTGTAACAAAAAAGGTATAAGGTAAAAACAATGATAACCCTATTTTCGGTTGAAAGTGAAATATTTTTCATCAATACCATGGACATAGGTAAAACAATCTTTTCCAACCAGATAAATCTTGCATTGGATGTGATAATTTTCTATTTCATTTTACTTTTTTGCATCCCATTTAAGATTGAATTTCTACAAATACCTAGATTAAAGTTAATATAGAATTAAAATGGTATTATATGAAAGCATTATGACAAGACCAAAGCCAGCAGTCTCAAATCCAACAATTACAAACTTGTGAATTGCTGACAGAAATCATAATTAACACAGTCAGTGCCACTCCAGTCCTCTGAAAGTGGTGGATCCCATACCTTCCCACAATTCATACAGCCTACTTTATTGTCAACACCCTCCATATAATAATCCCACCACCCTCTTCTATTTGCATCTGAAAAGAGATCGAACAAAGCCATTGTTATCTGGTTGGAGGCCACTTACACATGGTTCCTATTTTTTTCGCCTTTAAATAGAAAAAAAAAATGCTTAGATTTCACGTCGGGAGAGAGAAAGTTAGCCAAAAGGAAAATTCCAAAATTTTGAATGGACATGCAATTATGTGTTGGAGACAAGTTGCATATGGTTCATATTTTTTCCACCTTTAAATAAAGAAAAATGCCTAGATATCATATTAGGAGAGAGGAAATTAACCAAAAGGAAAATTCCAAAATTTTGAATGGACATGTATGGGTTGGAGACAAGTTGCACATGGTTCATATTTTTTTTTTCCACCTTTAAGTAGAGAAAATGCCTGGAATTCATATTAGGAGAGAGGAAATTAATCAAAAGGAAAATTCCAAAATTTTAGATGGACATGCAATTATATGGGTTGGAGACATGTTGCGCATGGTTCATATTTTTTTCATTTAAGTAGAGGAAAATGCTTAGATTTCAGATTAGGAGAGAGAAAATTACCCAAAAGGAAAATTCCATAACTTTGAATGGGCATGCAATCATATGAATAAATAAGGATTTGTTTTTATGATAAGTAGATATTTTATTGATCTAAAAATGAGACTGCAACAAGCTGGACTCTCACGAGAGATCCAGACACAACAACAACAACAACTGGGATTAAGTTACAACATCACTAAGGCCCAGCAAAGAGAAGAAAACGACCACTAGACAATAGACTCATTTTTTAATGTCTCCGAGACGGCTAGGAGGAGTATGGATGCGGATACTCTTTCTCAACAATACCGGAGTAGTCAAACGAAGAACTCCCATAGTAGCCCCGTCACACATTGAATGATGCTAGAAATTATCACTATTATCCCCTCAACATGAGAGCTCATCATTAGGGCCAAGATTGAGCCTTCGCTATCTGAAGGATCACTATCGGAGGACTCCTCGATAAGTCCTCTCGCATGGTTCTCCTATTTCTCCAAAGTATGGATACTCACTTGATCTGCAAAACAAACATGCTTTCCAGCCACATCACCACAGGAGGAAAGGAAAGGGATCGCAGCGACCAGAGTGGCACAATGGGCATAATCCAATTGATCATTCACTTTAGTCAAAAAAACCTCATCACTGCTAAGAGCAAGGGATCGAGAGAGATCAATGGCTTCAATCACAAATCTCACCATGGAGGGAAATAAACATTGGTTTGCTTATGAATTGCTCACCCCAATGCATATGCAACTCTGAAAGTTTAACAAACTTGGGTTTATTGTGGAAATTCTGATGAGCTCGATTGATTGTGAGTTCGAAATAATGAGACAGCTTACTTACAGTGATTAAAAGCAGTTCTTGTCTTCCTTTTGACAATACATTCTCCCTTGTCTTCTGCTACTTCGCTTAGGCTTTGGATCATCTCCAAGAAGTACCATGTACTTTGAAGTTGTATGACCTTTTTTGTGAATAGACTGTAAACCCTATTTTATAATTAAGATTTTAACCAAAACTCATGACAATTCATACAATTACTCTACAATACAATGGGAACAATAAAGACATAAATTGAATAACTAAGACAAACTAATGAAGATTGTTCTCCGCCATTCCTTGTTCTTGTTTTGAATTGAGTCTTCTACAATCCACTGGAGATCCCCTTTCATTCTCTCTACGTATGGGAGTAGAGAGAAGAATTAATAATTTAGACTGAAAGAACTCTGAACTTAATATTTATAATATTATTCCAAACCTTAGGTGTCACACCCCAATTCCGACTGAACCAGAAGTGTGAGTGAACCGGATCTAAACCACGGTTCACACCAGGATCTCAATAGACCGTGTCAACCAATCATTCCCAAGCAGTCTAACATAATCAGAGATTAATACATAGCAGCGGAATATAAATAAATGAACTGAGATCTATGTGGTAATTTAAAATAAGGGTAAATTACACAGACACCCCCTCTACTGTTGTGAAATGAACAGAACTACCCTGCTTTTTCAAAAGTTACACAGAATACCCCTATAATAATGCTATCATACAATCTTGTCCCTACCGTTACTTTCAACTTAACGGTAGATGCTCAATTTTTTTTAAGACAAAAATAACCTTACTTCTTAAAAAAACCACGAAACCTCTTGTGAGAGAAGACTATTGAACTCCAGAGCTTCACTTCCTTCTTCTCCCACGACGAATAATGATATACTAGATGTCTTGCTCGATCACTCCCAAGGCAACAGTTCAGAGTTTGCAACCGTTGTCGTTGTCGTCCCCGACCTTGAAAAAGCGTACTCACAAGCTGCCGTTGTCGTCCCCAACCAATGAAAAAGCGTACTCACAAGCTGCCGTTGTCGTCCCCAACCTTGCAACCATTACCACCTCTACTTCTCCTAAAATCAGGAGACAAACCCATATGAAGAAAGGGACCAAAAATTGAAGAAAAATAAGTACGAATATTATTAAAAAGCAGAGGAAAGAGTGTTATTTACATACGGGCGAGGTCGAATGGTCCAGAAGACGGATTTTGCAGATCTGAAGAGGCCGCTCCTTTCTTCAACCACCAACTCCAATCTTCATTTTTAATGTTTTTCAAACGACCTTCACTCTCCACCTTATGCGTGCTCTTTTCCTCCGCAAGTGAGTGCTTTTCTCTCCGCCTTGTGCGTGTCTGTGTCCAAGCCTCTTCTATTTCCTTTTCCATCTTTGTTAGGATTTTCTGTCGCTGGAGTTTGTTATCTGTTCTTGACTTCAAATCTCAGATATAAATATTTTAAGTTGGAATTGACAGGGTTTGGGGGGAACCCTGACAATCAGAAATTTATTCAATCTCCAAGCCTGATATCCTTTTTTTGATGGAAACCAAGATGTGTCACAAGAAATTAGTTCATCTGTTTCGTAAATCATACCTGAAGCATTGCTGTGTTGTTGAACCAAACAACTTATCAGGCGGATTAGCTATGTTATGGTCAGATCAGATACATCTCAGCATTCTTTCCTCCAATAACAGAATAATCGACTGTTCAGTTACTCTCTCAAAGGTTTCCAGCTTTTTTCTAACTTGCGCCATTAAAATCAACCAACAAGGGCCAAACAGAAAGAAAACCTAGAAGAAAATGGGCCAAACACTGTCAAAGAGGATAGAAGGGAATCGAGATCCGCCATTAAAATCGACCAACAAGGGCCAAACGGAAAGAAAACCTAGAAGAAAACGGAAGTGAAGAGAAGAAAGAGGAATGGTTTTACCCTTAGTAAGGGTATTTTCGTCTTAAAAAAAATTGAGCCTCTGCCGTTAAGTTGAAACTAACAGTAGGGATGAGATTGTATGATAGCATCATTATAAGGGTATTCTGTGTAACTTTTGAAAAAGCAGGGTAGTGTTGTGTAATTTCACTACTGTAGAGGGGGTGTCCGTATAATTTACCCTTAAAATAATTATTCAACTTATTCCACCATTCACAAATTTAAATAATAAAAGTATTACAATGTATTGTTCAAAAAATAAAATCCCCTCTAAAGGAAAACACAAAAGGAGCACTCGCATGATGCGTCATGCTCGTCCTCCACTGCCTGGGTATCAATGGCAAAGAATCGTACCATCTGTTGGGCGGTCACGAAGTCATCAACTGTGTACCCTGCATCCAGATCTGAAAAGAAATATATATATTTTTGGGTGAGCTCACAACTTAGCTCAATAAAGTACAAGGCCAATGCAACATACAATATGCATGGGATAACATTACAATTTGGGTCAGGTATAACTTGCAAATATGCTATGGTAAGGTTTGGCGACCACCGCACCTCCATGCACGAGAGTGTGAGCACACCCAACAGTTAGACACCTACCACACTACTACTGTTGCCCCGCATCACTCACTCCGGTGTAGAGATAGGGCTCGAGTCTGGCGGGTAGGATGAACCACAATCCCACATCCTCCCCCTGATACCTTACATCGTACCAATACCTAAACCCCTATTGGCAAGGGCTTGCAAGTGGGTTCCGTTTCTAGCCAGTCCTATATGTCAATACAGTATCTATGGCCCTACCCCAGCATGACTCCCTACGACATAGAGATAGGGCTCGAGTCTGGTGGGCAGGATGAACCACAATCTCACGTCCTCCCCCTGATACCCTATTCGCACCAAGTCTACTAAGGTAGATGGTGATACGAAAAAAAGTATTAGTGTGTGGATATATCCAGGGCTCCACTCCCCTTCACATTCCACACACCAACTAAAAACATACACATGCCTAAACATTCAACAACCTAGCATATGAAATGCATGAACAGATAATAATAATTTAAACAATTACAATGGCATGTGAAATGCACAAACATCTGGCAATCAATACAGATATAAATTAATCACAACGGTTTACTGTTAATTAGTTAGTTAGGGTTTGGAGTCTAGTCCCTTACCTGACGCGTGATAACAATCCCGCTCTGCGTCACAGGGTTTATTCACGCTGTCTACAGGTCCTACATAATCATGTTAAAGAGTTATAATTAATTTATTAAGGTCATAGTTGGTCAGAACCTCTCCTGACCAAACAAACAAGGCTCGGAAGGTATACCGATCGCGGTACCGGTCTCAGGGGAGTGAGACTGGTATGGTGCCACCGGTATATACCGGTTGCGGTACATACCGGTCTCAGTCAGTGAGACCGGTATGTGCCTGTGGTATATACCGCAGGCCCATACTGCTGGACCTTGCATCCCACCGGTATAGTCCGTGGTTTGGATCCGAGAGCAAAGTCTCGGATCTCCCTTCCATGTCGGTTATCGGCTAGGTTTCTAGGGTTTCTCCTAACCCACACTAAGGTCCAAGTATCCTAATGGCCTTTTGATTTCGGCTAGGATGCCGTATCAAACCAGATAAGATTTGAAAGAAGAAAGATCTAAGGTTTTGGATTGTCGCGCCGCTTCGCGGCTCCGATCCGACATCCTAGTATTACTAATAGTATAGAGCACTTACCAACGGTGTTCGTCGGTTGGCGGCGAGCTCCTCCAACGGAAATCTCCTTCCTGGGCAGCCTCTTCCTCCTTGCTCCTTCTCAAACCTCTCAACTCTCCTCCAGACGGCTAGGGTTTGAGAAGGATCAATGGAGTGTGATAATCTCTATTAATAGAGGAGAGCCGTTCTTGGGAAGGTTTTCCACGATTGGAAACTTTCTAAGTTTTCATTCGGAGTGAGGGACCCGCTGGAGTCCGTCTCCCGCAGAAACGAAGCATACCGGTCGCACATACCGGTCTGACTGACTCAGACCGGTATAGTCAGACCGGTATACCATACCGGTTACACCATACTGGTCTGACTGACTCAGACCGGTATGAGTTTTTTACAAATTTTGAGTGGTTCTCATACCTGAAATTTGCGTGGTTCGTCACCCGGCTTCGCCTTCCGGTCCGGTTATGATTGGAACACCTGTCATCATATAAAACCACGGGTTAGATCCGATTTTTAGAACACGGTTCTTACATTAGGCTATCCACAATGGATCAGGATAGTTTATCTCCAACTCGTGACGAACCAGATCAAAATCGATCAAACCCATAATGCAAATTCCCACTCATCAATGGGCCCGATAATTAATCAAGCCCAGAAGATAATATCTTACAGAAATATCATGTCTCAAAACCCCCTTGGAATCAAATAAAATTACTCAAATCGATCAAACCCCATAAAGGCATAAAAGGAATAATTTATATTTTTAAGAAAAACATAAAAGATAATTTCACAATATCTTACTGTATCTACATAGCACATCAGGTGGCAAACCCTAACAAATGAAATGCGACTCCAAACTGCACCAAAAGTTCAGAATACTTTTAACTGATTGATGTTCGTGAGTTCATTTGGAAGAATGAATGTAGTTTAAAAAGTCAAATGAGCTAAAAGTTGAAAGTTTCAAAAGATTTTCAAACTAAATTCAAATATTTTGATTTGTTTTGGCAGAAAATTTTTGTAGAGTTGGTAAAAGCAATGTAGAAAGTTTTAGTCTCACAGTGCTTAGGACTTTGGAGAATGATAGTATATACGTAAGGGGTGACCTTTTACATCTTGAACCCTTAAAAGAAAGGCTCTCTCTTGAGAGAGGGGATCGGGGGTTCTGGGTTGCCTTTAACTTGTGCGCGCCCCCTGAGCTGAGCCTACCCATGCCGGGTTAGGTCAGGTCAGGTCAGGGTCGCAGTGGTGCTTGTGGGTGTGAGCGGATCTGATGTGCCCTTAGATGATATCTTTTTGGAAAAAAACACAAATACAATGAGGTGTGTCCCTTCTTATATGTATACATGTCTATGCATAGATAGACACCTCTAGATGTGAAAGGACACGATCATGACTGTTGATCTACGCGTCCTTAGATTAGGGTGTATCTGACCCATCCAAGCAGAAGGACGTGTTCCGTCCTATAGTTCCCATGAAAGGTACTTGTTCCTTATAAATAGAGGACGAATTCAAGGGTTCATATCATTCCAGAATTAAGATTTTTTTTAAAAGTCAGATTCTTCTCTCTCTCTCTCTCTCTCTCTCTCTCTCTCTCTCTCTCTATTCTATTTTAATCGACCAAGCCCATTCCGTTTTGTAAAGACTGTTAGCCTTAGCCATCGAGACTTCTGACAACACCCAACACATTGTGTGCACATTATTAGGTGGGCTACTTAGAGCTGTTTTATCTTGGAGGTTGGTTTGCTAAGATCCGTTACACCACATAGGGGGTAAATACAACCATAAGGAAAGTGGCGCTACACCACTCAGCTCTCTTTTGGTCACTGATTTGACTTATCTATGGTATATACTAATATCTCATTTTTATTATATGTTTTGAATGTGCATATATAATCATATGCTTTGAATTATTAAATTATTATCTATGTCATGCTTGAGAATTAGTCTTAAACAAAAATGTCATTGCAGTGTTTGCTTTTTTTCCTACAATGAAGTACCTGATAATTTTGAGATGCTATTCATGTAGAATTATTCCTTCAAATTTCCTTTGAATGCTCAAGCTGATAAGCTTGTGGCCTTTCAACAAAAGATAAAAGAGTCAATCCACATGAATTTCTTGGCAGCAATTTCTCATAGAATGTTGAAAAATGTTAGGGATTATAGTGCCATCTGGATTGTTGAGAGATTCTCCAGGAAAAATATAGGCTATGCATCTTACAGTCAAAATCTCAGACCATCTCATTTGTAATGATCTATGGTATTAAAAAAGAAATGCACACTGAAGGTTTTCCTGTGTTATTTGGGCTTGAATCATGTGAACCAAAAGTTATTTTTCAAATTTTGAGTTAGCCAACTTTGTAAGAAGTTACAGTACACATCACTGAAGTGCAATTGAGAAAAGGAAGCTCACCTTCAAGTGTGATTTCATACTCTAAATACACACATAAATGAATTAAGAACAAAAATGACAGGTTTGGCATTTCATGTAAGCTAATAGAAAAAAGGAAATGGAATCTATACGCTTGGGCTTGTTGAATGTGGGCCCTTGGGTTCTATATATTTCTGGAACCACCGGTATTGCAATATAATCAAGAGTGGGTAAATAGGTGTGTAAGGTTTTCTCACCCATTTAAGAGTAGACACCCTCTCCCTCCCCCTACTAGAGAGGTGGAAAACCATCAGTGGGGTTAGATAGATAACTGGAAGCTTGCTTGAAAAGATCCTATCATAGGCTCTTGTGACTCTTCTACAACGTGGACTTATACTAAGTGGGATGGGCTTTGGCCCATGAGATTGTTGGCGAAATTGAGCATGCGTATCTTTTATGACATCATCATGTGATGTGACGTGGTGTGAAGGTGTCGACTAGTTTAGTTGAAAAAAAACACTGATTTGGTGGTGCAGGTTTTGGATTCGAATCCTCTCCTCCTAGGGGTTCAGGAGGAGAGCCGGCTCCCTCCAATCTGCCCGACACATGGGTGTCGGCGGGATCCGAGCCCTCCACCGATGCATAAACCGATAGTACCCCCTGTCGGTTCACCTTACTAGCTCTAATGGAGGGTTCAGATCCAGCCAATACCTACGTGGTAGGCATCGACTGATGGGAGTCAACTCTCCTCCCGAAACCCCCGGGAGGAGAGGATTTGGATCCCAAGTTTTAGGATCCTGTCCTGCCTTCACCTTGAGGGTTGAGTTTCCACCTGTACTTTGGAGGAGTATATGGGTGGAGGACCACTTGTATATTCTCCACATTAAGAAAAAAAAAATGGTGATATGATGTATAAGATGAAGGACTTATATAAGAACATGTAAATGGGATTGATTGAGATCATGGTTATAGAGTTGCATGGAGATGTTAAGAGTTCATGAAAATGCAATTTGGGCCTGGATCCTGTCCAAGATTATACACGAACTTAGATGTCCCAGAGTATACATGAACTTAGATGTCCCTTCCTGATAAGCACCCTTTTTAGCCACGTGAATATATTGTTTAACGTTGGACTTGGGTTTATGATTGTCATGTTTTCAACAAGTTTAGTCGAGTCACTAAACTTGATCCTCCAGCCTTAAACATGATTTTTGAATCATGCATGATATGTGATGATAAATCTGGCCTATTATATATTTTACTTACCAAAAAATTATTATTATTATTTTACTAACAAGACAAAGTTGCATACACAACTACACACAATCGATCGATACCATTACTATTTTTTTGCAAAATGACTCGACTAATCTTTACAGAGGTTATGATATCAAAGTCCAATTTTTTTATTTTTTTTTTTATTTTTTTTTTTTGGGGTCAAAATATCAAAGTCCAATTAGAGTTTGAAGAAGACATGGCTGTCTGGGTTCTATTCTCCTGTTTTCATTTGTGTAATATATATAGGTTATGATATCAAAGTCCATTTGTTTTTTTTTTTTTTTGGTCAAAATATCAAAGTCCAATTAGAGTTTGAAGAAGACATGGCTGTCTGGGCTGTTGGAGTGGAAAGTTTCAACACACATAAAATAAATAATAATGGGACTATAGGAGGGAATTTCTTTTATTTTTTTTGTTAAAGATTAAATTATATTAGAAATGAAAAGAAAATTACAAGAAAAACTCCCTATAAAGATGAAAAACCTCCACCTTCAGCATTGCCATAGCAGAGGCCATCTAGGGAGAAAATTAACAGAACCTATACCGTGGCCTATGAGAAACATCCCAAACCACGTCCCTTGCTACAAAATCTGAACATAACAACCATGACTGAGAAGCTCGATCATGAGTTGTTTTTTTTTGTCAATCTATCTGTCACATTATTAATTTCCCTAAAACAATAGGTAAAACAAACCTGACAATTAGCAAGATCAGCAGAAATAGCTCTCCATTCTTATAAGAGATTCCATGGCAAATTACTCGACAACAGAGCTGATATCATAGCAGAAGAATAGGACTCCAACCAGATTTTTTAAGTACCCCAAATTTTGAGCTTCTTTCAAACCTATCAATGCGTTTCGTATCTCAGCAACATAACAGGTGGCCACCCCAACATATACGGCAAAAGCAGATATAACCAACCCACTATCCAACCGAATTACTCCTCCAGCTTTTGCTTCACCTGGGTTTGCTAAGCTGCATCCATCCGAATTAATTTTGCACCAGTCATGAGGGGGAGGTTGCCAATACAACTCAATAATTCTAGTAGGCTTCACACGAGCTGTCTTCAGGCAAAAAAGATGAATGATTCTCAAATCCACCATCGTCTTAATGACACATGGATCTCTTATCAAGATATCCATACACTCCCGCCGAATACTGTTCCAAACAATCATTGTAGTAACAACCATTCCACATCAAACGGCTTCATTCCTTGCATGCCACAATGCATCAAGGATAATAAAGAGAGATCCAATCCACATAGTGTGAAGAGGCATAACATTGGCCTTCTTTCTCCACTAGCACAGAAGAGCATCAGGTGATTGAAAAATAAGAATAATTACACCAAATAATCGACCTACTTTTTTTCAAATTCCATTCGTAAATCTGCATCCACAAAAAACATGAGTAAAATATTCCACATCCATCTTACACAGGCCACATCTCGATGCAATACATATGCATTTTCGCTGGACAATGTCATCTGTAGGTAATTTATGCCAACACCACCTCCAAGCAAAAAATGAAACCCTCGGATGTAGTCCCTTGTACCAAACAGCTGTAGCCCAATTTTGACGAGGATCCCCATTGCTTTGCAATAATTCAATATAAACCTTCAACATGAGTCCTTTGGTATATACTCTACCAACTAAAGCCAATTGGTACTTCTCCAGCTGCCTATCCACCGCTTCCTGTGGCAAAACAACTCTCATCACACCACCCGTCACCACAGGTTCTGGCAAAGATGTTAGATCAGGGAACCCCCCAATCACCTGCTCATAGGATCGACCTCCCACCCTAGATTTGTTCACGGGATCTCCTGCAGACCCTCGCTGCTGCACATTTGAATTCTGCAACACCACTAGGTCATCAGAAATCAAACTCTTACCCTTCTCCTTGGCCAACCACTTCCTCCTTTTCCTCCTCTGTACCCAAACCTTATCACCGCCTACATCTATTACCAGATAATCACAAGATTGACCTTCTTTAATGGATCGAGTTTCCAAAGTTGGAAAACCCAAGAATCGGCCCAGATCTTCAGATTCCATATTTGATTGCCCAATCGGTTCATGTATCCTTCAAGTTGAATACATGTACATACACAAACATTTATAAATTACAAGTAGTTATATACGAAAATGTATTTGATCATAAAATTTAAAAGATGATTAATCTAAACATTGACTTATTTATCGAATGATCAAAACCACACATCATTTTACCATGTGGTTTAAAATAGTAGATTGTTATAAAGGTAATGAAAAATGAAAAAATCTCATAATATTATTGGTAGGGGAAAAAAATATCACCCAATGGAAATCTTACACGTGTCAAGTTTCACCTTTGGAGCCGACTGCTCGGAGTATCTTGCGCTCGCTATGAAGCCACGATGTGCGCGTCGGTATCGTCAGTTACGTCGGCCTCTCGTAGCCCGAGCAGTCCTACCCGGCATGTCGCACTTGTCCTATGCCGTCTAGTTATCATCATCTATGGTAGCCCTCGGAGTCATAGTCTTACCCGGCTACGTTTCCCAGTCGGTAGTCAAAGTCTTAATGTGATTATGCTACCTCCGAGGAGTCCTTCTCCTAGTCTGATATGACGTCGACTATCGCAGTCCGTGATTACTCATACGTTGATATGTGTCAGTCTCAAAACTGACCGACCTAGCTTCCTTGGCTAAGGTCTTTTACTCCTACTCGGAGTTTACCATGCGGGTGTCCCTCAGAGCGATACGTGGCAATCCTATTGGCGGTCTACTCTCCTGAGTCCTGGTACCTCCATGCTTCTTCCCAATCTATAAATAAAGGACAATCCCTCAAGGTAATGGAATGTACTAACTCATAGTCTCTTTCTCATTCATCATTCTCGCATGCTCAAACTCTCTCATCGTCCCACACTCTTTAAACTGGAGATAGCTTTCTGCTATCTCTTGACTGTTTACATTGGGAATCTGACTTAGGCATCGGAGTGTACCCGGGGCTTAGGCGTCCAACTCCATTGTCTCATCTTTGTGAATATTGCAGGTTACTCGGATCGTAAACCGACGGACGATTTCCAACCGTAACAATTATTATTAGAAAATTATCACTTCACAACCTGACCGGTTATGTATTTGGTTGGCCTATGTAACTCTACCGCATATCATATTAAAAGATGACGAGGAGATTCCTACTGTTAAATAGAAAGGAAGATATATGTCCTGATACGACAACAAATTTGGGTTTTTGCCATGGTAACTTTCCATCTCAATTACATTGGAATATTTTCTTCGGCTGTCTTTCAGTTAGAAGGCCGTCATAAACCTTTACAATGGATAATCTACCCGTCATTACTACTGATCGTCTATGATGGTATTTCAATTCATCGTGTAAAAATTAATTGAAACGACTGATCCACGATTTGATCTCCAACTTTAAATACATTAAAATTACCACAAAGCTTACTTCTTAAATTCTCCGTCCGTTTCCAAGTCAACTACCTTAGTTTGTTGTTGCACATTCCATGTCACAAGGAGCATGAATCACATCTGATTTCCTAAAGCTGTATTTGTGAATCAAAAAACTTGGGAGGTTTAGCAAACAGAAGACCTGGATTTAGCACATAATAAAGTTTTGCTTTTTTTTTTTTATGTTGACTTCAGATAATTAAGTAGTTCTAAAGGAACAAAGAATGCTTCTAAACTCTTAAATATAATTGTCCACGAATTATATTTTATGCTCAAATTCAATATACGTTTTTGGCATGGCCACGATAGCCAGCTATGGTGACCGTTGACTTAAGTTTCTAGAAGAGATCGTGAGTTCTATTCTCCCTCTTTCGAGACTCGTTCTAATGGATCAAGGATTCACATCGTCTCCTTCCAGTGATTCTGAGAGAACACGGCAGCCTTATCTGGATGGCTGACACGTGATTGTAGGGTGAATTGAAGACATACATCTGAGCCGACACCCCCCTGTCGACTCGGCTTGACTGTTGGGTGTAGGCTCAGACGTGTGTCTCAGATTCACAAAGAACCACGTGTCAGCCATCCAGATAAAATTGCCGCTGTCCTCTCAAACAATTGAGAAAAGAGAATATGGATCCATGGACCTAACCTTGACCAAAAAATTTGTAGTTTCAACGGTTCATGTATTCACATGCATCCACCCTTTTTGAGTCATAATCCCTTTATATATTTGGATTTTCAGAACTTTACTTTATTATCTAAATAATTCCATATCCTGTTAGGGAAAGTCAAGATCTACCGGTTCACAATTAACAATACATGAACCTTGTCTAACATGATCTTCTTCTTCTTTTTTTTAATGTGTTTTGGTTCCTCAAAATGGCCACGTGCGATTCTCAAGAGAAGATGGTGATACAGAGAATAGTGTTACATGGCAGTTTGAGTCATTATAAAGACACTACTACTCCCAGTTTCAGTTGAGAACTTAGAAGCATCAAAGGATGGAGAGAGCATGAGTGAGACTTGTTTTGCTACTCCAACTGATCTCTTCCATTAACTGTATATTGGATCGCAGTCAATTCCCTGAATCATTTATTTTTGGAACTGCAACTTCTTCTTACCAGGTAACTTTGTCTGCTTGTCCTGAGATTGCAAATCTCTTTCATTCTCTGGTCTTTTCATATTCATGACCTGTGTTTCTTATAGATACCATATAATTAGTTTTATCTTCATGATAGGGGTGTCTTTAAGGTGTTTTATTCATTTATTCTGGCAACAGGTCTGTGGGGAGATGTTCTAGATAAAGATGGATAGAGGGTAAAAAGAACAAAACCCAAATTAGTGGAATTGGAGGATTTTTTTATGTTAGAATTATGTGGGTCTTTTTTAGTACAAGTCTATTATGAAAGGACAAGAATTTTGACATTTTCGTTCATTTCTCACAGTTTTCTTTTTTCTCATAATCGATTTCCACAGATCGAAGGTGTCCACTTGGCAGATAACAAAAGCCTTAGCATTTGGGATTTGTTCACCCAAAAAACCAGGTGATTTTTGTTGTTAATTAGTGGCAATGGAACGGTTGAGCATCACCATTGATTGTAATGACTAACTAATTACCAACTAAGGCCATGAACTGTGTGGGTTATTGATAAGGGGAATTTGGGAGAATTTAAAAATTATATGTAAAATTTATATCTTAATTTTTTTTTTTTCAATGTTTGCTCCTAGGAGATAAAAGAATTTAAGACAACCTTTCTTTTGACTACTCCTTAGAGATAACTATATTTATCTCTTATCTCTTGGAAACAAATATTTGAAGAAGATGGGAAAAAAAATGGTACACATATAATTTTACTGTAAATTTTTTGTCAAAACAAAAAGAACCAAAAAGAAAAAAATTTCCCGTGCTACCATGGTACCATATATACACCATCTCATTTTTTTTCTCTCTCTTTCCTTGACCATGTGGGTCAATGTGAATGATCCCGTTCCTTGCACCATGTCATTGGTATGGCATAAGAGAGTCTCCCATGCTAGTAACAGCTCAACGTGGGAATCAGTATGGTGTTTCGTGGGGAGCATTTTTCATTACACACGGCTTTCTCTGTGTATATATTTAAAACTCAGTTCCCTGGACGTAAAAAAGTTCAATGCTCCCAAAAAAAATGATAGAAATTGAATGTCCAATTGATACAACCATTACTGCATGAGCATCTCAAAATTAAAATAAATTAAAATATTTTTTGTTATTTCTTCATGAGGCCTTTTGTATATTAAAATCCAAAGGGTAGTGCATCTCATAATCAGGCCTCACATGGGATGGGCCTCGTCCAAGCCCGATAGAGATCATATTTAGGCCCAATATTATACTCCACATTCGACCCATGAACTACACTACTGACAAAATAGAACCAAGCTATCAGAAAAGGATCGATAATTTGGATCACCCAAGGGTGACCAATTATCAAAATGAAAGAAAAAAATATTTAGGGGTATTTATTTAAATACTCAGGTACGTAATAATTATTATAAAAATATTCTTGTATACATTTTTACTCTAGGTAGAATAAGAAAATCTCCTATGGTGACAAAAAAAATCCATCAGAAAATAATTTCTTCCCAAACAAATTTTTTAATTACTTACTATAGGGAAAAGTATTTAGGGGTATTTATTTAAATACTCAGGTACGTTATAATTATTATGAAAATATTCTTGTATACATTTTTACTCAAGGTAGAATGAGAAAATCTCCTATAGTGACAAAAAAAAAATCCATCAGAAAATAATTTCTTCCCAAACGAATTTTTAATTACTTACTATAGGGGTTCAACAACCCTTGGTAAGAAATCCTACATGCCCTCTTTAAATGCCAACAACTACCACGCGGCATATCAATGCTTCGGCTACTGTTTGAGGTTCTTTTCATTTGTTGTGTTGGCATTTCTGGGTGCCTTTCTTTTGGCTCCCAGCTTCAGTTAGTGTCTTGCTTGTACTGTCTTTCTTCTTGCGTGAATAAATTATCTACTTCCAAAAAAAAAAAAAAAAAAAACTGAAGCCCAAGGTTCATATTTCAAGTTAGAATTTTATTAAAGTTTACCAAATGACAAAACAAAGATTCGAAAATCTAGGATTAAGAGAACTAATGCATAATAGTGGTAGTCTGGTAGAATACCACATGCATGCATAGACGTACATGCTAGTGAATGCGGATGTAAGATTGTATTTGATTAGGCTCTGATATTTGATACGTGACTAATCGAGACCAAAAATACTCTTTATCCGATGGTCAAAATTTTCCACATCAATTGTCCACGTTACAAAATAATAATGAGCATGTATGAACCATTTTCCTTTTGGATATGTGATTCCCACAAAGATTGAAAACTAAATGAGTAATTTTCACAATTATGGAAAAGAAAACTTTATCAAATGTTGACATAAAATGGATTACTTTTTTTTATATAGGGTTCATTGCTGATGGAAGTAATGGAGACATTGCTGATGATCATTACCATCGTTACATGGTACCACACCCCTCCACCTTCTTGAAGTAAATTGTTATTTTGTTGAGGCTTACCCTAACTTTTGTAGTGATTTTAAATGTAAATTTTAAATTACATTTTCAGTTGAAACTTATTCTAGCACATATACAAGTTTATTAAAATACTTTCTTCAAATGATCCCATTTCTATTATCTATGGACAATCTTTTGATGATTAAACATGAGTCCATTTTTGAGGAACATCTTGCACAGGTAAGTACGATGGCAAACAAAAAATGATTAATTTCATTGTAGATGGCAACCAAATGGGGTGTTTTTAATTACCTTTTCTAATGAAAACACTTAATCAAATAGGAAGATGTGGAGCTAATGCATTCACTTGGATTTAATTCCTACAGATTCTCCATTTCATGGCCAAGAGTCCTCCCAAGTAAGTTGGTATAGTAGTTCTATTGTTTCTTCTAATTATGGATGAAGTTCAGACAATTAAAATCATTAATATGAACACCGGGTGGTAGATTTGGAGAGATTAATCTCGTGGGAATTGAATTCAAATGCCCTCTTACATAAAGGTAATAATATGCAGTTATACATACACCAAGCTTGTATTATTGTTCATTCTTCTATTGGTCTATTGAAGTTAAAAAATGAAAATAGTGATGAATTCTAATCCTCGTGGGCTTTTCGTGTTATATTGGTCCTTAATGTGATCGGTCAATCTTTTCATTTGATTACAGGCTAATTATTGTCTTCAAAATGTTTATTTTTATGGTTCATGCCTATTAGTGTATCTGCCAAAATATTAATATTGAGGTGCTTTTGCATGCTATACATAGATAAGCAACAGATATAGAGGCAATATAGGACCCTATCATGTTAAACCTGATCATGATATGATTGAGACTAATCTTTTTGTGGTCATTAATCCTGGGATTCAGCCATTTGTAACGTTGAACCATTGGGATATTCCTCAAGAACTTGAAAACCAATATGGAACATGGTTGAATCCCCAAATACAGTAAGCCTTTTTTTTCTTGTTCTGGATTGTCTACATGGTTGAATCCCCAAATAAGTTACAGATTTTTGTTGGCAATGCTTGTGATTTCTTAATAAGGTTGGGTCTGTAACCCATCTCACCTATTAGCTACTTAGCATTAAATCTTTCTTGCTCCTCAAACCTAAAAAAGGGAAAGGAAATAGAAGTATATATCTGAAAATCTTGTTATATATACATCAAGATTACATATTCCATAAAAACTAATTTTGTTGATGAGAAAGAAAGAGTTATCTTAGTCCAAATCTCCACCTTAAAAGATAGGGCTAAATGAAACTTTCATAAAGGTTTATTGGGTTCCACTTAAATTGGTAATGTATCGAAAATTTCTACTTGTCAATCTTTTGTATATTACTTGTGCAGGGAAGATTTTGGATATTTTGCAGATGTGTGTTTCAAAGCTTTTGGAGATAGAGTGAAGTACTGGACCACATTAAATGAGCCAAATGTTATGGTGTCATTGGGTTACTCCATTGGGCTATACCCACCCAATCATTGCTCCAAATTGTTTGGTGATTGTCAACTTGGGGACTCTAACACAGAACCCTACATTGCAGCACACAATGTAATACTATCACATGCAACAGTTGTTGATATCTATAGAAAAAAATATCAGGTACTTCTAGATTTGTATGATTAATGTCTGGCTACATAATCACGAAGTGCAATTGAAGATTCTTCAAAATTTTGAATTACTTTACTACTAGAAGGAATATATAGCAACAAATCTTTTCTGAACTGTTTAACTTGTCTTTAAGGTTGAACAAAAAGGTATGATTGGGATTGTGATGAACACCTACTGGTTTGAACCACTTAGAAATATTTCAGCAGATCGTTTGGTAGTTCAAAGAACTCTTTCATTTTCTGTTGCATGGTAATCAATTCAGACAAGTTTTATTTATTTTTTGTAAGACTATTTGAGTACATTATTCTCTATCTGCAAACCCACCAATCAGTTTAACAAAGGTTCTTGGATATGGTGACTGTATTGAATTTACATTAGCAATTAACTATTTGTCAAATGAAAATAATTTCACTTTATGTTTTAGAAACATTTGTTCTAAAAATAATAAGAGAATTTGACCTTAAAAAATGTTTTGCACCCCTTTTTCTGAAAGGGGAAAAAAAGAAGTTATTGTATCCCACTACTTCACCACATGTGTTTGTTGTTCATATTTCTTTTTCATAAATGTCCTTCAATCTTGATGTAAACAGGTTCTTGGATCCCATAATCTATGGTGAATACCCTCCTGAGATGTGCATACTGTTGGGTTCGAGTTTGCCAACTTTTTCAATAGAAGAAAAAAATAAACTAGAGAACAAGCTAGATTTTATTGGAATCATTCATTATTCAACTCTCTATGCTAAGGACTGTGAGTTCTCTCAATGGGACTTTAATAAATATCAATGGTTATGGAATGCCTCTGTATTCTTCACAGGGGAAAGGAATGGGATCCCGATTGGTGTTCCTGTAAGAACTAAAGAAAAACAACTTTTCTGTTTAAATTGACTTAAAAAGTCCAAATCTCCCATGTCTACAGAAAGTACTATGACATTTGGGATGCATTCTTGAATCTTGACACATAAGACGACTGGTTCATACCTAATGAACTTTTTTTTTTTTCTCTTCACTAGACACCAATGCCTCTCTTCCATGTGGTTCCTTATGGCCTCGAGAAGATTGTCAGTTATGTGAAAGAAAGATACAACAACACACCAATGTTCATCACAGAAAATGGTATGAAATATTTAAGTAATATATAAAGTAGTTAGAATTAATGCTTAATGATCAATGACTTCTTTGAAAGTACATTTATTTTGATTAATCCAAGTTCAAAGACATGAATGCAATATTTTGTGCATAGGATACCCACTAGGAAGCAATTCCAATGTTTCTACTGAAGACCTCATCAATGATTCGAGAAGAGTTGAATAACTGAGCAACTAACTGGATTCTTTAACAGTAGCCACGAGGTATGACTTTTTATAAATACTGATCTACCTTCTCTAGTATTATTCTTCTGCCATTCTTCAATTGAGTTTTTCCTATGCATGATATGCATCATGCACTAACATCTGTATATATTCTTTCATAGGCATGGAGTTGATGTAAGGGGGCATTTCATATGGTCTCTTCTAGATAGTTTTGAATGGATTTTTGGGTATACATTGCAGTTTGGGCTCTATCATGTAGACTTCAATACATTAGAGAGAATACCTAAATTATCAGCAGAGTAGTACAAGCAGCTTCTAACCAGAGCAAACACATTGAAAGAAAAGGGAAGCAAGACAAAAGTGTGGCACTACATTACAAATTGATGCATCCAGAGTAACATCTTGCATCCAAACTACTTGCTTCTCACCCAATAACTGAATTCATTCTTACTGTCCTGACGATGGAAAAGCTAATACACCCACATGAAACATGCTAAATGAGCATCAAAAAACGTGTGCTCAAAGTCTATGCAGAATGTTTTTAATTTCTAGTACCCCCCAGAAACCCCTTTCTGCAGTCAACAAATGTCATTATAGATTTTATGACGCATTATCAAAGAAAATGTTATGAAAGGTAAATGTTTCTTGCAATGACTGTGACTTCAAATTTTTGCAATACAGTTCTAACCTAATTTTAAACTCTGTCTGTGCTTTGTATACTGGTCCCAAGTATGTGTGATGTTGTCAGCTGGCGTTATTAGAACCCATAGCAAAAAATTATAGCATGCATCTTGGACATATGTATATTTGAGTCATAAATAAGCCCCCATATCAACAAAAAAAAAATAGTGGCATCCATTAAATGGCCATATTTCTTTGAGCTTGTTAATTTTTCTACAAATTATATCATTGGGATTAGGGGCTATATGGGTATTTCAATAATATGCACGGTATACATTTCTCTATAAATTAATAGTGAGGGCTTTTTTTTTCTCTGTAACGAGAGAGGCGTAAGGAAGAGCAGCGGTAATCCTATCCTCCGTTAATAGTGAAACTGTCCTCATCTCACCATGGACGTAGGCAGGACAACCTTGCCAAACCACATAAATCTTTACATTGTTTCTTTCTATTTCGTCGTACTTTTCTGCATCGTGTTTAAGGTTCACTTTCTACGAATACATTGAACTTAAAGAGAATTAAAAATGTATGTATGGATTACAAGAAGACCAAATCCAGTAGTCAAATCCAACAATTACAAACTTGAGAATTGTAGACAGAAGTCATAATTTACACAGTTAGTGCCACTCTAGTCCTCCTAAAGTGGTGGATCCCATACCTTCCCACACTTCACTGCAGCCTACTTCTTCACTGTCAACACCCTCCATATCGCAATCCCACCACCCTCTTCCATTTGCATCTAAAAACAGAACAAAACCATTGTTATCCGGTTGGAGACAAGTTGCACATGGTTCATATGTTTTCACCCTTAAGTAGAGAAAATGCCTAGAACTCATATTAGGAGAGAAAGAATTAATGAACTTGTTAACAGAGGAAAAATTCCAGAAATTTGAATGGACATGCAATCATATGAATAAGCGTTGGTTTGCTTATATGACTTGCTCACCCCAATGCATATGCAACCCTGAAACTTTAACAAACTAGTGTTTATTGTGGAAATTCTGATGAGCTTGATTGCTTGTGAATTTAAAGTAAACAGACAGCTTACTTACAGTGATTAAAAGTAATTCTTGGCTTCTTCTCCACAATAAACTTCTCCCTTTGTCTTCTGCCATTTTGCTTTGGCTTTGGATCATCTCCAAGAACTACCATGTACCTTGGAGTATCATGTGTCTCAAAACCCCCTTGGAAATCACATAAAATAACTCAGATCAAAGCAAATAAAGGCAAAAAATAAAAAAACAAAAAAAAAAACAAAAAAAAATTTATTTCAGAAAAACATAAAAGTTAATTTCACAATATCTATACTTGATCCACATAGCACATCAGGTGGCAAACCCTATGAAATGAAATGGTAGTCCAAACAGCACCAGGAAGTTCAGAAAACTGTCAACAGATTGAAGTTCTTAAGTTCATTTGGAAGAACAAGGCACCTGATGTTTTATAAATACCTATATTACACGGAAAAGCTCCCAATGGTTCAGGTACTATTCATGTGGAATCATTCCTTCAAATTTCCTTTCAATGCTCAAGCTGATGAGCTTGTGGCTACCCTACTAAAGAGGAATCAAGCTGGGGACCTTTCAGCAAAAGATAAAAGGGCCAATCCACATGAATTTCTTGGAAACTAATTCTCATAGAACAAAAGATAAAAGGGCCAAAACACATGAATTTCTTGACGGCTATTTCTCATAGAATGTTGAAATGTTAGGGATAATATTGCCATTTGGGTTGTCGAGACTCTCCAGGCAAAATGTAGGATATGCATCTTACTGTCAAAATCTCAGACCATCTCATTTGTGATGATCTATGGAATTACAGAAACACTCTGAAGATTTTCTGCTGTTTTTTAGACTTGAATCATCTGAACCAGAAGTTATTTCCAATTTTGAGTTAGCTAACTGTTTAAGAAGTCCTTGGAAAGGGTTAAAAAGAGGCAGTTGGGATCTGAAGTTTCCTAATCATTGCAAAGGAACTTGGCAATCAATGGAACAAACAAGTAATTGGAGAAAGGTCGGAAAGAAGGTGCAAAAGATTGATAAGATAATTGTAAGGAATAGGCAGCCATGGAATACAACTGAAATGGTAATTCTAACTGCAGGCACTTACCTCTGTATTGTGACCAAGAACCAGTCTACTGCGATTCTGATCAAGCTCATATAGTTTTGTCCGGCAACGATTCCAGCGATCGTATACCAACTGAAATGAGAGTTGTTATCTGGTCTCCAAAGTCTCTCCATGTATCGGAATAAGATGGTGTATCCCATACCATTCCCCTGAGACCAAAACTCTGATGAACCAGTTGTTTGTAACCACCACTGCACTCCCATCATGGATGTAACCTGGTTTAATGGATAATTAATCCACCAAGTACGCACACCCATCCTATGCTAATGTGGCAATTGGGCCACATCAGCCTACATTCTCCCACTTGGCCCATATCGCCACATGTCAAGTGAATGTTTTGCATTGCTTTTGTTGTATGGCCATACATGAACATTAGTTCATCAATCATTCAAGATGAAACCTTCAACTCATGAATCATGGCGGTATTTGTTCAGTATGTCGGTTACTCCCTTCCATGCATTACAATGAATTGTTATTCCAAAAATGAATCCTAATGTGGCTAGATCCAAACTTTAGAAAATCAATCCCAATGATTGATTTTGAATCAACCTCTAGATCAATTCAAGGTACATTCCTTATTGCCCTCCATTCTAAATGGGCATCTGTTATTTCAATAACTTAATTTGTACAAACATAATAAATGACAGCGACCTTAAGATCCAAAAATCATCAACTTAATGTTGCAACATTTCATATAAAACATCATGTACAAAAATGATTACATAAACCATACACTCTACATATCCTAAAAATGAATTTGGTGGGAGCCCCTTAGTATAAGGGTCGGCTATCATTTCTTCAGTACCAATTTTTTATATCGAAGCACAATGATTTTGAACATTTTCATTCACAACAAGGTACTTAATCTCTATGCATCTACAACAACTCACAGAGCGCATGTTGTTAAAGAACCTAATTGTCGTGGTATTATCACAAAATATCCATATTGACCTTTCTATAGACTGAACTGTGACAAAAAAAAAAACAAAGCCACGATACGTGAGAGACTACCCATAGCATGCCACTACCACTGCTTCTATCATAGAGGATGCAATCTTTGGTTGCTTCACAGTTTTCCAAGATATTGCTCCTCCAGCGAGCATAAAAAATACATCCTGAAGTGTACTATCCAATATCTCCATATCCAACGTAGGCCAAAGACTAATTAATCGATTAATATGTCAAAACGTCAACATGTGATCCTTGGTTCACTGGAGACATCTGAAAAAAAAAAAAAAAAAAAAAAAAAAAAAAAAAACTTTTTTTGCCGCCTTCTAATGCAGCAAAACAGGATTCCCATATAATTTCCTTAAAAATCCCTTAAGACTCCAAAGGAAAATGTTAATGTCTAGTTTGACGCAAACTTGTGCATACATCAAACTGCTTACTGTTGGGACACTATTCATTTCTTGCTCTTCTAAAACTGTCGTTGCACATTACTCCAAACTCAGTTTGTCACCTTTAACAACAATTGCTACACTCGTAGAACAATTTTTCATCCTAAGGTGTTCTAGTATCTTCTTGATATAACCCTTTGGGACAACCCTAAGATCTCCAGTGAATTTCTATGTCTAAAAATAGAATACTTAACTAATATACTTCATATCAAAGTTACATACTAGGAATTGTTTAGTCTCATGTGAAAGCATGTAATCATTAGAAGCCAAGAGTATGTCATCCACATATAGTACCTAAATAATGAAACGGCTCCCCTCTATCTTAAGCTAGATACATTGATCAGCACAATTCTCTACAAAACCAAAAGAAGTAATCAAGTTGTCAAGCTTTAAGTACCACTGTCGAGAAACTTGTTTCAATCAAAGTTTAAAATCTCGTGTTTCGGAGGAGTCTCGGCCTCCTCCGAATGGGAGATCTCGGTGAGATCTAGCCGAGATCTCTCCGAAACACTGCATTTAGACCGAAACAGCTTAAAAAAAGCTGTCTTGGTGGTCAAAATTCATTTTTTAGGTCTTAAACTTCAAGGGAACCTCATTTTTACATACATGAACACATTTAGAACTTAAAATTATAAAAATAATGACTCTTTGTGGTTGTTTGGGTTCACACCCATGTTTTGGCAGTCAATGCTGAAGTCTGTTGTAAACTTCGGCTAATATTGGTTATTACATTCAATCAAATATGGCAAATGAGACAATAACATAATGCATTAAGGGAATGAGAAACAAAATAACACTTATTATAAATCATTACATCATAGTTCAAATGTTCAAATCATTACTTCATTATAAATCATTACATCATAGCTCACGTATCTAACATGTAAAAATTTCATCACATTCTACAAACTTTTGCTTTTTTCTCTCTCATAGCCTCATGTAAAAATCTCATTTTTTTGGCAAGAAACTTACCTTAAATGGTTGATACGAAGCACCTACAACAATCTCCGCACTTTGAAGCACCACCAGCAGCAAATTGAAAGACCAAACCAAGAAAAAATGAAGAAGAAATCATGTTTTCTTCAAAAAAACCGAGAAAACACCAACTTACCTGTTCTCGGTCGAGTTCTCTACCGAAACCGAAAACAGGTAAGTGGCCCATTTTATTACCTTTAGAAAAAGTGAAAAAGCAATCTCTCTCTGAGATATCGCAAAAAATTGGCGAAAACTGTCGAAAACACCGAGATGACACTGAGATGAGTTATCGACTTACATTTTGTCTCGGCTAATGTCGAGATGAGCGAGATTAGCAAGATCTTGCCGAGATCTCGACAAGATTTCAAACAATGGTTTCAATCCGTATATGGATTTCTTGAGCTTAAAAACTAAAACCCTTTCGGTTTCTCTCTTTTTTTCTTTTCTTTTTTTTTTAGATTTAAAAAAAATTATAAAAAATTATAAATAAATAAAAAAACCCTTTTGGTTGCTCCATAAGGAATGTCATTTTGATATTTGATTGACGTAGCTTGAGGTCGAAATGAGTCACAAGTGTCAAGATAATCTTAAAATACTCTTTCTTGGAGACTGGTGAAAAGGTTCCTTATAATCAATGTCTTCCTTTTAATTAAACCATTTGCCACAAGTAAAGCTTTATATCTTTCACTGTTACCAGTGGAATCATTTTTTGTTTTAAAAACCCCTCTGCATCCCACAAGGGATGCTCCACTTGACAACATGACAAGATTCCAAAATTGATTCTTACACAGAGTCTACTTTACCCTTAATGGGATTAAGCCACAAATAGAATCATTATAGTTCATGGCTTGTCAGAATAATGTTGGATTAATACCAATTCCATTTTCATTTTTACAATCTTGAAGGTAAAATTGGTATTCAGAAGGTATTGCCAGTCTTCTGATACTTAAGGATCTCCTTAATATTTTCTGTTCATTACACTCATGTTTAGACCTCAGGAGGTCGAATAATAGGTTCTACAACAACTTCATGTCATTAGGGATCGGTTCAATAGAATGATACCATATGTACAATAATTGGAAGAATAAATCCTCTAGATTCCTAAACGAGACTAGGAACTTAAAATGGTTGTTCATCAGACTGAATGTTCTATGAATCTTGACTTCCACTGTTGTTGTCATTTTTCAGAAATTTAGCATTCTTAGATTCTACAAGGGAGATGGAAAGTAAGGGGTAGAAGAACCTATAACCCTTGAATCTCTTGGGATAACCTATAAAGAATCCACTAACTATTCTAAGATCTAACTTCCTATCCTATATGTTATACAGCCTGACTTCAGCTAGATAGCCTATACACATATAGGTCTTAAGCAAGGTTTTCACCTTCTCCAAAGCTCAAAGAAGTCTTTGGAACAGTTTTTTATGATACTTTATTAGGGCTTCACTCCACAAAGTCAATAAAAGATTGTAACTACTAATGGCACTCTTGACCATTTTTACAAGTGCCTGGTTCCTTCTTTCTACAATGTCATTTTGGTTAAATGTCCGAAGCATAGTATATTGTGGAACTATATACCTTGCTCTCAAAGGTAATAGGCAAAAGTACTGGATAAAGCCCAAATGTGCCCTACAAAATATTTCCCACCTCTGTCTGATTTTACAATCTTAAGATTTTTTTTTTCCAGTTTGTTTCTCTATCTCAGCTCTACAGTTCTTGAAAACATCAAGTACTTCATCTTTATGACCTATGAGATAGAGTACAGATATCTAGTATGGTCATCTATGAATGAGATAAAATATCTCTGGCTATTCAAATATGGAGTGAGAAAAGGATCACATATGTCTTTATGTATGATTCCAAATGTCTCAGAACTAAGTCTAGTGCCCTTCGTAAACTTATTGGTCTGCTTGCACTTAATGCAGTCCACACAAGTACCAAAATCTAAGAAGCAAAAGGGTTTCTAGGGCTCTGTAACTCACCAAACTTTTGAGTTTATCTATAAAGATGTGATCTAATATCTGGTACCAGATGTAAGACAATAGGCAGCCATGAAAGACAACTGAAATGGAAAGTTCTAACTTAGAGCATTTACCTTTGTATTGAGACCAAGAGCCAGTCTGCTGTGATCTCTGATCAAGCTCATAAAATTTTGTTCGGCAATGATTCCAGGGATCGTATACCAGCCAAAAATGATAGTTGCCGTCTGATATCCAAAGTCTCTCCATGTATCGGAATCAGATAATGTATCCATTACCAATCCCTTGAGACCAGAACCTTCATAAACCGGTTGTTTGTAACCAGCACTCCCATCATGGTTGGTTACCTGGTTTAGTGGAGAACTAATTCACCAAGTACACCCACGCATCCTATGCTGATGTGGCATTTGAGCCACAAGAGCCTACAATAATCTGATGCAGTAAATAGAACAGAAGATAATGGGAACTCTCGGAATGGCCTTTGGATGGTAGAGGAAATTGAATTGATCCTAAGGACAAGTACTAGATAAGCATACGCTAAAAAGACAGCAATGCAAAATATTGGGGCTAAGGGCATCCGTTATACACATAAATGAAATGAGAAAAGGAAGCTCGCCTTCAAGTGACATTTCCACCCACACATAAATAAATAAGAGCAAAAATGAAGCGCAAAGGAGCATTTTTTTGCTTTTACTTATCCGAGAAATCAGAGTAGACCTTTATAAGAAACGTTAAATGGGCATCTTCTTTTTCTTGATTCTTGATCATCAGCTCTAGCTGATTCTTCAATTTCATCTCCTTGATTTGAACCATCACAATCTTTTGTTTCATTTTTATTGTGCTTGAACTGCTCAAATATGGCTTCATCAATAGACCCAACAGGTTGATTGACAGGAGCGGCAGAATCCTTATCCCCCAGTAGTGATGAAAAGGGTTTCTGTTTTGCCTGTTATTAGTTCGACTCACTTTAATGGTTCGAAACCCATTTGCAGCAGAGTTAGAAACAATCGCAAACACACAAAATTCAAGATACCTGAACTGTTTTAGCCGATACCGGAGTCTTATTGAGCTTCCTATCAAGGAAGTCAGAGAACGATATGCGTGACTTCCGCTCCGACGGTTTGCATTCCAAATCTCTCTCGGAATCCTTGAAACTGATTTGATACATAAAGAACAGAAACCCACAAAAAAGAAATTGCTAATTAATCAGAAACACTAACAGACAACAGAAGGGTTACGAAATAACAAGACATTGTACCGGGAGAAAGAGGTGATAAGCTTACCCGCTCGAGCATTTGAAGACAAATGATGAAGAAAGAGAACGCTGCCCAAATCCCCTGATCGAAGACCCTTTTGAATTCATCTTTATCTCCAAGCCCTTTTCAGTTTTTCTCTTCTCCTGCTTTTGAGATAGCCTCCAGATTCGCAGTAATATTATCTTGAGGTGAATAAAAATTAAAAATTGCCTCTCCTACATTTTTGGCGCCAAAAGTATAAATATTTGAACTGGGGAAGGGTGAAGTCCAGATATTTTGAAATGAAATCGCGGGTAAAGGGTGAAAGTCCAAATCGGGGATTTTCGTGTTTTACATCTGGACTCCTGTATTTAGTGTATTTACAATGGAATCCCTTTTCCCAACTGCAATCGCAAGGCCGCTCGTGAATCGTGATTTATAGATTCTAGAGAAATCAAGATTAAACATCCATAACCGACGAGCAGTTAAGAATCAGATCGATCAATTCTTATTTATTTTCGACTTGATCGATCCCTAATCTTATTCTGTATCAGTTTTTCATTGTATCCATACATTGATCTGATCTGAATTAGATCCTTGTTTGCTTAAGGTGGCAAAACCTCTTTGATACAAGTCAATGTGTCATAGCGACATGCCATATCTGAAACGCAGGAAGGAAGATAGAAGACTCTCAAGCAAACCACGAGAAGCACGGGGAAGTGAGAAAGCTCTCTCAAGAACCATGAAAAGTACCAGAAACAGTGAAAGAGTTTATTAGGTGTATCATTTATTACAGTATACCATCACTTATAGATTATCATTTGATTTAAGGTTAGATCGGGAACTAAACCATGTTCAGACCATCTATCATTTATTAAATGCTCGGTCCTGTTCAAGCTTATTTGGTACATCCCCATTGATCAATTTCTACAGTTTCAATTTTGACACCCTTATTCCATCCATAAAACTGTAAAGTTTTCATTCTAAAAGTTCAAATGAAGGGACTCTCAAGTATATAAGGTATCCAATAGTCCAGGACTTAACCAATTTGCAATCATTTCCAACACTCTCTCTTGTTGCATGTCCCTCCTTTGGGTGGGTGTAGCAACATATGTGGCTCCTTTTTGGTGGAGAATCTAGAGCTCTATATCATGATAGGTTTCTGTTAAGTGTTTTCTACTACTTAGAAGGTAGTACCTCCTAAAAGTAGACGAAGAAAGAGAATTGAGAAAAAATTTCATTGTCTTTTCATTCATCTCTTTGATATTTATGCTACTCTTCCTATTACATTGGTTGCTCAATCATTGCTAACAGAATTCTATTGTAACCTCCACGTCTTATCCATAACATCATGCATATCATCCCCTGATCGTGTATCATCATGTCTGTTATCCTCTCACATAATCCTTTAGTATCTCAATTGTATGTGTCATCCGAGTGCTTTTACGAATAGCTACGCCAGTTGCTGTATTTTGGGGACCCACGACATCTCAGCGGAAGAGTTAATTGTATCGTTGCCACCCTCTTTTGACAGAACCTTGTACTCAAGGTTCTAGTTAGGATATAAGCGGCGCAACCTAGAAATATCGGCCCAGGAAGCCTCTTCCAAGGGTAGCCCATCACACTAAATTAACCGTTGCAGAACCCAGTTGTCTTGGCAACAAAGGTGCCAATAGTTTAAAATGGCAATCGGAATAGGACAAGCATTGTCATCAAGAGCCGGAGTGGCCATTTGAGGAGCTGATGTTGGTGGTTCGCTATGGTTCTTTTTAAGTTGGGAAATCGTAGAACACCGGGTAAATGCGTGCTGATGGCGATAACTCCAAACAGTAGGCTATAGGACTGACTCGTTCCATTACTCGATATGGGCCAAAGTATCGACGACCAAGCTTAGAATGATTTTGCAGAGCAACAAATGTTTGTCGATAAGGTTGTAACTTAAGGTACAACCAATCACCTATTGAGAATTGTTTGTCAAAGCGGTGTTGTGCTCTTTCAAGATTAATCCATAGAATGTGCAAATTCTCATTGCAAGACAATAGCTCTTGATCTATAGCCTCAGTAACGGAAGAGCCCAAAACATAATTGATCAGTACTAGAGTTGGACGTCCATAGAGGGCTTGAAAAGGGGTGGTTCCCGTTGTCGAGTGAAAGGTAGTGTTGTACCAGTACTTTGCCTAACGGAGAAATCGAAGCCATTGTTTTGGTTTTTCAAACACGAAACTCCAAAGGTACATTTCCAGGCAATGATTGATGACCTCTGATTGCCCATTCATTTGAGGATAGTATGAACTGCTCATCACCAAAGTAGTGCCTTGAAGTCAGAAAAGCTCCTACCAAAATCTACTGAGGAACAAGGGATCGTGATCACTCACAATAGATCAAGGTAAACCGTGTAAACGGGTAATATTGACAGTGAAGACCGCTACAATAATGAGGCTTGTATATCCGATGGGTAAAGGACAAAAGTGAACATACATTGTAAGTCGGTCCACCACGACTAGAACAGAGGATTTACCTACAAAAGGGGGTAGACCCATAATAAAGTCCATCGCCACATCTTCCCACACTAGTGAAGGTATTGGGAGAGGTTGCAATAGCCCAGCCAGTATTGATGTGGAAGTCTTCACTTGTTGACAAACAGAGCATCTAGCTACAAAATCCTTGACACAAGCACGTAGTCCATTCCAATAAATATTAGCGCCGATTCTTGCATACGTGCGTAACATGACCTCCAATTGGACATGAGTAATACTCATAGAGGAGTAGTTCGCATAGCGGAGAAGCCGCTGAGAGTATGACTCTGTCTCAAAAGAAGAGGAGGTCGTTTCTATACGAGAAGGGGTTCAAGGAAGAGTGGTCCCATAACAGAGCATCGCGAATTGTTCTCAATTCTGGAAACATCTAAACCTCCTAGCGAAGCTGATCCAAGAATGCAACTGTTGGGCCACTAATGGTTAAAAGTGATCCCAGTGGGGAGGGTCGCCGAGATAAGGAATCGGCAATGGTATTTTCGCAACCAGGTCTATAGATAATGTCAAACAAAAAGCTGAGGAAATTAGTCAACCATTTTTGTTGTTCCAGTGTCTGGATGACCTGTTTGGTGAATTCTTTCAAACTTCTTTGGTCTGTCTTAATGAAGAACCGAGAACCCAGAAGATATGATAGCCATCGTCGAACGAAATGGCATACATCTCCCTTACATAGGTTGAATTGGCTTGCATCTAAGGTAATAGTTTGTGACTGAAAAAAGCTACCGGATGGCCTTATTGCCAAAGCACGGCGTGTCACACCCCAATTCTGATCCAACCAGAATGGTGTGAGTGAACCGTCATTGAACCAACGATTCACACCAGGATCTCGAATAGGCCGTGTCCCCTCATACAAACCCATTGCACATAACCACAATCAGAATAATAATAGTACAGCGGAAGTCTTTAAATAAATGAACTGAGAATCTATTGATAAATTTAAATAAAATATCCAATTATTCAAAATTCAAACATATAATATAATATCTTTACATCCACTTAATCCAACTGAAAATAACTGGAACAAATAAATCAAATCAAATCAAAGATACACGTAGAAAGGGCACTCGCATGAAGCGTCATACTCATCCTCTCCTGCATGTACACCCAGAGCAGCAACATCACTATACCCCGGAACGTTCATGTAGTCATCCACCGTGTAACCTACATTAACATCTAAAAACAATGTGTACACAAAGGGTGAGCTCACAACTTAGCTCAGTAAGACAATCAGACAGTTTCACAGTATTATGCATGAGTAACAATCAATTTTATGTTGTGGTCTGGTTTTAAGTTTGCAATGTGCTATAGAAAGGTTTGGTGGCCCCCGCACCTCTATACACGAGTGTGTGGCACCTCATGGATCACACCCCCATTGGCCCACATACACCCATCATGGAATAGATATAGAGCTAAGATACCCTCGTACCTCCCCTGATGCTCTATCCATACCAGTACCTAAGTCCCTACTGGCCAGGGCTCGCAAACTGGGCTCGCAACTAACCAATCCTATATGTCATCAATGTATGCTCTATCCCAGCACAGCCGTCTACGGCATAGAGATAGAGCTAAGGCATTCTCACACCTCCCCTGATGTCCTATCCGCAACTAACCCACCAGGATAGAAACAATACGCAGGTAGACCCTATCCCAACATAACTCCCTACGGCATAGAGATAGAGCTAAAGCATCGTGGACAAGTCAGCGTCAACTCGGAGACCACAGTGCCACAATACCATGGCCAGGTCAACATCAATATCGGAGACCACCATACCACGACCTTCCCCTGATGCCCCACCCGTACCAAGCATGTTAAGATAGAATACTACAAAAGGTGCTAGTGTGAAGAGCGATCCCAGGCCCATGCCCCACTCCACACACTAACGAAAACAATCACATGCCTAACAATCACATCCTATCAATGCATGAACAATAATAATAACTGAAAGTAAATGATGGCATGTGAATATGCACAAACATCACATCATATATATTCAGGTGATTAACAAAGATTTACTGTCCATTAATTATTAGGTTTAGGTCAGATTCCCTTACCTGACGCTTGTTTGTTAGCTTGCTCCACGTCGCAAGATCCAAACGGAAAGTCACAAAGTCCTACAATATTATTAGGGTTTCATTAGAATATTTTTCTTAGGGTTTCATGTTGGTCGGAAACCAACAAGGTTACAAAATACCCGCACAGAGCTGACCGGTGGCATGTACCGGTCGCAGCTCTGTGGGGAAGACTGGCGACCGGTATGGTCAGCCGGTCCCCACAGACCAGCCTCCCAGAAGATACCGGTGGCAACATACCGGCCGCACTGTGTGCAACCGGTATAGTCGACCGGTATGTCTCCGGAAGACCATACTTGGGTTTTTCGACTGCCGTCGATCATCCTCCATGGATTTCCAGGGTTTCACCTATCCATTCTAAGTCTAATCTTGGAGTTAGAGTTATCCCCAACTCATTCAAGTTTTGTTTCGATGAATATCATCTCGAAACTCGAATCTAGGGTTTGACGGCAACTTAGGGTTTATTGGTCAATTTAGGATTTTAGATCAATATCTAATTGCATGGTATTGATCCACCCATACAACTAACCTAAAGTCACAAAGTAAGAAGAATGATTAAAAACACTTACCGTTGACGGGCGTAACGTGAGCGTCGTCGAACGGTAATGGCGACACCTTCTTCTTCTTCCTAGCTCCTTCTCCTTTCCAACCTCCTTCTCTTCTCTAAGGTTTATGAGAGATATTGGAAAGGATTTGAGGAGGTTTAAGGGTGTATTTATAAGCTAGAATTAGGGTTTAGTAACCCTCTTAAGATTAAGAAAGTCTTAGGATTTGAAATCAGGAAAGTGGGACCCTCAAAAGTCAATTTCCGGATCTCTGCACTCAGCTGCACAGAGCTGACCGATCGACCGGTACCAAGACCGGTACCATCGACCGGTCAACATAAAATGATGACTAATTGACCGTCTTTGATCCGATTTCATACCTGTTTGTCATCCGCTCGTCCCGTCTGGCCCGGTGATGATTGGGAGACCTGCTATGACACAAAACCAAGGTTTAGATCGGGTTACGGAGTGCGGGTCTTACAACTCCCCTACCCTTAAAATAAATTTCATCCCCGAAATTTGCATGTAGGTTTTACAACTCCCCCACCCTTAAAAGAAATTTCGGCCTCAAAATTTGAACGTACCTTGATCGTCGAACAGATTAAGATACTCCTTCCTCATTGCGCTCTCCCCTTCCCAGGTAATTTCTTCGACACTTTGGCTTCTCCAATGCACCTTCACATAATGGATATCCTTGGTTCGAAGTTGTACCTTTCGGCTTGAGAGCATCACAGGCACCACTTCAAATGTTAAGTTTTCAGTCAAGTCTGGGGGGTCTGCTGTCAAGATGTGCGATGGATCTCTGACATATTTTTTCAATAATGATACATGGAACACATCATGGACACTTGACATAGATGGTGGTAGAGCCAATTGATATGCTACATTACCACGTCTAGCCAGAATCTCATATGGTCCCACATACCTGGGGCATAGCTTCCCCTTCTTACCAAACCTCTTCAGACCTCGCACTGGTGATATCTTCAAGAATACTTTGTCACCCACTGCAAACTCCAGATCTCGACGTCGATTATCCGCATAGTGCTTCTGTCGAACTTGAGCGGTCTTTACTCTCTCTTTGATCTGATCAATCACTCGGCAAGTTTCTTCAACAAACTCCGGTCCACAATTCTTCTTTCTCCCACCTCGTTCCATAACAGAGGTGTACGACACTTCTTCCCATAGAGTGCTTCATATGGGGCCATCTGAATTGTAGCCTGATAGCTGTTGTTGTAAGCGAACTCGATAAGTGATAGTTTCTCATCCCAAGCTCCTTTGAAATCTAATGCACAAGCTCGGAGCATATCTTCTAAAATTTGAATAGTTCGTTATGACTGTCCGTCCGTCTGAGGGTGAAAAGCTGTACTGAACTTCAATTCCGTTCCCATAGCTTTCCGTAATCCTTCCCAGAACTTTGATGTAAAACGGGGATCTCTGTTAGATACTATACTCTCTGGGACGCCATGAAGTCTGACTATATTATCAACATATAATTTGGCAGTTTCTCCATGGTATACCGAGGTCCGACCGCAATAAATCGAGCTGTCTTGGTGAGTCGGTCGACTATAACCCAAACTGCATCCACTGACCTTGGTGTCAAAGGTAGGCCAGTGATGAAATCCATGGTGATACAATCCCACTTCCATGCAGGTTCTGGTAATGGTTGTAGTAAACCTACGGGTCTCTGCCTTTCCGCTTTAACTTGTTGACAATTCAAACATTGGAACACGAAACGAGCTATATCTACTTTCATACCCCTCCACCAATATAGTCTTCTTAAATCATGGTACATATTGGTACTTCCTGGATGTACCGAATATGGAGTATAATGAGCTTCAGTCATAACTCGATCTCTGATATTGCGGTCTTCACTCGGGTATACATAACCGTCCACGATACCGAGTACCTTGTTCCCGAATCCAAGGTAAAGTCGGATTGCTCGTACCCTTCTCTAAGTCTTCTTGCACTGTCTTGAGATGTGGATCCTATAGGATTGCTACCTTGACTTCATCAACTAGATCCGGTGAGATCTTCAAAGCTGCGAACATCATGGTGAACTTATGAATTAAGCCTTGCTCAACTGGATCTTCTGCAGTCTCAATATTATACTCTTCATCGCCTTCAATTGAACTTGAGGCTGCGGCACATAATGCAAAGCATTTGTACTTGGCCCCGACCTCAGGTTTCGATGCCCACTTTCTGCTTAAGGCGTCAGCCGCAACATTTGCTTTGCCCGGATGGTATTGGATGTCACAATCATAATCTTTCAACAATTCCAGCCATCTCCTCTGTCTCATATTCAGATCCTTCTAAGTGAAAATATAAGTTAAGCTCTTGTGATCTGACTTAATCTGAAACTTCTCACCGTACAAGTAGTGTCTCCAAGTCTTGATTGCATGTATAACCGCTGCTAGCTCCAAGTCATGCGTAGGATAGTTCTTCTTATGCTCCTTTAACTGTCTTGATGCATAAGCAATCACCTGTTCTCCTTGCATCAATACACACCCAATACCCAACCCTGAAGCATCCGTATATAAAGTAAACGGCACGCTTGGTTCTGGTATGGTTAAGATAGGTGCAGAGACTAGTCTTGACTTCAAAGTCTGAAAGCACTTCTCACACTCATCTGTCCATATGAATTTTTCTCCATTCTTGGTCAACCGGTGAGTGGAACAACGATCCCGGAGTAATCTTCCACGAATATTCTATAATAACCAGCCAACCCAAGGAAACTACGAATCTCCGCAACAGATTTTGGTGCTTCCCCATCCTACTATAGCAGCTATCTTACTTGGATCAACCTTGATACCGTCTTCGATACAACATGGCCCAAGAAAACCACTTCCTTCACCAAAACTCGCACTTCTTGAACTTAGCATAAAGCTTTTCTTGTCTCAATTGTGTAGGGCTGCCATCAAATGTGCTGTATGAGTCTCCATGTCCTTAGAGTAGATCAATATGTCATCGATGAATACGATGACCGAAGTGTCCAACATATCATGAAACACTCGGTTCATTAGTTCCATGAACGACGCTGGAGCATTGGTCAACCCGAAAGACATAACTAGAAACTCATAATGTCCATACCTCGTCCTGAAAGCGGCCTTCGTAATATCTCTGACCTTGATCTTCAGTTGGTGATACCCCGATCGGAGATCAATCTTCGAGAAAACCTTTCCACCCTGCAATTGATCGAACAGATCATCGATTCAGGTAAGGGATACCGATTCTTGATTGTCAACTTGTTCAGCTCACGGTATACATAGCCTTACACTTCCGTCATTCTTCTTGACAAATAATACCGGTGCCCCCCAAGGTGATATGCTAGGTCGTATGAAGCCCTTATCTAACAATTCTTGTAATTGGGTCTTCAACTCCTTTAACTCGGTAGGGGCCATCTTGTATGGTGCTTTAGACACCGGCGCCGAACCTGGCATAAGGTTTATCACAAACTCTGTAGCCCTGTCAGATGGTAAACCTGGAAGATCCTCAGGAAATACATCTGGGAACTCTCGAACCACATCTATATCTTCCATCATCTGTGACTCCGCCATGATATCGACTACAGATACTAGATACCCCACTCCCCCTTTCTCTAAACATCTTTTAGCTTTTAGGGCAGAGAGGATCAGCTTCTGCTTCCTAGGTAACTTGGTCCCTGTGAAGCTATACTCCTTTCCCTTCTGGTCTGTAAGCACAAGTTTCCTTTCATTACATAATAGAATAGCTGAATGATGGCCTAGCCAATCCATTCCCAAGATGACATCAAAGTCTGCCATCTCAAGTAGTACCAGACTTGCTTCTAAGTCTCGACCTTCAATACAAACTATACATGGTCCATAATATTCGTTCAAAGCCACTTCGACTCCTAGCGGAGAGCGAACTATCAAGCTTGGGTTCAAGTGCTTGATCGGTAACTCCATTCGCTTTCCAAAGGAAATAAAAACAAAGGAGTGCGTGGCCCCAGAGCTAAATACTACTCTGGCAGGTATACTAGCTACATTTACAATTCCTGAAATTTTTTTTTATCATCCCTTAGTTCTACATGCGCATACACACAATGAAAATAGTAAGCCAAATAGTAAGGGATAGAGTCATACCAGTGATCACATCAGGTGATGCAGCTGCCTCTTCAGTGGTGACCGCATAAACTTTTCCTTCGCCGGGAGGTTGCTTCCTAGGTAGAGTGCAGGTCCTTGCAATATGACCTACTTGGCGACGTTGAAACATTTGATATTCGGGTTGAATCCGACATCCGGGGCACGTGGTGCCGTGTTGTTCCTCTCGCAGTCCCGTAGCGGTCCGAGCCCCCGTATGGGCGGAAGGGTCTATTGTTACCACTACTCGAACTCTCAATAGCGGGTCTCTTCACTCCCCTGTTCTGAGCAAAGAAGTTGTCCCTCTGACTAGATTCTATTACTCTCGCAACCTGTACATCCTCATTGTAGATCTTCTTGTCCAAGCCCAATAGGTGCTCTCTGATGCTTCCACGTAGTCCCATGGTGAACCTACGTCTTGGTCTCTTCCTCTTGCATACTTACCGGTGCGAAGAAAAATAACTCCTCGTACCTCTGCTGATAAGCATTCACAGTCGATTGAGACTGTTGCAAATTAAGGAACTCCTTCTCCATCTGATCTCTGAAGCTCTTTGGAAAATACTTATCGAAGAAGGCAACCTTGAATACTTCCCAATCCACCTGCGTATGCTTCATCTCCAGATATGCCCGTGTAGAATTTCACCAAGCATTTGCGTCTTCTTTCAGCATATGAGTGGCAAATAAGACCTTTTCCTCCTCTGTACAAGTCATCAGTCAGAAGTTTTTCTCCATCTCTGTAACCCACTGTGCTGGCCACAATGGTTTTCCTGTCTTACCGGTGAATGATGATGGCTTTAACTTCAAGAATCTATCCACCGCTCTGCTCAGATCATGCTGTCCCTGAGTGTTCATTCCGTACCATGGTGGTGGATACGGATAGGCTCCCGGGTACACAGAAGGCGATGGGAACTGATGCGGTGGTTGCAAATTCTGACCTTGGCCCATCGGCCCTGGGCTGCCATGCAGCGGCAGTGTAGCATTATTCCCTCCAGATTCAGGCGTACCTTCAGTGGGAACATGATAGCCTGAACATCTTCAACATCTCGCTCAGGAATGCTTTCTGCTGAGCTTCCAACTGATAAACCAATTTCATCACAATTGTTTCAGAGTTTGTGTGAGGAGGGCCTGGCACATGCAGCGGGACCATCTCAGCCTCCTCCCGATACCGTGATAGGTATGTTTACGAAGCTTCGGGATGCTCTGCATGAGATGAGCCGTGACTTGGGGCGCCTTGCTCGCAGCCCTCGAGTCACCGAGAGTAGGTGCACTCGCCGTGGTCGCCTATGATCGGGATAATGATATAGCGACCCTATTCCTCCCGAGCCCCTACCCCATGATTGTCCCCTTTATTTTCTTCTCTTTTGATTGCTCATATAAAGGTAACGGTCCGGTTTGTGGACTGTACCCTGTAGTACTAGTACATTTGATACACTTTTCTTTTAATTAAAATTTTATATTTCACCTAAAGGATCTCGAATAGGCCGTGTCCCCTCATACAAACCCATTGCACATAACCACAATCAGAATAATAATAGTACAGCGAAAGTCTTTAAATAAATGAACTGAGAATCTATTGATAAATTTAAATAAAATATCCAATTATTCAAAATCCAAACATATAATATAATATCTTTACATCCACTTAATCCAACTGAAAATAACTGGAACAAATAAATCAAATCAAATCAAAGATACACGCAGAAAGGGCACTTGCATGAAGCGTCATGCTCGTCCTCTCCTGCCAGAACACCAAGAGCAGCAACATCACTATACGCCGGAGCGTTCATGTAGTCATCTACCGTATAACCTGCATCAACATCTAAAAACAATGTGTACACAAAGGGTGAGCTCACAACTTAGCTCAGTAAGACAATCGAAGAGGTTTCACAGTATTATGCATGAGTAACAATCAATTTTATGATGTGGTCTAGTTTTAAGTTTGCAATGTGCTATAGAAAGGTTTGGTGGCCCCCGCACCTCTATACACGAGTGTGTGGCACCTCATAGATCACACCCCCATTGGCCCACATGCACCCATCATGGAATAGAGATAGAGCTAAGATACCCCCGTACCTCCCATAATGCTCTATCCATACTAGTACCTAAGCCCCTACTGGCCAGGGCTCGTAAACTGGGCTCGCAACTAACCAATCCTATATGTCATCAATGTATGCTCTATCCTAGCACAGCCGTCTACGACATAGAGATAGAGCTAAGGCATTCTCACACCTCCCCTGATGCTCTATCCGCAACCAACCCACCAGGATAGAAACAATACGTAGGTAGACCCTATCCCAACATAACTCCCTACAGCATAGAGATAGAGCTAAAGCATCGTGGACAAACCAGCGTCGACTCGGAGACCACAGTGCCACAATACCATGGCCAGGCCAACATCAATATCGGAAACCACCGTACCACGACCGTCCCCTGATGCCCCACCCGTACCAAGCATGTTAAGATAGAATACTACAAAAGGTGCTAGTGTGAGGAGCGATCCCAGGCCCATGCCCCACTCCACACACTAACGAAAACAATCACATGCCTAACAATCACATGCTATCAATGCATGAACAATAATAATAACTGAAAGTAAATGATGGCATGTGAATATGCACAAACATTACATCATATATATTCAGGTGATTAACAAAGATTTACTGTCCATTAATTATTAGGTTTAGGTCAGATTCCCTTACTGACGCTTGTTTGTTAGCTTGCTCCACGTCGCAAGATCCAAACGGGAAGTCACAAAGTCCTACAATATTATTAGGGTTTCATTAGAATATTTTTCTTAGGGTTTCATGTTGGTCGAAAACCAATAAGGTTACAAAATACCCTCACAGAGCTAACCGGTGTCATGTACCGGGCCGTAGCTCGTGGGGGAAGACCGCGACCGGTGATGGTCGACCGGTCCCCAGACCGACCTCCCGGAAGATACCGGTGGCAACATACCGGGCCGCATGTGCAACCGGTATAGTCGACCGGTATGTCTCCAAGACCATACTTGGGTTTTTGACCGTCGTCGATCATCCTCCATGGATTTCCAGGGTTTCACCTATCCATTTTAAGTCTAATCTTGGAGTTAGAGTTATCCCCAACTCATTCAAGTTTCGTTTCGATGAATATCATCTCGGAACTCGAATCTAGGGTTTGACGGCAACTTAGGGTTTATTGGCCAATTTAGGATTTTAGATCAATACCTACTTGCATGGTATTGATCCTCCCATACAACTAACCTAAAGTCACAGAGTAAGAAGAATGATTAAAAACACTTACTGTTGACGGGCGTAACGTGAGCGTCGTCGAACGGTAATGGCGACACCTTCTTCTTCTTCCTAGCTCCTTCTCCTTTCCAACCTCCTTCTATTCTCTAAGGTTTATGAGAGATAATGGAAAGGATTTGAGGAGGTTTAAGGGTGTATTTATAGGCTAGAATTAGGGTTTAGTAACCCTCTTAAGATTAGAAAAGTTTTAGGATTTGAAATCAGGAAAATGGGACCCTCAGAAGTCAATTTCTGGATCTCTGCACTCAGCTGCGCAGAGCTGACCGGTCGACCGGTACCAAGACCGGTACCATCGGCCGGTCAACATAAAATGATGACTAATTGACCGTCTTTGATCCGATTTCATACCTGTTTGTCATCCGCTCGTCCCGTCTGGCCCGGTGATGATCGGGAGACCTGCTACGACACAAAACCAAGGTTTAGACCGGGTTATGGAGTGCGGGTCTTACACGGCGCCCATACCCACACCTGAAGCCTCTACCTCCACCATGAAGGGCAGGTCAAATTGCAGAAGCTGTAAAATAGGAGTGGTTGTTATCGCCAATTGGAGCCTTTCGAAAGCTAATTGTGCTTGTGGGTTCTAGCAAAACGCCCCCCTTCTGTAGCAAGTCTGTAAGTGAGGAGGCAATGGTGGCATACATGGCAATAAAACGCTGGTAGTAACCGGTAAGGCCAAGAAATCCTCTGAGCTCTGGCACTAACGTTGGAACAGGCCATTCCAGCATAGCCAAGACTTTTGCAGGGTCCATGGCCACTCCATGTGCCAAAATAATGTGCCCAGATAATCAATTGCAAGTTGGCCAAAGGAGCACTTATTTCGTTTGGTGTACAACTGATGATCTTGTAATGCCTGTAACACCTGTCGTAAACGGTGAATATGAGTGTCCCACATAGGGCTGTAAACCAATAAATCATAAAAAATAAAAATAAAAAACATCAATAAGAATCGACGTAAAAAGGGCTTAATAATGGAGTTCATTGTAACCTAGAATGTAAAAGGGGTATTGGTGAGCCCGAAGGGCATCACAAGAAACTCAAAATGACCGTCGTGGGTGTGGAAAGCCATATTTGGAACATCGAGAGCATGGACGCGAATTTAGTGATATCCAGAGCGGAGATCCAATTTGGAGAAATATTTTGCATAATGGAGTTTATCCAGCAACTCGTCCATGGTTGGTATTGGGAACCAATCCCTTATTGTGATTGCATTCAATGCCCAATAGTCGATGCAAAAGCACCATGTGTTGTCCCTCTTCTTAACCAACAGAATCGGAGAAGAGAATGGACTCGTGCTAGGGCAGATAACACCAGATTGCAGCATCTTAGCTACCAGCCTTTCAATTTCAGACTTCTGGAAGTGAGGATATCGATAAAGGCAAACGTTGACTAGTTGGGCCCCAACCTGTAAATGAATTTTGCGATCTTGCTCACAGGAAGGTGCTAGACTTGTAGCTCTTGGAATACTTTGTGAAAATCGGCCAAGAGATTCTCCAAAGGGAAGGAATCGAACTTGTCAATAGGTGAGTGGTTGGTTTGTAGCTCCAACATAAAAAAAAGCAACAACAGATTTAGTAGCCATCAAGCGACGAACTCCCTGGAAGCACAACCATCACCCACCAAGCATACTTGAGTGGCACCATCCGTGAACTCCATGGTCCTGTGCCTGTAATAAAAAACAACTAGACCCAAGCGTGAAAGCCACTGTACACCCAATACTAAGTTGGCGTCAAACAGGGGTAAAACTAAAACATCAAGTACAGTCGAATGGTTGGAAAATTTAACAGGGAGTTGATGAATTATGCCTTCGCTGAGGAGAGTAGTACCATTACCGACCAAAACCGTCAGGGGTGGTGTTGCAGCAATTGGAAGCCCCAAAAAATGAGCAACCCGGCTTTGGAGGAAATTATGGGTGCTACCACTATCAACCAACACCTAAATAGGGGATCCGTTGATGGATGCCGAAAACCACAACGTGGTGGGAGAACTTTGACCCGCCTGAGTGTGGTAAGACAACTTAGTTGTGGTGAGGGGAGCTAAATCGAGGGCTTCATCCACGATCTCAAGTTTTGGTTCAGGTATGTCACCGACCTCGTCATCAGACGTGTATTCCGAGAGAAAAAGTTGGTGTCATTTACAGCGATGCCTCGGGGTGAACTTTTCATCACAATTGTAGCAGAGCCCTTGTCTCTGCGAAGCTGCATCTTTTTTGGTGTCAGGCGTTTAATTGGGATCTGTTGGGCTAGGGAAAGAGGTAATAATGCTAGTAGAAGTGGTGGTGCAAGTAATAGGGGTGGGCCTGGCACATGTAGCAAGGGAGGATAGTGTGGTGGGGGGCAAGACCAAGATATACGAGCCTCATTGAGTTTGTCTTCTTGAAGTTGGGCAAGACCCACAGCCTGAGCCATTGTTGTAGGTCGAAAAGCCCTGACCTCACAATGGATGGGTGGGAGTAATACAAAGGTGAAATAGTTGATGAGAAACTCTGAAGAAACGAGAGAAGTGCTGTTTGCTAAGAGTTCAAAGTGAGAATGATAGGAGCCATGGAAGTTGTTTGGACCAATTTGCTGAGGGCTCCCTGTGAATCATCAAATTCAAAGGGGTCAAAACGGACTTTGAATGCTTTGGTGAAGGCCAGCCAAGTGGTAAATCAAGTGGTGCAATGCATCCACTGGAACCATTGCAGGGCGGGAGCATCCATATGGAATGAGGAAACTAAAAGGAGTTGTGCATCTGGTGTGCCGTGATAGTTGAAAAAAAGTTCAACCTTAAAGATCCAGCCTGCAGGATCAACACCATCAAAGCGAGGGAAATCTAGCCGTATCGTCCTAGTCTGGATGGGAGTGGTTGGAAGAATGGGAAAAGGGTCAGTACCTAGAGAAGAAAGGATAGGATGAGAATCAGGAGTTGGATGGGGTCCAGTAGCCGGGGAAGTAATGATGGGGTAAGGAAGAAGGTCTAGGGAGGCGGAAGACAGGTGAAGAACCCGCTCTATTTTACCGTCCATGGCGGTAACACGAAGAACGAGTTTGCTCAGGGAGGATTGTAGCGAATCCAATCGATCACCGTGAAGATTCGCCTTTTCCCCAAGAACCTTGACGGACTCATCCAACCAGCGCAGACAGGTGCCCTCAGCCATGAACGAAATGAAAGCACAAAAATGTTATGTGTTTTTACTATTTCAAGGGTATTACCTCCTAGAAGAAGACAAAGAAAGAGAATTGAGGAAAATTTTCATTGTCTTTTCATTCATCTCTTTGATATTTATAGTATTCTTCCTAGTACATTTGTTGCTCAATCATTGCTAACAGAATTCTGTTATAACCTCCACATCTTATCCGTGTCATCATGCGTATCATCCCTTGATCGCATATCATCATGTCTACTATCCTCTCACATTATCCTTTAGTATCTCAGGTGTACATGTCATTCGAGTGCTTCTACGAATAGCCACGTTAGTTGCTGTATTTTGGGGACCCATTGACACCTCAGTGGAAGAGTTAACTGTATCAGTTTCTATTCTAAAAATTTGAATTAGTAAGTGGAGGGACTCTCAAGTATTAAGTACCCAAGGTTTCCAATTTTACCAATGTTGGATTATTTCCAATAAAGATAGGAGAAAAAAACACCCGTACAATAATTTTGAGATCTTGCATATAAAATCCGTGTGAACAACTAAATAAAAAATGGGCAAATAGACGAGTTGTTTAGTTAGATGTATGATTAAGTGATTTAAAATTATTTTTTTTGTAATTATTATCAATAATAATTATATAATTAATTTAATAGCATACTAAATTGGGTAAATAACTTCTACAAATCTTTGAAATTTTTTCTGATATATTGGCTTAAAAGTGAATTCAAATTTAATTAACCTATTTAATATGTTGTTAAATTATGCTCTCTTTTACCCAAAAAACAATTATGCTCTCTTGATGATAGTTTATATTTATATTTATGAGTTGTTTATGATAAATTATTTATGAAAATAAATTATGAATCTTAAATAATAACCATTTAGGCCATCTTTGGTATGTAGTATAGAATTAATTAAATAATATATTATGACATATGTAGTTGTTTGTTATGATTTATGGTACTTATTTATATTTAAAATTAATTGATATAATCTAAAATCTAAAAGTGTTTATCATTATTGTGATAAACTATTATTACTTCTTTATGTCTAGTGGTTTTAAACAATTATTATTTATGATTCATAATTTATTCTCATAAATGATTTGTTATAAGTAATTCATAAAAATAAATATAAATTATACCAAGGAGAGCTTTGGTACCATTAGACATACAACAACAACAAAAACAACAACAAAAAAGTCTTATGCCCAACTAAATTGGTCGGCTGCATGTATTATTGTCCTCCAATTAGTTCTGTTCAATGTCCTACTTGAAACAAGGCACCCTAAGATATGTATATCTTTCTTCACCACTTCCCTTAAAGTCATCTTAGGTCTGTCCCTAGCTCTTCTAAATCTTTCAATCTGAATCAAACCACTAGACATAAAAAAAATAATAATAAATTATGAAAAAATTACTCATACCATTCCTGATCTATTGGTCAAATACAGACATTACCCTAAAGTTAACACCACTTTCGGACCTCGCAAAGAGAGAACGTGTTTTTTCCTCTTACTTTCTCTCTCATTCGCGGAGCGAAGAAAGCGCTTACCATGTGAGACCGAAGCACGATCCCATATCTGCCATTTCCTCTTCTGGTTTTGGCTTCCCCCTTCGTGGTTTCCCTCCAAAGTGTCCTTCGTACTACCATACAGTCTTAGTCGGTCACTTTTCCTGGCTGGGATCGAGAAGTGGAAGTCATAAAAAAGAGATGTTTCTCTTCGCACCTCAGATCAAGAGGCAATGGTTCGCTGTCACCCTCCTTTCCAGCCCGGCCGCGTACCCACAGCCATCTTCGCTTCCCCAGATATTCTAAATAACCGCGCGGATCCTTTCTTTTGAATCAAAGTAGGGCGAGCAGAGCGTACCCTTATAGATAGGGCAAAAAAGAAAGGCGTCCATGAACTAAAGAAAAGAAGATAAATGCACCTGCAGTAGAGATGGACATCCGAGTAATGTACGTCTACCCATATCAACACACGCAGAGAGCCCGAAGAAGAGCTCGGCCAACACCATGGGGACCTTCAACTTGGCCTCTTCTGCACTACATGTACTATCCCTAAATCCTAAACGTTGTTACACAGAGACACTATTTTTTTTTCCTATTAATTATTGATGTCAATACAAATTTGTTTATTTAAGGACTAAAATACCCTTACTAATATTGTAAAAAGATCATAATAATGTTGTGAAGTGGAATGACAAAATTATCCTTACAATTCCTTTTCTTCATACAAACCAACACACATCTCCGTAATGGTATCGTTTTATGGGTTGGGTAATAATCCTCTCTGAGTTGAACGTCCCTAAGGGGGGTTGAAATAGTCTCCAATTATTGGAGGCTCCAATTCAGCATCTAGCAACTGGAGTTAACCAGGCGCATCTACCGATGTATTGGTAGACGCATCCAGTTAACTCCAGTCGTTGGATGCTGGATTGAAGTCTCCAATAATTGAAGACTAATTGAACTCCCCTAAGGGTAAGATTGAGAGCAGAAGCCTGCTGCGGGATCGAAACAGAACCTATAGCACCAATCCACCTTCTTCAAGGCTTGTTTTTACATTTCACATCTCTGATCTTCATCTTCCCCTCTTCGCCTAACCCAATGCCACCGGTTTCTCCAGAACGTGAGCAGGCTGAGGAACCCGGTCATCAACGTCTCCGCACACCTCACCTGCAACTGCAACGGAGTCGCGGATGAGCCAGATTATGAGGATGCCCAGCACCTTAGAAAACAAACACCTTAGACATGATTTTTGAACCATGCGTGATGTGATGGTAAATATATTATATATTATTTATTCCAAAAAAATTATTATTATTTTTTCAAAAAAAAAAAAATTGCATACACACGATGCTATTACTTTTTCTTATGCAAACTAACTGTAATAATCTTGGACTGAAATCCTCTCCCGCGGCAGGAGGTTCCTGCCGCTGATCCAAAGGCTAGATTAGTCGGCCTGCCTACCAATATATGGGGAGGTAGGCTGGCTGAAATCCCACTCTTGGCCGGCGGCAGTTGGGCGGGAGAGGATTTTTTTGCAATAATCTTTGGAAAAAAATCCTCTCCTGCCGCTGTTGGATTGGGTTGGAATTCCTCCAGCGGCGGGAGGGGATTTAAGTCCAATAATCTTTACCGTGGTTAAGATATTAAAATCCAATTAAAATTTGGAGACGATATGACTGCGTCATAGTAGATTGCAGACAACCAAGAGGGTCATGGGTTCCATTCTTCTGTTTCCATTTATGCAATACATAACTCTTCTCGAAATGTTCAAAAATTCCTTCCCACAAGATCATAGAAACCCTCATTATCTCAGAAAATCAGAATTGAAAAATATATTACGTATAATAGGGAAAGGGGAGATGAGACAGAGAAGGGGTGTGGGTGGAATGACGGGGTGTGGGTGGAATGGGAAGTTTCAACATACACAAAATAAATAATGTTGGACTCAAAGAGAGAGAGAAAAAGAGAGAGAGAGAGAGAGAACATACACATCTAAATTACAAGTATGCATAGTCATACATTGGAATGAATTTGATAGAATTTGATCATAAAATTTAAATGAAGATTAATCTAAACCTTGACCTATTTATCGAATGATCAAGATCACACATCATTTTACCATGTGGATCAAAATAGTAGATTGTTATAAGGGCAGTGAAATGAAAAATTCTTATAATATTATTATAATAAAATTACCACTTCACATCCCAACCAGGTATTTATTTGGTAGGCCTACGTAATTCTACCATATGTACTATATATGGCGATTCCAACTATTAGAGAGGAGGATGTCCTAACACAACAATAAATTTGGTTTTACAATGGTAATTTTCAATCGCAAAAAACATTTCTATTGCTAAAAACTATTTACGATGGAATATTTTCTCCTGCTGTCCTTTGATTAAAGAGCCATCATAAACCTTTATGATGGATATATACTCGATGTCGGGTCAGAGACTTTAAACAACAAAATATTATATCGGTTGTACAAACATACATTATATACGTCAAAATAAGTTTCCATCGCTAATAGTAATAATCTTATACTGGGGTGAACATATTCTATCGTACATATTATATTTTATAAAATAGATGTATTGCCATTGTATGTAATAATATAATATATGAGCATTGTGAAAATATTTTTTTACCATGATTTTGAAATTCCATCTTGATATATAATATACGAACAAAGGCCCATCCCTTATAACTAAAAGTATTTTTTTTACGACAGATATGTTTGACCATCAAAGATACGTACCATAGTAAAAAATAATAATTTTACTAATATCTTAAAAAAAAACTATTATTATAATCGACATTGAATGACAAAGTGAATTAACATTTATGCTATCCATCTCATCTACGTCAAAACTTCCCTATATAAATTCACAAAATAAACAAGAAAGAAAATATCAACAGAAAGAAACACACACAAGAGAAAAAAAAAAAAAAAAAGAAGCTTGCTCAACTGGACAGAACTCTCTGGGAGAGTCGGCTCTGTCTCCTCTTCCTTCTTTTCCTCAACTTCCTTGAAAGCATGCTTCTTCAACTCTTTCTCTTTCTCCAAGTCAACCACTTCAATTTCTTATTGCACATCAATATCACTAGGGGCATGAATCACATCTGATTTCCTAAAACCATATTTGCGAATCATAAAGCTTAAGAGGTTTCTGAATCTCATAATAAAGCTTTGCTCTTAAAAAGACTATTGACATCAGATAAGCAATAGAAGGATAAATTTTTTAATTAGTTTGTAATAAATCTTTGCTCTTAAAAACTCAAGATCAACGATCTGATCTCAGCTTGGAGGATATTTCCGCAAATAGCATATTGGCAACAGCAGCTGCGGGAGAAACTGAAATCGTTGATTTTTTTTACCTCTGCAAATCCGACTGGACAATTTAACTGCAAAAGTCGGAACACTTAGCTAGGAAGCCATCCAGAGAGACTGCGAAGCTTGCGAAGCAGAAGCAATGGAGCCACGGAGCACTGTAAATCTCTACGTTTTGCCTGAAGGTTGTATCTCAAAGATTCTATCTCTCACGTCTCCTCGAGATGCTTGCACAGCTTCAGTGGTTTCTTCTGTTTTCCGATCGGCGGTGGATTCTAACTCGGTTTGGGAGAGGTTTTTACCCTCGGATTACGAGGAGATCTTGTCTTCATCGGTATGTCCGTTTCCGTTCGTTTTCTCGTCAAAGAAGGAGCTTTATCTCCATCTCTGCGATAACCCTGTTCTAATCAATAACAGCACTAAGGTAATATTCGTTCCCAGAGCCATTTGATCTGATTTGGTACAAAGCCATAGATGATGACAAAATGATTTTTGACAATCTGGATTTACGGTGGGACCCACCATACTCATCACCATCTGTTGCAGACATTCGCGTTGGAGAAATGCAGTGGAAAGAAATGTTACATGATTGGAGCAAAAGCGCTCTCGATTGCCGGGGGAGATGACCCAACGCTTTGGAACTGGCGACCCTCTCCTGAATCGACGTCTTCTTTCTTTGAAAATCTGAAACCTTATAACTTCTCTGAATTTGTTAAGATAAGATAAATTACAGACTTCATGTATACATGTTGCAGGTTTTCTGAAGTTGCGGTGCTCTGGAACATACGTTGGCTCGAAGTCCGTGGGAGGATGGAGACACGACCGCTGTCTCCAAGCACAACATACGTAGCATACCTGGTGCTCAAGTTCACGGACTTTGTCTTTGGATTCGGTTTTTCTCCGGCAGAAGTCTCAGTCAAATTGGCCGCCGCCTCCGGTGGTGATGGTGGTGAAGAAGTGAAGGCAGTGCATTTGAATCCAATAGGGAGACAGAGGCAGCAGTTTGAAGTGTACTGGAGCCTGAGGTGCGGTCGTGTTCTAATGCGTCAAGAACTAGTGGCAGATGCCGCAGACCAACAACCGCTAGAAGACCTGCAGGTACCCAAGGAGAGAAGGGATGGATGGATGGAGATAGAGTTGGGTGAGTTCTTCAATGAGAAAGGTGAGGATGGAGATGTGGAGATGAGTCTCATGGAGGTCAAGGGTGGTAACTGGAAAAGTGGCCTCATCATCCAAGGCATTGAGCTCAGGCCCAAAAAGGTCAAATGAAAACCAGTCATCCATATGGGTCTGTTTTATTGATGCTATTTTATTTTCCTGATGGTGTAAAAATTCCATTTTTTCACCATTTTGGAGTCCCCGTGAAGTTCTCTGATTCTCTTCTTTATTTATTTATTTTTTATTTTTTAATGGTGGAATTGTAGATTTCAAACTATATATGATGGGGAAAAAGAAAGTAGAGAACCTTTAATCCAAATCATATAGCTTTCAGTTCCAGGTTTCTTTGATGGGTTTGTGTTAAAAAAGAGCTTTTCTTTTGTTAAAAATTTTAGTAGTGCTTATATAATTTCCATTGTTGGTATTGAATGTCGTTGTGAAAAGCTTCACCAATCCTCTAAAATGATTAGGAGAGAGAATCTGAGAATCAAAAGGAGACGCTGCAACTATATTCCTCCAAAGCACCTCTTTTAATTCTAATATTATGATTCTCATCATAAAATATTATGATTCTCATCATAAAACAATAGGGAAATTTACACTTACCTTTCCTTAAGTTTGGCTGAATTCTAATTTCCTTTTAAATGTTTCGAACAATTACAATTACTTTCCCTATAAGCAGATATATTACAACTAAATCGAGTCTGTTAAACCTCTTCTGTTAGATGCTGATGTGTAACGGCCAATAATTTTTTAATGTCTAAACTTAACCCCATTAAGGGTGAAGTATCTAATTTACTCTCAGAACAAAAAGCAAAAGGGTCCAAGGCCGTACATAGTAGGAACGAAGTTGAGACACAAAGTAGAAACGTTTCTTCTCCCTAATTGTTCTCATCCTTTGCTCTCTCTCTCTCCCTGCAACTTCACAATTGGATTCAAAGTTGTGACGAGAAATTAGAGCTGCACTGCACCATTCTCATTTCCCTCGATCTGCATCCTTATTATGGTGAAAAGGAAGAGAAAATTTGCAGAAGAGCTAGAAGAGCTTGAAGAATGAGAGCTCCATTACAGGCCTCGAGCTCCATTACAAGCCTCATAGGTTCAAGTAAAAAAATCTCTACGTGGTGACTAAGGGTCGAGACAAGGGATGAGGGAATTTATCGCTGAGATGATTACGATCGATGAGTTACGGCATTGAAATTTAGGCTTTCTTTAGTATAGTTTATATTTATGTTTATAAGTTATTTATGATAAATCATTTATAAAAATAAATTATGAGTCATAAATAATAACCATTTAATACCACTAAATATAATAAAATAATAATATATTATTATAATAATGATAAACATCTGCTAATTTATTTATACATTTTAGATTATATAAATTTAATTTAAATATAATAGATACTATAAATTATACCAAACAACTATAAATATTATAATATATTATATAATTAATTCTATAATATACATCAAAGAGGACATTGAATATAGCAGTGGTTGATAAATAGAGAAACAAGATTTCATATATGAGAGAGTGAGCATACAGAGCGGCTTTATCGGTTCTAAATGCCGCCGCTGCCGAAAGCAATGAAGGGATTTTTTGTTCTAGCTGAAGCAAGAAATATGGGAGAAAGAATAAAATATTATAAAGCAAAGAATAGGGATCCATCATGGAGAAAGGAGTTGTCTTATTCAAAAGATTGGACAACAAACACCTATGGATAGGGAGTTAACTCTCATATTTTGAGAGTTAACAGGTGGTAAACCATAAACCAGATGGTAGGGTTTTTAAAACCTAAAACTTGAACAGGTGGTAAACCATAAACCAGATTCGAGTTCTGGTTGGTTTGATTCTCTGAGTTGAAAGATCTGTTGGGGATGATAACACAAGGCTTGGGTCGCCTATGGATAAAGAGTTAACTCTCAAAGTATGAGAGATAGGAAAAGTGAGAGAGAATTGACCCAGTTCTATGAAGGCTAGGTAACCGCCAATTGTGGAAAAAACAAAGAAGAAGAAGAAGTAACAAAAGAAGGAAAGAGAAGGAGGAGAGATGGGAAGGAACCAACTGAGAAGGAGAGAATTCCTACTCGCAGAGATGAAGGAAAGAGAGGAGGAGGGGAAGAGAACGCTTAGCCAACAGGCCACGCCACGCAGGCAACCACTTTACAAACTCAAACTCAATTCATTCTTCAATTCTGTCCAATTTGTTGAGTTACAAGTTACAACCATATATAAAGAAATAAAAAGATAGCTCTAATGGAATTCTAAAACTGGAAACAATTTTCAATGAAATCTCAACTCCTTCGTAATCAAAACTAACACTGAAACCAAAGAATTCCAGAAGAAGTTTTCTCATTCCGCCATGCCTGCTTCAAAAGCTCCACGTAAGTTACTACAATTGTAATAATCTTCACTCGGAAAGACCTAGTTCCTGTTCCGAAGAAGATGCCATCACCCCCTTCTTCCTTTCTGATGAAGAAAATTAATCGAAACAGGAAGAGAAGCAAAAAAAACGAAATTAGAGAAACCAAGGATTATATATTTTTTGGAAAAAGGAAACAACAATAAGGAAAGATTAACCGGAAATATTGATACATAGAGAAGAGATATGGCGAGTTTGTGTGTGAATCTAATGGCTTGTTCTTTAGATTCGTATCACTCACCAGAGGAGTTTTGGAGTTGATGCGTGGCGGTGTCGATGATTTGGAGTTGATGCGTGCCGAAGTGAAGGTTGAAACTCGAAGAGAAAGGAGTTGCCCGTTGCTTAGTGGAGATGAGAAACGTTGGAAGAGAGTTTTTTTCTAATATCTTTTTTTTTTTTTGGGTACATTTTTTTTCTAATTTCAAAGGAAACAATAAGGTTAAATTAGTCATTTCATGATAGAAGTGATTTTTAACTAACAAATCATTCAGGGTAGACTTGTCCATAAAATATTAGAATATTAAGTTTAACACCATTAGGGAAAAAAAAAAGAAGGAATAATTTTAAATGTTGAAACATTTGGGAGGAAGTTGAAATTCGGGCAAACTTCAGGGGAGGTAGCTATAAATTTCTCTTTAAAAAATGTATATGTTGTAGGCATCTATTCTTGTCTCTATTTGTCACACCCCAATTTCGACTGAACCAGAAGTGTGAGTGAACCGGTTCTAAACCACGATTCACACCAGGATCTCAATAGACCGTGTCAACCAATCATTCCCAAGCAGTCTAACTTAATCAGAGAATAATACATAACAACGGAATAAAAGATAAGTGAATAGAGTACTATGTTGTAATTAAAATAAATATTCAAATTATTTCATCATTCACAAAATTTAAATAATAATTATTACATTGTATTAAAAGAAAATAAATCATCACTGGAGGAAAACACAGAATGAGCACTCGTATTATGCATCATGCTCGTCCTTTACAGTTTGTGTATCCAGGGCAGCCACCGTACTGTAAGCTGGGACAGTCATAAAGTCTTCCACAGTATACCCTCCATCAAGATCTGAAAAAGAAATAGAATATATTCGGGTGACCTCACAACTTAGCTCAGTAAGTACAAGACCAATGCAACACACAAAATGCATGAGATAACATTATAATTTGGGTCAGGTATAACTTGCAAAATGCTATGGTAAGGTTTGGCGGCCACCGCACCTCCATGCACGAGAGTGTGAGCACACCCAACAGTCAGGCACCTACCACACTACTGCTGTTGCCCCACATCACTCACTCTGGTATAGAGATAAGGCTCGAGTTTAGCGGGCAGGATGAACCACAATCCCACGTCCTCCCCTTGATACCCTACACCGTACCAATACCTAAACCCCTACTGGCAAGGGCTTGCAAGTGGGTTCCTTTTCTAACCAGTCCTATGTGTCAATATAGTATCTATGGCCTTACCCCAGCACGACTCCTTACAAGATAGAGATAGGGCTCGAGTCTGGCGGGCAGGGTGAACCACAATCCCACGTCCTCCCCTTGATACTCTATTCGCACAAAGTCTGCTAAGGTAGATGGCGATATGAAAAATGTGTTAGCTGTAGATATATCCAGGGCTCACTCCCCTTCACATTCCACACACTAACTAAAACCATACACATGCCTAACATCCAACATCCTAGCATATGAAATGCATGATTAGATAATAACAAAAGAAACAACTACATGGCATGTGAATATGCACAAACACCAAGCAATTCAATTTACACATAGATTTAATCACAAATGTTTACTGTTATTTAATTAATTAGAGTTTGGGGTCTTGTCCCTTACCTGTCACGTGATAACAATTTCGTACAGCGTCACAGGATCTACTCACGCTATCTACAAGTCCTACATAGTCATACCTATAAGTTAGAATTCATTTATTAAAGTTAAAATTCATTTATGAAGGTCTCAGTTGGTCAGAACCATGTTTGGTCAAGCAAACAAGGCTCGTAAGGCATACCGGTCTCAGTATACCGGTCTCAATAGAGTGAGACCGGTATGGTGCAACCGGTATATACTGAGTGAGACCGGTATGTTCCTGCGGTATATACTGCAGGCCCATACCGCAGGACCTTGTGTCCAACTGGCATGTCCCGCGATTTGGATCCGAGAACCCGATCTCGGATCTCCCTTCCTCGTCGATCTTCGGCTTGGTTTCTAGGGTTTCTCCTAACCCACTCTAAGGTCCAAGTATTCTAATGGCCTTCTGGTTTTGACTAGAATGCCGTATCAAACCAGATTAGATCTAAAAGAAAAACTAGGCTTTAATTAAAGTCCTAGGATTTTGGATCGCTGCGCCGCTTCACGGCTCCGATCCGAAATCCTATCATGACTAAGAGGATTGAGCACTTACCGGCGGTGTTCGTCGGTTGGCGGCGTGCTCTTCTGATGGAAACCCCTTTCTTGAGCGTTCTCCTCCTTCCTTGCTCCTTCTCAGATCTCTTCCAGACGACTAGGGTTTTGAGAAGGATCAAAGGAGTGTCAAAGTCTCTATTAATAGTGGGAGACCGTTCTTAGGAAGGTTTCCCACGGTTGGAAACTTTCCAAATTTCGATTCGGAGTGAGGGACCCACTGGAGTCCGTCTCCAGCCGAAAATACACATACCGGTCGCACATACCGGTCTGATTGAGTCAGACCGGTATGTAAACTTTACAGTTTACATAGATTATCGTACATGAAATTGAGTGGTTCGTCACCCGGCTTCGCCTTCCGGTCTGATTATGATTGGAAGACCTGTCACCATATAAAACCATGGGTTAGACCGGATTTTCAGAACACGGTTCTTACACTATCTCTCCTTCTTAAAGTCTGAATCTTTTTTTTTTCCTCTCATTTCTAAGTGATCTCTTAATGGTTCTTCTTGTACTCTCATTTCCTTCGATTTGTAGATCTTCATCTTGAAAGAAAATTGATGTTGCATCTGAATCTCGTGCCGAGGTCTTCGCTATTGACTCGACCTACAAATGACAAGATAGGGCAGGGGAAGTCAGACCTATGGCCCCGAGTTCACTCCGATGCTTAAGTCAAGAATCACGTGAACAGATAATGAGGTCGGACTACCGACTAGTCATTGTTATTTTTAACGGGGTAAGAGAGAGATTCTTGTGCTGAAATGTTAGAGCAAAAACATAGGAACTTAGACAAATGCCTTAAATGAAGTTTACCTTAAAGTTGAGATTTTTGGGCTATTTATAGTGAATAATGCCTCATGGGTTCCGTGGGTCTATAAAGACGTTTATACCTTTGACTTAAGCCAAAATTGTCGGAAGTGACCCTTAATATTGTGATCAGGGCTGACTGGGATGACGAATTTCCAAATGTTGCCGTTCTATTAGCTAATTGATAATTATACCCAACATTTGTTTCCTTGCTCTTTTGAATTTGCAAGATTCAATTGAGTAAGTTAAAGGAAAGAATTTTAATTTTTTTTGGAACTATCTACCCTCCTTAGACCTTTTAGGTCAATTTTTTTTGTTTGGCTATAGTACTCGGCCTCAGAGCTCGGGAGCATGATTCACGTAATCAGATTGGTCGGATTGATCAGATCGATCGATTCGTTTCTATTTTTAATTTGACCGATCCCCAATCTGATCCTGTTTTAATATTATTATACATGATATCAGCCATGTATCAGTTTTCCATTGGATCCATACATTTATCCAATTTGAATTAGATCCCTATTATTGGCTTGAGGTGGCAAAGCCACTTTCACACAAGTCATTGTGTAATAGGACATACCCTATCGAAATCTACATGTCCAAATCTGCATGAAGGAAGATAAACGATTCTCAGGGAACCACAAGAAGCACGGGGAAGTGAGAAAGCTCTTTCAGGAACCACGAATAAAACCAGGAAGAGTGAAATAATTGATTTGGTGTATCATCATATACAATATACCATCACTTATAGATTATCATGCGATTTAAGGTTAGACCGGGAACTAAACCATGTTCAGACCATTTATTAAATGGTCTGAACAGTTCAAGCTTATTCGGTTCATCCCGATTGATTAATTTGTGAAGTTTCAATTTTGACACCCCTAGATCTTTCTTTAAAACTGTTTATTCTAAAAGTTTGAACTAGTAAGTGGAGAAACTTTCAAGTATATAAGGCACCTAAGAGTCCAGACTTAACTAATTTTCGATTATTCCCAACACCTCTTGTAACCCGACGTTAATCGGGTGCGCATAGTAACATATGTGGTTCCTTTTTGGGTGGAGAATCTTGAGCTTTATACCATGTTAAGTTTTCATCCTAAAAGTCCGAATTAATAAGTGGAGATACTCTCAAGTAGATAAAAATACTCAAGATTTCCAAGTTAACCAATGTTAAATTATTTCCAATAAAATCTTACAGTATCATACCCTAGGATTTGACTATATAGGAGGGTAAGGACTTGTCTGATAATGCTTCAGATTCTAGAATATTCTATGGGTTCTAATTCCTAGAGAGTCATTTTGGATCACGTTTGATAAATCCAATTGGATTTGAGTTCTCACGGAGTGAATTGGAGACTTAAGAACCCAAATTTAGGAGTAAAAAAAACAAGGTCTTTTTTTTTTTTTTTTGAGCAATTTTTTGGGATCACAAAAAATAAAAAATAAAAAAGATCTCTTCTCTCACACTCCTCTCTTCTTCACAAAACAAAGGCTTGACCGCCACCACCTCCATCACTACCCACCCCCACCACCGCCACCACCACCACCACCACCACTACCACCACAACCACCACCACCACCACCACCACCCACCACCACTGCCCCGGCCACCACTGCCACTCACCACCACTCACCACCACTCACCACCACCACCACCATTACCACCACCAGTTTTCTAGATTTCACTTGGCAGGGTAGTGTATTTATCAAACATGTGTCTCTTTCAAAAATACTCTAGAATCCATTTCAGAACTGCTTTATCAAACATGTTTCTATTCCCAAATAATCTTGGAGTAGGCTAGAGTAAAACCTTGACTGCAAACCAAAATAAAGAATCCAGAATAGAAGCTTTATCAAACAGGGCCTAAGAATTTTCGACAAAATATGGTAGATAAATGATATCTCAACGAAGTGAGAGTTGAAGTGTATTCCATTGGTTTCATAACGTGAAAATTTTTTATTTAAGAAAAAACAAATAAAAATAAAAGGAGGAAAGAAAAACACCAGTACAAGAGTTTTGAGATCATGCTATAAAATTTGTGTGAACAACGGAATTAAAAACGGAGGAAGATGAGTAGTTTGATTAGATGTATAGCGAAGTGATTTAAAATTAATTTTTTTATTTGTAATTATTATCAATAATAATTATATAATTAATTAAAAGCATACAAAATATGGTAAATAACTTTTACAAATCTTTGAAATTTTTTCTGATATATTGGTTAAAAAGTGAACTAAAATTTGTTAACCTATTGAATATGTTGTTAAATTAGGTTTTCTTTGATATAATTTATTTTTGCTTATAAGATATCTATGATAAATTATTTATGAAAATAAATTATAAATCATAAATAATAATCATTTAGTACGATTAGATATAAAGAAGTAATAATAGATTATCACAATAATGATAAACACCTTTTAACCTATTTATAGATTTTAGATTATATCAATTTATTTTAAATATAAATAAATATCATAAATTATATCAAACAACTACATATATACAATATATTATATAATTGATTCTATAATACATACCAAAGAGAGCCTTAATTATATAATTAAAACTTTCCATTTTAGTTTTATTTTAATTTTTATTCAATTCAAATCTATCCAAAATTGTGACATTTTTTGGGGGAGGGGTTATAATCAGAAGGCATGCTCATGAACACGAGTTTGGGGATTATACTCTCATGGCATGGTCACGAACATGGATTACGAGAGGCAAAAAGCATGTAAGCCACATCATTATTTGTATCAAATTGATTATGCATCATCCATCATCATTTATATTGGTATCATGCAGAGTAGTGCTACGTGTGGATCAGTTACCTTTGTCTACATTTGTTGTAAGTCGAGGGAAGTTGAGTGATCGAATCTCATACCCCTCCTTCTCCCGAGCTCTCTCTTTGCCCCATTAGGTGCCCAAAACCTTTTCGGGCCACTACTGTTGTGTGCTGACCTTAGCACAAAAAAAAAAAATAAAATTCACGTTTGAGAATTTGGGTAAGCTAATAGAAGAAGAAGAAAAAAAAAAAAAAAAAAAAATATAAAAAATATATATATATATATATATATATATATATATATATATATATATATATATATATATATATATATATATATATAGGAATCTTTGTTGTACCCAAACTAGTAAATATTTGCCATATCCCCTATGATATGGTTTAATCTCATCCACCCACCTTTGTTCGCGATAATATCCCTAACACCCCTACTTTTGAAAATATGGATCAATCAGACACCCCTCCATTAAGTCATGTCAATTAATCGATGACGTGTCACTATCTTGAATTTATTAATGATAAAACTATCCATCTATATTTTACCATTTTAATTAAAAAAAAATTTAAAGGTTTTTTTGGTTTATATTCTATCTCCTTTCACCTAGCTTCCTTCTTCGTTCACCTCTGTTAGTGGCTGAGGTTCTTTTTCTTCTTATGCTCTTCTCAGCTACCTCTCCATTCTAGTTTCAAACAATTTCATCTTATTTCAAATTTTGTGCCTTCATGGTCTCTTTTCATTCTTTCTATTTGTTATGTTACATATTTCAATAGAAATGCATGTACCTTTTTTTTTTTTTTTTTTTGGGTAAATAGATAATTTATTAAAACCCAAGGAAAATGAGAGCACAAACACACCTCCACTAGGATAGAGAACTCCTATAATATGACCAAAACATTAAAAGAAGAAGAAGAAGAAGAAGACAAGGCCTGAGACCAACCTCCAAAGCAAAGGAAAAAGGCTCCCTCCACTATGGAACCAAACAAGAAATCAGGGGCCCAGAACAAGACCTGCATAATTAAGAGCTACAGCTTGAGCACAGCTTCTTCTGGTCTGGAAGCTTTGTCCCAGTCCATCAAGAGATTAATGCCCAAAGAATCCTCAACGAATAGATCTATACGGGGTTCCCCAGAAGATGGGTTGTAAATCTTCCTCACAAGCCAAGCCACCTTTTCTCTCTCTTCATCCGAAGAGCAGTATTGCTATGTATTGTCTTTAGGACAAGAATACCATGAAACTTCAAAAGAAGAATCATCGTCCCCCTCCCCAATAGAGAGAGAGGGTTCTTGCACAATTGCTAGCGGGATCAGATCCAAAGGCCTGGATAGGTCATGGAAGGATTCCGAGGAGCAAGCCGAAGGAAGAAGCAAGGAAGATGACTTCATTCCACTATAAATCTGATATGACCAGACAAGGGCAGGCAAGGATGCCAAAGGGATGATATCCAATGGACTCCTTGATTGGCTATGCACAGAAAGACCACCAAATATAATCAACCCTGGTTCCCCCTCGGCATTCTTGTGAAAACTACATGTAGGGGCTGTAGACAATATAACCTCTGGAACCTTCTCGAATCTACGAGTGAGATGCCGATAAGTCAAAAATGGGCGCAAGGAAACCTCTGCAGCTTTAGGGGAGCCAGTTTGATTAGCACAAACCAAGGAGGACCAGGTAGCGTGCAGGAGGAAGCAGGGGAAGAGATCGAGGCTCGGCCCCAGGATAAAGGAACAGAAGACAATCTAACACTGCCTTCAGTAGCTGACTCAGAAGCAAAAGCAGTAGAGAGGCTCGACGGGGTGTTAAGAGGCGATAAGGGGGCAATGGCACTCTAGCCAGATGCTTGCTTATCAACAGTGATAAAACCTGCGGGAGCAGAAAGAGGAACCAAAGAGAGGGTGGATAATTGGCAGGTGTCTTCCAATAAAGGCCGGGGATCATAGGGTTGGTTGATAGGCATGGCAGATGACAGCTCCCCAGGCTGGCACTGCTGCGAACCAATGGATAGAAGGGGACGAGAGAGAGAAAGGTCAGAGGGGGGACAGATCGAAGGCACATGCAAACCAAAATTAGGGTTGGAGGATTAATGGCCAATGGGGTGAGGGATCCTTTCAACCGAGGAGGGGTTCCTAGTGTCCAAGTCATCTGCAACTGAATGGAGGACATCGAAGGGGTTCTTAGAGGCCAGAGAGGCATCAACATCATGATCAGGTAGGAGCACAGAAGAACCAACCATTGCCTGAGAATCCCAAGACGTGAGAGAAGAAGAGTTCAAATTTTGAACCTCCTTCAGAGCCTTATGCGACAAAGACCCTACCTTCCTTCTCCTTATACCTAGCCGGGCTTGAATTCAACCCGAAACCTTCTTAACCCGACTAGGTTAGGATTCAAATCTGAATCAAGATGAAAACTAGTCTTCTTTGGTGTCGATTTCTGGGCAACAACAGAAGTGAGATGGGGCCGATGGTTAGCCCCAGACTCACCTGATCGCTAGCACTTTTCTGAGCAGCGTAAAGGAGCTCCGAATGACCACTACTCGCCGCATATGATTTCATCTGGCAATCACCCTTTGCATGCCCAAACACTTTACAAGATAAGCAATGTGGAGGTTTCCACTCAAATATCACCGGCTGAAGATACTCAATCCTTGTGTCATCCCTAATCAAAACAACTTCTTGGAGTTTCTCAACACTCGATACGTCTATAGACACCCGTGCATATGCACCCTTGGTATAGTTGAAGATAGTCTGGTCCGAATGCAAAGGTGTTCTGATACAAGAACAAATGACACTCAAGGATGCTTCCCCCCTACAGGTGAAGGGGAAGACCCAGTAATTTCACCCATAATGGGAGATATTTCAGGTCAAAAACCCCTGAGTGAATCTCTTGCTCCAATTGTCTTATAAAAATTACCACCAATAAAGAACATACCCTTATCAAGGATCCTCTGCCGGTTTTCTCCATTAGAGAAATAGAATGCAAAACCCCTGTGGACAAGGAGGTAGCACTCAATCATGCCCACAAGATTCCATTGTCTCCCCAAGGAGGACTTAACAAGGTTGAAGTTAGGCCTCCTTCCCATGAAAAAATCGATCACTGTGTTCTTCAACTCCTCAAGCTCATTTTCTACTGCCTCATGAGAGCACACTTCCACCATCTTTGAGTCTCTAGAGGATGGAGGAATAAATCTGAGATTGGGCTTCATGGTATTTTTAGAACTTAGTCTTGGATCACACTGGGAGCTCCAAGCTGACTTGCCAATGGCATCCTTGGCAGACGGGCAGGATGATGATGAGGGACCAGAGGAGGGCTGATTTAGGTGGGTCAGCGGAGGGAACTCTTCTAGGTACTCTAAGGAAACTTGAGATGGAGAAGAGGGGAGTATGCCAATGTCAATGCCAGGGCTGCTACTAAGAGAAGGAGGGGAAGGGTTAGGGGTGGGTGGGGTAAGGTTCTCCATGGAGCAGAACCAGATATAGGAAAGAAGAAGACTAGGAGTCAGGGAGGGGAGGCGGGGAGAACCCTGGGAGGTTCTCCATTCCAACTACTATTCTTCCAAATGCATGTACCCTTAGTGTCTTCTTCTTCTCCTCTATCTTTGATTTTGTGCGCTGTATTTTATTATGAATTCTCTTTCATCCGTTCTCTCCAGAAATTTCTTCTTCGATTTTTTCCTTTTCCTTTGTTCCTTGGTTTAATAACCAAAAAACTCTAGAAAATCTCCCATACTACAGATTCTGATTGAAGATCAGCTGCTGGAACTGTACAACTCTAAAGCAGCAAAATCAACAGAGAAAACTCACGAATATATAAACAAAAAGAAACAAATTGGATGAAAATAACTGTAAACAAGAACGCTTTAAAGGACAACCGATTAGGTTTGAGCCCCTTCAATTAGGGTTTATGATAGGTGGTATGAAGACATTTTTTACGGCTTTCTAGATGGATTTAGCAAATAAACTACCTACGTCTCCATTTGCCTTGAAATTATTATCCCCCCTTTGATTTTGTCTTCTCCTACAATATCGTCACTAGATGAAGTGATAAGCTCGAGATCTTCATGGATATTTCGTCCCCTTCTGGTGTTAATAGCACAGGCCCACGTTGTCTTGGCCATTGTCTACCCATCTTTTCCGCAAGCAAATCACTAGGCCTTTTATAGCAGGATCGATGGCAAGAGAATCAAAAATATCAAAGATGTCGTTGGAGCAAACGGCTTTCTTGTGTCTTTCATCGATCTCAGGCGTCCTTTCTTTCTTTTCTTTTTTTTTGGGAAATCTTGGACTAATGTCACCTCTGTTGGAAAACAAACGCTGGAGCTCTAGAGATGTGTGGTTGTACTGGAGCTGATCCGCAAGGTCCGCAAAGCAAATTTGAACTTAGAAAAACAGAAACTGACAAAACTCTTGCGATGCTTAGACGTCGACCCCGGCCAAAATGCACTGCTTCCGCTTATCAACTCTAGCAACTCAATCTGACCCCAGAAATCATCATTATCGGTGATGGGTTTCTTTCCTATTTCCTTTGATTCTTCTGCTGGTAAGGGATTTAACCAAAGAAAGAGGAGGAAGGAGGAAGAAGAAGAAGAACAGAGGTAAAATAGTAAAAGGAAAATAAAAAATTCCCATCAAGAAAATATAAAAAAAGAAAGTGAATAATGTTGAGGGTAAAAGAGTCTTTTTAATTATTCTAAGAGTTTAAATAACATTTGGGTGACCTTAGGGAATGTTAGTGATATTATTGAAAACAAAGGCAGATGGGTAAGATTAAGCCATACTATAAGGGGTGGGGCAGAAATATTTTCCGTTCAATAAATATAAACTTGTGCTTTTGAATATGGCGAGCCCATGGGTTCTATAAATTGTTGGACTATAGATATTGAAATATAATTAGGAATAGGTAAATAGTAAGGTAAGGTTTTCTTACTTGTACCCATTTAAGAGCAGCTAGCTAGAGACCCTTAGTTGCAAGACTCACAACTTAGACATGATTTTTTAGCCATGCATGATGTGATGGTAAATATGTTATATGTATTTACTCCAAAAAAGAATCCTACGGTATGTCTATACCAAAAAAAAAATTATTATTTTATCAATAAAATTTTTTTTACATACAATACTATTACTTTTTTTTTATTTTTTTATGCAAACTTTAATAATCTTTCCAGAGGTTATGAGTTCAAAATCCAATTAAAATTTGGAGAAGATATGGTTGCCTCATAGTAGATTGCAAACAACCAAATGGGTCATGGGTTCCACTCTCCTGTTTTCATTTATGCAATATATACCTCTTCTTGAAGTGTTAAAAAATTCCTTCCCACAAGTAGTGTAGAAACCCTCTGTATCTCAGAAAATCAGGATTGAAAAATATATTACCATAGGGATAGGGGAGATGAGACTTAGAGGGGATGCTGGTGGAATGGAAAGTTTCAACATACACAAAATATATAATGTTGGACTACAAGAGAGAGAGAGAGAGAGAGAGAGAGAGAGAGAGAGAGACTAGTTTAAGCATACCACTCCAACAAGATGCCATTCTTTTCCCTTGTAGCATATACCTCCGGTAGGAGATGGAAAACAAAATAAATAACAGTATCATTATAAGTTAAATCAGGAACTTCATTTAAAGGACCTTTCTTTTGGGGAATGGGAAAGATTATTAGACTTTCGTTTCAGAGATTGCATTTAACAATGATCAAGCATCTGAATTAAGAACCACTAAATAACCTTACTTGAGACGGTCAATTTCACTATACAAATCCTAGATCATTGCAGATTTCATCATCTTCTGATTGACCTGGAGATGGTAACATAGTGGATCTATTAGGATCAAGTCCAAGTGGACACAGTTGAACTGCAATGGTACAGAGAAGAAAAGACGGAACCAACAACTATGACCAAATTACCGACCTCTGGCTTGTTCTTGATATTCTTTACACGGTGTGCATAATCTAGAGTGCTCAGTGTCTCTTCCAAACTGTGGATGGAAAGTGAATTGTTGCAATTATACATGTCTTGGTTTTCCCTCCCAAGGAATCCCTCAATAATCTGGTTAATTTGCTATCCCTGATAGACCATGGAATGCCTTTAGTATTTCATCACCTTATTTCCAGATGTAAGTAGAAATTTTTAAACAACAAGTGCATTAATTACACGACCAAGTGTGAGCAAGCTTTTATTGATTTCTTCAGCTTCCTTTGCTATTCCCTCAAGATACAAATGTCTGTACAGTCATACCAAGAATATGTACTTCTAAGTATATAAACTATATACAGGAGGCATTGCAACAGTAGAACCACAAGCCACTTCTTGGGTTCTTATATATCTTGGTGTAAAAATATAGGAACCACAATTCCATGTATCAGACATGAAAGCATAACACATAGTACCGGTACCATACCGTTCTTGCGCCAGAATACCCAATACTAACACCACCATAAATGTGGGATGTGTATCCATGAATTTAAAGGCCGGTTTTAAGCTTGTTGGAACCTTTGCCAGATTGAGCAGTACATAGTGAGTACAGAGTGTGTTGTCATTGTTGGCAACCTTGGCCGAGTTATGTGGAGGAGAGAGAGTGTCTGAGGCTCCATTGTTGTGGCACTAGGTCCCAGTGAGGTCCTACAGATGATGTGGCACAACATTGATGAGAGAGACTAACAGAAGAGAGAGAATGAAGACTGAAAGAAGATAGAGAAAGAAGAGAGAGAAGGAGGAGAGAGAGAGTGATGGGGACCAGGTGGGTCCCACCTGGGGTGGCCAGCCACCTAGGCAGCCAGACCACCCTGCTGGCCATGCCGCAACAACTTGCCATGCATAGCAGCAGGGCAGCAGGGCAGCAGGCAACCAACCTTGCCATGTCACGCCGCACAGCAGCACAGCTCAGCAGGCCTGCCAGTTGCTGCCCGCGTGCACAGAATTGCTTCTCACAAGCCCCGCAAGGCCCATCCGCATGCGCCCTCACATCTCCTCCCGGGTGCTCGATCATATGCCGCAGAGAAGCCCCATCGAAACAACCTACTGGAAAATTTTGGACTTACAGGGCAATCTCACACATTGACAAGGGTTTTTTGGTCAAGTAAAAAAAATCAGGATTCAAAATGGAGGGATCGGATTGGGCTATGTTGCTTGGATTCCCATCTAGCAACTCTCAAAAAGGCGGGCTAATGTGTACCACAGCTGGCGCGTCAAGATGCTCCCGCGCATGATCTGATTGGTTGGTTTCAGTTTAATAGAATGAGCCACGCAACATTAAATGAAATTTGTGATTCGATGTGGTGCGCATATAATGAGTCGGCGATGCAGATCTCAATCTAACGGCCATGATCATTGCCGAAGTCTTTTGACGTGATTTGGCAAATCGCACGGTCTTCATGAAATCCCGCTTTTCTTTGATAAATCCAACGGCTGGGTTTGGAGATTCTTTGATCCGCCAATCGGAACTCGACAACTGATCTGACACGTTAGAGAGTGGCGGAAAAGGTGTTTCGCGGCGTACGGTTTCAAGTCTCGAAGATTCCATTTATTATGATTTGGGTGGCTGGACTTTAGATGGCCATATCTAGGCCATCCGATGTCTGATTAGGGCGATTCAAAGACCTATGAACTCCTCTCTTAGTGTATTGTGCACCTGCGATAAGAAAAACAAGTTTTGGTGAGAGTGGCTAGGTGTTGGTGAAGAAAGAAGGTTCTTGAGCTTATTTGGTGTAAAAATCCATCTCCACTTACCTCTCTCTAGTGTGAGCATGTTGTGAGAGTTTGATGTGGTTGGGGTTACGCGAAAAGCATTGGAATAGTGCAAAACTCTCATTCTATTGAAGAAGCTCACCCACTATCATTGGAGAGCTAGGGAAGCCCATTTGGTGAGCATCACTCATACTGTGATCACGCTGGGAAGGTAATCAAGCACACAAATCCTATTTTGTGATATTTGCAATGTCTGGGAAGGGTTTGTAATCAATCCATTTATAATTCTCTGTTACCTGTCAAGTAGGGGCTTGACAGGATTGGGGTTGTTGCCTGGTTCCAAAGTTATTGCTTGGACTGTATATGTGTTGTAGCACTTGAGTTGTTGTAGCAGCCAAATGATTTTAATTAGCGTATTAGGTATAATACGAAACCCTGGTTTAGGGTATTACCCCATGGAGTAGCCATCACAGTGTTTGATTGGTGAACCACGTTACATACTGTGTTATGTGGACGTGAATGTGTTTGTTTATGACTGTGGAATAGAAGTGCGTGGGTTGCAGGTCTAGGTGTACACACTTGGTAGGCCAAACCTCTGGTATGGATACTTGTAAGTGTGTGGCATGATGTGTTACATGAAATGTGTTAACAGGGTAAATATATGAATGACCACCTTAGTCAGCTCAAGGCAGCAAAATATTAATAGATAGCTCTCGGCAGCAGTGTGTGTTTTGGTTGGACAGACTTCACAAAGTTGGGAAGAATTTTAGTGGTCATTGATTCACCCCCCTCTCAGTGTCAACCTGGGAATCACAAAGCTCAACCACAAAACCAATACAGCAGCTACAATGATTACTAACCACCCTAAATTTTAACTAGTCAATGGTTACGATCATCTATCTTGATCAAAAGTTTCACTCAACAAGTTCTTTGCATGATTGCATGGGATTCACTAAATTGTGGATCAAGACAACCAGTTTGTATGCTAGATGTAGTAAGGGGATCAGAGCCACTACTTGTGAGTTGCAGATCACTTTATCTCAGAACAATAGGAGTTCAGTGCGACTATGATTGTGATAATCTGACCTCCTAACCAGAATACAACTTGCAAGGGCACACTTAAATAGTGGCTTTCACTAGAAAGAAAAAAATGCAACTCAATTTACATTGAAACGGAATGAGGATATCAAAAGAGATGGCATACCTGGCTCTAAATCTTTCCAAATGCGGCAACTAAGTGTTTGGGATCAGCAAGGTACCCAAGTCGCCAGCCAGTCATTGCGAAGGCCTACAAATTGGACAGTTTTGACATCAATCCTCATAGAGGCATAATATGCATTTAGAACTATTTGACATCAAAGATCACAGGGAAAAAAATGTTACTGAAAATGTTAACCCTTTAACATGTTTAGATTCTTTCTCATCCTCATGGTTCATTATCATGAGAATTCAAGACAAGGAGGCAATCAAACTATACAAATGGGAAGATGATAAAAAATTAATGCCTTAGACCTAAACCCAAAAACACAAGGTAGTATTTACCTTAGAAAATCCATTGACAGCGAGAGTCCTCTCTCAAATACCCAGCAAAGAAGCAAAACTTGCTTTGCGTTTGAGTTGGTTTGAAACTCTTACTCCTTGATATTAAGGAGTGGAGAGTGAGGTATATTTATACTTATAAAATGGTTACAATCCTCTAATTTCTAGTGATAAAATGAGAGTGATTGAAGGGATAGGAGATACATAAGGTGAGTGATTTTAGGAATTTCATAATTCAAATGGGATAACTAATCTGTAGAGTCATAAGGATAGCTAACTAGGTATCTAGGTCAGCTATCTTTATCCTGAACAATATTGAAATATAATTAAGACTGGATAAATAGGAGGAAAAGGTTTTCTTACATGTACCCATTTAAGAGTAACTAGACTGCTTTTCCCTCCCCCAATTTAAGATGTAGAAAAGTAGAAAACTTCTCTTAGAGTTAGTGAATAATGACTCTTGTGACCCTTGGACTTATACTATAATGGGATGGGCTTTGGCCCATGAGATTGTTGGCAAAATTGAGCATGCTATGGGTAATGCGGGTATGACAACTCGTAACGTGCTGTGAAGGTTTCGACTAGTTTAGCCAGAAAAATACCAATTTGGTTAATGTAGCTCTTGATATCCAGTCCCGCCTTCATCTTAAGGCTGAATTTGAAGGGTTTATAAGTGGAACCACTAGTACTTTTGAGGGACTTATGGGTGGGGGTCATTTTCTTTTTGCTAATGATAGGTATCCAGACCTTTGTCCTGGCTAATCCCGCAGGCCTATATTGACCCCACAATTACATGGACTGAGTTATTCTAGGGTTGAATGTGAACCATTTCACTTGCACTCATAGCAGGTAAGAAAGAGCACTTAACACCCTGTGTGAGTGGTCCCAAGGCAGTAAGAGAGTTGAACTTAGTACCTTCCACTTCCTGAGGCGTAAGCTCCTTGCCAACTGAGCTACCCCTTGGGGTTGGATCGGGACCATTTGTACTTTCTTTTCATTTAAAAAAAATTATATTATGATGCATGAGATGAGGGCTTTACCTAAGAACATGTAAATGGTATTGGGTTCATTTTTATTGTGTTGTGGGGAGATGGTACGAGTTAAAATAATTGGAGCTTAGGTACATGTCCAAGATGGTGGATAAACTTACTTGGCCAGACCTTATAAGCACCCTTTTAGCCACGTGGATAATTAATTTTGGCCAACCGGATTAATTATTAAATAATATTATTGTTTTTTTGTGTCGAGTCACTAAACTTGATTCTTCAACCATAAGATATGATTTTTGAGCCATGCATGATGTGATGGTAAATTATATTATACGTATTTATTCAAATTTTTTTTTCTAATATATGTTTATACCTAAAAAATTATTATTTTACCAAGATATGATATTAAAATCCAATTAGAATTTGGAGAAGACAGGTTGCCTCATAGTAGATTGTAGACAACCAGGAGGGTCATGGGTGCCACTCTCTTGTTTTCATTTGTACAATATCACCTTCCTGTGGTGTACAAAAATTCCTTCCCCCAAGTAGTGTACAATCCCTCGATTTCTCGAAAAATCAGAATTTCAAAGAATATTACAATAGGGGTAGGGAAGATGAGATAGAGAGGGGGAGTGCTGGTGGAGTGGGAAGTTTCAAGTTTCAACATATGCAAAATAAATAATGTTGGAGAGAGAGAGAGAGAGAGAGAGAGAGAGAGAGAGAGAGAGATATGCAAACATTTATAAATTACAAGTATGCATACTTTTACATTGGAATGTATTTGAATGAATTTAGTCATAAAATTTAAGTTAAATATTCGCCACAATCCCTGTAAATTATCGTAATCTCACCCACCTGCCATCGTTTGCGATAATATCCCTAACACCCTCTATTTGTGAAAAACTGTATCCATCAAACTCCTTCCTTTAAAACATGTCCCTCAATCGATGATGTGACACCATTTTAATTTAATTAATGACAGAACTACCATGTTTATTTTTATTTTTTATATATATTTTTATTTTTTTCGTCCCTACCAAAGCCTCTCATAAATACAAATTAGAAAATTTTACTCTGATGGTCTCGTAGACTGCCTAAAGCCTGCGACCACCCTCTAATCGGCGGTAGACCCCTTGCCGATGAAGCTCCCTCTACCTTCCTCGCCAGACCAAACCCCATCATGGATCTTGGAGAAACCACCAAGAACCAAAGATCTGCCGGAGCCGGCGAAGAGAATTAAATGTTTTGAGTTCGTGAAACACAGTCATCACTCAGAATTGAGCAGAGAGTCATTTTCAAGGGAATATTCGGCAGTTCTCAACCCGAAGGATCCCTGGCCAATCCGACTCGAAATTGGATTGGGATAGCCGACGCCGATCCCGGTACCAATTCCGTGCACTTGAAGCTTGCCCTCCACTGTTAAACCCCAAATTCCTAATCACTCTAATCTGGTCGTCTTACGATCATACCCAGCATAATATAGTGACCATAGGATCAGATTAGTTGTAATAAGGTTAGGATAACTGAATTGGTTAGACATGAAATTGGTGTGTTGTTGATTGCTATAAAAACAAGGAAAGAATGTATAGAAAGGATCGAACAATTTGCAGATTACTTTTCCCTCTCTCTAATCTTCTTCTTCTAGGAGGCAGTCACTCTCGAAGTGGCAAAAAAACTACCTAATATTGGTGCTTTCATTGAGAGAACTTCTTTGATGGCAGAACGGACTCCCCTCGACAGTTGGATGACAACGTCAAAACACTCAGAGAGGTTGTGGGAGCATAGGAAGAGCGAAGGAAATCGTTCCAAAATGCAATGCTTGATCAGCAGCGGATCTTGTCTGAACCTTCTCAGTTAATGACCTCCATGGAGGAGAAAGTTGACAGATTCTTGCAACTGCAAATGTCTGCGGCCTCCTCCCTGCCCCCTACCGACATCTTTGCCGTCGCCAACCCTCCACAACCACCTGTTAATCCTCTGCAACTTCCTGTTCACCTTTCACAACCCCCGTCTTACCCTTCTTCCGATTCGGAATCTCAGAATCCCTCAGTCTTCAACACCCCCTCTCTGGCCCCTCCAGCCAACCATTCTACATTCCTTCGGCTCGAACAGACCCCCGCCTTCCACAAAACCTTGTCCCTCCTTCACACCCCAAGCCGGTGACTAGATCTCCAAGATCCCCTGTTTCCCAAACTCAACCACAACTCCAATCCCAACCCCAAGCCTTAATCAAAACCCAAATACAACCCCTAATTTCCCCTTTCTGGAGAACTGAGAAGTATGGGATGGATTGTTAGAGATAATAATCATGCTAGATTGAGCATGATCGTGATAAGATCTTCTATTGAAGGAAAGCTGGTTAGTGTGATTGATGCAAGATGGGTAATTTGGTTGGTGGGTAGGTGATTGTGGTAATATCTCTTATAGAAGAAAAGTTGAGTAGCTGATTTGGTTGGTGTACGAATTGTGGATTATATTACTATCTATGGATAGTTTTTCTTGTATTATTTCCTCTATTTAAAGGATAATAAACCTCCCCAAGAAGCATGAAGAACTTGGGGATTCTCACCTTGGAGTAGACTTCTGTGGTAGAAGTTCGAACCCCGTAAATATTTTCTCGTCTTTCCTTTATGCATAAGTTAACATGGTATCAGAGTGGATACATATATGATCGTGGTGTTTAGGGCACTTTGTTCGCTCTCGTCGTGGTCTGCTACCCGCATACTCTGATAAGTTGTTATTTTCTCTTGTTATTCTTTTAAATCATTTATCATGACTAGTTCCAGCACTGTTGATAATAGTAAAGCTAGTTCTGGTTCTCATGAGATGAACACTCGTCTCACCTCTATCCTTCTCACTGGCCGCAATTACTTGCCATGGTCAAGGGCAGTAACTGTTGCCCTTGGAGGCCGTGCCAAGCTTGGTTACGTAAATGGTCAAATCAAGGCTCCTGCCTCTACAGATACTAAATTCCCTGATTGGGAAGCCAATGATAATATGGTCATGTCATGGCTTTTTAACTCTATGGAACCACAAATATATGAAATATTTGCTTATTCAGAAACGTCTAAGATCCTTTGGGACTCCTTAAAGGACATGTATGGCCAAGTTGATAACTCCTCTCGAATCTTTGAGTTACAATAGGAGATTGCTCATGGTGAACAACCTCCCAGTCAACCATTTACAGAGCATCTTGGTACCTTAAAGAAAAAGTGGGATGAGTTACGTTAGTACCTCCCTCCTGCCCAATCTATTGATACTTACATTCAACGTGAAGAGCAAGATCGCATTTTTCAATTGTTGGCAAGTATTCGTCCTGAATATGAAGATGTTAAGCGTTAAATTCTTATGAGTGCTACTCTTCCTTTATTTACCAATGTCTGTGCGACTATTCAACGAGAGGAAACTCGTCGTCGTGTAATGAGCTCCAAACCTGTGATGAATGAATCCATTGAAAATTATGCTCACTCAGCCAATAGTGTAAGACCCGTGTCAAACTAACCCGGTCTTACCACCTTGAACCAGGTTTACCCACCATGGTCGAGTCAATGGACCAAGGGCGTGAAGGAGAGCGAGATCCCAGGTATCAAATCGACCCAAAAACACTTAAAATAGAGCAAGGGTCGCATACCCGGCTAAACAGGGTCGACCCTCTCAAATTAGAAACTCGGACCGAAAATGGACGGAGGGTCGGACAAGTGTCGGACCACGGGGTCAACGGGATCATCGACCCTCTAATCGACCCTCACTTATCGCCGAGTCTGAAATTAGGAAATTTCCTAATTTTCGATTGGGATTCTTTCCAAATCTCAATGGGACTATTATAGAACATTCCTACTCTATTTAAAGGACGTCCCTAAGCCACTTTCACTCCTTTCACAACCCTAATTGAATTGAGAGAAAGAGAGAAGAAGGAAAAGAGGAAGAAAAGAGGCAAGGAAGAAGACTTAACAAAAAGGAGAAGAATTTCCAGAGAAAAGTAATCTTCTCAGGTATGGATACTAATTCCATGAGTTTCTACAGACCTTAGATTAGATATGGTTGAGTGTAGGATTTCAGAGAAACCCAAACCATCCATCCATGGTTAGGTTTTCATGGAAAAACCTAGGATAATGCATGAAAGACATCCAGGAGGATGAATCATGGTTTCAGACCATGGAATGAATGTTTAATGGAATGTGGAAGCAAGCCATAGGACCCCAAACATGAAGAATGAACTAAAAACTGAAAATTGGACCTGATTGCACAGAGGGTCGCACACGGGTCGATAGACCCATCGACCCTATGCACCCTGACCATCGACCCTCAGCATTCGAGAAGTTCAGACAGAGGACAGGGTCGATAGACCCATCGACCCTATGCATTCTGAGCATCGACCCTCTGATCGACCCTCAGTTAACAGCATGGTTTTTAAATTGGAAATTAATTCTAATTAAATTCTATCGACTTTGTTAGGTTTGCTAGCATTATAATAACACTGCAGAGGTGATTCTAAAGCTTGGAAACTATCTATTAGCAAGCTAAGGTGAGGAACCTTAACACCAAACTAAATTGGTTAATAAGAAACTGTTTTCTATTTCTTGAGTCCTATGCTATGCTTGATCCTATGCGAATATGTTTGTAATGTGCATACAGCATGCCATCCAATATTTCTATTATTTGTTCTTGCATATTTACTTTATTGTTTATAACATGATGATGATGATGATGATAGGAATAGGCATGTGCTTGTATGTGTGTGGTTGATGTGCTTGATGCGAGCGAGTATCAGGGGAGGTGTGATGAGGACGTCAATAAACGTAACCTTTGACGGGTCTCAGCATTTTAGCTCTATCTCTAACTCAAGTCTTGTGCATTGGCATCGTCGTATCGTCATTACTTTAGCAGAACTATTATGTCGTAGAGTATCAGGGGAGGTGGTCTCGGTCCTTGTAGTCTCTGACTCTACCGGGGGGCCTTAGCTCTATCTCTATGGACATTCTGAGGGATGCTGGGGTGAGGCCTTGGATACACTGTTTGGCATTAGGATTGGTTAGTTGCGAGCCCAGTTTTCAACCCTCGCCAATAGGGGCTTACGTGTTGGTATGACACTATATAGCAATAAACGTAACCTTTGTTATATATTGTTTATGGTTGGGTGCATGTGAGTTGACGATAAACGTGATCTTCGGGTAACGTCACACACTCGTGTATAGAGGCGGAGTCAATGAACGCGACCTTTGGCTACCTCAACCTTTCTATAGTATACTGCAAACTTTAAATCGGACCAAAGATATAAATTGACTTTTTGCATGCATATGTAATGTTGCATTGTTTTGGCTACTCACTGAGCCGTGTTGTGTGCTCACCCCTCGACGTCGAATATTTTTAGTTGATGATGCAGGTTACACAGTTGAAGACTATGTCAATGCTTCTACGTACGGGACGGTAGCAACAATGGAAGTTGAAGCTGAAGATGATACACACGACTCCTCTTGTGAGTGCAACTCGTGTGTATTCGATTAGATATTTTTATAGGTTCCTTTATTGGATTTATAAGACTTGTATTTGATATTTAAATATTTATGTCCCAGTTGAAAACAGAATAATTTGCTATTAAATTAATGATATCATCTTAGTTGCTCAGTTCATTTTATTATAGATTTTCCGCTATTGTGTATTACTCTGATTATGATTACGGATGTGTGTAAGTTTAGATAATGCGGGGATAGCCTATTTGAGATCCTGGTTGAACCGTTGGTTATTTAACGGTTCATCACACCATTCTGAACAGTGCGGAATTAGGGTGTGACAAATAGTCATGTTTCTATTGAGGGAAACACCAATGGTACAAGTTGATCTTTCTCTCGAGGGAGAGGAAAAGGACGTAGTTCTTGTGCACCTTTTCATTGTGATCACTGTAATCGGGATGGTCATACCAAGGACAGATGTTGGTCTTTATATCCTCACTTGCGTCCTCCCAAAGATAAAGGATTAGATACACCTCTTGCTGCTCAAGTTAGTTCGTCTACACCACAATTCTCGATTGAACAACTCGCTGCCCAACTCCATCAACTTATGCAGTCACATGGAACTCCCACTTCCACCACAAATTCTGTGACTTCCGCATCTGGTAATGCCTCTCTTGCTCTGTCCGTTTCTATTAAAGATTCTTTTTATCATAGATTCAGGGGCTACTGATCATATGTGTTGCTCATCGCATTTTTTATCTGATATTCATCATGATAATGGTCACCGACAGTTTATTACCGTGTCTAATGGTGCAAAGGTTCCTATTGAAGGGATTGGAAAAATCAGTATTTTTTCAAATACCGTTGATGTTTTATTTGTACCTTCTCTATCTTCTAACCTATAATCTGTCAGCAAGATTACTAAAGACCTACATTGCATTGTTATGTTTTTTCCCAACAGGGTCATATTTCAGGACAGGTTCACCGGGAAGACGATTGGTGAAGGTCGGTTCCTTCAAGGTGTTTACATTTTAGACTTTTCTCCTGCAGCATTGGTTGTTCAACAAAATCCATCTAAGGACTCACAGCTATGGCATTGGCGAATGGGTCACCCATCTGATTCTGTCCTCCATTCCCTTAATCCCTCATTGTCTCTTGATTCTAGTACTTGTGAGACATGTCATTATTCCAAGCAACATAGATTACCTTTCCCCACTCGTAATCATACTTCCACTGAATTGTTTGAATTATTCATTCTGATGTTTGGGGCCCTGCTCCAATTGACTCTCGGGATGGTTTTAGATACTTTGTCACCTTTATTGATGATAAATCTAGATCTACCTGGTTGTATTTATTAAGCTATAAAAATGAAGTGTTACAAGTTTTTCAGAAATTTTGTTGCATGGTTCAAACTCAATTTGGTACTCCCATAAAATACTTGAGGATTGATAATGGCACCGAATATACCAATACCTCATTTGAGTCATTTCTTATAGGTCTAGGTATTATTCACCAAACATCTTGTGTTGGTACCCCTCAACAGAATGGTATTACTGAGCGTAAAAATCGCCATCTCCTTGAAGTAACACGATCACTTCTTTTTCATGGGCATATTCCCAAGTCTTATTGGGCCGATGCTGTTCTCACCAGCTGTTACTTGATTAATCGACTACCAAGTCAAACCTTACACGCCAAATCCCCTATGGAGGTTCTTTATGGTTGCTCCATTGATATTTCCCACCTTCGTGTGTTTGGGTATATTTGTTATGTTCATTCTCAAGCAGGTGGAAAGATGGATCCTCGGGCCCACAAGTGTATTTTTTTGGGATATTCTTCTGTTAAAAAGGGTTACCGCTGCTATGATCCTTCCGTTCGAAAAATGTACATTTCTCGTGATGTCTTTTTTACTAAACGTCACCTCTTCTTTCCTGGCAGGACCAAAATTCAGGTGGAGATTGATACTGACTATGGTGAATTTGCTCCTCCCATACCTATTGTACATGGTGACAATAGTAAATTTAGTGAACATGGTGATCATCCTATTGCAGATCATCCTCACCCTGGTGAATTTGCTCCTCCCATACCTATTGTACATGGTGACAATAGTGAATTTAGTGATCATGGTGATCATCTTATTGCAGATCATCCTCACCCTGTTGAAGCCGTTCCTACAGAAATAGAGACAATTGAAGAAAGTCCCGATTTACCGATGCCAGTAAGAAGATCTACTCGGGTGTCACAACCTTCTACTAGATTACGAGATTACTTCACCTATCACACTGTTGAATATCCAATTCAACAACATGTTTGCTATGACAATGTTTCTTCTGAATTTTTTGGCATTCTTGACAGCAGTTGATTCTCACAGTGAACCAATTAATTTTGTTGAGGCTAAGGTCTCTTCTGTATGGATTAAGGCCATGAATGATGAGCTTTCAGCTCTCGATAGAAACCACACATGGGACATACTACGTCTACCCGTCGGAAAGCATCCTGTTGGCTGTCGATGGGTATACAAGATCAAGTACAAAAGTGATGTATCAATTGAAAGACACAAGGCAAGACTTGTTGCCAAAGGTTATACACAAACATATGGAGTTGACTACAATGAAACCTTTGCTCCAGTTGTGAAAATGAACACTGTGAGAGTGTTAATGTCAGTAGCAGTAAATTGTGGTTGGTCTTTATTTCAAATGGACGTGAAAAATGCATTCTTGCAAGGGGACTTAAAAGAAGAAGTATGCATGACCACTCCTCCTGGTCATCCCTTAGAACATCAAGCTAGAGTCGTGTGTAAGCTCAACAAAGGCATTTATGGGCTTAAACAGTCTCCACGGGCATGGTATGGTAAGTTGAGTACTGCTCTTATAAGTTTTGGCTTTCGTCGGAGTATGTCTGATTCATCGATGTTTGTTAGAAGGAACACCAGTGGCATCATTGTTGTGTTGGTTTATGTTGATGACATTGTCATCACTGGTGATAATCTCTATGACATAGTGGCTCTCAAACAGTATTTGAATGAGAAATTTGACATCAAGGATCTAGAAAAATTACGGTACTTTCTCGAAATTGAAGTAGCCACATCTACTAAGGGTTTGTTTATCTCTCAAAGAAAGTATATTTTGGATCTCTTGAAAGAGACCGGCAAACTCGGTGCCAAACTTGTCGATTCCCCCATAGACTATAATAGTAAATTTCTCACTGATACTACTCCATTACAAAACAGCAGCTGCTTTCAACGCTTAGTAGGAAGATTAATATACTTAACAATTACCAGGCCTGACATCTCTTATGCAGTAAGTTATGTCAGTTAGTTTATGCAAGCACCTACTGAAGGACATTTGAAACTTATTGACCGCATCCTGCGCTACCTCAAATCTTGCCCGAGAAGAGGTATTTGGATGCGGAAACATAATCACACGAGAATTGTGGGTTATACTGATTCTAACTGGGCTAGAAGTCCCTCCGACAGAAAATCCACTACTGGATTTTGCACCTTTGTGGGTGGCAATTTGGTCATGTGGAAAAGTAAGAAACAACATGTTGTGGCTCGTTCTAGCGCTGAAGCAGAATACAGGGCAATGGCTTCCACTACTAGCGAACTCGTCTGGCTTTGAGTTTTGTTACGTGAATTGGATCTTGAGACTTCTGACCATCCGATGCAACTATATTGTGACAATCAAGCAGCCACTTATATTGCTTCTAATCCTGTCTTCCATGAACGGACCAAACATATAGAGGTGGATTGTCACTTTGTGCGTGAAAAAGTTTAGGATAACACCATTGAGACTCCTTATATCCGGATTGAGGATCAGCTCACAGATGTGTTCACCAAAGCTCTACCCACAAAATTCTTTCACAATATGTTGATCAAGTTGATCTCCGATGATATCTTCGCCCAAACTTGAGGGGGAGTGTTATCTAGATAATAATCATGCTAGATTGAGCATGATCGTGATAAGATCTTCTATTGAAGGAAAGCTGGTTGGTGTGATTGATGCAAGATGGGTAATTTGGTTGGTGGGTAGGTGATTGTGGTAAGATCTCTTATAGAAGGAAAGTTGAGTAGTTGATTTGGTTGGTGTACGAATTGTGTGGATTATATTACTATCTATAGATAGTTTCCCTTGTAATATTTTTTCTATTTAAAGGATAATAAACCTCCCCAAGAAACATGAAGAACTTGGGGATTCTCACCGTGGAGTAGACTTCTGTGGTAGAAGTTTGAACCACGTAAATATTTTCTCGTCTTTCCTTTATGCATAAGTTAACAGATTTGAACATGTTCTCTCCTAAATCACATAGGTTTTCAAGCAAATGGAATCACATAGGTTTTCAAGCAAATGGAGAGAGCTTCTTGGGTGGAAGAACCAGCATAGCTATCACGCTAAACAGGATTTGGAGAAATCGAAATCACCAAGATCGGCCAAGCTTCCTTCCCCATCACCTCAGTTCGCCTACATGGCCAGCCCCCTCCGGTGGGATACTGTTTCAAGCCCCCAGCGATCGTCGGTGAGTCCATGGTTAGAAACCAAAGGAGCGCCACTTCTGGACACCTCGACAGTTTCTTGGACACCAAAAGATCGTCCCCATCCTCAGCATTCCTAGCGATGCGGTGCTTGCGTTTGTCCGATATCTTTATTCTTCCAGATGCTCGGCGGAAAACATGGACAACTATAGGATTCATCTGCTAGTGCTATCGCATGTCTCGCACGTCCTTTCAAGATGCCAGCTCAAGCTGAGATGCACCAGAGGGATTGGTACACGTTTGACGACAGATAACATTGTAAACGTTCTTCAGCTGACCAGGCTTTGCAACCACCGGATCTTTACCTCAAATGCATTAATTTGATCTTCAATGACTTGAGAGCTATCGAGAAGACAGAAGCCTGGAAGTTCTTGCAATATGACCCCTGGTTTGAGCTCGAGATCCTACAGTTGTTTGATGAAGCCGAATCGAGGTAGAAACGAAAGCATAGGGAGAAGGAGATAACAGGATTTGTATCTACAACTGAGCGCAACGATGGAGTGCTTGGATCATGAGTGTGGGGCCCTATGACAAGGAACCGAACAAGAACAAGGGATCTTGCCAGAAGTTGGTGTCATCCTTTCTCCCATCAGCAATTGTGTTGAACGCTATCAGTTGCGTAATAAAGGTTATAGTCGGCGATCTTTTCCCGAAAGAGGTGCATAACCCTGTCTCTCTCAGCGAAGAAGATGATAACGAGAAGCCACTCTTCTATTGGTGGAGATCGACGGAGGAATTCAACGAAAATGGTGAGCTAAAATTGAACCTATCCAGGCTATCCAGCCTCACTCCCAGACTCAAAGTCCTCAGAGAAATGGAGCGGTCTACCTTAATTGCTCCAGAAGGTCTCGACGAACCTCGCCAGAAGCTCTTCACCTATCATTCAGGCGGTTTTTATCTACCCACTGGAGGAATCAGCAAGGAAGAGATGGATATTCTTCCAGTCATCACAATTCTTTTGGTGGGTTTCTTTGGTTCCGGAAAAAAGCTCGATCATAAACTTAACAGATGGTTTTCTGGGTTGCTTGGTGTTCCAGAGATCAATGCGAAGTGGGTTCTGCCTCTACGATTCACAGAGTTTGGATTACAATCGAATGGGCGAAAGCCTTGAGACCATGTCCGGGTGGTTGGGAGATGGAGTTTATCATCACCAACCTTGTTGGATAATGGCGGACGAGGCGTTAGGGACTCCGTCATCATCATCTTCGTCATGGTTCAGAACGAGGATAGTAAATCGTGTCATCATGGTGATAAGAATTCCAGAGCTCTACCAAGCATTGCTGAGGATTCGAAACCTGTAGAGGCTACGAAAGAATTCTTCAATTGTTCTGTGATAAGGAAATGCACTGGGAATCCCAAAGCAATTTTCAACAAACACTTTGACACCTACACGTGGACTGCCATCTTGAGAGAGAGCTGGGCAAATTTCCTTGATGAAGACAAGCTGGTCCATGTGCTTGTGGCTGTAGTCATGCCCATCATGGGTCTCTGTGAACTCGGCAACTACCCCCAGATGACGGGCTGTGGCATATTGCGTGCCTGGCACGGCCAGACCGGCCGTGGAAGCAAGGCTCAATCTTGGGTCCATCTATGGCATTGGCACACCTGTTGCCGGCCTTGCGTATTTGTTCAAGATTAGCTTTGGTGGACTGTGGCATGGTCTCTTGTCTGCACAAGCAACTTGTGCTGTTCATGCGGGGGGCAACTCCATCTACATCATCGACCATATCTTCGGTCGACTACAACGTCAACGTCACCAGAATCTTGAGGGTAAGGTTCTCGTATATGGAGACGATAATGTTACGATCATAGTCGGCATAACATAGTGACCATAGGATCAGATTAGCTGTAAAGAGGTTACAATAACTGAATTGATTAGACATGAAATCGACGTGTTGTTGATTGCTATAGAAACAAGGAAAGAATGAATGGAAAAGATCAAACAATTTGCAAATTACTTTTCTCTCTCTCTAATCTTCTTCTTCTTCTTCTAGGAGGCGGTCACCTTTGAAGTGGCAAAAAAAAACTACTTAACAGGTCGTCTTTAATGGAGACCGAATTATCAAAAATAGTGATATTTCCCTTCTTTTATGGGCACGCTAAATTTTGGGAATTTGGATATAAACCTTACGTTTTACGTCTGTTAAGTTTCTTTCTTTCACATTTATGATCTGGTCTATGCATGTTCGGATCCATCCAAAGTTCCTCTCTCTCTCTCTCTCTCTCTCTCTCTCGTGATTGTTGCTTCCTGTGTTTTGTCTCTGAGGAGTATCAAATAAAGTTAATAATGGTGGAGACGAATAAGGAGAATGGGGAGGTTGTCTCTGGTCCTGGATTGACCGGACAGATTCCAGTGACACTTCGTACAGGGGACCTCTTCAGTTCAGACTTCCTAGAAGAAGCAGGCGATGGAAGAAAACAAGGACAAGAACAGAGATCACCACTCGTTCTCTCTCCTCCTTGCCCCTACTGGAGAATCCACCGTCGTCTTCCGCACACGAGATTCTGGTTACAAAAAACACTGAAAAGTTTTCTCAAACTGCTCATTCTCTCTCCTCCCTGCCCTTACCGGAGATTCCACCGTCGCCTTTCGCACACGGGATTCTGGTGATGAAGTTTCAGAATCTCCGCACTGATGAGGGTTCAAGCGCACCGTAATCATAAGGAAGGTCAGGAAGAGTGAAGGTCTACAACTCCCAAGCATGCCGGAGCCCCAATCCCATTGCCTCATTCTGCAAACCTAAAACAGATCTTACTGTAGAAAAACAGATCTTATGGTTTTCTACAGATGAGAGATCGAAACGCCATGGCTGCCTGTGCAAAGTCTTCCGATCCACTTCACTTTAAACTTCACTTTAAACAATGAAGCTGGAAAGATAAAGCGATGTCGCCAGCCAAGCAGAAATGTTATAAATTGTATTTCCACTTTTTCCAAACCTTCACTGGCGGTCGGAAAGAAGATAAAAGGAAAATAAAAAAAATAAAAAAAAATCTCATAAAGAAAATATAAAAATAAAATTAAAAAGTATTAAGGATAATTTTTTTTTTAGCATTTAAACAAGGTTTGGGTGTTTTAAGGGGGTATGAGAGATATTATCACAAATGATGGCGGATGGATGAGATTACGATAATTTACAGGAGGTGTGGCGAATATTTTCCTTAAAATTTAAAAGATGACTAATCTAAACATTGACCTATTTATCCATGCAGTGATCAAAATCACACATTATTTTACCACATGGTTCAAATTAGTAGATTGTTATAAATGTAGTGAAAATGAAAATTTCTAGTAATATTATTATAATAAAATTACCACTTCGCATTTCAAGTAGATGTTTATTTCGTTGGCCTATGTAATTCTACCACATATGTACCATGTGATAAGATGATATAGGGATTCCAACCGTTAGAAAGGAGGATGTCTTGACACGACAATAAATTTGGTTTTTGGAACAGTAATTTTTCGTTGCAAAAAAACATTTCTATTGCTAAAAAGCTATTTGCAATGTGATATTTTCTTTGGTCTTCCTTCGATTAGAGGGTGATCGTAAACCTTTATAATTATTATACTCTCAATGTTGGATCATAAACTTTAAGTGACAAAAAATTATATTCATTGCATAAACATACATTAAATACAACAAAATGAGCAATCTGTTGCAAATAGTAATATCTTAAACGGTGGTGAATATATTTTATCATACGTAATATATTTTATATGATGGATGTATTGTCATCATATGAAATAATATTATATACGACAATTGTAGAAATATTAATTTTTATGATGGTTTGAAATTTTTTCATGATATACTTATAATAAATTTAGATACAATGATTTATGGTCGCTGAAAGGTCTTTTTACGAAAGATATGTTTGACCAATTGAAAATAGATTCCTTAGTAAAAAATAATAATTTTACAAATATTTTACAAAAAAAAAAAAACAAATATTGTCATTGACATTGAATAACTTAGTGGACAACAACTTCAAGAACAAAATGTATTATCCATTACATTTATGCTATCCATCTCATCTACATCAAATTTCCCCAAGTAAACTCACAAAATAGAAAATATCAATTGAAACAAAAAAAAAAAAAAAAAAAAAGTTATGTATATACCAAAAAAATATTATTATTTTATCAATAAAAAAAAATTTCCTACACCACAATACTATTACATTTTTTTTATTTTTTTTATGCATACTAACTCTAGTAATCTTTCTAGAAGTTATGATTTCAAAATCCAATTAAAATCTGTAGAGGATATGGTTGCCTCATAGTAGATTGGAGGCAATCAAGAGGGTCATGGGTACCACTCTCCTGTTTTCATTTTTGCAATATATACCTCTTCTCGAAGTGTTTAAAAATTCCTTCCACAAGTAGTGTAGAAACCGTCGATATCTCAGGAAATCAGAATTGAAAAATATATTACAATAGGGGTAGAGGAGATGAGACTTAGAGGGGGTGCTGGTGGAGTGGGAAGTTTCAACCTAGACAAAATAAATAATGTTGGAGAGAGAGAGAGAGAGAGCATACACATAAATTACAAGTGTGCATAGTTGTACATTAGAATATATTTAATTGAATTTGATCATAAAATTTAAAAGAAGATTAATTTAAACTTGACCTATTTATCCAACGATCAAAATCACACATCATTTTACCATGTGGATTAGAATAGTAGACTGTTATAAGGGCCGTGAAAATGAAAAATTCTCATAATATTGTTATAATAAAATTACCACTTCACATCTGATCAACTAGATATAGATATTTATTTGGTTGGCTTATGCAATTCTATCACATTACATACCATATTATAAGATGATATGGGGTTTCCTACCATTAGAGAGGAAGATGTCCTGACACAACAACAAATTTGGTTTTGCAATGGTAATTTTCCATCCCAAAAAACATTTCTATCATTAAAAACTATTTACAATGGAATATTTTCTTCGATTCTCCTTTGATTAAAGGGCCTTCATAAACCTTCATAATGGATATATGCTCGGTCATAGACTTTAAGCAGGAAAAAATTATATCCGTTGTATGATCATACATTATATATGACAAAATAAGTTTTTCATCACTAATAGTAATATCATATTATGTACGACCATTGTGAAATTATTTTTTTACGACGGTTTGAAATTCTGTCGTGATATATAATATATAAAGAAAGGCTACAGCCATGCTTATAACAAATTTAGATACAACTTGATTTACCATTGCTAAAAGGTATTTTTACGACAGATATGTTTTTTTGTCGAAATAGGTACCTTAGTAAGAAATAATAATTTTTCTAATATTTTACAAAAAAAATATTATTGTAATTTATGCTATCTTTCTCATTTACATTTAAATTTCACAACGTAAACTCATAAAATAAACAAGAAGAAAATATCCATTGAAACACAAACAAAAACAAAAATTAAAATTAAAATTAAAATTAAACAGGACAGAACTCTCTGGGATAGTTGTCGTCTGTCTCCTCCTCCTTCTTTTCCTCAACTTCCTTCAAAGCTTTCTTCTTCAACTCGTTCTCTTTCTCCAAGTCAACTACTTCAACTTCTTATTGCACATCAATATCACAAGGGCATGAATCACATTTGATTTCCTAAAACCATATTTGCAAATAAAAAAAGCTTCAAAGGTTTCTGAATCTCATAATAAAGCTTTGCTCATAAAATATCTATTGACATCAGATAACCAATAGAATCGATTAATTGGTTAGTTAGTAGCCCTATATAAAGGGGAGGAATGTAAGATTTACGGAATGAAAGAATGAATTGAGTTGTTATCTTCTTTCTTTTCTGAGTTTCTCTTAGAGACTCTGTTCTGGAGTTACTCTTGAACCCAAATCAAGACAATCCCTTCCAAAAGACAGATCATTGTGCTTTCATTGAGAGAAAAATTCAATTCATCTACTCTCGACTTCACCATGACCAAGTGAACTCAAGATCAACGATCTGATCTCACCTTGGAGGACATTTCGGCACAAATAGCAAATTTGCAAAATCAGCTGCAGGAGAAACTGAAATCGATGATTTTTCCTCTGCAAAGCCAACTGGACAAATTAACTGGAAAAGTCGGATCACTTAGCGAGGAAGCAATCCAGAGAGATTACGAAGCAGAAGCAATGGAGCAGGGGAGCACTGTTTTGCCCGAAGATTGTATTTCAAAGATTATATCTTTCACATCTCCTCGAGATGCTTGCAAAGCTTCAGTGGTTTCTACTGTTTTTCGATCGGCTGCGGATTTTGACTTGGTTTGGGAGAGGTTTTTACCCACTGATTACCGGCAGATCTTGTCTTCATCGGTATCTCCATTTCCGTTCGTTTTCTCGTCGAAGAAGAAGCTTTATCTCCATCTTTGCGATAACCCCGTTCTAATCGATAACGGCACTAAGGTAATATCCGTTCCCAAGGCATTTGATCTGATTTCGTACAGGGCCATAGATGATAAAATGATTTTTGACAATCTGGGTTTACGTTGGAACCATACTCATTGGAATTTTTTTTTTGTTTGTTGCAGACGTTCGCATTGGAGAAATGCAGTGGAAAAAAATGTTACATGATTGGAGCAAAAGCGCTTTCGATTGCCAGGGGAGATGACCCAAAGCTTTGGAATTGGAAACCCTCCCCTGAATCGAGGTCATTTTTCTCTGAGAACCTGAAACCTCATAACTTCTCTAAATTTGTAAGATTAGATAACTTACAGACTTCACGTATACATGTTGCAGGTTTTCTGAAGTTGCAGTGCTCCGTAACATACTTTGGCTCGAAGTCCGTGGGAGGATGGAGACACGACAGCTGTCTCCAAGCACAACATACGTAGCATACCTGGTGCTCAACTTCACGGACTTTGTCTTCGGATTCAGTTTTTCTCCGGCAGAAGTGTCAGTCAAATTAGCCGGCAGTGGTGAAGAAGTGAAGGCAGTGCATTTGAATCCAATAGGGAGACAGAGGCAGCAGTTTGAAGTGTACTGGGACTTGAGGGGCGGTAGTGTTCTAATGCGTCAAGAACCAATGGCGGATGCCGCAGACCAACAACCGCTACAGGACCTGCAGGTACCCAAGGAGAGAGGGGATGGGTGGATGGAGATAGAGTTGGGTGAGTTCTTCAATGAGAAAGGTGAGGATGGTGATGTGGAGATGAGTCTCATGGAGGTCAAGGGTGCTAACTGGAAATGCGGCCTCATAATCCAAGGAATTGAGCTCAGGCCCAAAAAGGCCAAATGAAAACCAGCCATCCATATGGGTCTGTTTTATTGATGTTATTTTATTTTCTAGTTGGTGTAAAGAATCCATTTTTTTCCCATTTTGGAGTCCTCGTGAGGTTATTCAAATTTTTTCTTTTTTGGGGAATCAATTTTTTTCTTTTTTGGCCATTAAATTATAGCTAAATCTATTCTTTTAGGTATATTCTGTTAGATGCTGACAGTTCATGGCCAAATTTTTATAATGACCAAACTAATCCCGTTCTACCTCTCCTCTGCTTCTCTCAGATTTCTTCTTCTACAACTTCTATTCTCAATCTCACAATGATCTACAAAGAAGAGAAAGGAGAACCAAAAAAGAAATCGTCTTTGCCGGTGAACCTGGGTTCGCCTTTGTCGCTCTATGTCATTTGCTGCTATTGCTAGCTTTCAGAAATATGGGTACCACTAAGCAAATGAAATTATTAATCTCTCTCCCTCTCTGGATAACTTCAGGAAGAAATCTGAAAAAAGGGGGCAGGATGATTCACCTTTTTCGAAGAATCTCCCTCTCTCTCTCTCTGATATCAGAGACAGAGGAAAAGAGCAAAATCAAAGGAAGTCATCAAAGAAAACCGAAAAGGAAAAGACAAATTCATCTCTTGTTGTTAGGGATGAACGCACAACCACGAGAAAGAGACGAAGATCAAGCAAACACACAACACAGGATTTGCTGTGATTCAGCACCCAAACCAGAATGTCTACCTTCACCATAGAGAAATAGAGATTCTTTATTGCCAAGAAAACTCTCTACAATTCTCTCCATCTGACATAGTGTCCTCCTTTGCTCAGACCTTACCTAGGTTTTCCCACATAGAGATAATATATAGGAAAATCTAGAAACCCTAATCCCACCACAATTATAAATTTACCCCCGTATATATAATAGACTCATACCCTAATACAAATACTACCCCTTATAATTACGTGGATCCCACATAACACAAGACACCAACCCAGCAAATCTCCACCTGGCTTGGATTCTGCAAACCACCTTGAAGAAAACCCGTTGATGTTGATTCTGTAAACCGATCTCTGCCAAACCGCCACACCCAAACCAGCATAGCCCACACCCAATCTGGGTGTCCCGTGCAGCTCACCGCCGCACGATGTGATGTGTCTCCATCTCTCCCACTGCTGCAGCATCACCAGAGAGATCACTTCCACTCACAAAATCTGAAGCAAAAGATACTCGCTTCTTCCCAGATCTGCACTTGTTCACAACTTGAACATCTTGCATCTTCTGTCTTCCATCTGTACTCCTTGCCTGAGTTCCAATAGAAGCACCACCTGTTTCAACACTCCCTGCAAGTCTGTATAGATCGTCAACCATCTGTCCTTGCATCACAACCATGGCCCCTTTGGAGACCTTAAGAGCTCCACCTTCAGATGACCACCTGTAGCCTCTTGCATCTAGTGTTCCTAATGAAATTAGATTCTTCCTTAAGTCCAGCACATGTCTAACCCCAATTACAGTTCGCACAATCCCATCAAACATGCGAATCCGTATCCCAACAACCTTGCTTTCAACATCATTTGCCATTCTGACTGTACCCTTATCACATTCATGATATGTAGCAAACTGTTCTCTAACTGAACACATATGAAGCGAACAACTTGAATCTAAAATCCAATCTAAAGTATTCGTACCTGATGAAGTAGTGAGAAGGAGATCTCCATCACTCCACTCTTCTGTGACACCAGCAGTAGATGATTTTTCTCCACTCTCATTGTCTTCCTTTTTCTTTTTATCCTCCTTATGCTTTGGATAATCCCATCTTATATGACCTTCCTCATCGCAATAATAACAAATTATTTTGTGACCTTGTGACTTAGAGCGACCCCTATTCTTGTTATATTCCTGTCTCCCATTTGATCTTCCTCTACCCTGACAACCAACTGTAACCAAGGCATTATCCTCATCTGACGTCCCCTCACTACTATTTTTCCGTCGTGTCTCATTCATTAGCAAAGCAGTAATAACATTGTCAAGTTTGAGAGTATCCTTACCGAACAACAGTTTAGTCACAATGTGATCAAATGAATGAAAAAATGAGGCCAACAGGATATGTGCCTTGTCCTCCTCTTTGATATTCACATCAAGAGCAGACAACTCCGTTAGAATCCTGTTGAACTCTTCAATATGCACCTCAAATTTCACTTCATTTGACAAACGAAAGTCATATAATTGTTTCTTCAAAAACAACCAATTTGTTAATGACTTGGACTTGTACCTGCTCTCCAACTTCATCCAAACTTCTTCTGGATCATCCAAACCAATGACCTCATGAAGAGTATTATCTGCCAGAAACAACTGAATCGTACTATTTGCTAGTTCCCTCAACTCTAGCCACTCATCATCTGTCAATTTTTCTAGCTTGTCTGATTCTTCTTGAGAGCCTTAACAGTCCCCTCCCGCGTAAGAATATTCTTCACCCGTTGTTGCCATAAGGTGAAATCATTATAGCCATTGAAGGGTTCTATGGAGAAGTTTGTACCCTTCGTCGTCATTCTATTAACTTGATCTTTACTTTCTGTGCTTGCCATCAACTTTTAAGAGTTTTAATCACCGTTGATTTTACAGAAGACTGTCTGATCGATACCAAAGACAACGAATATGCCCGTTCCGTGTCTTCCAATGAAACCGTAGCACCCAAAAACCCTTGGGAACAACAACTTCTATATTTTTCCCTTCTCTTTAGATGATACAACGTACGAATACTACACCGAACCACGTACCTTTTTTTTTTTACCGTGGGAAAACGAGAAACCTACCTTTTTCAAGCTTTTTCATCGACTACTCTTTAACAAGGGAGAAAAAGAAAAAACCCAAATAACCGTACGATTCCCTTTTTTTTTTTTTTCTAACTTCCTCGTAATGATTACTTCTGAAAAGTAATCAGTGTTTTTATTTTCCTTAAAAAAACTTAAAAAACAACTTAAGCTGTACGTTAAAAAGAAAAAAAAATGATTTTTTTTTCTTTTCAACACGTCTCCTTCACGGTTTCAACTAGGAAGAAAAAAAACTAAACATCAATCGTACCTTTTTTATTTCTTTCTCTCAAATCTTGTACACCTCCCTTTATCCAGATCTCAACACATCAACCGTGACGATCTATCGAGCCTGGCTCTGATACCACTTGTTAGGGATGAACGCACAGCCACGAGAAAGAGACGAAGATTAAACAAACACATAACACAGGATTTGCTGTGGTTCAGCATCCAAATCAGAATGCTTACCTCTACCACAGAGAAATATAGATTCTTTATTGCTAAGAAAACTCTCTATAATTCTCTCCACCTGATATAGTGTCCTCCTTTGTTCAGATCTTACCTAGATTTTTTCACACAGAGACAATATATAGGGAAACCTAGAAACCCTAATCCCACCACAATTATAAGTTTACTCTTGTACATGTAATGGACTCATACCCTAATACTAATACTACCCCTTATAATTACGTAGACCCTACAGAATACAAGACACCAACTCAACACTTGTTGCTCAGAGGAATCGGGTTCTTCATGAACTAAAGCAAATAGATAAAGATTGACAAAAATGGCATGGAGAGCTTCTCACGACTCACGAGAGGGAGTGGATGTAAGGAAAAAGCAATAGAAGAAAGAGAAGGTTTGGGAAAAGCTAGAACACCTGTGAAAAAATCCACCAAAATGGATATGATCTTATGAAATAAAAAAAAAAACCCCATTGATCCACGAATCTCCCTGATTGTAACCCACCTCTGTCAAATGTTTGAATCTCAACTTTTTTGGCCGCTTAAACTCATCAAAGCTCTTGGCAAAATACAAAAGAACAGACAACCGTTGCTTATTCTGCCATCTAACTACGGATACTCAAGAATTGATCAAAAGTAGCTAGCTCCATTTCAAAAACACTAAGTGATGAAAATACCAGACGAAAATCCTAGCTCAAAGCCTTTGTCTGAATTAAGACACCGGTAAAACAACAACCAGAACACACCAAACAAGGGGAAACAAAGACCAGAAACGAAACATGCACGACATAAAGAGAAAGAGAGAAAACAACCTATAAAATCATCAGCAACATATAAAGATCATTTGCATTGAAATCTTTCAAAGCTAGCTAGCTCATATTAGCATTCAATCTACTAATTTGAAATTTGAAAACCATGATAGAAAAGGGGGTGACAAACTCTTCCCACTCTTGAGTGAATCTAATAGGAAACAAACAAATAGAGAACAATATTCCAAGCACAATAAATCCACACGCATAGTACAAGGAATTTTTATTTGGAAAAACCCCCCAATGTGAAGAGTAAAAACCATAGGACCGTAGTCCAGTCAAATCTCTTTACTATCACAAAGTTTGGGAATACCAGAGTGTTCTTTAGTTAAAACCAGAGGCATACAATAACATCATTCATTAAGAACATTATATTCTTGGCACATATCATTAGAAACATTTAGAACAACATGTCCTAGGAATACACAATCAATAACCTAAATACCAAGATGAAGATTGAAAGAGATTTCACCCGAAAGGGTAAAAACATTGATTATTGGACTGATCTAGAAGACTTCAATGGTCAATCGCATCATTCAGAATGAAGAACTCTCAGTTACGAACCTATTATCTAAATTTCAGCTCAATCGGACTACGTATGGTCATCCAATTCTCACCTTGTTTGAAATCTTGTAGCTTTCTTCTCTTCTCTGTTTTGGGCAGACATAAACTCACAAAACCTCCCTTTTTCTTCTTATGTTACAGAAACTCACAAAACCTCTCTTTTTCTTCTTATGTCATTCCAAGAGGGTTAAAAAGATAAAACCCTAATTCAACAACATATGGGAATGTTACTTAAGTGCCCTTAGTCCATATGGGCCTATAAGTAATGGGTCATCCTCTACATAAGAGGGAAACCCAACCCAACAAACCACTCCAGATGGAAGACTCGAAGCTTTTGCTTTACTAAGTTAGTTTAAATATTACCATAGAGTTTATGCTCTGGTTTGGTCTACATCTGTTGTGTCATTCGATGATAAATCATAGGTGGCTAACGATGAGCAGATAAGAAGATAATAAGGGAAATTCATTAATTCCATACAATCCCATCTAATTGTATTCGGGAAAAACAAAAGAGAGATGAATACACCAATAATCGACCAAGTGGAAAGAACGGATCCATAGAGACTAACGCAAGTCGAAGAAGCTGACCTATGGAAGATATTAGCAGATCATGAAGAGAAACTCGAACTTGCATAAGCAAATGCCATTAACAAAGATGATATGTATCCTTTCACAGAAGAAGGAAAGGAAAGGAGGAGAGATGAGAAAGAACTCACCTGAGAAGGGGAGAATTCCTGCTTGTAGAGAAGAAGGAAAGAGAGGAGGACGGCAAGAGAACACTTAGCCAACAGGCCACACCACGCAGGCAACCACTATACTAACTCAAACTCAATTCATTCTTCAAATCTGTCCAATTTGTTGAGTTACAAGTTACAACCATATATAAAGAAATAAAAAATAGCTCTAATGGAATTCTAAAATTGGAAACAATTTTCAATGGAATCCCAACTCCTTCGTAATGAAAACTAATGCTGAAACCGAAGAATTCTCGAAGAAGCTTTCTCATCCCACCATGACTGCTTCAAAAGCTCTACGTAAGTTACTACAATTGTAATAATCTTGTCACACCCCAATTCTGCACCAACCAGAATGGTGTGATGAACCGTCTATGATCCAACGTTCAATCAGGATCTCGAATAGGCCGTGTCTCCATACCTGTCCGCCACACACACGCAGTCGAGCATGACCATCCCCACACCTGTCCGCAACACACACCCAGTCGAGCACACACCATCCCCACACCTGTCCGCAACACACACCCAGCTGAGCACAACCATCCCCACACTTGTCCACAACACACACCCAGCAGAGCACGACCATCCTCACACCTGTCTACAACTCACACCCAATCGAGAACGACTATCCCCACACCTGTCTGCAACTCACACCCAGCCAAGCACGCACCATCCCCACACCCTGCCATGACCTTCGTCATCAACTTGACGATCCTCGCGACATCCAACGAAGACCTTCGTCGTCAATCCGGCGATCCTCGCGACATCCTGGGAAGACCTTCGTCGTCAACCTGACAATCCTCGCGACATCCTGCTGTTCAATCTCGCCAATGCACATCAGGTTGGTTTTCTTTTTCAGTTTACTATACTTGTATATCGTATTGCGATTATTTTCTTCATTTTGTTATTGTATCTTCACATACATGATGATTCTTTGTCATACGCTTTGGCTTCCACATGTACATGTTGGGTTTGGCTCAGCCTTTCTTATTATGAATTTGATGAGATGAAATATGGCCGTTGATCTTGTATTTTGGGTGATGAAATTGATCCGACGTGCTTGAAAATTTAATGTGATGAAAAATTGATCCAACCATTGGATTGAATTTTTTTTATTAGTCCGACCATGTGATGGGAATTGTAATAGGTCCGACCATATGATGATAATTGTAATTGGTCCAACCATGTGATGAGAATTTTAATGTGATTGGTTCGATCATATGATTAGAATTTTAATGTGGGTGATCCAACCACATGATCTGAATTTTATGAAAATTGATCATGACCATATAATTGGAATTTTCATGAGTTGATCATGGTCTTTGATTTAGAATTTTGATGTGGTTTTAAGTAATTTGAACCATTGGATTGTCTTCGTAAGTGACTTTATCGAATCTGAGCGGTTAGATTATCATGATGAGCGATCTGAATCACTAGATTATCTTTGGGAATGATTTAAATAAATATGAATGGTAATTAAGATATTGAGTGATTTGAACCGTTGGATTTTTATTGTGAGTGATTTTGAGTGAATGGAACCATTGGATCTTGATCATGAGTGTTTTGATGAATCTGAGTGGTTGGATTATCATGATGAGTGACCTGAACCGCTAGATTATCTTTAGGAATGATTTAATTGGATCTGAATGGTTGGATTATGATCTTGAGTGATTTCAACCGTTGAATTTTCATTGTGAGTGATTTTTGAGTGATTTGAACCATGAGATCTTGATCATGAGTGTTTTTGATGAATCTGAGCTGTTGGATTAGCATGATAAGTGATCTGACTGCTAGATTATATTTTTGTGAGATCTAAGCAATAGATCTTAGCTATTTTGATGAGATATGAGTCATTGATCATGATTATAACTTGATGTGAGATTTGAGCCGTTGGTCTTGACTGTTTTGATGAAATCTAAGTATTGATCATGATTATCAATGTTTTGAAGAGATCTAACCATTAGATTGAGGATCTGATATTGTCTACATTGTTATATTCGTACATCTACCATGTTCACTTGATGACACTGTCATTTTGTGCATGCCATGTTTAGAATGCTTACACTGTTAGCTTTGAGAACACTACCATGTTTGACATAATTATTAATGCCATGCTTGAATGATACCTGTCGTCGCAAAGAACTTATTTTCTGCTACACCCTAGTCGAACTGTCATGCATGTACACTGATAGAAGACATTCCTAGTTGTGGGGATGTGCATGTAGGCACCCACATTTAGGAAAGGGTAAAAGCAAAAAAGATAAAAGTCTTAATCAAGAATTATGAAGCCTAGCCCAACAATTCTAAAATCAGGGTTGTAGGTTACAAGGGTAGTTTAAGACGATCCCTACGCCTCAGCTCATTCCTCTAAGGTGCAAAAACCTAGATAGGTGTGATGTAAATCCAACCATAGATCATCTAGGATCATCATCCAGTCCGGCTGGACCACCCATATTCCGACCTAAGCGGGTCGCCCAATGAACAACAGTTTCGAACTACGCAGATCCTGATTCTTAGGGCAAACCCTATGATACGTAGGTACTCTGGGGAGGCTCCCAGATGCGGTTCCACACCTCAATCAATATACCCTTGCATACTTTACTCCCTGAGAGTACTCATACTCTATTCCCTGAGAGACATACACCCTACTCCCTGAGAGACTTACACCTACTCCCTAAGAGACACACTTTACTCCCTGAGAGACACACTTTACTCCATGAGAGACACACCCTACTCCTTGAGAGACACACCCTACTCCCTGAGAGACATACACCCTACTCCCTGAGAGACATACACCTACTCCCTGAGAGACACACACCCTACTCCCTGAGAGACATACACCTACTCCCTGAGAGACATACACCTACTCCTTGAGAATGCATACCTTAGTCCCTGAGACTACCTTAATCCACCCAATAAGGAACTACGTCGTACCTAATTTTCAAAACCTCTGGAATACATAGGCAACTTGGAGGACTCTCCAAGTACGATACCACACCTTAGTCTTCTTAGGTCGTCCATATCCATATCCATATTCACTTCAATCCACATTAGGCTATCTCTAGATTCAATCTCAATCATCATCAAGCATAAACTTCAACTTGAACAATTGAATCTAAGAAAGATTAATCATAATCTACATCCATAAACTTTAATCATATTTTGTTTTGAACTACGTCTTGGACATGATTTTTAGGATTAGAATACGTAGGCAATTTGAGATGTTTTGGACATCTCAGATTCAGTCCATCGCCGAACCATCTTTGGTTTGGTTCATATTTATTATTTTATTTGTTTTTACTTTGAGAACATGTTTAGCTGAACTTAGGTTAGAAGAACTTAACAACTTGGCATAGGATCCCCTATGAGCCCTAGTCATCATCCATTGACCATGAACAGTCAGAACCATAGAGTCTAAGGAAAGTAGAATCACATAGGAGGTCAATTTTTGGATCGGGTAGTTTTGGGTGCCTAACATCTTCCCAAACTGTACCTTGAACGCTTATCCATTCTCTGATAGACCAAAGCCAATATGTTGGGTCATGAGTCAATAGAAGTCTTATCTCAGGATGAGACTACATTTTAGGTCTTAAACCTTAATCTAAGCGACGACTCGCAAATCATTTACTATCCATTCTGTGTGAGTGGACATTTGTCCTCACAAAGTGCTTGAACTTTTCTCTAGATTAAGGTTTGTGAATGATTGATCAATACCATGCAAGGCTAGGTATTGATATAAAGCCCAAAGTTTCCGTTGAACCCTAATTCAGTCGATAAACCCTAGATTGAATGCTAAACTAAGGTTTCTTAGAATGTAGGCCTTGAATGGAAGATAAAAACAACTCTAACATGTTGCTCAAGCTTAGAATGTATAGGAGGAACTCTAAAAGCCATAATGGGTGACCGACGGAAGACGAACACCAAGCTGGTGGTCTTTCAGAGGCATACCGGTCGACCATACCAGTGGCACTATGTGCGACCGGTATATGCTACCGGTACCTCTCGGGTAGCCTGTCAAAGCTGTCTGGTTGACTATACATGTCAAGCCACTGTACAGTAACCTGCGACTGGTATATGCGACCGGTATGTCCAAATTGGATTGGATTTTGACCCAGTTGGTTTTCGACCAACGTAAACCCTAAGGAACTAATCCTAATTAAATCCTAACATCGTGTAGGACCTTGTGATAGCAAGATTGGATATTGTAACATGGAGCAAGCAAGCAATTAAGCCTCAAGTAAGGGAATTAGACCTAAATCCTAATAACTATGGTCCACAGTAAAACGTTGTTAATATTTATTGTTCTATGGAGTGTTGGCTGTGCCTATTCACATGTCATCTTTGCTTTCAGTTATTATATTTGTTCATGTATACTTGCTATGCTAGGATTGTGTGCTAGGTATGTGAATGTTTTCATTGGTGTATGGAATGAGAATGGCCTGGGGTCTTGGATCATTCCTCACACTAGCACCTTTTTATATCACTGGTATCTTAGTATGTTTGGTGCGGATAGGGTATCAGGGGGAGGTGGTGGCACTGTGGACTCTAGCCTAACCATTAGACTCGAGCCCTATCTCTATGCCGTAGGGAGCTGTGCTGGGATATGACCTACTATGATGACATATAGGATTTGTTAGTTGCAAGTTCAGTTTGCAAGCCCTCGCCAATAGAGGCTTATGTAAGACTCGTATCAAACTAATCCGGTCTTACCACCTTGAATCAGGTTTACCCATCATGGTCGAGCCAAATGGACCAAGGGCGTGAAGGAGATCGTGATCCCAGGTATCAAATCGACCCAAAAACACTTAAATTAAGGGGAGGGTTGCATACCTAGCAAGGGAGGGTCGGACCCCCCAAGACAGAAAGTCAGACCCCCTATTTTACAGAGGGGGTCGGACACTTTAGGATTTAGGGGTCGACGGGATCATCGAACCCCTCATTGACCCTCAGTTGCCGCCGAAAATAGAATTAGGACATTTCCATAATTTCGGTTGGGGCTCTTTCCTAATCTTAAAGGGACTTATTTTAGGATGTTTCTACTCTATTTTAAGGACGTCCCTAGGCCTCTTTCACTCCTTTTAGAACCCTAATTCAATTGAGAGAAAGAGAAGAGAAGGAAGAGAGGAAGAAGAGAAGGAAAGGAGAGAAGAAGAAAAAGGAGAAGAGTTGCAGAGAAGGAGTGTTCTTCTCAGGTAAGAATACTAATCCTATGAATTTCGTGAGACTTAGAATAGTTGAAGGAAGATGTAGGAGAAACCCAATCCATCCATCCATGGTTAGGTTTCAATGGAAACCATGGAGGATATCAATTAGACTATATATTGGGTGAAGAGAAGTTCTAATCCATAGAAAGTATGTGGAATGGACTATGGAAGAAGCCATAGGAGTTAAACAAGGAATAATGGATCAAAACATGAGAATATCAACCAAAACCAGAGGTGGTCGCACATAGGTTCGATAGACCCATCGACCCTGATATCGACCCTGTTATAGGGGGTCGCAGTATACTGCTACCCTACCTGCGACCCATCCTGCGACCCTACAGTTAACAGCAAGTTGTAAAAATTAGAATAAATTCTAATTAAATTCTATCGACTTTGTTAGGTCTTCTAGGAGTATAATATTGATATAAAAGTGATTCTTAAGGCTTGAAAAGAGGATCTACAAACAAGCAAGGGTGAGGGAACAAGACCTAAACTAATTTGTTAATAACAAACTATTTTTATTTCTTGAGTCCCAATACCATGATTGTGATATGCGTGTGTGCTTGTAATGTGCATTCAACATGTCATCCAATATTTCTATTATTACTGTTCATGCATATTTAAATTTATTGATTATAACATGATGATGTTGATGATGATAGGAATAGGCATGTGAATGTTTGTGTTTGGCTGGTGTACATGGTGCAGGTAACGATGGTATCAACCGGTACTTCGATACCATTCTCATCGGGGTATATTGTGTCATGATCTATTCAAGTCATGTCCACTAAGAAAGTGTTAGTGTGCTTGATGCGAGTGGAGCATCAGGGAGAAGACGTGACATTGTAGTTCAGCCTGGTCACCAGACTCTAGCTCTATCTCTACTCAAGTCTTGTCCACTAACATCGTTGTATCGTCATTACCTTAGCGGAACTAATATGTTGTAGGGCATCAGGGGGGGACGTGGCATTGTGGTTCAGCCTGGTCACCAGACCCTAGCTCTATCTCTATGGATGTATTGAGGGATGGTGGGGTGAGGCCTTGGATACACTGTTTTGACATTAAGATTGTTTAGTTGCGAGCCCAATTTGCAACCCTAGCCAGCAGGGGTTTATTTATTGGTATGGTATCAACCGGTACAGCCATGTCATTTTCATGGGATGTATATTGTGCCATTCTGGGTGCTGTGGGCGACGGTGAGAGGTTCATCGGGCATATCCACACTCTCGTGCATAGAGGTGCGGCGGTCACCTATCCTTTCTATAGTACATTGCAAACTTATGTACCAGATCAAAGATAAATTGATCGCATGCATATGATTGTTGCATTGTTTTGTTTACTCACTGAGCTCAAGTTGAAGAGCTGACCCTCACGTGCGCAATTCTTTTTAGTTTCTGATGTTGCAGGTACTATGATTGAAGATTATGTCTACACGCCAACATATGGACGAGTGGAGGCTATGAATGAGCAAGCTGTGGAGAATGAACATGGTTCGTTAAGTGAACGTTTCAATGGTGGATACGTTTAGTGTTTAGTTTTCGTATTTGGATATTGTAATATGTATTAAGTTATGTTTTGGTTACTTGGAAATAAATGAAATATTAATTATTTATCATGATTAGACCTTAGTTCATTATCTGTAAGACTTTCGCTATTTATTTTATTACCTCTGATTAATGTGGAATGTGTTTTAATTTATCTTATATGGGATAGCCTATTGTGAGATCCTGGTTGAACCGTTAGTTTATTGACGATTCATCACACCATTCTGATTAGTGAGAAATTGGGGTGTGACAGCTTACGTGTTGGTATGGGTAGGGTATCAGGGAAAATGTTGACGATGTTTGATCCGGACACTTTAGCTCTATCTCTATTCTATGGTAGGTGCATGTGGGACGAAAATGGTATTTGATCTATTAGGCGGATTCACACACTCGTGTATATAGGTGTGGTGGCCGCCAATCCTTTCTATAGCACATTGCAAACTTAAAATCAGACCATAATGTGAATGTTATTCATGCATGTTGCTTGTTGTATTCATGCATGTTGCTTGTTGTATTATCTGATTTTCTTACTGAGTTAAGTTGTGAGCTCACCCTTATATATATACATGTTTTTAGATGTTGATGCAGGTTATACTGTGGAGGACTACGTGGATGCTCCAGTGTATGGAGGTCTTGCTGCTCTAGAAGTGCAAGCAGGGGAGGACGAGCATGACGCTTCATGCGAGTGCCCTTACTGCGTATACCTCTAGGCTGTTCCTAGTTTAGTTATTTTATTTATTTCAATTGAATTTTATAAACAATGTAAAGATATTTTATCTACGTTTTGGTATTTGAATAATTGGATAGTTTATTTTATTTATCAATAGAATATTCAGTTCATTTTTATTAAGACTTCCGCTATATCTATTTATATTTTGATTATAGTTATGTACAATGGTTTGTATAAGTGAATACGGTCTTATCGAGATCCTGGTGTAAACCGTTAGTTTATTAACGGTTCATTCACATTTCTGGTTCATACGGAATTGGGGTGTGACAGGGATCCTCTGTAGTGAGGATTCCTTGTACTGAGCTGTAGTGAGGATCTTATCCACTGAAAGTGGATCGGCATATATCCCAGTGCATTTTGATTGCCTTAGATTATATGTCAATCCACTTTGAGTGGGTAGGATCCTCACTACACGGGTAGCCTTACTACAGAGGATCTTTTTCCGTTGGACTTCTTTTCCTCAACTTCCTTGAAAGCTTGCTTCTTTAATTCTTTCGCTTTTTCCAACTCAACTACTTCAATTTCTTGATGCACATCAATATCACAAGGGGCATGAATCACATCTGATTTCCTAAAACAATTTTTGGGAATCAAAAAGCTTAAGAGGTTTCTAAATCTCATAATAAAGCTTTGCTCTTAAAAACTCTATTGACATTAGATAAACAATAGAACGATAAAATCTATAATTAGTTCATCTTTTACCGCTTTCGAATAAAAGGAAAATTCATCATTGCTAATTAAAGAAGGATAAAGAGGGCTCTCTGTGTAGAGGACAGACTTAGCGATGAAGTTTTTCCTTCGATTTCTATTATAAAAAGGGATCAAAGAGACAAGCAATCCAGAGAGACTTGCAAAGGAGGAGCTGTCACACCCCAATTCCGCACTGTTCAAAATGGTGTGATGAACCGCTAGCAAACCAACGATTCAACCAGGATCTCGAGTAGGCTATATCCGTGTTATCTAAACTCCCATACATCCATAATCATAATCAGAGTAAATACACAATAGCGGAAGTCTTATAATAAAATGAACTGAGAATCTACTTTGATATTAATATTTAAATAGCAAATTATTCTGTATCAACTGAGACATAAATAATTATCAAATACATATCTTTATTAAATCTAAATAAAGAAATCTAGAAAATATCTAATCGAATACACATGAGTTGCATTCGCAAGAGGAGTCATGTGTATCTACTTCAGCTTCAGCTTCCATTGCCGCTACGTTCCCGTATGCTGGAGCATTCATATAATCTTCAACGGTATAACCTGCATCATCAACTAAAAATATTCGACATCGAGGGGGTGAGCACACATCACGGCTCAGTGAGTAGATAAAACAATGCAACAATACATATGCATGCAATCAATTCATATCTTTGGTCTGGTTTATAGTTTGCAATGCGCAATAGAAAGGTTAGGTGGTCAAAGGTTAACGTTTATTGACTCCGCCTCTATACACAGGGTATGGAAGTCCGCCCGAAGGTTAACATTTATCGTCGTCCCCATCCACCCTAATCATGAACATTATATAACAAAGGTTAACGTTTATTGCTATATAGTGTCATACCAACACGTAAGCCCCTGTTAGCGAGGGCTTGCAAACTGGGCTCGCAACTAACCAATCCTAATGCCAAACAGTGTATCCAAGGCCTCACCCCCAGCATCCCTCAGAATAGCCATAGAGATAGAGCTAAGGCCCCCCGGTAGAGTCAGAGACTACAAGGACCGAGACCACCTCCCCTGATACTCTACGACATAATAGTTCTGCTAAAGTAATTGCGATACGACGATGCTAATGCACAAGACTTGAGTTAGAGATAGAGCGAAAGTGTTGAGACCCACCAAAGGTTAACGTTTATTGACGTTCTCATCACACCTCCCTTGATACTCGCTCGCATCAAGTACACCAACCACACACATACAATCACATGCTTATTCCTATCATCATCATCATCATGTTATAAATAATAAAATAATATGCATGAACAAATAATAGAAATATTGGATAACATGTCTATGCACATTACAAACATATTCGCATAGAATCAAGCACAGCATTGGACTCAAGAAAAGAGAAAACAGTTTGTTATTAACCAATTAGTTTAGAGTTTCGTTTCCTCACCTTAGCTTGCTAATAGATACTTTTTCAAGCTTTATAATCACATTTATATTGTTATTGTATTGCTAGAAGACCTAACAAAGTCGATAGAATTTAATTAGAATTAATTTTGAATTTAAAAATCATTCTGTTAACTGAGGGTCGGAGGTAGGGTCGGAGTCCTGATCGACCCTGGGTGCGACCCTCCCCAAACTCTGAACTTCCCGAACACTGAGGGTCAATAGTTAGGATCACCTAGGGTCGGATGGTCATCGACCCTCGGTGCGACCCTCGGTGTACTTTGGTCAATTTCCCTCTTTTAGTCCATTCTTCGTGCTTGGGATCCTATGGTTTGCTCCTACATTCCATTCAACATTCATTCCATGGTCTGAAACCATGAATCATCCACCTAAATAGCTTTCATGCATTCTCCTATGGTTTTTCGTGAAAACCTAACCATGGGTTGATGGTTTGGGTTTCTCCGAGATCACACTCTCATCAATATCTAACCTAAGGTCTATAGAAACTCATGAAATTAGTATCCATACCTGAGAAGAATACTCCTCCTCTGCAACTCTTCTCTTTTGGCTGAATTCTCTTCCTTGCTTCTCTTTTTCCTCTCTTCCTTCTCTTCTCTTTCTCTCAATTCAATTAGGGTTGTGAAAGGAGTGAAAGAGGCTTAGGGACATCTTTTAAATAGAGTAGGAACATCCTAAAATAAGTCCCTTTGAGATTAGGAAAGAATCCAAATCGAAAATTAGAAAATTTCCTAATTTCAATTTCGGAGGCAACTGAGGGTCGATGATCCCGTCGACCCTAGGTTTCTAATGAGTCCGACCCTCCCTTCAAAACTGAGGGTCTGACTTTCTGTTTTGGGGGGTCCGACCCTCCTTGGCTGGGTATGCGACCCTTCCCCTAATTTAAGTGTCTCGATCTCCTTCACGCTCTTGGTCTATTTGACTTGACCATGATGGGTAAACCTGGTTCAAGGTGGTAAGACCGGATTAGATTGACACGGGTCTTACAAAATGGAGCAAGGGTGCACTGTAGATCTCTACGTTTTGCCTAATGGTTGTATTTCAAACATTTTATATTTTATCTCTCACATCTTCAAGATGATTGCAGATCTTTAGTGGTTTCTTCCGTTTCCTTTTGGATTCGGATGCGGTTTGGGAGAGGTTTTTACCATCTGATTACCAGCAGATCCGTTCATGTTTTCATCGAAGAAGGAGCTTTATCTCCATCTCAGAGATAACCTCGTCCGTTCTAATCAATAAGGGCACTAAGGTAATATTTATTCCAGAGGCATTTGATCTGATTTTTACAGATCTATAGATGATCGCCATTTTTATTTTCTTATGTTACAGACGTTTGCGTTGAGAAATGCAGTGGGAAGAAATGTTACATGATTGGAGCAAAAGAGCTCTCGGTTGCTTAGGGGGACATCCCAAGTTATTGGAAGTGGTGACCCTTACCTGAATTGAGGTCTTTTTTTCTCTAAAAATCTTAATCCTCATAACCGATTCACGTATACATGTTGCAGGTTTTCGGAAGTTGCTAAGCTCTTGCTCGTGTGTTGGCTCGATGTCCGTGGGAGGATGGAGACACGACTCCTGTCTCCAAGCACAACATACGTAGCATATGTTGGGTTGGGTTTCTCTCTTATGTAGAGGATAGCCCATTACTTATAAGCCCATAAGGAGTAAGGGCCATTAAGTAACTTTCCCAATTATATTTGAATTAGGGTTTTATCTCTTTAACCCTATTAGAATGAAACAAGGAGAGAAAGAGAAGTTAAGTGAGTTGTTGTCCATCCAAAACAGAGAAGAGAAGAAAGCTGCGTGGTTTCAATCAAGGTGAGGATCGGAAGATCATCCGTAATCCGATTGAGCTGAAATTTGGATAGCAAATTCGTAACTGAGAGTTCTTCATTCTGAAAGGTGCGATTGACAATTAGAGTCTTCTAGATTAGTCCGATAATCAACGTTTTCACCTATTCGGGTGAGATCTCTTTCAATCTTCATCTTGGTATTTGGGTTGTTGATAGTGTATTCCTAGAACATATTGTTCTAGATGTTTTTGAAGATATATGCCAAGAATATTGTGTTCTTGAGGAATGATGTTATTGTAAGCCTCTAGTTCTAACTAAAGAAGACTTTTGTATTCCCATATTTTGGTGATAGTGAAGAGATTTGGGTGGACTACGGTCCCGTGGTTTTTACTCCATACATTGGGGAGGTTTTCCACATCAAAATTCCTTGTATTATGCGTGTGGATTTTATTGTGCTTGGAATATTGCTTTCTATTTGATTGTTTCCTGTTAGGTTCACTCAAGAGAGGAAAGAATACCTGGTGCTCAAGTTCACAGACTCTCCCTACAGATTCGAAGGTGCTCCGACAGAAGTCTCAGTCAAATTGGCCGCCGACGGGAGCGAAAATAGAGTTGCTGGTGAAAAAGTGAAGGCAATGTATTTGAATCCAATACGGAGACAAAGACAGAAGTTTGAAGAGTACAGGAGGTCTATGCTATTCTCAAGGAACCTGAGGTTGCGTCATGCTATGAGGCCTCGACAACCAATGGCGGATGCCGCATGCCAACAACCGCTACAGGACCGGCAGGTACCCAAGGAGAGAGGGGATGGGTGGATGGAGATAGCAATGAACATGATTGTAAATGCATGGCCCAAATTCGTTTTATTAAAAAAAAAATCAAATTGAATGGAAAATAACAACTTAATTGTGTAATTGTGTGTGTTTGTGTGTTTTGCAGATGGATTCGGGTTGAAAACAAAATCAAAGATGAAAACTATAAAATTTTATTGATGCCTGCAAGGAATTAAATTTACTTGAGAATTTAAACTGTTAATTTGCTGAAATCATGTGAAAAATCTAGAGAGAAGGTGAAGGAATTTAAATTCTAAATAGTAACACTGTTTGAGTTCAGATAAGATTGGTTCAAATTGAAGTGGTGAATAAGAGCGAGCTGTTTAATTAAATAGTAATTTCAGTGAACAGTTATAATAATTAATTTCAGATGGAGATTTTGGAAAGGAAAAAAGCAATAATGATCCAATGAATCTTCAGAAAGAAAGATACATGGAAAGCACGATGTTTAATCAATTTGAACTTGTAAACAGAATCAATTGATTTTATCAAGAAAAAAATTTAACTGGAAAAGAGTTGCTACAGGAGTGAATTATTGCAATTCCACACCTTCTTCATCTAATAAGGTTCATCTGTATAGGGATTCACATCGTCTCCTCTCAATGGTTCTAAGACGACGCGGTAATCTATCTCGGATGGCCACCACATGGTTTTCAGATGAATCCGAGACCCACGTCTGAGCCGACACCTCCTGTCGGCTCGGCTTGTCGACTGGGTGTCGGCTCGGATGTGGGTCTCAGATTCACCGAAAGTCACGTGGCAGCCATCCAGGGCAGGTTGTCACTGTCCTCTCAAAACCACTGGGAGGAGAGGATACGGATCCCCGTAACAGCCAAATCGAAAGCGACCTGCTCTCTACCGAAGTCCTATTTAAAAACCACACCCTCTCTCTCTCCTTTCTCTCCTCTCTCTCTCTACTATGGAAAGAGAAAAGATACCAAAAACAATCTCCCATGGCATAAGAAATATAAATAAAAATGAATCCAAAGATGCTCCACTCCATTCTATGTAGTGTTTTGGAGCGCTAGAACAAGCTTGCTCCATCCATCTCATCTACATCAAAATTTCCCTAAATAAACTCAAAAAATCAATCTACATCAAAATTTACCTAAATAAACTCACAAAATAAATCTACATCAAATCTCTAAATAAACTCACAAAATAAATATCTACATCAAAATTTCCCTAAACAAACTCACAAAAAATCTACGTCAAAATTTTCTTAAATAAACTCACAAAATAAACTGGAAGAAAATATCAATTGAAATACATACCGGAAGAAAAGAAAAAAAAAAAAAAAAAACATTCTTGTTTATCCCTACATCAGTACACGCTTCCTTGTAACTCTCTGGGAAAGTCGAATAAAAGGAAAATTCATCACTACTAGTTAAAGAAGGATACGGAGGGATCGAAAGAGGAAAGACTTAGCGACGAGGCTTTTCCTTCGATCTCTTTTATATAATGGGATCAAAGAGAGGAAGCAATCCGGAGAGACTGCGAAGCTTGCGAAGCAGAAATGGAGCAAGGGAGCACTGCACATCTCTACGTTTTGCCTGAAGGTTGTATTTCCAAGATTCTATCTCTCACATCTCCTAGAGATGCTTGCAGATCTTCAGTGGTTTCTTCTGTTTTTCGATCGGCGGTGGATTCTGATGTGGTTTGGGAGAGGTTTTTACCATCTGATTACCAGCGGATCTTGTCTTCATCGGTATATCCGTTTCCGTTCGTTTTTTCATCGAAGAAGGAGCTTTATCTCCATCTCTGTGATAACCCCGTTCTAATCAGTAACAGCACCAAGGTAATATTAAAAGTTAAAATATTAATATATATATATATATATATATATATATATATATATATATATATATATATATATATATATATATATATATATATTTTCTGGGTGGCAGTATACATGGTATTTGGTCCTCCTTTAGGTACTCGTATGAAGGGAATTGAGGTTTAATATCTAAGCAACATGCGACTATTCCCAATAATTTGATCTGATTCCGTAGAGAGATATAGATGATGACAAAATGAATTTTGACAATCTGGATTTACGGTGGGACTATACTCGTCGCCATTTTTATTTTACTCTGTTGCAGACGTTCGCGTTGGAGAAATGTAGTGGGAAGAAATGTTACATGATTGGAGCAAAAGAGCTCTCGATTGTTTGGGGAGATACCCCACAGTATTGGAACTGGCGACCCTCCCCTGAATCTAGGTTTTCTTACTCTAAAAATCTGAAACCTCATTACTTTCTCTGAATTTGTAAGAACACTTACAGGATTCACGTATACGTGCTGCAGGTTTTCTGAAGTTGCGGAGCTCTTGTTCGTGTGTTGGCTCGAAGTCCGTGGGAGGATGGAGACACGACTCCTGTCTCCAAGAACAACATACGTAGCATACCTAGTGCTCAAGTTCACAGACTCTGCCTTCGGATTCGATGTTGTTTCGGCAGAAGTCTCAGTCAAATTGGCCGCTGCTTGTGCCGGTGGCGGAAATAGTGGTGGCGGTGAAGAAGAAGTGAAGGAAGTATATTTGAACCCAATAAGGAGACAGAGGCGGCAGTTTGGAGTGCACAAGAATCGGAGGTTAATTCATTCTATGAGGCCTCAAGAACCAGTGGCGGATGCTGCATACCAGCAACCGCTACGGGATCGGCCGGTACCCAAGGAGAGAGGGGATGGGTGGAAGGAGATAGAGTTGGGTGAGTTCTTCAATGAGAAAGGTGAGGATGGAGATGTGGAGATGAGTCTCATGGAGGTCAAGGGTGGTAACTGGAAAGGTGGCCTCATCATCCAAGGCATTGAGCTCAGGCCCAAAAAGGCCGAATGAAAACCAGTCATCCATAAGGCTTTGTTTTATAGATGCTATTTTATTTTCCGGATGGTGTAAAGATTCCATTTTTTTCCCCATTTTGGAGTCCCCGTGAAGTTCTTCATTTTTTTTAGGGTGGAGTTGTAGATGTCCAACTATATATAATGCGGACCAAGCAAGTAGATAACCTTTAATCCAAATCATAAGGCTTTCAGGTTTCTTTGATGGGCTTGTTTTAAAAAGGGCTTTTCTTTTTGTACTTCTTTTAGTTAAAAATTTATCTGCTTAACTTCCATTGTTAAGCTCCACCAAACCTCTAAAATGGTTGCAACTCTAAGAATCAAAAGCAAAGGCTGCAACTCTATTCTCATCATAAAAGAGTAAGGAAATTTACATTTACCACTCTTGAAGTTTGCTTGAATTCTAATTTCCCTCCAAATGTTTTAAATAATTACAATTACTTTTCTTATAAAGAGTATATTACAACTAAATCCAGTCTGTTAGGCATCTTCCATTAGATGCTGGCGTGTAATGGCCATAAATTTTTTGAAGGCCAAACTACCTCCATTAAGAGGTGAAAGTACCTGATTTACTCTCAGAACAAAAAGCAAGAGGGTCCAAGGCAAGCAAAGACGAAGTTGAGACGCAAGGTAGAAACATTTCTTCTCCCTAATTGTTCTCTTTCTCCTCTGCTCTCTCTCCCTGCAACTTCACAATTGGATTTGAAGATTGTGAAGTTGAGATGTGAAGTTAGAATTGCACTATACCATTATGATTTCCCTCAATCTCCATCCTTAGTATGGTAAAAGGGAAGAGAAAATTTACAGAAGTGATTGAAGAATGGGAGCTCCATTACAGGCCTCATAGGTTCAAGTATAAAGATCTCTACATGGTAATTAAGGGTCAAAACAGGGGATGAGGGAATTTATTGCTGATATAGTTACTATCGATCAATTATGACATCAGAACTTAGTAGTATGGTGGTTGGCAGAGAGAGAGAGAGAGAGAGAGAGAGAGAAAGAGAGAGTGAGCATACATAAGAGCAGATTTTTTGCCGCCGCTGCCGAAAGCAATGAAGGGAGTTTCTTGTTCTATTTGAAGCAATAAATATGTGAGAAAGAATAAAATATTATAAAAAGAGGGAAGGAGATCTATCATGGAGAATGGAGTTGTCTTATTAAGATTCGACAACAAACACCCAGGGAACCAGCAGATTTACATCGTCTCTTCTCAATGGTTCTGGGAGGATAGTGGCAACCTATCCCGGATGATTGCCACGTGGCTTGTCTTTCCTCCTTCACAAAGAGATCCCTCTTTATCCTTCTTTAATTAACAGTGATGAATTTTCGTTTTATTATTCGAAAGTCGTGATGGACAGACCAATTAAAGCAGAGTGTTGAATTTTCTTTTGGGTAATATACACCATTACCCCACGTTCGTTTTGGGAAATCATATTAAAGGTAGTTGACTTTTTAAAAATCATGCTAGACGTACTTGACGTTAGAGGTACCTGACGTTTTGAAAAATTATACCAAAGACACCTCACGTTTCAAAAATCATACCAGCGGTACTTGACGTTTTGAGAAATTATACCTGAAGTACCTGACGTTTCAAAAATATTACATTTAGAATACCTTCCATTTTTATACTTCCAGATTTACTATTGTTTAGCATTACTTTTTTTGTCCCTTTTGGTTCACGCTCTCACCATCCCGTTGCCGCAACAATGACTCACCATTCAGATTCTCATGTGCTCATCGTTGTCTCAAACCTTCTCTCCTACCCCTGTCCTCTCCCATGATCCTTCTTTATCGACGATTGCTTATCACCAAATCACAAGTCTCTACTATTGTATACACCTCCGATGAAAACTCTACATCTTAAATTACTATTTTTTGACGATTATACTAATAGTTAGATATCAAATAAGAATAATTCAACAAGAAATGATCACTCTTTAACAATTTAAGATAGATCTAATGGCTATTTTGAAAAATATCAATATTAAATAGAATTAATGTTAAAAATATGAAACAAAGTACGTCTAGCATGATTTTTAAAAAGTCAACTACCTTTAATATGATTTCCCAAAACGAACGTGGGGTAATGGTGTATATTACCCAAAAGAAAATTCAACACTCTGTTTTAATTGGTCTGTCCATCACGACTTTCGAACAACAAAACGAAAATTCATCACTGCTAATTAAAGAAGGATAAAGAGGGATCTCTCGGTGAAGGAGGAAAGACTTAGCGACGAAGCTTTTCCTTCGATCTCTATTATATAGAGGGATCAAAGAGAGGAAACAATTCAGAGAAACTTGCAAAGCAGGAAGGAGCAATGACGCAAGGGAGCACTGTAGATCTCTGCGTTTTGCCTGAAGGTTGTATTTCAAACATTCTATCTCTCACATCTCCTCGAGATGCTTGCAGATCTTCAGTGGTTTCTTCTGTTTTCCGATCGTCTCTGGATTCTGATTCGGTTTGGGAGAGGTTTTTACCTTCTGATTACCAGCAGATCTTGTCTTCATCAATATCTCCGTCTCCGTTCGTTTTCTCGTCGAAGAAGGAGCTTTATCTCCATCTCTGCAATAACCCCGTTCTAATCGATAACGGCACTAAGGTAATATTCTATTCGTTGCCAGAGGCATTTGATCTGATTTCGTACAAAGCCATAGATGATGAAAAAATGATTTTTGACAATCTGGATTTTTGGTGGGGTGGGACCATCGCCATTTTTTTTCTCTATTGCAGACGTTCGCGTTGGAGAAATGCAGTGGAAAGAAATGTTACATGATTGGAGCAAAAGCGCTCTCTGTTGTTGGGGGAGATCAACCAGAGCATTGGTGCTGGGGACCCTTCCCTGACTCGAGGTATTCTGTTACGATTAACATTTGTAACCGTAGAGTAATGCTATAACTGAATCTATTAGACATTTGCAGTGGGATAGTCGACACTTGTGGTGGGTTATATAAACTATTAGAGAGGGATAGAATGGTGTCGATCAAATTACAGAATTCGTTTATCTCCTTCTCGTTACTGATCTTCTTTCTTAGAGGTTTGCTACCCACGAAGTAGCTATTCTTGATTCTAGTTCGTAACATTGGTGCTTTCATTGAGAGCCTTCTATGGCAGAAGGAACTCGCTCCCGTATTCTGCTAAACCTTCCTCGCTTTGATGGAGTAGATCCCGTCGGCTAGATATCAAAGGCGAAATCGTTCTTCGATTTTCACGGTGCAGCCGACGACCAACGGTTGATGAACTCCTCCTTCCACTTGGACGGTGCCGCCCTTCAGTGGTTTCAGGGTATGCACTGCAGTACCCAGTTCCTTACATGGTCGGCTTTCACTCGCTCTCTTGAGGTTCGTTTTGATCCTCACGGTGCCTTCGACAGAGCCCTGGAACTACGGCTTTCCACCACCAATCCAACTAGCAACTCTCCGCCACCTATGGTTTCTCCCTCCCTGCCAAGCTTCTTTGATGCTGAAACAAAGATTTCTGTTGCTTTTCTTAAAATGCAGCCACCACGACTCTCTTCTCAAACTGAAACTTTTATAGAGAAACCATCACGACTAGAAACTTTTATTCCAACCTCTATTGTAGTTTTCATCCGTAGCCCCAGTCCCAACCCCAGTCTTTAATCCCACCGACACAGTGGCCACCCCCAATTCTCCATACCTCTGTTAACCCTCCAACCATCATCACCGCCGGTAGCAAGAACAGCAGAATCTCTGTAGCAGAAAAGTTGGTAACTGAATTTGAGAATGCGAGGGTCTTGGTGACTGATCAGAAAATTTTGGTGAAGGATTGCGTGGACAACATGGGTAATGGTGTAGCCGAGCCCTTCGGTACTACCGAAATCGGCCTTCCTCGCAAGGACATCTCCTGGATTGCCCATCCGATTCCACCATGGCCCCCTCCACCAACAAGATTGCTGGATTTCTTGTACGAAAAAGAATTTTGCAAGAACATCAAACCACCATCAAGATTGCTGGATCTGATTCCGCCATGGCCTCCTCCTCCAGAAATTGTACCTCAAAGAAGTGGCGTACCGTCTCAAGTTTCCTTCGGCTGCAAGAATCCATTACACATAGCTTCACCAATTGGAAAGAGATTTCTCGACAGCGTCAGCCGTTTGCAGAAGAAGAAAGGTTTAGAGAAGATGGAAGATCACAGATCTGAAAACCTTCTCCGTCGTTGGTGTAATAGACTGGCAGAAATGAGATACCAGTAACAGCTCCGTCCTTTGCCGGAGAAGATGGAATCGAAACCCTTTCCTGAACCCTTTCGTTTTTATCCCTACTTTGAAACTCCTTTCGTTTTACCGTTTCTGAAACCATTTGTTTTTGTTTTTTTTTTTTTTTTAAACCTTTTCTGGAACTCTCTTCCGTTTTTAGATTTTTCTTACTGATTTTCTTACATTTTGTTGGTTCTAGAATTCTGCTCTCGGCCTATTTTGTGCATCTTATCCCAACTAAATCAGATTTCATCACCTTTTCAAATCCATCATATCTCATTACCCCTGGCCCCACATGTTTCTCGTTTCTACCAAAGTGTCTTGATCAATTTCCGCTCTTTTATAGACTCTTTTCTGGACTTTTCTAATGACTTACCCATTAAACACCACTTTCTCTTTGCTTAAAATAAAATTGTCTCTATCTTCCCGTGAATCACAAATCATGGTTCTGGGGAATCATTAAAAGCCACATGAGACATGTGATTTCTGTCTTTGATGTGAAAAAGTTTTTGATTCTCAAATCTAATCAAGGTGGATCAAGGTGGGGGCCGCGTTCATTCTTTTAATGTGTTTCTGATTCTGATCGGATGGTATTTGTTGTTGGTGGCCATGTTGATCACATCTGCAATGACTTATAACGTGTTTAAGTATGAATGGATTTCCCAAGTCTCTGTTCAGTGGTTCTGCAATGAGGCAATCTTCCTGATTAATGATGAATTGGTGGATGGATCCGATCAACTATACCTTCCGACTGTACACGGATATGAACCTTGAGGATAAGGTTCTCATACAATCGGATGGCAATGTTCCTTTCTCGTTACTCTCGTTACTGATCTTCTTTTTTGGAGGTTTGTTACCCTCGAAGTAACTATTCTTGATTCTAGTTCGTAACATATTCTTTCTCTGAAAATCTAAAACCACATCACTTCTCTGAATTTGTAAGATAAGATGACTTACAGACTTCACTTATGCATGTTGCAGGTTTTCTGAAGTTGTGCAGCTCTTGGACATATGTTGGCTCGAAGTCCGTGGGAGGATGGAGACACGACTGCTGTCTCCAAGCACAACATACGTAGCATACATGGTGTTCGACTTCACGGATTCTGCCTTCGGTTTCGATTATTATCCGGCAGAAGTCTCAGTCAAATTGGCTGCCGCCTCTTCCGGCGGTGAAGAAGTGAAGGCAGCGTACTTGGATCGAATAGGGAGAAACATGCGGCAGGCAGCGAATTTGGATCCAATGGGGAAAGAGAGGCAGCAGTTTAGACAGGACCAAGTGAAATTACAGTTTTGGATAATGCATAGAAGAGAGAGGATGGCTGCCGCAGACCAACAACTGCTACAGAACTCGCAGGTACCCAAGGAGAGAGAGGATGGATGGATGGAGATAGAGTTGGGTGAGTTCTTCAATGAGAATGGTGATGATGGAGATGTGGAGATGACTTTCATCGAGATCAAGGGTGGTAACTGGAAAGGTGGCCTAGTCATCGAAGGCATTGAGCTCAGGCCCAAAAAGGCCATATGAAAACCCCACTCATCCTTAAAGGGTCTGTTTTATTAATGTTATTTTATTTTCTTGATGCTGTAGTGGTTCCATTTGGGACTCAAATCGTCTCCCATGCGCCAGTCTTTCAGCCCATCATCTGACGGGCTGGAATGCACCGGCACGTATATCGATGCATTCCAGTCCGTCAGATGGCGGGCTGGAGGGCTGGCGCGCGGGAGACAATTTTTTTGCTTCCATTTGTCTTCCCGTTTTCCCGTGAAGTTCTTCAATTTTTTTTTTTCATTGTGGAATTGCCGATGTCAAACTATATATGATGCGGACCAAGAAAGTAGATAACCTTTAATTATGGGAAAACTATACAGAGAAGGTGAAGCAATTTAAATTCTAAATATTAACATTGTTAGAGTTAAGATAAGATTGATTCAAATTGAAGTGGTGAATGATAAGCGAGCTGTTTAATTAATTAGTACTTTCAGTGTTCAGTTATAATAATTAATTTTAGATGGAGATTTTGGAAAAGAAAAAGTAATAATGATCCAATGAATCTTGAGAAAGATAGATGGAAAGCACGATGTTTAATCAATCTGAACTTGTAAACAGAATCAATTGATTTTATTAAAGAAAAATGGGAAAATTTCTCCCACCTCCCTTCCTCCAAGAATTCTAAAAGACAATCATCCTTCAACTTGACTCAAAACGTCTTCCAACTCCCTTGCTTTCCAAAATGAAAAAAATTTCATATAACCCTAAAAAACTATGTCAAATTGGATCTAATTCCCAACAATTTTAAAAGTCTCATCTACCACCCAAAAAGTTTTCAAATGTTTCATCTACCACCCAAAAATTTTCCACCGTTAATCAAAGAGACCCCACCCGTTAGTAGAGTCCCGTTAGTCGATGACGTAAGCACTATTTGAAAAATCTTGGAACGATAATACCCTTATTCTCAAATAGAAAGACCATTTTACCCCTATTGAACCATCATCCACAACCCTCATTCTCCCTAATCCTACAACCATTCAGACTTTCTGCCAAGCTTACGCCTTCAACGCCTCCTCCACCGCCGCCACTGGTCCTCATCCTTCTCCACCTCCACAAATCTGGTTTCATCGCTCTTATTTTGCTTCTAATTTTATCGATATCTTCTAAAGAACATTGCACTCTCTCTTTCTCTTCTCGCAGCTTCTCCTTGGTGCTTAGGAGAAATGAAAAGAAAAAGATCCGGTTGGTGAATTGAAATATCCTATTTTACCTAATCCTGTGAAGTGGCAAAAACTAACAGATTTTTCAAAGAAGACGATGGATATAGTGTAAGCAGAGATTTTTCTGATAATTGATTTGAGAATTTTTGCATTCGTTGCTTCCATTCTCTACTCTGTTGCTTTCTTGTACAATGCCAAGGTCGTCTCTTAAGAGCCAAATATAGGTATTTTCCTTTCAAATTTCTGTTTCATTTAGGATGAAATTGAAGAGAAGGTTGTTACTTTTCCTTTCAGGGGTTTATTTATTTTCTTCATGTAGGTTGCTTAGGGGTTCCCCCTCACCGTTCTCCTCTTTGAATTCCCCTGTTGCCGTATAGTCTATGGTCAGGTGGATTTAGGGGTTTTTAGAGGAAGGAGTTGGATAGGGGATCAGAATCCGTCTGGGACCAGCTTTGTTTTTTACGTTTTTTTTACTTTGCCATTTTAGGATCGCCCTCTGCAACCGTTGTAAATCTCTGTTGCTGATCAGGATTGGTTTCGGATTGACCGGTCTGATCCTCAAATCACTAATCTCATCCAACCAATTCTCCGTCACTGCAACCACTACAATCGAACCCATGAAGATCTCCTCCGCCGGAGAAGCCACTCTTCTTCTAACCCTTGTTCTCCACCGCTGCATCCTTCGAACAACCAAGTCCTTGAAGCCCTCTTCTCCGGCGCTGCAACCTTGAAGGAAGGCACCTTTTCCGATGCCCAAATTGCCGCTGCCAGTTCTTTGCTAAACCTCGCTACAGATCAAGAAAGGGTTCATATCATCTCCGGTGAGCTTGGGATTCGATTGATTGTGCAGGTCCTCTTTGTGGGAGAATAAAAAAAATAGGTCTATTTTTGCTTGAGAATGTCTTATCAAAGGGTTAAAAAATAATTTGGATTGTGAAAGTGATAAAATGTCAAATTAGTAATTTTATCTCAATTTAATGTTTTTAATTTCAAATACAAAGGGTAGAAATGTCTTATCACATTTTCAGTCAAGTCCGTCAGTTAATTGGGGCCGATTGAAGCTTATGCAAACCATTTGGGTGGTAGATGAGATTTTTGAAATTATTGGGGGTTAGATCGAATTTGATATAGTTTTTGAAGATTAAATGTTCAAAAATATTCTCTCCCGTTCAATGGACGATGGGGTGATGAAATTCATCATCACCAACATTTTTTATTCAATAATATACTCCTATGAAAACACATAGAACGAAGCATTCGATGTAGCTGTTGTTGATCGATGTTGTTACTCTTCCTCTCATGTCGACGACGATGAAGCTATAAAAAATCATCAGTTCTACGACAGAAATCACCACCGATATGTCGTTGGAATCAGGCGGCGGCAGTGGTTCTGCTTCTCTCCGCTGGTGCGTTTTGACAGTAACGTTATTCTTCGCAGCCATTGCAGTCCCATTATTCGTCCTCAACAACACTGCTTTTGGTTCTTGGTTCTCCATGACTCCTCCTCCCTGGTGAGTTCCTTAATCTCTCTCTTTCTTCTTCTTATATTTGCTTAACTAGGATTCTTGAAAGTTTCGATTTTTTATCTGTTTTAAATCTTGTCCGCTTGGGTCTCTGGTCCGACTTGCAAAATCATACCGTGTTGTTTAAGATAGTATGCAACGAAATTACCCATGAAATTGATTCAAATTCAACCTAGGTTGACCTTGGTGTAGGTTTCGAGAAACTAAAGGAAGCCATGAAGTGTGAAGGGTTGAGTTCCTCTTCGTCACTAGAAGAAGAAGACAAAATTTTGGGAAGTTCAAGTTGCAAAATTGCAGAGGAAACTGACAATAACCACAAAGAGGAACCGCAGTATAATTGTTGTCTAAATACTGCTAAACAAGAGCTTCAGTAATATATATATATATATGTTATATGGACTGAAATTATATGTAACAGGAAAAGCATGCAGTAAATCAAAGATATCTATGTATCAACTATGTATGTATCTATGTATGAATATCATATAGTTAAAAATTAAGCATACATATGATCACTATGCGTACCTTATTTGCAGTAATCTGAAACAAAGAGAATGGGTTGAGTCGTGTTGGTACACTCTCCTTAAGACAGTATTTGTCCTTTATCAGCGCAGAAGGTTTCCTGTAAATCTGTCTCCAAGATGAAACAACCCCTTTGGAAGGATACCTACCCAGTGTGCACACACTGATAGGTATATGCGGATCCGACGGCTAAGATAAACTCTTAGGAAAGAAAACATCGAAATCTGACTCTTCGATTAAACAGAAAAGAAGAGAGAGAGTTGGAGGGGAGAGAGAGAGAGAGAGAGCTCGTACTCAATTGGAATGAATAATATGCATGGGGTCGGGCTCTATTTATAGGGCCCAAAGGCCTCTTGGATGTGTCCACTGGAAGGGTTGTGACCCTCCAGATGGACTGTCCAGATTAACCTAGATCTCAGATCCTGAGATCTACGGTCCAGATGGTACCCCTTAAAGTGTAGAGATACATCTCTACATTTGAACCCTTTCCAAAAGGGTATCCGGGTTGGGGTGTGTCCGAATCCGACAAAACCCGTAACCCGTAACCCGTAGCCCGTAGCCCATAGCCCGTAGCCCGTAGCCCGTTGCCCGTGGCCCGCGCCCACGCCCGCACCCATGCCCTGCGTCACGGTCGCAGGTCGCGGTCCGGTCCGGTCCGGCGCTCGCGCGTGCGTGTGTGTGTGTGTCAACCTAGAGCCGCTTCCATTTAGGGGCTCAAACGATATGCGACACTCCCTACAAATAAAGGTCTCTTCCCCACAAACCATAAGCAATGTGGGACTAAAAAGTCCTACATTGGTAATGCTAACTCAAAACCGAAAACCAAAATTCCCGCCGAAACCAAAAACCAAATTTTGGAGCCAAATGAAAATTTCTGAATTTTGACATCTTTTTAAACTTATTTGGAAAAAACATTTTCCTTTGACTTTTTTCAACAATTCCCCCACAAGTTTGAAAAGATAGAGTAAAACCAGAAATAAGAAGTTGATCTTCTAAGAACTGTAAGCGACGTCGTTGCAGATGTCTGTTGACTTGAATCTACACTAGGTCTGATAGGCCACGCTACAGAGTACAGGTGAAGCTTGCTTCTTGAACCTTTTCTCATTTGTGTAGCCGACTGACCTACCAACCACCTCTTACAATCCGACCCTCGAAAAATCCCTTAAATGTGGACATATTTGAAACCGGCCTTGTCCCTATCCTGGTTCATGAATGTTTATGAGAATTCGCCCTTAAAATTCTCATTGGAAGCGGCCCCACTTTCTACATTCAATAAGGTCAGCCCATAGTGTGCACCACAGTTAACACACCCCCACATTCCTCTGGGATAGCTTGGCTTAATTAAGAATCCTTAAGATTCAACCTCTGTTCATTGTGGTGAGTACTATCTTACCATCTAACCAGAATGAGCAAATTTTGATAGTACTAAGCAAGTCATCTGCGTGACTTCGTTCTTACCCGTTGAACCTAATTCCAGGGATCTCCTATCACATAGGTTGGGTTTCCATCACATGACTTATGACACGGACTTTAAGCTCATTCCTTTAGATGTGTCAATTATGACCTTGGTGGTTTGAGGCTTTGTAAATATGTCGGCCAGATTCTTTTCTGATCTTACAAAGTCGATAGCTATCGTTCCTTCACTTATGTATTGCCTCACAAGGTTGTGTCTCAGGCGTATATGTCTTCTTTTTCCGTTATATATCTTGCTTTTCGCTTTAGCAATAGCTTCCTGACTATCACAATGTAGTGATATTGGGGGCATAGGTTTAGGCCATAACGGAATTTCTACCACCAGATTTTTGAGCCATTCGGCTTCTGCCCCAGCCTTCTCTAAGGCTATAAATTCTGCCTCCATAGTGGAGCTTGTACCACAGGTTTGTTTGACAGATTTCCATGAAATCGCTCCTCCACCAAGAGTATATATGTAACCACTTGTGGCTAAGGATTCTTCTGTATCAAAAATCCAGTTAGCATCACAATATCCTTCTATAACTGAGGGATTTCCATTATAGTGTAAGCTATAGTTTATTGTTCCCTTCAAGTACCTTAATAACCTTATTAGAGCTTCCCAGTGCTCCTTTCCAGGGTTATGAGTATGTTGACTCAATTTTCCCACTGCCAAAGCTATGTCCGGTCTTGTTGAGTTCATTAAGTATGAAACTGAACCTATAATTTGGGAATACTCCTTTTGGGAGACTGGTTCACCTTGGTGTTTTATGAGATGACTCCCTACCTCTAAAGGTATCTTTATAGAAGAGCACTCATAATATCCATATTTCTTTAGTAGGCTTTCCACATAATGAGCTTGAGATAGTATTATCTCATTGGTTTTTCTAATAACTTTGATGCCTAAAATGACATCAACTTCTCCCATGTCTTTTGTATCAAATTTAGACATAAGAAGGATATAGATTACTTTGATACTTTCTCCCCTGTAGCTCGTATTGTAACCATACAAACTTTATTTGCTATTGCCTCCATTTATAACTTAGTAATTCATCAAATGGATGTTAAAACAGTATTTTATTATATATTGTAGTTATCATGGCTGAATCTGGTGTTACCACTGAAGTTGGGCCAGCTATAGGGAAGTTGCGCATCATGTCTGAATTTGACAGCATCGAGCCATTTAATGGTTCGAATTTTAAGCGCTGGAGACAGATGATGCACTTCGCCCTGTCCCAACTGGGTGCTATCTTCGCCCTTACTGAGAAGATGCCCGGGGAATCTGATGACCCGGAAATCAGGTCTAAGAGGGTTGCATGGATCAGTGCTGACTTCCAGTGCAAGAATAGGATCCTGAATGCTATGACCAATGATCTGTACAATGTGTACTCCTCCTATGACTATGCATATACCATATGAGAGGCTCTTGACAAGAAATATTCTATGGAGGATACTGGGTGTAAAAAATATGTTACCTCAAACTTCTTAAATTTCAAAATGAAAGAAGATTTGAGCGTATCTATGCAAATGGACATGTTCCAAGTTTTGGTAGCAAGCCTTGTTAAAGAAGGAATGTCTCTACTAGAACAGTTTATATCTGCAGCATTGATTGAGAAATTGCCTAACTCCTGGAGTGACTTCAAATCACACATGAAGTATAAATCTAAAGACTGGACTCTTGAGCATTACATAATGCGTATCAAGATTGAAGAGAAGAACCGTGAGACTGACAAGGTGGAAAAAGCCAAGGAATTCAAGACCAAGGCTAATCTTATAGAAGGCGAAAAATCTGAAAAAAGAGACAAGTCAAAGAAGTTTCTTCAGGTGAAGAAAGAAGAAAAGTTCAAGAAGACCAAGGGATGATGCTTCTTCTGTGGGAAACCGGGTCATTTCAAGAAGGACTGTCGGGCCCTCAAGAAGAAACAGGGAAATGACAAAGCCAAGGTCCATCTCACTGAAAAGGACCTGTTTGCAGCTGTAGTCACTGAGGTGAATTTGGTTGAAAAACCAAAGGAGTGGATTATAGACACTGGGGCTTCCAAACATATATGCTCTGACCGATCTGCTTTTATTAAATATTCTCCGGTCAAAGGAAGTGATTTTGTTTATATGGGGAATTCTCAAACTTCACCAGTGATGGGCAAGGGTCAAGTAGCTTTGAAGCTAACTTCTGGAAAGACTCTTGTTTTGAATGAAGTGCTGCATGTCCCAGACATTCGCAGAAATCTGGTTTCTGGCTTCCGTCTGAATAAAGCTGGAATGAAGCTCAGCTTTGAAGCTGATAAGGTCATTGTACTTCAAGGGGATAAATATGTAGGGAAGGGATATGCTAGTAATGGCCTCTTTGTAATAAGTATTGAAAGTGTTATGAATGAAATTCCTGCTTCTTCTTACTTGATTGAGTCATTTGATGTTTGGCATGGTAAACTAGGACATCAGAGTATACCTTATATTAAAAGACTATCTTACTTAGGATATTTTCAAAAACCATCTGATCTCTCCCAACATAAATGCTCTATTTGCATAGAAGCAAAAATAACTAAAAAACCTCATAAGTCTGTAGAAAGACAAACCAATCTTTTAGAATTAATTCATAGTGACTTGGCTGATTTTAAATCTCTTGAATCAAGAGGAGGTAATAAATATTATATAACCTTCATTGATGATTATTCTAGGTATACTAAGGTATATCTTTTAAAATCTAAAGATGAAGCTGAGTATGCTTTTAAAACATATAAGTTAGAAGTTGAAAATCAGGTTAATAAGAAAATTAAAAGGTTGAGAACCGATAGAGGGACTGAGTATGGAACTCATAGCCTATCTTTGTTTTGTGAAGAAAATGGAATAATTCATGAAACTACTGCACCATACCAACCTGAGTCTAATGGTGTAGCAGAAAGGAAAAACGGAACCTTAAAAGAAATGATGAATTGCTTTCTAATTAGCTCTGGATTACCTTATAATATGTGGGGGGAAGCTATCTTATCTGCTTGTTATATTCTGAATAGAATACCTCCTAAAAAATCTAATCTTATTCCTTTTGAACTTTGGCATGGGAGGAAACCATCATTTAATCACTTAAGGGTATAGGGGTGTTTAGCCAAAGTTAGAATACCCGAACCAAAGAAAATGAAGTTTGGACCAAGAACGTGTGATTGTATTTTTATAGGATATGCTCATAATAGTGCTGCTTATAGGTTTTTAGTTTTGAAATCAATTGAAAATATTTTTTATACTAATACCATTATTGAATCTCGTGATGCTGAATTTTTTGAACATGTGTTTCCTAAACTGGTTAGAACTTCTTCTAATGAGGATCATAATGAAAACCCTGTTATTAGAAATGAAATTAGTATAGAACAAGAATCCGGTGATCCTACTACTGATTTACTTAGGAGAAGTAAAAGACAAAGGAGACCTGCTAACCTAGGTGATGATATGTTACTATATCATGTGGATAGAGACCCCTTTACTTATCAAGAGACTGTAACATCTCTAGATACTGTATTCTGGAAAGAAGCTATTAAAAGTGAAATAGATTCTATTATCCAAAATCATACTTGGGAGTTGGTGACTTTACCACCAGGTACAAAGCTTCTGGATACCAAATGGATTTTTAAAAGGAAATTAAAACCTGATGGATCTCTTGATAAGTTTAAGGCAAGGTTGGTAGTAAAAGGGTTTAGACAACAATAATTCAAGCCCATTGGTAATTGATAAGAAAACCGTCCTCACTGTAAACCCATTTCTTCATTACCGACCCATATTGATCCCTTATTCCGATGGCGCCTTTTAGGTGGTGCCTCTGGAGAAACTGATAGGATTTGTTTAAGTTTCATACACATCATTGTCGCATAAAACAGATATTGATTGAGACAACAATGGGGAGAGAGAAGGGATAGAGTAGATGTGTGGGAAAACGAAAACAGAGGAGCGGAGCCCCTGTTTTCCGTAATCAAATCAAAGAGAGCTGTGTTTTGATAATTCTTTGTTTATAAATATAATCAAAATCCTTCACTTTTTCTAGGATTCAGGTGTGTTTAACAGTTGTGAGATTCAGTAGGGAACCTTGCTGGGATTCCAGGTTCAGTACTAGTGGGATCCCAGCCCCACAAATCAGGTGGATTCCTGATCATATCTTCCTTTTTGTTTCTATCTTTTTATCTTCAGATTTCAGATGCAGCAGCGCGATGAAACAGAACGAAGCATCAATGTGGACCGTTGGGTCAATCTTTAGATAAGGACTGTCCAGTTACGGAAGCACCAATCCAGTAGCACGTTGATGCTAAGTCAACGGCGGCTGATGTGCCGAAACATCAAGCGGATGCATAGCGGCAGATGTACCATCGCCTGAATCTCTCTCATCTCCCGTTTGTAAACGGAGATGGACTGCTGCTCCCAGTCTATCCAATACTCGGATCCAAATCGTCTCCTCCGTGTACTTCTGGGAGGAGGGAGATGCCCCGTAGGATGGTTGACAAATGGCTCTGTGAAAAATCCGAGCCCCACGTCAGAGCTGACACCCCCTGTCGGCTCGGATTTTCCCAAGAGCCACGTGTCGGCCATCCGACGGAGGTGCCTCCCTCCTCCCAAAAGTATAGAGGAGACTATTTGAATCTCTAATACTCTCCCATTATCCTTTTTCTTTTTTTCTTTTTTTTTCAAGAGGTAGTTTTATCCAAAATTGTTGAATGCTTTGGAGGGTATTATTATCCAAAAAAACATTGGTGATGATGAATCTCATCACCAAATTAAATGGGAGAAAATATTTTAAAAAATAGAAGACGTGGGAGAAATTTTTCCAAAATAATTTCACTGGGAAAGAGTTGCTACGAGAGTTTATTGCAATTACGCACCTTCTTCATCTAATAATGTTTGAGCTTCGTAACTTTGTTTGAGATTGCAATTATTAGTTTCCATTATCAGTCTCATGACAATTCTCTTCTTAACCTTCACGCAAACAGACGAAAAATAAAACATTTCACTCACCTCTCTCTCCCTGTCTACATTTGTCTGTGTAGTGCAACCATATATTTATATGATCTAAGCAGACATACCACGAGCATCTACGTTGGATTTTCATTGGAAGATGCAGCAAGACCGGTCGAAAAAGAGGGAGAAATGAAAAGGAAGTAAAATGCAGAAGAAGCAAGTTTTGGTTTAGTTTTAGTGAGAAATAAGTAGAGGGTACCACCTTTTGAGAGGAAGTAGCGGGTGCTGCGTTTTCAGAGGAAGAATGTGCAAAACTATAGCAATTTTCCAATGTTTCCCCACTTATCATCAGGTTATATTGCGTTTTTTTTTTTTAAGTAAAGGGTTGGATGCATAGTTAGTTAATACGCTTATTATAGATACAGGAAAAAACACCCTACGGCAAAGGTTGTCGAATATTCACGTATTAAATGCATCCCCGAATTTTTTAATCCAAAAAAACAGCTTCAAATCAACAAATTTCAATATGGGGACGTGGTTTAATACGCGAATATTCAGCAACCCTTGCCGTATGGGCTTTCTGATGGATAGTTGTTTTAACTTTTCTTTTCTTTTATGTGTATTTCAGTTTATTTTTGGTTCCGTATTATTTGAATTTTGGTGTTGAAAACCCATACCAGCCATTTTTTGTTTTTTCCATTCTAAAAACCGAGACCGTATTTTTTACAGTCCCATTTAGTTTTTTGACCACTTTAAATGCGTCCCATTTAATTTTTTTTACCGTTTTAAATGCACCGTACAGTTTAAAGTATTTTTATCGTTTCCGTATTAACTAACTATGATTGGATGCAAACTCGTCTACTTAGTAGCGTTTTGGAACGCTACAATGAGCTTGCTCCATCCATCACATCTACATCAAAATTTTCTCTAAATTAATCTACATCAAAATTTCCCTAAATAAACTCACAAAATAAACAAGAAGAATAACAATTGAAAAACACACACAAAATAAAAAAAAAAATTCTTTATTTATCTGTACGTCAGCACACGCTCCCTTGTAGTAACTGACAGAACTCTCTGGAAAAGTCGAATAAAAAGAAAAAGATAAATTACGCTAGAGGTACTTGACGTTTTGAGAAATTATACCAAAGGTACCTTACGTTTCAAAAATCATACCAACGGTACTTGACGTTTTGAGAAATTATACCAGAAGTACCTGACGTTTCAAAAATATTATATTTGGGATACGTTCCATTTTTATACTTTCAAATTTACCATTGCTTAGCAGAACTTTTTTTGTTCCTTTTGTTTCACGCTCTCATCATCCTGTTGCCGCAACAACGATTCACCATTCGGATTCTCATGTGTTCATCGTTGTCTCAATTGCCCCCCCTCTCCTGCCCCTGTCCTCTCCCATGATCCTTCTTTACTGGCGGTTGCTCATCATCAAGTCACAGATCTCTACTATTGTATACAACTCCGATGAAAACTCCACACCTTAACTTACTGTTTTTTGACGATTGTATCGATGGTTAAATACCAAATAAGAGTAGTTCAACAAGAAAGGATCAGTTCCTGAAGGAGGAAAGACTTAGCGATAGAAGCTTTTCCTTCGATCTCTATTATAAAAAGGGATAAAAGAGATGAAGCAATTCAGAGAAACTTGCAAAGCAGAAGCGCAATGAAGCAAGGGAGCACTGTAGATCTCTGCGTTTTGCCTGAAGGTTGTATTTCAAACATTCTATCTCTCACATCTCCTCGAGATGCTTGCAGATCTTCAGTGGTTTCTTCTGTTTTCCGATCGTCTCTGGATTCTGATTCGGTTTGGGAGAGGTTTTTACCTTCTGATTACCAGCAGATTTTGTCTTCATCAATATCTCCGTCTCCGTTCGTTTTCTCGTCGAAGAAGGAGCTTTATCTCTATCTCTGCAATAACCCCGTTCTAATCGATAACGGAACTAAGGTAATATTCTATTCGTTCCCAGAGGCATTTGATCTGATTTCGTTCAAAGCCATAGATGATGAAAAAATGATTTTTGACAATCTGGATTTATGGTGGGGTGGGACCATCGCCATTTTTTTTTTCTCTATTGCAGACGTTCGCGTTGGAGAAATGCAGTGGAAAGAAATGTTACATGATTGGAGCAAAAGCGCTCTTTGTTGCTGGGGGACATCAACCAGAGCATTGGTGCTGGGGACCCTCCCCTGAATCGAGGTATTCTTTCTCTATAAATCTAAAACCTCATTACTTCTCTGAATTTGTAAGATAAGATGACTTACAGACTTCACTTATGCATGTTGCAGGTTTTCTGAAGTTGTGCAGCTCTTGGACATATGTTGGCTCGAAGTCCGTGGGAGGATGGAGACACGACTGCTGTCTCCAAGCACAACATACGTAGCATACATGGTGTTCGACTTCACGGAGTCTGCCTTCGGATTCGATTATTATCCGGCAGAAGTCTCAGTCAAATTGGCCGCCGCCTCTTCCGGCGGTGAAGAAGTGAAGGCAGCGTACTTGGATCGAATAGGGAGAAACATGCGGCAGGCAGCGAATTTGGATCCAATGGGGAAAGAGAGGCAGCAGTTTAGACAGGACCAAGTGAAATTACAGCCTTGGATAATGCATAGAAGAGAGGATGGCTGCCGCAGACCAACAACTCCTACAGAACCCGCAGGTACCCAAGGAGAGAGAGGATGGGTGGATGGAGATAGAGTTGGGTGAGTTCTTCAATGAGAATGGTGATGATGGAGATGTGGAGATGACTTTCATCGAGATCAAGGGTGGTAACTGGAAAGGTGGCCTGGTCATCGAAGGAATTGAGCTCAGGCCCAAAAAGGCCATATGAAAACCCCACTCATCCTTAAGGGTCTGTTTTATTAATGTTATTTTATTTTCTTGATGGTGTAGTGATTCCATTTGTCTTCCCATTTTCCCGTGAAGTTCTTCAATTTTGTTTTTCATTGTGGAATTGCCGATGTCAAACTATATATGATGCGGACCACGAAAGTAGATAACCTTTAATCCAAATCATATGTCTTTCAGGTGTCTTTTGATGGGTTTGTGTTATTAAAAAAGAGTTTTTCTTTTTGTACTTCTTTTAGTTAAAAATTTTATCAGCTTAACTTCTATTATTAAGCTTCACCAATCCTCTAGAACGGCTAGGAGAGAGAATCTGCCAATCACAAGGAGAGGATGCGATTCTATTTTTTAAAGCATCTCTTTTAATTTTAGGGTAAAAGACAGTTAGCTCCCCTGTAATTTACTTTACTGATCGTTGATCCCCAAAGGTTTCAAAAAAGACAGTTATCTCCTCTAAATAACTATTAAAATCCAAATAGTCCAACGCATTAAGAATATTCTATTAGATGGTAACGATGCCAATATTTTTTTAAAGACCAAATTACCCTTTTAGAGAGATGCACTACCTATTTTACCCTTACTATTTAATAGGATTACTACTTCCCCATTTGCTCTCTTACATTTTTTTTTGTTTTCAAACCCTTGAATCGTCTTCTTTTTTGGAGCTCTCCGCCGTTGCAAATCCTTGAATATTGAAACAATTTTTCCTAAAATCTCTCTAGGTTTTCAATCCCTATTTTCACTCCTATCTTCCCTCATCTTTCTCCCATTCCAGTCGTCCTTAGTTGACGGCAATTTTCTCTCATATTCTTCTTTGGTTTCTTCTCTCCTAAAATCTATCCAGATTTTCAATCCCTATTTTCACTCCTATCTTCCCTCATCTTTCTTCCATTCCAATCGTCTCCTATTCTTCTTTGGTTTCTTCTCTCCTAAAATCTCTCTAGATTTTCTATCCCTATTTTCACTCCTATATTCCCTCATCTTTCTCTCAATCCAGTTGCTCTTAGTCCACGACCATTTTATCTCCTATTCTTCTTCGATTTCTTCTCCTACTTCCTCTCCTAGCAGATTCTGCTCTTCCCTCAATCTAGAAATAAAAAACCATGCCATTTCTCCTCCCTTTCCTAGTTCTCTCTCTCTTTAAACCCCGATTCTTCCCCTTCTTTTTCTGCTGTAACTGATTTCTCACAGGTTTTCTCCTCACCAAAATTTGGAGATCCCCGACCCCTTTTTTTTTCCTCCGCCATTTTCTCTCACACCTCACTCTTCTCTCTTGATTCGACAAATACTTTAATTAACTCACTCATTATATATATATCCAAAGGAATCAGGAGGGCTGTCAACAGAGAAGAACGAAGGAGAACCAGAATATGAATTTCATATTAAGAATGAGAATCCAACATGATTAAACACAAATCAGAATACCAACTCATGGAAATCAAAACTAGTACTTAATCAAGGAGTTTTGCCTCACTGGTCGCCTATAATCATTCAGCTTGCAACTAAGTCCATCATATCATCTCTGACGGAAAGAATGTGAGGGAGAATGAGAAGAAGATGAGATTAGGGTTTATTTTAGTTGGATATAAAATGATTATATTAGTCTTTTAACAGTAATAAGGTTTAAAGTATAAATAAAAGATTGAGGGTAGAGTTGTCCATAAAAAATTTAACTTTAACACCGTTAAAAATTAGGACTATTTGAATTTTAATAGTTATTTAGTAGAGGTAACTGTCTTTTTTTGAAACCTTTGGGGGTCAACGGTCAATAAGGTAAATTACATGAGAGGTAACTGTCTTTTACCCTTAATTCTAATATTATGATTCTCATCATAAAAGATTTAAACATTGCTCGAATTCTAATTTTTTTCCCAAATGTTTTAAATAATTACAATTACTTCCCCTATAAGGAGTATATTACAACTAAATCCAGTTTATTAGGCATCTTTTGTTAGATGCTGGCGTGTAATGGCCAATAATTTTTAAAGGCCAAACTATCCCCATTAAGAGGTGAAAGTACTTGATTTATTCTCAGAGCAAAAAGAAAAAGGGTCCAAGGCAAGCAAAGATGAAGTTGAGACGTAAGGTAGAAACGCCTCTTCTCCCTATTTGTTCTCTTTCTCCTTTATTCTCTCCCTGCAGCTTCACAATCAGATTTGAAGTGGAGACACAAAGTTAGAGTTGCATTGTACCATTCTGATTTCCCTCAATCCGCATCCTTATTATGGTGAAAAGGAAGAGAAAATTTACAGAAGTGATTGAAGAATGAGAGTTCCCACTACAGGCCTCATAAGTTCAAGTATAAAAATCTCTACGTAGTGACTAAGGGTGAAGACAAGGGATGAAGGAATTTGTTGTTGATATAGTTACCATTGATCAATTGGCATCAGAACTTAGTAGTGCGGTGGTTGGCATAGGGAGAGAGAGAGAAAAAATTTCATACCTGAGAGTGTGAGTATACATGAGAGCGGATTTTTCAGTTCTAAATGCCGCCACTGTCGAAAGCAATGAAGTTTATTACCATCGAGAAAAATGGTTATTTTTTTTTAAAATTTGCTTATTGCCCCTACTGATCAGTATTAAAAACTACACACGGTAAAAACTACACAGTAATCACAACTACATAATAATTATACCTTTCTGTAAAAAATTGAAAGAAATACAATTCTACAAGGGAAATACTAGCAAAAGTAAAATTCTATATGAAATGTGCACAATAGAAGAATACAGAGACGAGGTGCTGACAAGACACAAAGGTGCCAGCTGAAGATAAAAACACTAGTAAAAGTAAATGGATTATTTAGCCAATATTTAGAAGTACTTCACTAGCTCTTTCTACTTCTGCACTACATGCATCTACATTATTGGTTCAGTTTGTACCCAAGAGTCAGCACTCGAACAACCACCACCACCATCTGTCAATTTCTCTCTCAAATTTGTCATTACATGCCGTAGCTGCTCAAATAGAAAACCACAAAAACAAGTACATACTCATTAGCAAAAGATTGAAAATTTAACACTATGAACAGAAGAGTTACAAACATAAGAAAAAAGTGTTCACAAGCAGGCTAACCTAATACATATAGAAGAACATAGCCACAACCATGGAATATACTTTTCATTTTCGTACATAATAAACAGCAAGTAATTTTAGCATATTCCATAAACAAGAAGTAAAGATGACAGTAGCACTAGCAAGAAAGCAAAATGGCAGTTCAAAACACCTCGACCATGGTTTTGGACTATAAAATACCAGTATTCTAAAAAAGAAAAAAACTTCATAAAAGTTAAATTTCTTCTGTTCCACATTTTATCAGTACTTATATAAAAGACCTTCAGACTTCACCTAAACTCTTCATACCAACTACTGATTCTAACCAACTATATAATTTAAAAGAAAACTCTTAAAAAAAATTATTACAATTAGCACCACCAAAAATTCCTGCTCTCTATTCCTCCACAAGGGTTTGGACATTAGAATTAAGAAACATATCTAGGTATCATTATTGGGAATAGTCCCACATTGCTAATGTGATTAAAATCTTAGGTTCTTATATATGGAAGAGTCCCTCCACTTACTAATTAGAACTTTTGAATTAAAAATTTGACATGGTATCAGAGCTCCAGGTTCCCTCTCATAGTAACCCTAAAAAGAAGACCAAGTCACCGAAAGAGGGAGCTCAGATGCACAAAAAATGGACAATAACCCAAAAGAGGGACTAAATGTCACCCAAGAAAAAGGACTAAATGTCACCCAAGAAAAGGCACTAGTCACCTAAAGGGACTACATGTCACCCGAAAAGAGGGATCAGTCACCTAAAAAGTGTCATGTATTGCCACATATACTACCACATATACATCACCCAATGGTGGGGCTACAGGTGAGGGGGAGTATTGGGAATAGTCTCATATTGCTAATGGGATTGGAATCTTTAGTTCTTATATATGAAAGAGTCCCTCCACTTACTAATTCAAACTTTTGAGTTGGAAACTTTGTTTTTTGAGTAAATAAATTTTTAATTAATATTTTGAATTGAAAACTTGAAAATTATTACGTCTAGTTTTCTTAGGTCAATTGAAATAAGAAAAAAACTAAAATAAGTAATGCATCAAATTAGGACAAAGGTAAGAGGTAGACAATATGAACCAGAGGTCCAGAACAATTACATAGGAAAGCATAAACCCACAATGAAAATGAGATCTATGCTAAATTAGGAGAATAAGCCTCCCCGCATAACTGCAACAGACCCTTGCATCCATCTTCCATAGCATGCAATAAATATTATTTTTTACAATGGTTTGAAATTCCATCATGATATATAATATTTATAAACAAAGGTTACAACCATCTCTTATAAGAAATTTAGATACAATGATTTGATTTACTGTCACTAAAAGATCTTTTTACAACATAAATGTTCGGCCATCATAAATAGGTACCATATAAAAAGTAAAAATATTAGTAATATTTTATAAAAAATTAAATATTGTATTGACATTAAATAACTTAGTGAAGAACAACTTAAAGAACAAAATGCAATGTCAATTTACAATATGCTATCCATCGTACATCAAAATTTTCCCAAATAAACTAATAAAGGAAAAAAAAAGAAAAAAAAGAAAATACCAATTCACGCACACACAAAAAAGTGAGGAAAACTAAAAGAAAACATTCTTGAGAATTCCCGCATTAGTTACATGCTCCCTTGGAGCAACTAGATAGAATTAAATAATTAAAAAAATAAAACTGCATCAAATTGATTTATGTATCATTCATCATCATCATCCGTATGGGTTGGTGCTATTAACATGTGTATCATTTACCTTTGTCTACATCTGCTGTAAGTCCAAGAGGTTAAGTGATCGAATCTTCTACCCCTCCCTTTTCCCTCAGTTCACTCTCTCTATCCCCTCTCCCCAATGTCCCCATGCACCTCCTTCCTTTCGCTCCATTGGGTGCCAAGTAATCTTCCGAGTCACCATTGTTGTGGATCCACCTTAGCAAAAAAAAAAAAAAAATACTAGTTTGACATTTTATGTAAGCTGATAGAAAAAGAAAACGGAATCTTTGCAGCTCCCAAATTGGCAGATTGTATCCTTTAATGTATCCAAGGAATATAAGCTTGTGCTTGTTGAATGTGAGCCCATGGGTTCTACAAATAGCTGGACCACTGATATTGAAATACAATTAAGAACGGGTAAATAGGAGGGTAAGGTTCTCTTGCATCTACCCATTTAAGAGTAGCTAGACACGTCTCCCTCACCCAATTTAAGAGGTTAAAAAATAGAAAACCTTCCCTAGAGTTAGTGAGTTGGGCCTCTTGTTTATTGTGGACTTATATTATAATGGGATGGGCTTTGGCCCATGAGATTGTTGGCGCCATTATTTTGTTTTCATTTGTACAATATCACCTTCCTATGGTGTACGAAAATTCCTTCCCCCAAGTTCTATACAATCCCTCAGTCTCTCGGAAAATCAGAATTCCAAAATATATTACAATAGGAGTAGGGAAGATGAGATAGAGAGGGGGGGGGAAGATTCTCAAGTTTCAACCTACATAAAAAAAATAATGTTGAGTTTACCAAATAAATAAATAAATAAATAAATAACGTTGACAATAACACAAAATAAATAATGTTGGAGGGAGGGAGAGAGAGAGAGAGATGTAAACATTTATAAATTACAAATATGCATTTGATTGAATTTTGATCACTAATTTCAATAGATGATTAATCTAAACCCTGGTTATTTTTTCAATGATAAAAATGACACATCATTTTAACAATTGGTTCAAATTAGTAGATTGTTATAAAAGTAGCGAAAATTAAAATCTCTCATAATAATATTATAATAAAATTATCATTTCCCATTCCAAGCAATTATTTATTTGGTAGGCCTATGTATTTCTATCATATACGGACCATGTGATAAGATGATATGGCGATTCTAATATTAAAAAGGAGGATGTCCTGACATGACAACAAATTTGGTTTTTGTGATAGTAATTTTTTATCGTAAAAAAACATTTCTACTACTAAAAAACTATTTGCAATGGAATAACATCTTCGATTGACCTTTGATTAGAGGGCCATCGTAATCCTTTACAAAGGATATATGCTCGATGTTGGGCCATTGACTTTAACCAACAAAAATTTATATCTGTCATATGAACATACATTATATACGAAAAAATTACCTGTCTGTTGCTAATAGTAATATCTTATATGACGGTGAGCATATTCCGTTGTACATAATATATTTTATACAATGGATGTTTTATTGTTATTATATGAAATAATATTATATACGACAGTTGTATAAATATTATTTTACGACATTTTGAAATTCCATCATGATATATAATATTTATAAACAATGGTTACAGTTGTCAATTATAACAAATTTAGATACAATGATTTGTTTTACCGTCACTAAAATGTCTTTTTACGACAGATATGTTTGACCATCCTAGATAGGTACTATAGTAAAAAATAATAATTTCACTAATATTTTACAAAAAAACCAAATATTGTAATTGACATTGAATAACTCAGTCAACAACAACTTCAAGAACAAAATGCAATATCCATTACATTTATGCTATCCATCTCATGTACATCAAAATTTTCCGAAATAAACTCACAAAATAAACGAGAAAAAAAAAATACCAATTGACACAAAAAAAAAAAAAAAAAAAAAAAGAAAAAAAAAAGAAGAAAATCTTGAGAATAGACACAACTCGGAGAGCCATCTCTGTTTCCCCTTCGTTCTTGAACATTGTAGCTTGGCATGGGCAAAGATTATAAACTCTAAACATATAATCGTTGACAAGTATCAAAACTCTATCTCAAATTTAATCATATATCTTCCCATGTACTTCATACATCAATAATTTCAACGGGACATGCCATTTGTATGGTGTTGGCAACCAATTATGATTCAGCACCGACTTCTAACTCTTTAGGAGAGCTCGGTAATTCTACTCTCCCTCACAATCTTAATGGGATTGACTTTTAAGAAACAAATTATATTTCCAATACTTTGTTTCCTATTCATAAGTCATAACTCTTTTATAAAATTTGATTTTCAAAATTTTATTTTATTACGTTTCTGATTCCATATCTTTCTTAGGAAAACTCATGATCTACTGCCAATTCATTGTCACCAATGCATGACCTTTGTCTGACGAATTGAGCTCGGTCTCACGAGACATTGTCGGCTGGATGGCAGATACATACCACTCCCTCAGATCCGACGATTAAGTGCTTTTGTGCGATCCTCATCTAATGAGCATTGGATTCAAATCCTCTCTTCCCAAAGATTCGGGAGAAGGGGTGGCGGCCTCGGTGGATGGCCGACACCTGGGACTCAGGTGAATCAGAGCCATCCATCCAAGCAGACACCGAGCAGACAAGCTGAACTGATGTCGGCTCGAATAGAAGACTCAGATTCTCCTTAGCCCTACGTGTGTAGGCCATCCAAGGAAGGCATCTCCATCTCCCTCCTCCCCAATCAATGGGAGGAGAGGATATGAATCCATGTGCAATGTACCAGAGCTGTTTGGTAGACCAAAGTATCTTATTTATTTATTTATTTTATTTTATCTATTTTACCAAATGCGGCACAGTGAAACAGGAAGATATGGCAGTTTGATGGCATTCACGGGGGAGTAACCCACTATTTTGGCCCTCATGTTTGATAAAACTTCTACTTCTGGATTCTATGGATTCTGGTTCCCAGGGAGCCATTTTGGAGTAGAAGTACGTTTGATAAGTCCGGTTGGATTCCAACTCCCACAGAGTGAACCGGATTCAAAATGGCTCCAGAATCCAAAATTTTGGAGTTATAAATACTTACTCCAAACTGTTGGATCAACTTTTTGAAAGAAAGAAAAGAGTCAACTCTCACTTGACTCTCACTTGACCACCACCACCACCACCACCACCGTCGCCACCCACCACCACCGCCGTTGCCGCCACCACCCACCACCCATCACCACCATCGCCACCACCACCACTACCGCCACCGCCACCGCCACCGCCACTGCCAGCACCGCCACCGCCACCGCTACTGCCACCGCCACCACCACAACCACCGCCACCGCCACCCATCACCCACCACCCACCACCATTGCCATTACCCACCACCACCATCATTGCCACCACCACCCCACCACCCACCACCGCCACCGCCACCGCCACCCATCACCCACCACCCACCACCCATTACCCACCACCACCATCATCGCCACCACCACCCCACCACCCACCACCACCACTCACCGCTACCATGACTATTTTTCAAGACTTCGATTAGAGGGATAGTGTGTTATCAAACGTGTTTCTAATTCAAAAATGTTCCAGAATTCATTTAGAATTGCGTTATCAAACAAGTTTTTATTCCAAAATAATCGTGGAGTAGCTTGGAGTAGAATCCAAATTTGAACCAGAATCCAAAATCCAGAAACAGAAGTTTTATCAAACGGCCCCTGAGCAGTGCAATCTTCGTGCGGGCGTGCGTTATCTATATCAGATCTCAACGGACGTTTCGGAACTCTTAGAATTTCGATCGTCATCATCGAGTTGAAGGAAGAACCTTAGCCACGAAGGATTCATTTGCTCGTCTTTTACCTCTTTCGAATAAAAAAGGAAGATTCATAACTGCTAATTAAAGGAGAGGATAAAGATGAATCTCTCTGTGAAAGAGGAAAGACTTAGCGACGAAGCTTTTCCTTCGATCTCTATTTTTTATAATGGGATCAAAGTGAGGAAGCAATTCAGAGAGACTGCGAAGCTTGCGAACCAGAAACAATGGAGCAAAACCTACCCAAAAAGAAAACAATGGAGCAAGAGAGTACTGTATATCTCTACCTTTTACCTGAAGATTGTATTTCAAAGATTATATCTCTCACATCTCCTCGAGATGCTTGCAGATCTTCAGTGGTTTCTTCTGTTTTTCGATCGGTTGTGGATTCTGACGCGGTTTGGGAGAGGTTTTTACCATCTGATTACCAGCAGATCTTATCTTTATCGGTATCTCCATTTCCGTTGGTTTTCTCGTCGAAGAAGGAGCTTTATCTTCATCTCTGCAATAACCCTGTTCTAATCGATAAGGGCACTAAGGTAATATTCGTTTCCAGAAGCATTTGATCTGATTTCGTACAGAACTTGACAAAATAAATTTTGATTTTGATTAGGGTGCCATTTTTATTTTCCTCTGTTGCAGACGTTTGCATTGGAAAAATGCAGTGGGAAGAAATGTTACATGATTGGAGCAAAAGAGCTCTCGATTGCTTGGGGAAATAAGCCAGCGCATTGGATTTGGACACCCTCTCCTGAATCCAGGTCTTCTTTCTCTGAAAATCTGAAACCTCATAACTTCCTCTGACTTCCTCTGACTTTTTAAGATAGATTCACATATACATGTTGCAGGTTTTCAGAAGTTGCGGAGCTCTTGTATGTGTGGTGGCTCGAAGTCCATGGGAGGATGGAGACACGACTGCTGTCTCCAAGCACAACATATATAGCATACCTGGTGTTCAAGTTCTCGGACTCTGCCTTCGGGTTCGATGAAGCGGCAGAAGCCTCAGTCAAATTGGCTGCCGCTCCCGGCGGTGGCGGTGGCGGTGGCGGCGGCAAAAATAGTGGTAGTGGCGAAGAAGTGAAAGCAGTGTATTTGAATCCAACAGGGAGACAGAGGCAGTTTCCAATGCCGACACGGAGGTGCAGACCTATAAGACATCAAGAACCAGTGGCGGATGCCGCAGACCAACAACTGCTTCAGGACCGGCAGGCACCCAAAGATAGGGGGGATGGCTGGATGGAGATACAGTTGGGTGAGTTCGTGAATGAGAAAGGTGAGGATGGAGATGTGGAGATGAGTCTCATGGAGGTCACGGGTAGTAGCTCCAAATGTGGCCTCATCATCCAAGGCATTGAGCTCAGGCCCAAAAAGGCCGAATGAAAACCTGTCATCCATATGGGTCTATTTTATTGATGTTATTTTATTATCCTGGCAGTGTAAAGATTCCATTTTTTTCTCCATTTTGGAGTCCCCGTAAAGTTCTTCAATTTTTTATATTTTTTTTATGGTGGAATTGCATATGTTAAACTATATATGATGCGTACCAAGAAAATATTTAACCTTTAATCCAAATCATATGGCTTTCAGGTTTCTTTGATGGTTTTGTGTTGAAAAGAGCTTTTCTTTTTGTACTTCTTTTAGTTAAAAATTTTAGCAGCTTAACTTCCATTGTTGGTATTGAATGTCGATGTCAAAAGTTTCAACAATCCACTAAAATGACTAGTTAAAAAATTTAGCAGCTTAACTTCCATTGTTGGTATTGAATGTTGATGTCAAAAGTTTTAACAATCCACTAAAATGATTGGGAGAGAATATGAGAATCAAAAGCAGAGGCTGCAAGTTAAGGGGGGTGTTTGGTAACATTTCAGAAGTTGGATTTTGATTTCTGGAGTATAAATGGAGTAGAAGTCTGTTTGGTAATCTGGTTCGGACTTCTGGAGAATCCATGAGTGAATCGGCTCCAAATGAGCTCTAGAATCCAATTTTTTGGAGCATCAAATAGATGTTTTTCGACTTCAAAGCACAATTTTAGAGTAAAAATCACCCCACACCACTACTACCACCAACTACCACCACCAACACCACAACCCACCAGCCAGCACCCACCACCGCCACCACCCTCTACCACCCACGGCCGCCACCACCACCACCACCACCACCACCACACCGCCACCACCCACCGCCACCACTACCCACTACCACCACCACCACCATCCTCAATCACCACCCACCGCTACCTACCATCGCCACCACCACCAACCACCGGCTACCAACCACCGCCACCACCACCCACCGCCACCTACCATCGCCACCACCACCAGCCACCAACCACCGCCACCACCACCTACCACCACCACCAACTATCACCCATCACCACCGCCACCACCACCACCCCTCTTTGCTACCACCACCAACCACCCACCATCGCCACCACCATCTACTACCACCCACTGCCACCGCCACCACCACCACCCACCGCCACCTACTATCGCCACCACCACCAGCCACCAACCACCACCACCACCACCCACCACCACCACCAACTATCACCCACCACCACCGCCACCGCCACCACCCCCCGTCGCCACCACCACCAACCACCCACCACTGCCACCACCACCAACTACCACCCATCGTGTCACACCCCAATTTTGGCTGAACCAAAAGTGTGAGTGAACTGTCACTGAATTAACGGTTCACACCAGGATCTCAATAAGATCGTGTCCACTCATACAAATCATTGCACATAACCACAATCAGAATATAATAAATACAACGGAAGTCTTAAAATAGAATGAACTGAGTAATCTATTGATAAATTTAAATAAATATCCAATTATTCAAATACCAAAACTTAATTAAATATCGTTACATCAATTGTATCTTCAACCAAAAATAATAAAAATAAATTAAATAGAATCCTAAAGGTACACGCAGAAAGGGCACTTGCATGAAGCGTCATGTTCGTCCTCTCCTGCTTGCACTTCTAAAGCAGCAACACCTCCGTACGTCAGAGCATCCACGTAGTCCTCCACAGTATCACCTGCATCAACATCTAAAAATAGTGTGTACACAAGGGTGAGCTCACAACTTAGCTCAGTAAGACAATCAGACAATGCAACAAACATATGCATGAGTAACATTCACTTCATGGTCTAGTTTTAAGTTTGCAATGTGCTATAGAAAGGATTGGCGGTCACCGAACCTCTATACACGAGTATGTGAAGCCGCCCAGTGGATCAAACATCACTGCCGTCCCACATGCACCCTATCATGGAATAGAGATAGAGCTAAGGCGTCCGGATCAAACACCGCCAACACCTCCCCTCATACTTTACCCATACCAACACGTAAGCCCCTATTGGCGAGGGCTTGCAACTGGGCTCACAACTAACCAATCATATATGTCATCACAGTAGGCCCTATCCCAGCATGGCTCCCTACGGCATAGAGATAGCGCTAGAGTCTGGTGGCCAGGCCGGGGACCATAGTGCCACGTCCTCCCCCTGATACCCTACCCGCACCAAGCATGCTAAGACAGAACGATACGAAAGGTGTTAGTGTGAGGAATGATCCTAGACCCCAGGCCCTTCCCATTCTACACACCAGCGAAAATAATCACATGCCTAACAGTCACAACCTAGCATAGCAAGTATGCATGAACAATAGTAATAACTGAAAGTAAAGGATGACATGCGAGAATGCATAAACATCAATTCACAGAATCATAATTATTATCAAAGGTTTACTGTTATTTAACTATTAGGGTTTAGGTCTGATTCCCTTACCTGATGCTTGTTTGATAGCTTGCTCCGCGTCGCAAGGTCCAAACATGCTTTCACAAAGTCCTACACGATATTAGGGTTTAGTTAAAATAGTTGTTCTTAAGTTTTACATTGGTCGAAAAACCAACGAGATTACAAAACTTCTCACAAGGCTGACCGGTCACAGGTACCGATCGCAGCACTGTGGGGAAACCTACGACCGGTATGGTCAGCCGGTCCCCACAGACCAGTCCCCGAGAGTATCGGTCGTAGTACCGGTCGCATAGGGTGTGACCGGTATGTCTCCGAAAGACCATACGTCCGGTTTCTCGACTTTCGTCGATTACCCCCTGATGATCCTAGGGTTTCTCCTACACATTCTAGGTCTGAGCACTGAGTTAGAGTTGTTTCTAACTCCATTCAAGTCCTAGCTTTGACGGTCTTCTTCCTAGAACTCGAATCTAGGGTTTATCGACTAGATTAGGGTTTGTCGGCAAAATAGGGTTTGTCGGCAAAATAGGGTTTATCGGCGAAATAGGGTTTTAGATCAATACCTGCTTTGCATGGTATTGATCAAAGCAACCTAACCATCCTAGAGTCATAATGTGAGAAAGGGTTTAAGCACTTACCGTCGACTTGCGTAAGGTGTTCTTCGTCGAACAGTAATGGCGGCTCTTCCTTCTCCTTCCTAGCTCCTTCTCCTTCATCAATCTCCTTCTCCTTTCTAGGGTTTGTGAGGATCAATGGAAGGGATTCTAGGAGGTTTAGACGGGTTTATATAGGCTAGGTTTAGGTTTAGGAAGCCTCCTATGATTAGGAAAGTCTTAGGGTTCGGAATTTGGAAAGTGAGACCCGCAGAGATCCAGTTTCGGATCTTCGTAGTCTGCCGCACAGGCTATACCGGTCGACCGGTACCAACACCGGTACCATCGACTGGTATGAACAAAATTCATACTTAAATGGTCTGTTTTGTACCTGTTTGTCATCCGCTCGTTCCGTCTGGCCCGGTGATGATTGGAAGACCTGTTACAACATGAATTCAAGGTTTAGATTGAGTTCATGGAGTGCGGGTCTTTCAACTCCCCCACCCTTGAAAGAAATTTCGTCCCTGAAATTTGCATGTAGGTTTCACAACTCCCCCACCCTTAAAATAAATTTCGGCCTCGAAATTTGAACGTACCTTGGTCGTCGAAAAGGTTAGGGTATTCCTTTCTCATTGCGTTCTCTTCCTCCCAAGTAATTTCTTCTACATCTTGGCTTTTCCAATCCACTTTCACATAGTGGATATCCTTGCTTCGAAGGTGTTGTACCTTTTGGCTTGTGAGCATCATAGGTATCACTTCAAATGTCAAGTCCTCTGTCAAGTCTAGTGGGTCTGCTGTCAAGATGTGCGATGGATCTCTGACGTACTTCTTCAATAAAGAAACATGGAACACATCATGAACGCTCGACATGGATGGTAGTAGAGCTAGTTGATATGCCACATTACCACGTCTGGTCAAAACCTCATATGGTCCCACATACCTGGGGCATAGCTTCCCCTTCTTACCAAACCGTTTCAGACTTCGCACAGGTGATATCTTCAAGAATACTTTATCACCCATTGCAAACTCCAGATCTCGACGTCGGTTATCTGCATAGTGCTTTTGTCGAACTTGAGCTGTCTTCACTCTTCCTTTAATTTGATTAATCATTCGACAAGTTTCTTCGACGAACTCCGGTCCTATAATTTTTCTCTCTCCCACCTCATTCCATAACAGAGGTGTACGACATTTCTTCCCATAGAGTGCTTCATATGGAGCCATTTGGATCGTAGCCTGGTAACTGTTGTTATAAGCAAACTCGATGAGTGATAGCTTCTCGTCCCAAGCTCCTTTGAAATCTAGAGCACACGCTTCTAAGATTTGAATAGTTCTTTCTGACTGCCCGTCTGTTTGAGGATGAAAAGCTGTACTAAACTTCAACTTGGTTCCCATAGCTTTCTGTAATCCTTCCCAGAACTTTGATGTAAAACGAGAATCTCTGTCAGACACTATACTTTCTGGGACGCCATGAAGTCTGACTATATTATCCACATATAACTTGGCCAGCTTCTCCATGGTATACTAAGGTCTGATAGCGATGAATCGAGCTGTCTTGGTAAGTCGATCGACTATAACCCAAACTGCATCCACTGACCTTGGTGTCAAGGGTAGGCCAGTGACGAAATCCATTGTGATACAATCCCACTTCCATGCTGGCTCCGATAGTGGTTGTAGCAAACCTACGGGTCTCTGCCTTTCAGCTTTAACTTGTTGGCAATTCAGACATTGGAATAGCAGTTATAGCATTTTACTCCTTCATTATTTTGCTTTTGTTGCGGTTGAGCTGCTGGAGTTGTCTTGGCTGCAGCATTAAAGCCTTGAGTACGGAAGGGTTTGAATGTCCTTGTATTCCCTCCATTGTATGAATTTCCGTTTGGCCTTTTAATACCCCTATTTTGAGGAAAGTAGCTCTCCTTCTGGCTCGACTCTATTACTCGAGCAATCTGTACTGCTTCGTTGTAAACTTTCTTTTCCAAGCCCAGAACATGCTCACAGATGCTCCCCCTGAGTCCCATGACGAACCTTCGGGTCTTAGTATTTTCCTCTTGCATGCTAGCGGGTGCAAAGAAAAATAGCTCCTCATAACGCTGTTGATATGCATCCACGGTCATTTTCCCCTGATATAAACTCAGGAACTCTCACTCTCGATAGAATCTCTAAAACTTCTAGGGAAATACTTCTCAAAGAATGCCTCTTTATATATAACTCAGGTCAATTGACCATGCTTTGTTAATAGATAAGTCCGTGTGAACTTCCACCAATGGTGTGCATCGCCTTTCAGCATGAAGGTTGCACACAACACATTTTCCTCTTCATTCACTGTCATCATTACAAAATTTCTTTCTATTTCATCAATCCAGTGTGCTGGCCACAAAGGATCTACTGGCTTACCATTATATTCTTTGGGCTTCATCTTTAGAAAATGCTTGATCAGTCGGGAGTGGTCCAGCTGATATGGAGCATAGGCCCCATACATAGGTGGTAGATACTGGTAACTGCCTTGAGCTACCTCAGGATTCTATACTTGAGTCGGCATAACTGGTGTTTGAGGTGCATGGGGTACCGTGTTGCTTTCCCCTGGTACTGTGCTAGCCTGCCCTGCTGGCATAGGTGTCGTTTATGTAGCTGGAAAAGCCATGCCTATAGCAGCCTGCATATTGGCTTGCACCTGCTGTATTTGCTGCAGCTGTTGTGCCAAGTTCATTACTGCTGTAGCCAGATCTGTAGGTAGGGCTGAAAAGTTTGTAGGATTTGCCTGACCACTAGCCATTGGCGATGCCGTATTCAAATTCTCCTGTGCTTCATGATTTACGTGGCTGTCTTCCTCCACAGGTGGTGGTGGTGGAATTGGATTACGGCCTCGTCTGGTTACCCTTCGCCCAGCCATTTCCTATTCTGGTGGTGGTAGTGTCTGAAAACAATCATAGCATATGTGAGGCAATCAACATAAGTTGTCCTCAAGTAAAAATCCAACTAATCAATATAATTTCAAAATTTTCAGATCATTCTGACAAAATACTGTATTTTCCATCGTAGGGTCGATGGTAGGGTCGGTCCTTATGCGACCCTAGGGTATGCGACCCTAAGAAACCCTGTCAGCTTACCGAGAGCCTAGGGTCGATCGTGGGGTCAGTATATGTCCGACCCTAGGTCCGACCCATGGTTCTCTGTCAGATCACCGAGAGCCTAGGGTCGATGGTAGGGTCGATAATTGTCCGACCCTAGGTCCAACCCATGGTTCTCTGTCAAATCACCAAGAGCCTAGGGTCGATGGTAGAGTCTGACGTAGGGTTGCATATTTTGGTAGAATTGTGCGACCCTACGATCCAGAATCAGGTTTTTAAACCCGATTTTGGATTCATTTCCCATTCTTTCTCCTTCCTTCCAACTCAACCCGGTTCCTTGAGTTTCTACAGTATCGACCCCTAGTGTTTGGTGATCATATCTTCCATTCGTGACTTTCGCTCCTTCTCTTCAGGTATGCTCTCTACTGTTTCACATTTTTAAAGCTTTTTAAACTAGGTTTTTGTCCATTTATATTGTTTTCTTCAAATTAAACTTTTTCTAACCGTAAAAATTTAATTTTTATTGGGGGATTTTGCTATTGGTCACCCAATGGACGAAAGCCCTCAAAAATATTCGAGTTTCATTGGTTGGTTATCGAGAAACTTGAAATTTTCCATTTTTGACCTAATTTTTGAGATTTTTCAAATTTATTGAAATTTCTTCAAATTCGATCTTTCTAAATTAAATTTCCAACTGTATGAGCCTTGCAAGATGGTTTAGAACCTATGTAAGTCCTCCTGCCCAGTTGTTTGGGTGAAAGTGAGGCTTTTGGCCAAATCACGCCGTTATAATGCTGAAATTTTGAGTTTTTCACCATTACTAATATCTTATTTGTTTTTCTATGTCTTTGACAGATAATATGGCTCGTACCAAGGTGCCTAGGGCTCATGACCTAGTTCGTTTCCACTCCAACGAGGCCGAAGCTCAGTACGCTCGCTATGAGCGTAAGAAAGTAGAGGGGGGTCGCTGTGTGGACTTGGCTAGTCTAGCCTTGTTCAACGTGGAGGGGCCATTTGGTAACATGGGATGGCTCCCTGTGATCACCTATGATGCTTGTACCCGTCCGGATTTGGTGAGACAGTTCTATTGCAATCTCCAGGTAGTGGGGGATCGCAATGACACAGAGAGGGGTAGGGAACTCAGGATCACTAGCTACGTCAAAGGGGTAAAGGTTTCATTTGACTGCCAGCAATTGGCTGATCTTTTGGGCATTTCAAATGATGGCCCTTTGGTGTACTGTGCTCCCAGGGAGCCCCAGTTTCTATCCTTAGAGATACGTGCTGAGATTGACAGTCAGCTTATTAGAGATGATCACTGGGAGATGAAAGCGATCAACCTACGTCCAGAGCCTCGGGTGTACTGTAAGATCATCCAGCACAACCTGATACCCCAGAGTGGACACTATGAGAGGATCTCCCAGTTGACTCAGTATGTCCTTTACTGCATTTGCACTAGGCAGCCTGTCTGCCTACCTTACATTATCATGAGGACGATGATCCGTGCTATGCTTCCTGGTCAGCTAGGCAACCTGCCCTATGGACGTCTGATCACTACACTACTCACCCGCTTAGGCGTTGATTTAGTAGATGAGAGGATTCAAGAGAAGACCTTCTCATCGGTTCTGGACTAGGAGGCCATCTGTAGGATGGGTATGCGGGATGCTCAAATTAGTGATGATGAGAGGAACTCTCTGGTGCGTCCTCGTACTCAGGTAGAGGTAGCAGACGCTGAGGTGGCAGTAGCAGCAGCAGCCGGAGCAGGGGTCCATGGGGGTGATGCTGAGGATGATGATCACATTTATATGGATGTAGACGCTATACCTCCTCCATTACCTCCACATTCTACTAGAGATGGTCCATCTCGGGCTCCTTCACACATGACTGGTCCTTTACACCTACCATCTGATGATATGATGGGATTATTGCGTGAGATCAGAGAGGCTCAGTGTGTGACGGACTTGAGGGTGGGAGAGATTCTAGATGCCCAGCGCACGACAGATAGGAGAGTAGGAGAGCTCTTAGATGCTCAACGCGCGATTGATGGGAGAGTGGGGGAGCTTCTAAATACTCAGCGTGCGTCTGATCAGCGGATGATCGAGTTGTTAGCTAGTCTCCAGATGACCCAGACTCAGGTAGCCTGGTTGACTAGTGTGTATGCTAAGGACTACGACAGAGATCGCGAGGCACCTCCTCCTCCATCACCTCCAGCTCCATGATGCATATTTTCTTTTTGTTTTTCTTTATACTATAGAGTAACTGTCCGGGTTGTGGACTGTACTCTGCTTTGGATATGTATAAACGTGCTTTTTATTTGATGTATATAAAACTTGTATCTCCTTTTTATATATGCATTATTCTCTTTCTTAATTTTGTCTCAAACAACACAGGTGCTTACAGTGTGTTCTTATTAAAGCTTTTAAATTTTATCCTAACTCAGTTCACGAACTTTTGTGGAAGTATACTGGTTTAATAGACAGGGCCTGAGAGCTCTGATACCAAGTTGTCACACCCCGATTCCGCATTATTCAGAATGGTGTGTGTAAGCACCCCATTTTCGTCATCCCAGCTAAACAAAGTCCTGCTGGTGTGTGGACAACAAAAGGAAGAAAGGTGATCGAAAGTTTGGATTCTTGACTGTGAACTTGAGGAAGTTTTCAATGGATCTGTGAATTTGAGGAAGTTTTCAATGGGTCCACAGCAAGGTCATGGGTTATAATTTTGCATGGATGCGTAGGTCATAGAATTATCTTCGAAACGAGACCAGAATTGCTCAATTTTGATATCAAATGAGGAAGATATGACCATTTTAGTCGGATGATACATATGAGGGAGGTTTATGAAATTATTATAAATAATCATAGGGGCCTTCATGCAAATTATCCTAAGTTGGATTGTTTGAATTTCAAATCATCATATCTTGATCATCCGACATCGGATTCAGATGATTCCAAGACCATTATTCTTCATTCATGATGTTCTACAAAGTGGACGTAAATAATCCCGGGTAGAAGTCACCAGTGGGTCCCATGCAAGCTTGCATGCAAAATTATCATCAGAACTTCAAAGCTGCATATCTTTTCCGTTCTACATCGGATTCAGGTGATTCCAGTTCCTATATTCCTCATTTTTTATGTTCTACAAAATGAACGCAAAAAATTTGGAATAGAGGCCATCGGAAAATTCCATGCGGGATGACAATGAAATGACCCATGAAATGACAAGGAGAGAAAACCCGATTAATTCCAATTAATCCGGTCCAACTCAGTTCAAGCCGGTTTTGGTCCAACCTAGCTCAACCCATATCAGTTTAACTCAGTCAACCTAAGTCAGTCTCAACCCGTTTCGAACCAGTTCATTCATGTGCATAGTATTTATATATATTATATATATTATATACTATATATATATATATATGTTATTAAATATATGTGTATATATGTATATAATCTATATTATTATATGTAAATGATAATCCAAAAGATTTTGAGAAGAAAAAGGAAAGAGGGGAGAGAGAAACGTGAAAGTGAAGGGGGATTTTGGTTTTGGAGATAATCCAAAAGATTTTTGAGAAAAAAATGGAAAGAGGGGAGAGAAAAAACGTGGAAGAGAAGGGGATTTAGGGTTTTGAGATAATCCAAAAAGATTTTGAGAAGAAAAAGGAAAGAGGGGAGAGAGAAAACGTGAAAGAGAAGGGGATTTAGGGTTTTGAGATAATCCAAAAGATCTTGAGAAGAAAAAAGGAAAGAGAGAGGAATAAAAGAAAAAAAAGAAAAGAAAAAAGGGGGAAAAAGATTCCCCTTCACGTTTTCTTTCTAGAAAACGTGAAAGAGAGAGAGGAGAAAGAAAGAAAGAAAAAAAGGAAGGAAAGAAAAAGAAAAAAAATATATTTTTTAGAAAAAAGGATCTTCTAGAAAATGAGTGAAAAATTATAAATAGGCAAGAGGAGGATCATTTTTCCAAGGCAGAGAGAGAGGGAAACGTGGGTGAGAAAGAGAAACGTGAGTGAGAGAGAGAAAACGTGAGAGAGGAAGAAAGAACGAGAGAGAAAAGAGAAAAGAAAGAAAAGAGAAGAAGAAAAGAGAGAAAGAGAAGAGAGAAAGAAGCAGAAGAGAGGAAAAGGAGGATTCACATTCAAAAGGGATTGATACAACCCCCAATCACCCTTCATCAACGGTTTCTCTCGATTTGAGCCCAAGGTTAGTACTCTAAACAAATTTAGAGGTCGTTATAATGCCCGAATGCCAATTTTGCTTGAAAAAGGCTAATTTTCATGAAATCTCAATCATAAATGCTCTATTACATGCTTGTTAATGTTAGGATGCCTATGTCTAACATTTTTTATGAATGATAATTTGTCTAAGCTATTCAATGATGAATTTTTGATTGATATACAATGATGTTTGATGTTTTTTGTAAATTTCATAAAGTGATTTTCTGATCTGAAAATTCCAGATTTAGGGTTCAAACTTAGGACGTACATCATATGTATTTTTTCTACGATTTTGAAGCCCAATTTTTTATGGGAGTCTCTCTTATATGATAGAAGACTACCCTAAAAATTTCGTTCCATTTGGAATTGGGAAAATATATCAAAAAATTTGTCTTTGACATTGCTATTTTTCTCGGATGTAATGCAATCCTCCATCGAAAAGTCTCTAGACAAAGGCCTTATGGCCATAATCAGAAAATCCACTTAACATGAACTTTTTAGACATGAATGTCTTCTAAAAAATGGCACTGGTTTCATATTTTTTCCATTTTTGTTTGAATTGATATCAATTTTTAAGTGCATAGTGCTTTGATTTCAGATCTGTCATGATGTGCTGATTTGCATGATTGAAAAGAGTCATTTTTCACAAAGAAAATATACTGTTTTAACTTGTTTTTCTTAATGAAATTTTAGATCAGACAGTTATCTACATAGATATATGTCTGTATTTAATTTTCATTAAGAATAGAATTTTATTTGGAATTTATGGTGCAACTGGTCAAAAATCTGGAACAGACCTGACCAGTGTATTTGCCTGTACTTGGAGAATATTTTCGACCTGCCTATGGTATCTTTTAGGATTAGCTTCCTTGAGACAAAATGTTGGCCTCTGAGTCTTCTTTCCAGGGATATCTTTTAAGAATTTTTTGAGTAAGTACAGTGCCTTATGTGCCCATTTTGGTCCAGCCTGACAAAGCTGTCATCTTGCTGCGTGTTCCATCATGTTTTGATTGATTCTCATATGCTTTGGTTGTTTCTCACATTCCATATTTGATGTTATATTTGTTCACATGCTCTGTTCGGATGCTCGTATGCATACACTACTATAATTGGAATGGTCACACTGCCATAATTGGAATGGTCACACTGCCATAATTGGAATGATCACACTGCCATAATTGGAATGATCACACTGCCATAATTGGAATAATCACATTGCCATGATTGGAATGCTACACATGCTTATTGCCATATTTGTCTGCTACACTTGCTCACATATTACTGCAATGTTTGGATGCACACTTACCATGTTTGTATTGATTCACATGCTCACTTTCCATTTTTGACTGATGTGTTGCTAAATTTGAATATATTTCCAACATGCTATATTTGGAAGCTTACACTGCTATATTTAAGCTCATATTGCTTTGTTAGATTGTTTACATTGTACAACAACTAGGGCAAGATACACCCTAAGATGGAAAGAATTGAACAATTAGGGTAGTGAAACCCTAAAAATGGAAAGAATAATTAGGGAAAAATAAACCCTAGAATAAAGAGAATAATTAGGGTATGAAACCCTAAAAAATGAAAATCACAATGAAAAGGGATAGGAAACCCTAGAAACCTAAAAATGGAAACAATAAAAATGGTAGGAATTTAGGTCTCATCCCTAGATCCTATTAACAAAAATAGAAAGAATTTGGTACACATCCCAAATAAAAATGGTAGGAATTTAGGTCTCATCCCTAGATCCTATTAACAAAAATAAAAAGAATTTGGTACACATCCCAAATAAAAATGGTAGAATTATGTCTCATCCCTAGATCCTATTAACAAAAATAGAAAGAATTTGGTACACATCCCAAATAAAAATGGTAGGAATTTAGGTCTCATCCCTAGATCCTATTGACAAAATTGGAAGGATTTTGGTACACATTCCAAATCCGACTCTCACAAATTTTGAACTACGTCGTACCTGATTTCTAGGGCAAACCCTAGAATACGTAGGCAATTTGGGAATCTCAAATACGGTACAAAGCCACCCATCAACCATACATCCAGCATAAACTTCAACTTGAACAACAAAGAATCTAATTGAAGCACATGCATAAATCACTTCCATAATTTTTAATCACAAAACCTTTTTCGAACTACGTTTTTGGACTTGATTTCCAGGATTGGAATACGTAGGCAGTTTGAGAAGTCTTACACATCTCAGATTCAGTCCAAGACCGAACCATCTTTGGTTCGGTTCATTGTATGATATTGTACATTACGTTTTCTTGTTTATTTACTTTAAAACATGATTGGCTGAACCCTAGGTTAGAACAACTTAGCAACTTGGTTTAGGACATCCCCCATTGAACCCTAGTCATCCAATTGACCAAGCACAGTCAAAATTAGAATATAAGGAAAGTTTAGGAGGCCGATATTGATCGGGCGGTTTGGGTGCCTAACACCTTCCCATAACCGTACCCTGAATACTTACCCGATCTCTTGCAGACCAAAGAACCGATACATTGGGTCACGAGTCAATAGAAGTCTTACCTTAGGGTGAGGCTACATTTTTAGAGGTCCTAGACCTTAATCTAGGTGGCGACTCCAACAGAACAAATCGATCTTCATCGATATGGGATACACATGTCCATCCAGAGGAGGATCACGTCGATTTTCCATTGTCCTCACAGTGTGATGAACCACTAATAAACCAACGGTTCAACCAGAATCTCAAATAGGCTGTGTCTGTTTGCTTAAACCATACACTCCCACAACCATAATCAGAGTAAATAAACAATAGCGGAAATCTTATATATTAAATGAACTGAGAGTCTAAAGATGATAACATAAATTAAGTATTCAATTTTCTCCAAAAAGATACTAAGACATAAATAAAATATTTAATCAATTACATCGTCTGTATAAATTGAATAAAATCTAATCGAAAACACAAGAGTTGCACTCACACAACGAATCATGCGACTCCATCATAACTTCAGTGTCCATCACCGCCACATGTCCATACATCGGAGCATTTATATATTCTTCTACTGTGGTACTTGCATCATCAACTAAAAATATTCGACGTCAAAAGGGTGAGCATACATCACGGCTCAGTGAGCAAATAAAAGAATGCAACAAAACATATGCATGTATTCAATTCATATCTTTGGTCTGGTTCATAAGTTTGCAATGTGCTATAGAAAGATTCAGTGGCCGCCTAGCCTCTATACACAGGGTGTGTAAGCCCACTCAACGGATCAAACACCATTGTCGTCCACATCCACCCATCATGGAATAGAGATAGAGCTAAAGTGCTTAGGACCACACCGCATCACACTTCCCCTGATGCTCTATCCACACCAACACGTAAGCCCCTGTTGGCGAGGGCTTGGAAACTGGGCTCGCAACTAACCAATCCTAATGTCAAATAGTGTATCCAAGGCCTCACCCCAGCATCCCTCAATACGTCCATAGAAATAGAGCTAAGGCCCCCCGACAGAGTCAGAGACTACACGGTCCGAGACCACCTCCCCTGATGCCCTACGACGTAATAGTTTTACTAAGGTAATGGCGATACGACGATGCTAGTGGACAAGACTTGAGTAGAGATAGAGCTAGAGTTTGGTGACCAGGATGAACCACAGTGTCACGTCCTCCCCCTGATGCTCCACTCGTATCAAGTACACTAACCACACACATATATTCACATGCCTATTCTTAGCATCATCATCATCATCATGTTATAATAAACGAAATTAAATATGCATGAACAGTAATAACAGAAATAGTGGATGACATGGATATGCACATTACAATCATACAATCATAGAATCATACATGGTATTGGACTCAATAAACGAAAACAATTTATTATTAGCCAATTAGTTTAGGTCTTGTTCCCTCACATTTGGTTGAGCGTAGATCCTCGTTCAAGCTTTATGAATCACTTTTTAATCACTAGAAAGACCTAACAAGTCGATAGATTTTAATTAGAATTAATTCCAACAAATTTAGACTAGCTGAAATCGTAAGGGTCACAGGTAGGGTAGCACCTAGGGTAGCAGTTTTCTGCGACCCTAGGGTGTAGGGTCGGACGTGGGGTCGGATACCATTCGACCCTACGTGCGACCACACCCTCCCTGGGACTTTCTGAGAGCATGTAATCGATCCTGTGGTCTTGTAGGTCCATTCTAAGATTGTTCTATGGCTCATAACTATGATTTTTACACCCTTTCCATTGCCTATGATGATTACTTCCATGGATTCCTTTGGAACTTGTCCATGGATGGATGATTTGGGTTTCTCTTAATCCTAACTTCCTCATAATCTATTCTAGGCTCTTAATTTATGAAGGGAATTAGGTTCATACCTGAGGTTGGCTGAGATTCAGAGGTTTCTCTGAACTTCCTCCTCTTCCTTAGTCTTTTCTTCAATTTTCCTTCTCTTCTTCTTTTCCTTCTCATTCTCTTTCTCTCACTTTCAATTAGGGTTCTAAAATGAGTAAAAGAGGCTAAGGGACGTCCTATTTATAGAGAAAAACCCTCCAAAATAAGTCCCATCGAGTTTAGGAAATAACCCCTTGGAATTAGGAAAGTTTTCTAATTTACGATTTCTGTCTGTCATCGTAGGGTCGGATGTAGGGTCGCAGGATCCGTCGACCCTACACCTTCTTAGTCATGCGACCCTATGACTAAAAAGTCATGGGTTGGACTTCTGTTGAGGTGGGGTCGACCCTACCTATTTAGGCATGCGACCCTACCCTCACATTTACTGTTTTTGGGTTAGAGTCATACTTGTTCTTGTGATTTTCTTCACGCACTTGGTCCACTAAGCTCGACCATGATAGGTAGACATGGTACAAGGTGGTAAGACCGATTAGTTCGATATGGGTCTTACATAACCAACTACACATTTTTCTTTGGGATAAACATGTAGTGGTCTTCTCTGTTTCTGTGCAGTAACTGCGAAAGAATAATGACTGTTGGAATCTCATCGCCTTTGAGCTAATGAGACCCCTAAAATCAAAACCCCTTCAAATCATGTGTATGAATATACCTTTAGTCTTTGACAATGCCACCTTTGGGCTAACATTGCCTTTCTTTGCTGCTTTTCACACTTGGGAGAACAGTGTAGAATATATCATTTTATTATATATATAAAAGCATAAACTTGGGGTTAGAGAACGTCATGCTAGATTTGAGTATACCACTTTGGTGGAATCTACCCAATCTTTAAATAATGCCCTCAAACCCTAATTTGAACAACACTTGACAATGTCACCTTTGGGTGTACATCGCCTTTACACAAGCATTTACAAATACATACAACTTTGAATTTGAAGGCATCATGGTGAAACTAAGTGTACCACTTTGGTGGGATCGACCTAATTCCACAATGATATCCTCAAACCCTACTTTGCAGCATCATGTGGGTCAACAAACAAAACCTCATGCACATAATCTTCTACAAACATTTGGTAAAAAAATAACTGACAAACAAACAGAAAAACTGCAAACTACACTAATTTATGATACTTTTTAGTCAAAACCATATTCCTCAAATCACTAAACTATGTCAAACTATGTACCAAACTGTAGAGCACAAAAATACGAACACAACGCAAAAAACCACGTCAAAATCCGACGCTCCTAGCGCCCACAATCACCGATCAAAGTCGGCAACGCTTTCTTGCATCCTGAACCGGTTCAGGCCGATTTATCCTGGTTCGATTCGGTCTGCCCAGGTTCGGTTATGGACAGACCAAACCCACTGTAAAACCTTTTTTTTTAAATACTTTGGTCCAGACCGAACCAAATGGTTTGGCGTGAAACCGAACCATGGGCTAAACCCCTGAACCGACTTGTGGTTCAACCACCGGTCCAACTGGTTTGCTATCTGGGTTTTTGGGTTGACTTTTTGGGTCACCGGGTCGGGTTCTTGGATCATGTTGGTGGGTCCATGGGTTCGAGTTGGGGGGTCACAATTTGGGCCAGATCAAAGGGTCTTTGGATCTTTGACTTGGCGCTCGGGTCGCACGTGCTCACCACATGTGTGACACGGGCCCTTCTCTTGAGTCGACTCGGTCAAACCTGCTAGGGTTTTCAAGTTGACTGAATCCTTGACGTCAGCCCTTTCTTTTTTTAATAGCCGTCGGGTGCGTAGATCTCACGTGCTTTTTCAGGCGGCATGTGAAGGCGCGTTCGGAAACCTCCGACAACTTACCTTATGTCCTCGGCTCCGTCTCTCCGAGATCTATAACCCTATGTAGTTTATTTCATCTTTTACCGGTTAGAAAAAAATTTCGAAGGTCCAAACCCTAGACAGGTTTGTACGAAGAATTTGAGAGAAAAATCTCTCTATTTTCTCAATCCATTTAACCTACAGTCTCTAGAATACTTACCCATCGATCCTAGATCTGTGTGGGAGGCTCTGATACTAATTGTAAGATTTTTTCAGTTCTCTTTTAGTTTTCTCATGGGATTCCTAATGAACTATAACAGATACACCACACAGATTACTAGAATACAATGGGCATTAAAAAGAGATGATGAGACACATACCTCTTGCTGTAGATTGATTTTCGACTGTTTTCTGTAGCTTTGAATACTTTGTTCAAAGTTTTCCACAGCCTGTCGGGAATCCCTTTGCTTCTTTCTACGTATGGGAATATGAGAGGAAAATAACCGTGGCTGCGGGGACCCTAACCGTTGGTATATATATAATACCACCCCACCCCTGGACCAATCCCATAGTGGACCAGGTTGGTCCATCTCTAATCATACTTAAACTGGTCTACCTGTAACCAAACTTCCACTGAACCAACTAACCGTATAATTAATATAGCCCACAATAATATTCTTACACAGAAAAATAGTGGCTTTTCTTTGTCTAGAATTCGAGGTTTCCAAAATCTTGTTTATTACTTACCTTCTAAATTATTCTGGAAATTGCTGAAGAAATCTTCAAATACGAAGCACCGAAGAACTAAAAAAAATGCTATTGCCACTCCTAGTAGTGATCCCTTTTGATTACTTTTCCTTAATCGTTTTGGTCTGTTCTATATCTGTTTTAATCCAATTCGAATGTCGAAATTCAACTTCACCAGCTTTCAGAAATTTAACTAATTTAGGAACGGAATTGATGTTGGATTTGCTTTAATTCTTACATATGATCATAGCTGATCTAGAGATGGAGATGAGAGGTATATCGATCAGAGAGTATCAAAAATTGTAATTTTTAAGATTAGAAGAGTCATAAATGAAAGAGGGATCCTACCAAAATAAATAAATAAATAAATGAAAGAGGGAGTGAAGTGGAGAGAATTGCAGATGTAAGAAGTGCTTCGGCTATGACAAGAAGAACAAGAGTAGAGAAGAGGAGAAGAGAAATCAACACAGTCATCAAGAAAAAGAGGGTTTTCAACCCTCTCCAAAGCCGTTTCAATTTCCCATCTTTACACGATCCCATCTCTACTGTCAATCTATTGCCTTTCTCTCTCTTTATCATCTTCCACCTTAAATCTATCTAATATGGAAGACGCCTATGGTCGTGCATCCAGAGCTTTCCCACCGCCAACTACCAGATCCTTCAAGACATTGATGCCTTGGGGGAGAACGACCTACTTACAGTGAGAAATTAGTCTCTTGGTGTTGGGTTCCAAGAATAGTGGGCAATCGATCTCTTGAGCAACCTAAATTGCTTTTGTATAGGGTAAAAGACCATTTTACCCTTACACTAAGGGCAGTGTCATCCATGAAAAAGTGGATTTAAGCTGACATCATCATCTAATGGCAATCTCTTAACAGACTGGGTTTCCATGTTAAATGTTGTCAAATTTTGGGGTAGTAGTTGATGATGTCAGAAACATGTGGGTGGTAGTTGATGTTTTAGATATTTTTTGGGTAGTACGTGAAAATTTTCCTTTAATTTTTAATGGATTGTGTTATACTGTTACAGTTCACTTCTTAATCCAAAAGACTATGTGAATCTATAATTAAAAAGATTATGTTAATTGTTACAGTTTACTGAATTACTTACATATAGAAGGAATGATACTAATTTTATGGATAGAAATAATAAAATAGGCTATACAGCTTACATATAAAATGGGTTGATATGCTCGACAAGCCCAGTCCAAATCGAGCTAGCCACAAATCACCTTTATAAGCCTAGCCCGGTAATAAACCGACACCGGAATAGCCCATTAGTTATTGTGTCTAGCGTAGCCCACCCCAGCCCGAAAACCCTTAATGGACATGTTTTGGGCTGGGCTTTTATAAAGCCCAACATCGGTTGAGCCCGAACCGGCCCGTTGACACCTTTACAGTCCAACTCTATTCTTCCAAAGCACCTTTTTTTAATTCTAATACTATGATTCTCATCATAAAAGAATACGGAAATTTACAGCAACCTCTCCCGAAGTTTGTCTGAATTCTAATTTCCTCCAAAATGTTTTGAACAATTACAATTACTTCCCCTATAAGCAGATTTATTATAGCTAAATCCAATCCATTAGGCATTTTTCGTTAGATGCTGATGTATAATGTTTTTAATAGCTAGACTACCCCCCCATTAAGGGGTGACGTACATGATTTACTCTCAGAACAAAAAACAAAAGGGTCCAAGGCCATACGAAGTACAGACGAAGTTGAGACGCAAAGTAGAAATGTTTTCTCCCTAATTGTTCTCCTTCTCCTCGGCTCTCTCTCCCTACAACTTCACAGTCGGATTCGAAGTTGAGACGTAAAGTTAGAGTTGCATTGCACCATTCTCATTTCCCTCGATCTACATCCTTATTATGGTGAAAAGGAAGAGAAAATTTGCAGATGTGCTTGAAGAATGGGAGCTCCATTACAGGCCCCATAGGTTCAAGTATAAAGATCTCTACATGGTGATTAAGAGTCGAGACAGGGGACGGGGGAATTTGTTACTGAGATACTCCCGAAGTTTGTCTTCCTCCCAAATGTTTTGAACAATTACAATTACTTCCCCTATAAGCAGATATATTACAGCTAAATCCAATCTATTAGGCATCTTCCATTAGATGTTAACGTATAATGTCCATTAATTTTTTAATAGCCAAACTCCCCCCCCCCCCAATTAAGGGGTGAAGTACCTGATTTACTCTCAGAACAAAAAACAAAAGTGTCCAAGTGTAAGACCCGCATGCCACGAACCCGGTCTAACCTTATATTTTGTGTCGGGACCCGTCTACATATCATGGTCGAGCCAAGTGGACCAAATGTGTGAAGAAAAACCAAGACCCAATATGAAAATTTATCCAAAAATAGTCAAAATGAGGGTAGGGTCACAGGTTTTAACAGGCAGGTCTGACCCTCCCATCGACCCTCAACCATGGGTCGCAGGGTCTATGAGTTGTCCGACCCTCCCATCGACCCTCCCATCGACCCTCGGTATTAGAGAAAAACAGCACGAACCGAAAATTAGGAAACCTTCCTAATTTCGATTGGAACCTTTCCTAAACTCAATGGGACTTATTTTGGGAGGTTTTGCCCTATAAATAGGACGTCCCTAAGCCTCTTTCACTCCTTTTACAACCCTAATTGGATTGAGAGAAAGAGAAGAGAAGGAAGAGAAGAAGAGAAGGAAAACTTGAAGAAAAGGCTAAGGAAGAAGAGGAAATTCAGAGGAACTCTGAATCTCAGCAAACCTAAGGTATGAACACATTCCCCATGATTTATTTAAGACTTTAGAATGGTTATTGAAGAGGGTATGACTTAGAAGAAACTCAAATCATCCATCCATGATTTTGTTTCAATGGAAACCATGGAGGAGATCATTAAAACCATGTAGGTGAATAAAATATAGTTCTAAACCATAGAACATGTATAGAATGGATTGTGGAAGTAAGCCATAGGACCCAACCATGAAAGAGAGAATGAAATCTGATATTTTCGATTCAAACCATAGAGGGTCGCACCTAGGGTCGATGGCAGATCCGACCCTAGCATCGACCCTCAGTGTTCGGGAAGTTCAGATTAGGGGGAGGGTCGCACCCAGGGTCGATCATGACTCCGACCCTACCTCCGACCCTCAGTTAACAGAATGATTTTTTAAATTCAGAATTAATTTTAATTAAATTCTATTGACTTTGTTAGGTCTTCTAGCAATATAATAACGTTATAAAGGTGATTATAAAGCTTGGAAGAGGATCTACTAACAAGCTAAGGTGAGGGAACGAAACCTAAACTAATTGGTTAATAACAAACTATTTTTATTTCTTGAGTCCAATACCATGATTGTGATATGCGTGTGTGCTTGTAATGTGCATTCAACATGTCATCCAATATTTCTATTATTATTGTTCATGCATATTTAAATTTATTGATTATAACATGCTGATGTTGATGATGGCAGGAATAGGCATGTGAATGTTTGTGTTTGACTAGTGTACATGGTGCGGGTAGGGATGGTATCAACCGGTACTTCGATGTCGTTCTCATCGGGGTATATTGTGCCATGGTCTATTCAAGTCATGTCCAATAAGCAAGTGTTAGTGTGCTTGATGCGAGTGGAGCATCAGGGGGAGGACGTGACATTGTGGTTCAGCCTGGTCACCAGACTCTAGCTCTATCTCTACTCAAGTCTTGTCCACTAACATCGTCGTATCGCCATTACCTTAGCGGAAGTAATATGTCGTAGGGCATCAGGGGGGACGTGGCATTGTGGTTCAGCCTAGTCACCAGACCCTAGCTCTATCTCTATAGATGTATTGAGGGATGCTAGGGTGAGACCTTGGATACATTGTTTGACATTAGGATTGGTTAGTTGCGAGCCCAGTTTACAAGCCCTCGCCAACAGGGGCTTACGTGTTGGTATGGGCAACCGGTACAGCCATGCCATTTTCATGGGGTGTATATTGTCCATGGTGGGTGCATGTGGGGCGACGGTGCCATTTTCATTGGGCGTTTCCATACACTCGTGTATAGAGGTGTGGCGGCCACCTATCCTTTCTATAGCACATTGCAAACTATAAACCAGACCACAGATATGAGTTGAATGCATGCATATGATTGTTACATTGTTTTGTTTTACTCACTGAGCTCAAGTTGGAGAGCTGACCCTCGCGCGCATAATTCTTTTTAGTTTCTGATGTTGTAGGTACTATGATTGAAGATTTTGTCTACACGCCAACATATGGACGGGTGGAGGCTATGAATGACCAAGCTGTGGAGAACGAACATGGTTCGTTATGCGAGCGTTTCAACGGTGGATACGTTTAGTGTTTAGTTTTCGTATTTGGATATTGTAATATGTATTAAGTTAAGTTTTGGTTACTTGAAAATAAATGAAATATTAATTATTTATCATGAATAGACCTTAGTTCATTATCTGTAAGCCTTCCGCTATTTACTTTATCACCTCTGATTATTGTGGAATGTGTTTTGGTTTATCATATGTGGGATAGCCTGAGTGAGATCCTGGTTGAACTGTTGGTTTATTGACGGTTCATCATATCATTCTGGTTAGTCCAGAATTGGGGTGTGACAACTTGATATCAGAGCTCTCGTAGGCCTTACCCATTAAACCTGAATACTTCCACTAGAGTCCATGAACTGAGTTAGGATAAATTAAAAGCTTTAATACAAACACACCATAAGCACCTGTGTTGGTTGTGACAGAACTTAAACAAGACAATAAGGTACATATTAAAGGTGGAACCATATATATACACTCAAACAGAAAGAGAAGACCAAAATTTATCCTGATAAACAAATAATATAGGGTATTATCTATAAGTTGGGTAGTTATCTTAGTATACAATTGATATGGTACAGTATCAATTGGTAGCATCACTGTACCCCAACACCTATTAGCTATAACACAGTGTCTACCACAGAGCAAGTCCTAGTAATGCACACCCCAGTGCAGAAGTTTGGTGCACAACAAGCAGTGTATAAAGGTGGTTAACCTTATCTGCTACCGATGTATGGGATAGTTACATCATGACAGAATGATCTGACAAGGATTGAAGAATGTCTTCTGAAGATGATACCTCAGACATTTTCAACAAAGGATCAAATCTATCGTGGCCATATATCTAGATAGGTTTATATAGGATGCGGTGCATTATTGATTTACTCTTATGATTATAGAGGATGCACATACCAGATTTTAATTTCTCGGGCCTTGATAGGATATCTTCTTGATTTAACCTGTCAATTGAAGTTGTAGATATTGTTTCTTTAGTATTAGTCCTGATTATACCAATCTGAACCATTCCCATGATCGACAATATGAACAGAGATATGAACTGAATGAATAGTTAAATGTTTAATCATGTTGAGCGTACATCTTTTCGATTTTATCTGATTTATTGATGTACAAAATCTTTCTCCAGATTTATACCTAACTTACTGATGTATGAAAGCTTCTCCAGATTTACTCTTGTAGTGCCTTGACCAATGGCATTATATATTCGATAGAACCTATAACCATGAGGTTAAGAGCTGTAGAACCTCTACTTCCATGTATTTGGACCACCGTGCAACCTAACGACCTTTGGATGCCGGTTGGATTACCATAGATTTACTCCTGATTCTTAAAACCTAGGTTCACTAGATAAAGCAAGTGTTTGTCATTATGCTAAATCGACAGAAGGAAGTAAATCACTTTTGGATGAACATTTTGATTCATACACTCCCTGACCTTTGTTGATAAAGATGATTAGTGATAATGAAATTATTAGAAGAAAGATGATTGGATTCAGATTAAATACTATGGCCAATGAACTTCAGATGAAGTAATGGAGAATCTATTTTGAGATTGCTAAATGGATGGATATGAGTTATGTCTATAAAAGAGTGCATGAGAAAAAGTGAGAACTATCAAGGGTAGCCAGTAAAGAAATAGATAGCACTCAAGTAATGTTAAAGATGGTTATATCGGTATGAACTTCGATAAGGTAGAAGATTCCTAAAGACAAATCTAAGAGTGGATACAAGGATAAAGTCCAAAATCGTAGCATTGATAGTATTCAGTATAAGTAATACTGAGTTATGCCCAATGTTAAGTAATATGATTAAGAAAAGACCAAAAGAGTTTGACTGAATTAATGAAATTATAAGTATATACCCTAATGCTTATAAATAGATTTGAGATATGAGATTTTGACGATAGTCTTTGAAAAATCATAAGAGATGAAGAAACTAGGCAAGCTCTTAAGACCCTTACACCAGATTTTGCTAGTTCAAGCCCTTTTGGACTAAATGTTGCATTAGATGAGTGTTATGGACAAAGTTCAAATTGTATGGATGGATGAAATTTGGACGCAACCTAATTAGACTTGAGATGGCAAACTTTGACGTCATCTTGGGGATAGACTGGTTGTCTCAACACTCTACAAAGTTGTATGTGCATAGAAGAGGTTATCATTCAAGAATAAAGATGAGATATAATTTAGTTTTATCGGAAGCATGTTGCCTAAGAAGTGAAAGCTGATCCTCTCTATGCTAATGGCAAAGAGATGCTTTGAAGAGAAAGAAGTTGGATATATGGTATCTGTGGTATACGTTACCAAAGAAGCACCACAAATGGAAGATATTGATGTGATGTAAAAATTTTCTGATGTGTTTCCAGGAGACTTACCTGGGTTACCATCTGATCATATGACCGAGTTCGTCATCGACTTGTTACCAAGGACGATACTTGTGTCAAAGGCACCTATAGAGTAGCTCCTATGGAGTTGAAGGAACTGAGACACAACTACAAGAGTTATTAGACTAAGGTCCTAATCAGCTAAGTATTGCATCACAGGGAGCGCCAATGCAATTCGTGAAGAAGAAGGATGGTAGTGTCCGATTATGTATAGACTATCGAGAATCAAACAAGCTCACGATCAAGAATCGATAACTACCACCGCAGATCGATGACTTGTTTAAATAGTTACGAGGAGCAAAGGTATTTTCTAAGATTGATTTTCAGTTAAGATATCATTAGTTGAAGAATTTAGACAGCGATATTTCGAAGATAGTTTTTTTTAGAACCAGGATTGGCCAATTATGAGTTCTCGATTATGATGTTTGGATTAACCAATGCCCTTACATCTTTTGTGGAACGGATGAACTGGGTGTTTCATGACATGTTAGACACGTCAGTTTCATAGATGATATTTTGGTTTATTCCAAGAATGAAGCAACTCATACAACGGATTTTAGAATAACTTCACAACAGTTGAGAAGGGAAAAACTTTATGCCAATTCTAAGGAATATGAGACTCGATTAAACAAAGTGATCTTATTAGATCACGTAGCGTCATAAAAAGGAATAAAATGGACCCTATTAAGATAGAAGTAAACATATGGTGAGAAACACCTAAAGAATATTGCGAAGATCAGAAGTTTCTTGGATTTAGCTGGTTATTACTGACGATTTTGGAGGACCACTCTAAGATCGCAAAACCTCTTACCAAGCTAACCAGGAAAGGAGATGAGTTTAATTGGACTGACAAGTGTGAAGAATATTTCCAAACTCTAAAAGAAGGGTTGATATCAGCTCCCATCTTGATTGTTTCGGTACTAAGGGAACCTTTTACCCTATCCATCGAAGCTTTCGGATTGGATCTAGGATGCGGGTTGATGCAAGGTAGATAAGCAATTGCACATGCTTCAAGAAAAATTAAAGGAGCATGAAAAGAATTACCCTACTCGTGATTGAGAATTACCGGTGAGGAATTGTGTAATCAAGACTTGGAGACATTACCTATACAGAAAAGAATTTTAGATTAAATCGGTTACAAGAGTTTATTTATCTCTTCACCAGAAAGAGTTGAACATGAGTATAAAATAGCTGAAATTGCCCAAGGATTAAGACTATGATATTCAGTGTCACCCGAGCAAGGCTAATGTAGTAGCTAAGGCCTTACGCAAAAAGGGATTATGAGGTCTGAAGAAGGACCGATTATAAATGTTGCCTTATGTTCTGCAGCAACAGATTCAGATTTGGAAAAAAAAGTAACATATAATAGAAACTAGGGATGATCCAATTAAGCGAGAACTTATGGATGAACTTATGGAGCAATAATTCCTCTCTTGCGTTCAGTACATTAAAGATCATCTCTAAATTAATGGATGAAGTAAAGTAGCAATTTTATTAGATCTGTATATAAGAACAATGCAAGGAGATTTGGAGAAAGGAAAAAACCAAACCTGACTTATTTTGGATGCGGAGACGGTACTCAGATACAGTGGTAGATTCTGAATACCTGAAGATAAAGATTCGGATGTCAGAAAGAGGATAATGATAAGAGCCCATTGTACTCAATATTTAGGACATCCTGGAATACCAATATGTATCATGACCCGAAGAGATTGTATTGGTAAAGAGGAATGATAACAAAGGTGGTGTAGTGCGTGTTCCAGTGTCTGGATTATCAGCAAATAAAGGCTGAAAGACAAAGACCAATATGGCTTACTATAATAACTATCGGAGCCAGTCTGAAAGTGGAACTGCATTATAATGAACTATGTCACCGGTATACCACTGATCGATTGACGCAGTTTGGGTGATTGTTGATCGCATTATGAAGATAGCTTATTCCATTGCGATACAACCTCGATATGCTTTGGAGCGGCTAACTAAGCTATATATGGATAGTATTGCCAGATTGAATGGTATGCATGAGAGCTTAGTGTCGGTCAGAGGCTTATGCTTTATCTCAAAGTTTTGGAAGGATCTATAGAAAACAATGGAAACGAAGTTGAAGTTTAGTACCGCATTTTACCTTAAACCGACAGATAGTTGGGGCGGACTATAAAAATCCTAAGAGATATGCCCCGAGTTTATGAAATTGATTTCAAGGAACTTGAGTTGAGAAGTTACCGTGAATTGAAGTTGCTATTAAGCTACCATGTAAATGTCACCTATCAAGCATGGTACGGTAGAAATGTCAAATTCCTTTATTTTGGAATAAAGTTGGTGAATGAAGAATTTTGAAAACCTAAGTCTAATGAAGAAAACTATCGAGTGGCAGACAAGATCAAAGAAAAGGGGCAGGATAGCTCAAGTTGTCAAAAGAGACACCAAGGCCTTGAGTTCGTCATAAGTGACAAAGTGTTCTTGAAGATATCACTTATGCGTAGTTTGAAACGATTAGACAATAAGGGAAAATCATATTTTATATATGTGTTGGATCTTATAAACTTTGGAGAGAAGTAGAAAAATTACATATCAATTAGCGTTACCGCTATCCATGTCTAGTGTGCATGATGTATTTCGTGTGTCTTTATTGAAGAAATACATTGGAGATCCATATCAAAGGTATTGACCACAAAATCACTGGATTAGATAGAATGTTTAACTATTGAAGTGGTACCAGCCTAGTTCACTAGTGGAAAGGTACAATATTTCTAAAACTGGGATAATTATTATATGAAGATAATCTGACGAAGACAAGACGTGGAGAAGATGGCATGGAAAGAAGAAGATCCAATGCGGAAATATAATTCCCACCTATTGACTCCGAAGTAAATTCAAATTTTGAGGACAAAATTTATTTTAAGGATGGGGGAGTTATAAGATCCATACTTTCAAAATTCGAGGACGAAATTTTTTTTAAGGGTGGTGGAGTTGTAAGACTCGCACGCCACGAACCCGCCCTAACCTTATATTTTGTGTCGGGACCCGTCTACATATCATGGTCGAGCCAAGTGGACCAAATGTGTGAAGAAAAACCAAGACCCAATATGAAAATTTACCCAAAAACAGTCAAAATGAGGGTAGGGTCGCAGGTTTTAACAGGCAGGTCTGACCCTCCCATCGACCCTCAACCATGGGTCGCAGGGTCTATGAGTTGTCCGACCCTCCCATCGACCCTCCCATCGACCCTCGGTATTCGGGAAAAACAGCACGACCCGAAAATTAGGAAACCTTCCTAATTTCGATTAGAACCTTTCCTAAACTCAATGGGACTTATTTTGGGAGGTTTTGCCCTATAAATAGGACGTCCCTAAGCCTCTTTCACTCCTTTTACAACCCTAATTGGATTGAGAGAAAGAGAAGAGAAGGAAGAGAAGAAGAGAAGGAAAACTTGAAGAAAAGGTTAAGGAAGAAGAGGAAATTCAGAGGAACTCTGAATCTCAGCAAACCTAAGGTATGAACACATTCCCCATGATTTATTTAAGACTTTAGAATGGTTATTGAAGAGGGTATGACTTAGAAGAAACCCAAATCATCCATCCATGGTTTCGTTTCAATGGAAACCATGGAGGAGATCATTAAAATCATGTAGGTGAATAAAATATAATTCTAAACCATAGAACATGTATAGAATGGATTGTGGAAGTAAGCCATAGGACCCAACCATGAAAGAGAGAACGAAATCTGATATTTTCGACTCAAACCATGGAGGGTCGCACCTAGGGTCGATGGCAGATCCAACCCTAGCATCAACCCTCAGTGTTCGGGAAGTTCAGATTAGGGGGAGGGTCACACCCAGGGTCGATCATGACTCTGACCCTACCTCCGACCCTCAGTTAACAGAATGGTTTTTAAATTCAGAATTAATTCTAATTAAATTCTATCGACTTTGTTAAGTCTTCTAGCAATATAATAACGTTATAAAGGAGATTCTAAAGCTTGAAAGAGGATCTACTAACAAGCTAAGGTGAGGGAACGAGACATAAACTAATTGATTAATAACAAACTATTTTTATTTCTTGAGTCCAATACCATGATTGTGATATGCGTGTGTGCTTGTAATGTGCATTCAACATGTCATCCAATATTTCTATTATTACTTATTTCTATTATTACTGTTCATGCATATTTAAATTTATTGATTATAACATGCTGATGTTGATGATGGTAGGAATAGGCATGTGAATGTTTGTGTTTGGCTGGTGTACATGGTGCGGGTAGGGATGGTATCAACCGGTACTTCGATGCCGTTCTCATCGGGGTATATTGTGCCATGGTCTATTCAAGTCATGTCCACTAAGCAAGTGTTAGTGTGCTTGATGCGAGTGGAGCATCAGGGGGAGGACGTGACATTGTGGTTCAGCCTGGTCACCAGACTCTAGCTCTATCTCTACTCAAGTCTTGTCCACTAACATCGTCGTATCGCCATTATCTTAGCGGAACTAATATGTCGTAGGGCATCAGGGGGGGACGTGGCATTGTGGTTCAGCCTGGTCACCAAACCCTAGCTCTATCTCTATGGATGTATTGAGGGATGCTGGGGTGAGGCCTTGGATACATTGTTTGACACTAGGATTGGTTAGTTGCGAGACCAGTTTACAAGCCCTCATCAACAGGGGCTTACGTGTTGGTATGGGCAACTGGTACAGCCATGCCGTTTTCATGGGGTGTATATTGTCAATGGTGGATGCATGTGGGGCGACGGTGCTATTTTTATTGGGCGTTTCCACACACTCGTGTATAGAGGTGCGGCGGCCACCTATCCTTTCTATAGCATATTGCAAACTATAAATCAGATTATAGATATGAATTGAATGCATGCATATGATTGTTGCATTGTTTTGTTTTACTCACTGAGCTCAAGTTGGAGAGCTGACCCTCGCGCGCACAATTTTTTTTAGTTTCTGATGTTGCAGGTACTATGATTGAATATTTTATCTACACGCCAACATATGGATGGGTGGAGGCTATGAATGAGCAAGCTGTGGAGAACGAATATGGTTCGTTAAACGAGCATTTCAACGGTGGATACGTTTAGGCCCCGTTTGATAACACTCCAGCTCCTTACTTCTTAGCTTCGGAGCTAATCCGGAGTAGAATGGCGATTGATAAACACGGTTCAAGTTTTGACTCCCATGGAGTGAACCGCTCCAAAAATGTCTCTGGGAGCTAAAAAACTGGAGCTAAAAAAACTTACTTCTCTTGCTCCGGAGCTATTACTATTACTGATTGCCATCACCACCACCATTAGCACTGACTGCCATCACCACCACCCCTCCACCGCCACCATCCCCACCACCACCCACAGCCACCACCACCACCACCACCACCGCCGCCGCTGCCACCACCACCGCCGTCGCTGCCACCACCGCCATCGCCGCCACCACCACCACCACCTTCCACCATCACCGCCACTACCACCACCGTCGTCACTACCGACCACCCACCACTTACCACCACTGCCACCACTGCCGCCACCGCCACCACACATAGCCACCACCACCACACACAGCCACCACCGCCGCCACCACCACCACCACCGTTGTCACCGCCACCACCCACCACCCTCCATCATCGCCGCCGCCACCACCACCCACCACCTTCCACCATCGCCGCCATTACCACCCACCACCTTCCACCATCACCGCCACCACCACTACCATCGTCACCACCACCCACCCACCACTGCCACCACTGCCGCCACCACCACCACCCACTACCACCGCCGCTACCACCACCCACTACCACCGCCTCCACCACCACCCACCAACATTGTTGCCGCCACCACCCACCAGCACCACCACCACTACCACCACTAAACAGTATTCTGGAAGCATAGTCTTTTAATTTTGGAGCAGCGTTATCAAACAGCATTCTACTCCAAAAATCCTGACTCTGGAGAAGAAGTAAAAAATGACTCCGGACCAGAAGTAGCTCCATGGGAGCTGGAGTGTTATCAAACGGGGCCTTAGTGTTTAGTTTTCATATTTGGATATTGTAATATGTATTAAGTTATGTTTTGGTTACTTGAAAATAAATAGAATATTAATTATTTATCATGAATAGACCTGATCAGTTCATTATCTGTAAGTCTTCCGCTATTTACTTTATTATCTCTGATTATTGGGGATTGTGTTTTGGTTTATCATATGTGGGATAGCCGCAGTGAGATCCTGGTTGAACTGTTGGTTTATTGACGGTTCATCACATCATTCTGGTTAGTCCAGAATTAGGGTGTGACACCAAGGGCGTACGAAATACAGATGAAGTTGAGATGCAAAGTAGAAATGTCTCCTCCCTAATTTTTCTCCTTCTCCTTTGCTCTCTCTCCCTACAACTTCACAGTCAGATTCAAAATTGAGACGCAAAGTTAGAGTTGCACTGCACCATTCTCATTTCCCTCGATCTACATCCTTATTATGGTGAAAAGGAAGAGAAAATTTACAGATGTGCTTGAAGAATATAGGAGCTCCATTACAGGCCCTATAGGTTCAAGTATAAAGATCTCTATGGGGTAATTAAGGGTCAAGATAGGGGACCATGGAATTTGTTACTGAGATAGTTATCATCAATCAATTATAATATAGAAACTTAGGCTATCTTTGGTATAGTTTATATTTATGTTTATGAGTTATTTATCACAAATCATTTATAATAATAAATTATGAATCATAAATAATAACCATTTGATACCACTAAACATAAATAAATAATAATATCATAGTAATGATAAACACCTGCTAACCTATTTATAAATTTTAGATTATATTGGCTTAATTTAAATATAAATAGATATCATGAATCATACTTGTAACACCTTAGCCAGCTGGGGTGTTAAGCTAGCTAGTGTTACATGGTTAAAAGGAGATTTAAAGGCATTTTGACAAATTTATCAAAATGTTATTTAAAGATGAATTATATTATAATTTGATAATTAGTGGTGTTAGATATACACTAGTGTAGTAAAATATAGAATAAACTAAGTTTGTCACTTTGTGGACAAATGTAGTGATTAGATAAATAATTTTGATTATATTGTAAGTTCTTTGCTTGTCTAGAATATGTTATACTCAAAGTATTTTAGTTGATAAATCTTGATGTATTGTCACATTCTAGACTAGTGGTTTATTGTTGGAACTATAATGTAATGAAATCTTATGGGTCATGAGATCAAGTCTCAAGGGTGGCAAGAGTGTAGTAAATTTTATTCCTATATGACATTTAGATGTGGGGCCCATAACAGGTGGCTGCCCACTATTGGTTGTGTTAACTCTAGATTTCATATTTAATTGAAATGGCATGTGGTAAATAGAGAACCATGGAAGGGCATACTTGGTCTTTAAATTAAAAAGGTATTAAATTTGCTAAAATATGGACTCATGCATGTGCATAACTGATAATCTTTGGAGGTTTGTTTGAAAATTTCACTTTTGTGGTTTTTTATGAGGTATATGCTTAAATGTCATGCATTGGTGGTGTCATAGGGGTAGGATTGTCTTTTACAAATAAAATTAGTGGGTTTATTCTAAAAGGGCCATAAACATAAGTACTCTAAAAACAATTGTGGAGCCATTTCTCTTGACAAAAAATGTGAAAGAGGGGGGAGTAGGAAAAACGTGAATGGGAAGAGAAGGTTGGTTCTTGAAGGTGGGGGCTCTAAACTTGGATTTTCTTGGAAATTTATTATTTTAGTTGATGGTAGAGGATAGGTGCTGAGATTTTGGGAGTGTTACCAGCTTGTTTTGAAAGAGATTGAAGACATCCAAGTTGCTGAAAATTTCTACAAGTTGGAAAAAAATAAACATCTTCAAGAAAAACTAGGCTTTGAAGATATAGAGGCAAATTTAAAAATTTCTTTGGATCAGTTTGAGGTAAATATTGATTTGATTTTCCTTTTTTTGAGAAATTTATTTTTGGATTGGTATGTAAGAGATTAAGTTGGAGTTCATTTGAACTTAGGGTTTTCAAGTTGAGAATTGGAAAGGTGGATGAGGTTAGGAGTGTGGTTTGAAAATCTGAAACACCCCCTTGAGATGTTGGGAATGAGTTTAATGTTTGACAATGGGGATTTAATTTTGGGACTTTTGGGTTGAGATTGAGTTTACAAAGCATGACATTTTGGATTGTGTTTGAAGCAAGTGGAAGAAGTTGTAGAAAATTTGGGAAGAAGAGGAGTTTTGGTTTCCATGTTGTTGGAATTTTTTTTTTGAAGCTATCTTTATGCTGTGAATGTTCTCATGAAGTGGTATGTATCTATCCTCTTATGGCTTTTAATACTTGCAAGCTGATTTTAGGTTTTATATTGCAAGTTGCAGGTTCTATGATACACTTTAATGACAGATTTTATCAAAAATCATAAACAAATCGAATTTTCTTTATGGGTTTTCTATTTAAGATAAGGTTGGACTAAGTTTTGGCTTAGTCTCTTCATTGGATAATGTAAAAGCATTTCTAATATTAAATCAGTAGGTTTGGAGTCTTTTTAAAACAATTTAGGATGATTAGTAATCTCAAGTTTAATGAAAGGCTAATAAAGCTTGAATACTAAATTTTTCTTAAAGCTTTTTCATGTTAAACTGATGTAGCATTGGGATTGGAATTGATGAAGCATTGGGATCATACCCAAGTAATTCTAGTGTAAATATTATAAGTTTTATATCATTTCTAAATCATTGGAGTAGGTTTTGAAATTTAGTTTTGAAGAAGAAAGTAAAGATAAGAATACTGTATATTTTTTTTACTAAAGTTATCTTTCTATGTAAGGTTAAACTCAAACGGGATTATTTTCTTTATTTAAATTTTGGGAGCTATGTGAGACATCATTAGAAGGTGTTTAAGAGACCTAAGGAGGAGGATTGAGCTACCCAAGGCCTTGGTTTCATTGCTGAAACCAAAGCTGGACAGCTTGCTAGGTTGTAGTGAAATCATCCTAAATGATGCCAAAAATATGTTATGATTGATCCTTGTTGGGTTTTCTTTCCCCAACGTCCCAAGTGATGATTATGAACACTTTTATTATATTTTGGGAGAACTTTTGTAAAGTTTCTATGCCTCGAAAGTCTTTTAATGATGCTATGTGCAACAAAAATCATATAGACAGCTTCAAAGATTATTTTTAAGGTATCACAAGTAGTGAATCATTCAAGCAACCTTGGACAGCAATAGGTAAGCTTGGTTATGCAGGGTTTGCTATAAGATTTTGAATGATTAAGAAAAATTTTATTGGAATGTAGGAGAATTTTATTAAAGGTCTTTCAATGTACTACTATGTAGGAAGCTTAAAAGCTGATTTTTGGAGACCTAACAAGTGAAGCCCTCTTAAGCTGGTTTTTGCTAAGTAGTAAGGTAAGAAGTTTAAATAAAGTATTTTTCATGTGATGATAAGATCATTAAATAAAAATAATTATTTAATTTTCCCTTAATGCATGCTTATAGGTCATAAGTTGCTGAATTTTCGTAGTGAACTTACAAGTGATATTGAAGACTTATACTCGATAAGCTAAGGTAGGTGGCTTCCTCCCTCGTAGCAGACTATAAGTATGCCTATATTACTTGTGATATTAAAGTGAAAGTGCATGTGAGATGTTCACTAATGATGTGTTGTACAATGAGCAATCTTGATACATACAATGTGTTAAATGATGGATTATGAGCTTATCTCTTTGAGTAGATTAAGTAGAGATGCTATAAGCTATAAATATATGATATATGAAGCAGGATGGGTTGGTTAATGATGATGATGTCTTATAATAAGTAGTAGTAGCAAGTGCATGCAAATTTAAGACTAGGTGATCTTTTTACCATTAAGAATCCGTATTATATTTATATGAATAACATTGTTTTAAATTGTTAAAAAAAAGGCAAGGTTAGGATAGTTGATATCTGTAATATACTGTTTAAAGTATAAGTGGATAGAATGACTATGATTTGAGTAAGGCAGTGATTAGAGTTTAAATAGTTTTTATGAATGTTTTCATGAGTATGAAGATAGTAAGTATTGCTAAGTAATTTATTCCTCCAAGTTATGTTGTGTATCTTCTTCAGTGAACTCTTATGTGAGATTTAGGCTGACAAGCCATGAATCTAAGGACTGGTTATAAATGAATAAGTTGTTAAAATCACGAAAGTACTATCCAAATTTTATATGGACAGCAAGGTATTCTTACAATTTTGACATAAAAGAAGGGTTTAGATAAGTTAAGGCAAGTAAAGACCAATAAAGGTATATCTGGTAAGATCTATAGCTCAAACCGGTGAGAAAATGTACCTCCCAAAGAGAAAGGTAAGTTATTATGAGAGATAAGATACGAACAAACCATTGAGTCTTGAAATGAAGGATGAGATATGGGAAAATCATTGAGTCTAGAAATGAAAGGCAAGATGAGGACAAACCGTTGAGTCTAGAGAGATAAGATACGGGCAAATCTTTGAGTCTAGAAATGAAAGGTAAGATATGGGCGAACATTGAGTCTAAAAATGAAGGCAAAATATAGGCAAACCATTGAGTTTAGAAATGAAAAGCATGATAAAGGTGAACCGTTGAGTCTAGAGAGACAAGATACAAGCAAACCATTGAGTCTAGATATAAAGGATAAGATACGGACGAACCGTTAAGACTAAAAAAGAGAGTTAAGATACGAGCAAACTATTAAATCTACAATTGAGAGACAAGATATAGGTAAATCCGTTGAGTCAGATATCTAAATTATATACAGTGATGCTGCAAGTGAAATGTGGTAAGTCATGTGAAAAAGAGATAATAAGGAAAGATAGTAGTAATGGAATAAAGTGCTTAAGTAAGGTCAAGTTATGCATTTTTAGCAATTTATTGTTTATGTTGTGTTTATTCCGAGATGCTTTATGATAAGAAATATTAAATCACAAAGTTTATAATTCTTATGAAAAGAAATACTAAGTTTACAAGTTTATGAATATTATGAAATGAAAAGATAAGTATAATGCATGCTTATATGTATTTTCTGACAAAATAGAATTCTATTCACTGAGTTTTGGTTCATTAAAATTGTTGAAACTGTTTTACAGATAATGAAAGCTAAAGCAAAGGTGAAGATAATTGCAAGTGAAAGCCCAAGTGGGAGACTAATACCCCTTGGTAGTATTGATATCATTGTTATGTTGTGGGTAGCTAGTTTTTGAGATGTTTTCCCCCATACCTTTTTGTAAATGATGTTAATCTGATCACATTTATTTGTAAAGACTTTTTCGCCACCAGTTATATATATATTTTTAAGTCAAGACTTCCGCTGTTTACGTTTTAATGAGGATGATGGTATGATATTATATATATATATATATATATATATATATATATATATATATATATATATATATATATATATATATATATATATATATATATATAGGTTTAGGGGAGAAGAGAGAGGGGGTGCTGGTGGAGTGGGAAGTTTCAACATACACAAAATAAGTAATGTTGGAGGAGAGAGAGAGAGAGAGAGAGAGAGAGAGAGAGAGAGAGAGAGAGAGATGCAAACATTTATAAATTATAAGTATGCATGGTTTGTACATTGGAATGAATTTGATTGAATTTGATCATAAAATTTAAAAGAAGATTAATCTCAATATTGATCTATTTATCTAAACATGCAAATCACACATCATTTTACCATGTGGTTCAAAATAATAGATTGTTATAAGGGTAGTTAAAATGAAAATTTCTCACAATCTTATTACAATAAAATTACCACTTTACATCCTTACTAGATATTTATTTGGATGGCCTATGTTATACTATTACAGTACATACCATATGATAAGATGATATGGCAATATCGATTCCAACCGTTAGAAAGGAGAATGTCCTAATACGAAAACAAATTTGGTTTTTGCAATGATAATTTTCTGTCGCAAAGAAAACATTTCTATCGCTAAAAACTATTTGCATTGGAATATTTTCTTCGGCAGCCTCCTTTGATTAAAGGGCCATCATAAACCTTTACAATGGATATATGTTCGATGTCGGGTCATAGACTTTAAGCAACAAAAAGTTATATCCGTGTTATAAACTTACATTATGTACGACAAAATAAGTTTTCTATCGTTGATAGTAATATCTTATACTACGGCGAATATATTCCGTCGTATGTAATATATTTTATACATGGATGTATTGCCATTGCATGAAATAATATTATATACGGCAATTGTATAAATATTTTTTTTATGACAGTTTGAAATTCCATCATGATATATCATACAAAAAAAAAATATTATAATTGACATTGAATAACTTAGTGAACAACAACTTCAAGAAAAAAAATGCATGTCCATTACATATATGCTAACCATTGCCATGTACATCAAAATTTCCCTAAATGAATTCACAAAATAAACAAGAAGAAAATATCAATTGAAAAATAAAAATTTCTTGAGAATCCCTACATCAGGAACATGATTTTTTAGAGCAATTGACTCTTTCCCCTTCCTTCTTTTCCTCAACTTCCTTCAAAGCTTGCTTCTTCAATTCTTTCTCCTTCTCCAAGTCAACACTCTATGACATGCACTATTTTTTGGGAGGGATTACTCACAAGGCATGCTCATAACTTGACATTGGGGAGAGGAGCTATACTCACATGGCATAGTCATGAACATGACTTACCAGAGGCACTACATATGTGAGCCTGATCATTATCTGCATCAAATTGATTTATGTATCTTCCATCATTAGGGGTGTTAAATGGTTTATAATTGGTTTAACGGTCCAGTCCAGTCCGGTCCGGTATATATGAGAGTAAAACTAAACTGAATTGATTAACTAAACGATGTCAAAATTGAAACCAGAATCGATTAGTAATTAGTTTCAGTTTATCGATTTATAAATGGTTTTTCATTAATCGGCTTTGATTGCGGTTTATAATTGGTTTTGATTGCAATTTATAACGCTTTAACGCATCAGTTATAAACCCTTTGTTGAGCATAAGTTAGAGGTCAATGTGTAGTCCTAATTGGTATTTTCTTTCTGTTTTCTCCGAATTTTCGAACATTGAAGTTTTTCGATTTTTCCCTTCAACCGCATTATCATTCCCATCATTTGGAATCTCTTGATTCATAGACAAATGGTCAATGTAGGTTAGTTTTAGACGTTAATGTGGCTTCTTGAAAATGTAAATACCAGTACATTCATAGAAGGATCTTAAATTATGTAATTATAAAATTAAGTGGAATAAACATAAGCTTGGAAACATACCAAACTATCTAACTAATTGTGCAATAAGTGGGAAAGAATCATGGATAAAGGAGAGGAATTTTTGTTAGCCTGAAATTTTTATATATAAAACTAGATTAGTATCCAGTTATGTTGATCTCATATTTCCATTGTGTTGGATATTAAAATCACTACACGACTTAATGATTCTAAACTTAGGTGTTTTTCCTACATCTTTTGGATACCTATGTTTTTTTGGTTTCTGTTTTATGGTTTAAGTTTTTGGGAATTGGGGTTGGGGTTTAGGGGAAATAATATATTAATTAGGGTTGGAGTTGGGCGTTGGGAACTTGGGGTCTTGGAGAAATAATATATTAATTGAGGTTGGGGTCTTGGGGGAATAACATTATTGAGATTAGGGTTTAGCTTTTAGGGAATTAAAAGGTTCATTCTATTCGATTTAATCGATGTCTAGCCGGTGTAATCCACCAGTTTAAACGGTTTCAAGCCGATTAAGTAAACGGTGTCATATTTCAAACCAGAACTGAACCGATTATTAAACTGTCTCCCGATTCCGGTGTAAATGATTAGGTCTGATTTCGATAAACAGTTTCAATGCAAATGTTGCATCCTTATCCATCATCATCTATATTGGTATCATGCAGACTGGTACCTACGTGTGTATCATTTACCATTGTCCACATCTAATATAAGTCTAGGGAGCTAGGTTTAACTGATTGAATCTCCTATCCCCCCCCCCCCAATCCACTTTCTCTATCCCCTCTCCCCACCTCCTTCCTTCGGCCCCATTGGATGCCCAATACCTTTCTGGACCCATTGTTGTGGGTCCACCTTACCACAAAATAAATGCACATTTGACCTTTTATATAAGCTAATATAGAAAAAGGAAAATGGAATCTTTGCAGCACCAAAATTGGCAAATGGTTTCATTTAATGTATCCAAGAAATGTAAAACTTGTGCCTGTTGTGAGCCCATGGGTTCTATAAATTGCTAGACCACTGATATTGAAATATAATTAGGAATGGATAAATAGGAGGGTAACCCAAATTGGCAATTTATATCATTTAATGTATCCAAGAAATATAAGCTTGTGTTTGTCGAAAGTGGGCCCATGGGTTCTATAAATAGCTGGAGTCAAATGTGGGCCCATTATTTCTATAAATAGTTGGATCACTGATATTGAAAATATAATTAGGAGTAGGTTGATAGGAAGGTAACCCAAATTGGCAAATAATATCATTTAATGTATCCTAGAAATATAAGCTTGTGCTTGTTGAATGTGAGCCCATGGGTTTTATAAATAGCTGGACCAACGATACTGAAATATAATTAAGAGTGGGAGAATAGGAGGGTTATGGTTTTATTACATTTACCCATATGAGTAGCTAGACACCCTTTCCCTCCCCAGTTTAAGAGGTGGAAAACCCATCCTAGAGTTGGTGAGTTGTGATTCTTGTACAATGTGGACTTATGCTATAATGGGATGGGCTTTGGCCCATGAGTTTGTTGGCAAAATCAAGCATGCTATGGGTAATTCCAGAATAACAACATTTATTTTTTGGGGTAAAACAGTATAACAACATGTGACGTGCTGTGATGGTGTCGACTAGTTTAACCAGAAAAATACCAGTTTGGTACTGTAGCTTTTGGGATCCAGTCCTGCCTTCATCTTAGAGCTGAATTTCAAAGATTTATAAGTGGGACCACTTGTACGTTTGAGGGACTTATGGATGGGGACCACTTGTAATTTCTTTTCATTAAAAAAAGAATTTTATAACGTGATGCATGTGATGAGGGATTTTACCTAAGAACTTGTTATCATATTTATTGTGTTGTGATGGTGGGCTCTTGAAAAAGCAATTGGAGCCTGAATACAATGTCCAATATGGTGCATAAACTTTAGTTTTGGCCAATCGGCTTAAATATTAAATAATATTATTGTTTGACTTTTGAGTCGAGTCACTAAACTTGATTCTTCAACCTTAAACATGATATTTGAACCATGATAGTAAATATATTATATGTATTTATTAAAAAAAAAAAACCATGCATGATGTGATAGTGAATATGTATTTACTCCAAAATAAAATTCCAAACGTATATCTATACCTACAAAATATTATTATTTTACCAAGATATGATATCAAAATCCATTTAGAATTTAGAAAAGATAGGTTGCCTCATAGTAGATTGCAGACAACTAGGAGGGCCATGGACTCCACTCTTCTGTTTTCATTTGTGCAATACCACCTTCCTGTGGTGTACAAAAATTCTTTCTTCAAGTAGCGTGCAATCCCACGGTCTCACAGATAATCAGAATTCCAAAAATAATATTACAATAGGGGTAGGGAAGCTGAGACAGAGAGGAGGTGCTGGTTGAGAGGGAAGTTTCAAGTTTGACATACACAAAATAAATAATGTTGAGGTTAACACAAAAAATAAATAATGTCGAGAGAGAGAGAGAGAGAGGAGAGAGAGAGAGAGAGAGAGAGAGAGAGAGAGAGAGAAGAGAGAGAGAAGAGAGAGAGAGAGAGAGAGAGAGTACATATGCAAACATTTATAAATTACAAGTATGCATAATTGTATATCGGAATGTATTTGATTGAATTTGATCGTAAAATTTAGAAAAGATTAATCGAAACCTTGAACCATTTATCCAATGATCAAAATCATCACACATCATTTTACCATGTGGTTCAAAATAGTAGATTGTTATGAGGGCTGCGAAAATACAAATTTGTCATAATATTATTATAATAAAATCACCATTTCACATCCCAACTAGATATTTATTTGGTTGACCTATGTAATTCTACCACATACATATCCTATGGTAAGATGATATTGGGATTCCAACCCTTAGAAATGAGGATGTATTGACACAACAATGAATTTGGTTTTCTCTACGGTAATTTTCAGTTGCAAAAAATAAACATCTATAGTGCTAAAAAAAAATATTTTGATTTAAGGGCCGTCGTAAACCTTTATGACGGATATATGCTCGATGTCGGACCATAAACTTTAAGCAACAAAAATTTATATCCGTCATATAATCATACATTACATATGACAAAATGAATTGTCTATAACTAATAGTAATTTCTTATACGGCAGTGAACATATTCCGTTGTACATAATATATTTTATACGATGAATGTATTATCATCGTATGAAATAATATTATATACGATAGTTGTATAAATATTATTTTTTATGACGATTTGAAATTCCATCGTGATATATAATATTTATAAGGGAAGGTTACAACCACCTCTTATAAGAAATTTAGATACAATGATTTGATTTACTATCATTAAAATATCTTTTTGGAGCAGACATGTTTGACCATTGTAAATAGGTACCATAGTAAAATTATAATATTAGTAATATTTTATAAAAAAATTATTTTAATTGACATCTAATAACTTAGTGAAGAACAACTTAAAGGACAAAATGCAATGTCAATTTACATTTATGCTACCCATCGGATGTACATCAAAATTTTCCTAAATAAACTAATAAAACAAAAAAAGAAGAAAATACCAATTGACACACACACACAAAAGAGAGGAAAACTAAAAGAAAACATTCTTGAGAATCCCCACATCAATTACATGCTCCCTTGGAGCAACTAGACAGAACTAAATAATTAAAAAAAAAAAAAAAAAAATCTGCATCAAATTGATTTATGTATCATCCATCATCATCATCCATATGGGTATCATGCAGAGTGGTGCTATTACATGTGTATCATTTACCTTTGTCCACATCTAGCATAAGTCTAAGAGGTTGAGTGATTGAATCTCCTACCCTCCCTTTTCCCTCGGTTCACTTTCTCTATCCCTTCCCCCCATGCACCTCCTTCCTTCGGCTCCATTGGGTGCCGAATACCCGGGCCACCATTGTTGTAGACCCACCTTGGCAAAAAAAAAAAATACTCGTTTGACATTTTATGTAAGCTAATTGAAAAAGAGAATGGAATCTTTGCAGCAACCAAATTGGTGTATCATTTAATGTATCCAAGAAATATAAGCTTGTGCTTGCTGAATGTGAGCCCATGAGTTCTATAAATAACTGGACCATAGATATCGAAATACAATTAAGAGCGGGTAAACAGTGTTTGACTTTATATTGTTATTGTTGGTAATTTGACAGATGTGACAAAGTTGATGAGTATGTAGTCAGGTAAATGAGGAGAGAGAGCATCAGTATAGGAGAGAAGTGTCAGTGCAGTGGCAAAGATGGAACAACCTTGTATGTGTGTTCTATAATGTTCTACATGTGTTTCAAATGACTTGCAATGAGTTGAATAAGATTTTACACTAAAGAAAGATGTAGAGAGAGAATGAGGAGAGAGAAAGCATGGGTGGGACCCACTATACCAAGGTGGCATGCCACCATGGCAGCCAACCTGGCCGAGGGCCACGGCACCACAGTGGCAGCCCCACATGGCCAGCCAGCCACATGGCTAGCCACAAGGCACACTGCGAAGGCCCGCAGCTAGGCAGCCCAACAAAGCAGCACAGCCATACTTAGGCAGCAAGCCTACAAGCCATGCATGGCCCTTGGCCCCCCCACAGCTTGTCATTCAATTGTTCAATGAAATGTCTTGTGAGAGAGTTAAAAAGTTTTAGAGAGAAGACCTCTCAGGTAAAATGAAGTTCTATAGGGCTTATTGAATGAAAGATCGATTACAGATGTGATTTTCGGATTTGTTATGGGCATTTTTATCAAGTAAAAAGAGAGAAAATTCTAGATCATTGACCAAGAGGAAGCCACGCGTGTGAAATGCCAATCTAACTGCTCAAAAAGATGCGGGCTACTGTGTGGCGTGGTGGTCGGGTCAAGATTAGGCCGCGCGTTTAACTATTGGCCGAATGCAAGTTATCACAGTGCTCCGCGTTGCATGGTGTATGCGCCTTGATTCCGTGTGGCTCACGTGGGGTGCGGCGGCAGCTTTGATCCTAATCTAACGGATCCCATTGAGTTCGTTTTCGCTGACGCGATCAAAAAGATCCTATGGCCATCATCAAATCCTGTCTTTTTAAGGCGTATCTAACGGTCCCTCCCGAATATCCCCTGAGCGCCAATCGCATCTCTACGCCGAATAAGGTGGCAGCGCTAAAGTGTAGCGCGGGTGCATGGTAACAGTCCGAAAGATTCTATTTCTCTTAATTTCATTGGCTGAACTTCAAACCACCATAACTTCTTCATCCGAGCTCCAAATAAGACGGTTCAAGTTGTAGTTTCTATATTTTTGGATTCTCTACCTATTGGGAGTCATGAAAATGTAGATAAAAATTAAAAAGAGAGTTTTGAAGGCAGACAGAAGGATTTGTAGGGTTTCGTGCCTATGGGAGTGATCAATCACCAACTATTTCTTCTCTGTGCATTAATAGAGTGTTAAATCCCTTTGAGAAGTCAGTAGAGCTTTTATTTTTACATTCATGGTGATTATGGGTTGCGTGGAATTGGAAGCCTGTGAGCGAGGTGTGCTCTGTGAATTGATCTCTATCATTATTGAAGGCTGTTGAAGAGTTCCTGAGAGCAGTGTGAAGCTTCAAAGAGATTATTGGTCATTCGAAAGCAGTTGTGAGATTTTCTAAATTCTCCATATTATTATTGCTTTCAGTATATTGTATGCTAGCGTAGGTGAAAATTGTTGAATACCTAGCTAGGTGTGGGTTTCATTGTAGGGCATTATTATATGCCTAAAATTATTTTTTGCTTCTCGTGGGTGCGGGTTAAGGGTGGTGTGTTCAGTGGGTGCTGGACACTGGCTGTTAAGCTTGAATCTTGCGTCTCTTTCTGTCTGGAGGGAATCATTTTTTTTCAATCAAGAATGCCTCAACTGGATAAATTCACTTATTTCACACAATTCTTCTGGTCATGCCTTTTCCTTTTTACGTATTGTTACGCTCTCTCAATTTTATGCTGAAAAAATCTAAGGTTAATATCATTGTCTTGTTAGAGACTAAAAGCTGAGTATTGAATATATACGGAGCCAGTTGGGCATTACTCCGTGGATTAGCCATCACACACTGTGTTGGTGAACCACGTATATCCTGTGTTGTGGACTGTCTTTATTTTTCTATATATTTTGGAGTGTGTGGAATGACTTGCAGGGTGGGTGTGCAAATTTGGTAGACCTTGTCACTGAGTGGTAATGAGGTAGATTTGCATGCGTTTGTGTGCGTGTGTGAAAAACTAGATCTCCATCAGCTCTAGACAGCAATGAATTTATCAAGGAGAAATTTCAGACACTGATTCACCCTCCCTCTCAATGTCATATCAAGTTCATCAAGGTTTTCTTGCATGTACCCATTGAAGAGTAGCTAGGTACCGTCTCCCTCACCCAATTTAAGAGATGGAAAAATAGAAAACCTTCCCTAGAGTTAGTGAGTTGTGACTCTTGTATATCGTGGACTTATATTATAATGGGATGGGCTTTGACCCATGAGATTGTTGACAAAATTAAGCATGACATGGGTAATGCCGGTATGATAAGATGTAACGGGCTGTAAAGGTGTGGACTAGCTTAGCCAAAAAAACACCAATTTAGTATTGTAGCTCTTTGGATCCTGCCTTCATCTTTGGGTTGAATTTGAAGGGTTTATAAGTGGGACCACTGGTACTTCACAAAGTACTTCTAAGGGACTTATGGTGGAGACCACTTGAACCTTCTTCTCCTTAAAAAAAAAATTTATAATGTGCATGATTCATGAGATGAAGGACTTTACCTATCAGCATGAAAATTGGATTGGGTTCATATTTATTGTGTTGCATGGAGATTGTACGGGTTCAAGAAAAAGAAATTGAAGCCTCGGTGCATGTCCATGATGGTGCATAAACTTACTTGACCTGTCCTATAAATCCTTTTGGCCACCAGGATAATTAGTTTTGGCCAACCGGCTTAAATATTAAATAGTATTATTGTTTTGACTTTCGGGTTGAGTCACTGAACTTGATTCTTTAACCTAAGACATGATTTTTGAACCATGCATGATGTGATGGTAAATATATTATATGTATTTATCCAAAAAAAAATTCCTAATGTATGTTTATACCTAACAAAAAATTTTATTTTACCAAAATATGATATTAAAATCCAATTAGAATTTGGAGAAGATAAGTTGTCTCATAGTAGTTGCAGACAACCCAGGGGGTCATGCATGGGCGCCATTCTCTTGTTTTCATTTCTTCAATATCACCTTTTTGTGGTGTAGGAAAATTCCTTCCCCCAAGTACTGTTCGATCCCTCGGTCTCTTGGAAAATCAGAATTCTTAAAAGATATTACAGTTGGGGTAGGGAAGATGAGAGAGAGGGGGTGCTGGTGGAGTGGGAAGTTTCAAGTTTCATCATACATAAAATAAACAATTTTGAGATTGATATACAAGATAAATAATGTTGGAGAGGGAGAGAGAGAGATTGATTTATAAACTATAAGTATACATAGTTTTACATCGGAATCTATTTGACTGAATTTGATCACAAATTTTAAAAACCGATTAATCTGAACCTTGATCTATTTATCCAATGATCAAAATCACACATCATTTTACCAAGTGGTTCAAATTAGTAGATTGTTATAAAGGTAGTTAAAATGAAAATTTCTCATAATATTATTATAATAAATTACCATTTCACATTCCAAGCATATATTTATTTGGTTGGCCTATGTAATTCGACCATATATGTACCATGTGATAAGATGATGTGGCAATTCCAACATTAGAAAGGGGGTTGTCCTGACACACCAACAAATTTGGTTTTTGTAATAGTAATTTTTCATTGCAAAAAAACATTTTTATTGTTAAAAAACTATTTACAATGGAATAATTTCTTCGACTGCACTTCGATTAGAGGGCCAGGCCAAGACATTAATCAACAAAAATTTATATCCATCATTTTTTTTTTGGTAATAATTTATATCATATAAACATACATTATATAAGACAAAATGAGTTGTCTGTTGCTAATAGTGACATCTTATATGGCGGTGAACATATTCCGTTTTACGTAATATATTTAATATGATGGATGGATGTATTGTCATTGTATGAAATAATATTTTATATGACAATTGTATAAATATTATTTTTAGCACATTTTGAAATTCCATCATGAAATATAGTATAAAAATCCTCTCCCGCCCACCTGCCGCCGGCCAAGGGCGGGATTTCAGTCGGCCCACCTCCCAATGTATTGGTAGGCGGGCCGACTGATCCCCAGCCCTTGGATCAGCGGCAGGAATCTCCTGCCGCGGGAGAGGATTCAGTTCCTGAAATATATGTAAGATTTTTTAGATCCTCTTTAGATTTTTTTTATAAGATTTCCCATGAACCCTAACGAACACACCACACAGATTACTAGAATACAATGGGTATTGAAAAGAGATGATAAGACATATACCTCTTGCTATAGATTGATTTTCGATCGTTTTCTTTACTTTGAATGCTTGAAATGCTTGGATCAGAGTCTTCCATAGCCTATCGGATCCCTTGACCTTCTCTCTGCGTATGGGAACAGGAGAAAAAAATAACACCGTGGCTGTGGGGACCCTAACCATTGGTATTTATAATACCACCCCCAACCCTAGACCAGTTCCACAGTAGACCAGGTTGGTCAATCTCTAATCATACTTAAACCGGTCTACTTGTAATTAGACTCCCACTAAACCAACTAACCTTATAATTAATTTAGCCCATAAAATATCTTACAATTTTCCACTTGGGCTATATTAATTATAAATTCACCATTGATCCAATGTGGCCATAGAATCTAATTACACCCAAATCATCCTTTATTTTGATCCAGTCATCAAGCCTACCAATGTCGAACAACAGCGGAAAGTACTCTTACACATCCGGTGTACCCCTTTCTGTCAGTCACATACAAATGTCTACTTAATGACATAAATCACTTTGAGATGAATATTTGAGTCCAATGATCGAATTACCACAATCCCGTTACCTTAAAATCCTTATAGGTCAACGCACTTTGATATTATCCAACTTATATAGGCAAACTGCCTCCAATTTAGACTAATATCATATTTTGGCTTACCACCTTCTTTGGCTAAATACTGCCTTGTAACTTGACATGTCTTAAATAATCAAGAATACATACAAGCAATAAATGCTCACAATAATCCTGCCCATTAAACCATAGGCAGAAGAAACAATTACAGATAAACCATCAATTACCAGATCTCCCACTAATCAAGCAGATCTGAATACTCCCACTGACTAAGAGAATCTAAAGACTCCCACTTACAAAATCTTTCAACTATTCCAATAAAACTACCTTAACGTGTCTCTACATTGCCCTAGAGATCAACTATGACTGGTACAACTAGTCGAACCTATGATTGTACAGTCAAACATGAAAAACTATTCACAACAGCACAGAACAAATACGATCAACATTACATGCAGTCATTTACCTTACAACATCATAAGCACCATAAGCATAATTTCTTTGCATTTAGTTGAAAAGGAAAACTTTACATTTCGATATTTCAAGTAACATCAATCACATTTTTTTTTTAATATGGGAAACAATATGTTAAGTCAAACAATAAATATAAAATAAAGTAAAACCAAGAGCAGAAAAAATATTTGAATGTAAAAAAAACTTTACAATATTCAAGCCAACAGTCTTCAAGACCCTCCTACCCCAAATACCTAAGGAGTCCTAAAATCGTTATCCTTTTCTAGATATGCTTATCTGGCTTAACAGTATTTGGTCAAACCACCTATCTTTGGTCAATCTACCCATCTTTGAGCAATCCACCTTGGAGTTACTCAACAACAATCTTATCACTAGTTATTTCTCCCCTTTGGTAATGTAAGCTACCTAGATTTGAATATATTGTCTAGCAAAGAATGAGATATCTAATATATCAATTACATTGGTCTCATTTTCCTTGAGCTTTTCAGTGATAGTTGATAGCTTCCAAAAATACTTTATCACATTAACATTTCCAATATAACTGGTACTAGAGAGCTAGGTTAATAAACTATCTTTCGACCCCCTCTAAAACATTATTCTTTTCCTTTGGATTTTTCTTAGATAATCCCTTCGTAATATTTCTCATCTTAATACTGCTACACATAACCTCAATGGTAGAATATCTCACAACTTATATAAACTACTATGAAAAATACATCTAGATCAAACGATCCTAAACTAGTCTCCAATCTTTTCATAATAAATTTTATTCTTTGTCCCAAGAAGAGTGGGAAAGAAACTACCAAACCATATGGTACATTCATTGAGACAGACATCCTAGGAAACATAAACCATCATCATTATATGAGTCTAAATACAAATGTCATGCAATAGATAAATTACATAAGACTCATATAAATACATGCAATTTATATTTATTTATACTTTGTCCCGAATAGAAAAAGATAGATATCAAAACATTCTTTGGGACAGTCATACTTGGATGAACACATCAGTGTATGAGTTTAAATACGGTATCAAACAACTGAAGACTCATACACATACCCTTTACTTGCATTAGCCATATAAACCATTCATGCAAATAAATAACTTTTTTCAAGAGTTAACCAACTACACATTCTCCTTTGGGATGAACATGCAGTGGTCTTCTCAGTTTCTGTGCAGTGACTGCGAAAGAATAATGATTCTCGAAAATCCCACCACATTTAGGTTAATGAGACCCCTTAAAGTCAAAACCCTTTCAACTCATGTGCATGAACCTACCTTTAACTTTGGCAATGCCACCTTTGGGTTAACACTGTCTTTCTTAGCTGCTTTTCACACCATGGAGAACAATGTATTAAAAATATATCCTTTACTATATATGTAAATACATAAATTTGGGGTTTGAGGACCACCATGTTGAAACTGAGTGTACCACTTTGGTGGATTTCACCCAATCTTCACATTACACCCACAAACCTTAATTTGATCAAAACTTGACAATGCCACCTTTGGGTGTACATCGTCCTTACACAAGTATTTACAAATATATGAACTTTGAATTTGAAGACATCATAATGAAACTAGGTGTACCACTTTGGTGGGTTCCACTCAATTCCATAGTGATATCCCCAAACCCTATTTTACGGCACATTGTGGGTCAATAAATAAAATCTCATGCACACATAACCTTCTACAAGCTTCTGATACAAAAATAACTGACAAACAAGCAGAAAACTGTAAATCAGACTAATTTGGGACACCTTTTAGTCAAAAATAAATTCTTCAAATCATTAAACTATATCAAACTATGTACCAAATTGTTGAGCACGAAAATACGAACATAGTGTAAAAAATCGGATCAAAATTCGACACTCCTAGCGCCCACAATTGTCGATCAGAGTCGGCTTACCTTTTATATAATCTAAACCAGTTTTGGATGGTTCATCTTGGCTCAGTTTGGTCTGGCCGGGTTCAGTTATGGGCGGACCGAACCCACTATTTAAACCCTTTTTTTTATTTTTTAAATGCTTTGGTCCAGACCCAACCAAATGGTCTGGTCTTAAATCGAACCGTAGACTAGCGGTTCAACCGTTGGCCCAATTAGCCCACCCATTCGGGTTTTCTGGTCAAGTTCCCTGGTCATTGGGTCGGGTTCTCGGGTCACAAATTCGGATCCATGGTTCGGGTTCCCAGGTAAAACATTCTGGTTAATGGGTCGGGTCTCGGGTCAAACGTGCAAACCGCACGTGCAACGGAGTCAGGTTCATGGGTCCCCTTGGGCTTGGCCGGGGTGGTCAAGGCTTGAGTTCGGTCCTGGACTGACCCAGATCGGCTCGGTTCAGTACGAGGATGACCAGGTGACATCAACCCTACTTCTTTTCTTCTTTTTTTTTTCTTTTTTTTTAAAATAGCCGCAGGTGCTTGGATCTCACAAGCTTTTTCTGGCGGCACGTGAAGGCGCGTCAGGTTACTTCCGGCCACCCACCTTATGTCGCCGGCTCCGTTTCTCCGAAACCTACAATCTTGTATGATTTATTTTACTTTTTAATGGTCTAAAAAATTTTCGAGAGTCCAAACCCTAGACAATTTCATACGAAAAATTTGGGAGAAAAATCTCTCTATTTTCCAATCCAATCAAACATAAAATTTTAACAATGTTTTCCCATTGATTCTAGGTCTGTGTAGGTGGCTCTGATACCACTGTAAGATTTTTTAGATCCGCTTTGAGTTTTTTCCATGGGATTTCTCATGAACCCTAACGAACACACCACACAGATTACTAGAATACAATGAGTATTGAAAAGTAATGATAAGACACATACCTTTTGTTGTAGGTTGATTTTCGACCGTTTTCTTTACTTTGAATGCTTGGAATGCTTGGATCAGAGTCTTCCACAGCCTGTCGGGATCTTTTGACCTTCTCTCTGCGTATGGAAACAGGAAAAGAAAATAACACCGTGGATGTGGGGACCCTAACCATTAGTATTTATAATACCACCCTCAATTCAAGACCAGTCTCACAGTGGACCAGGTTGGTCTATCTCTAATCATACTTAAACCGGTCTACCTGTAACTAGACTCCCACTGAACTAACTAACTTTATAATTAATTTAACTCATAAAATATCTTACAATAATATTTATAAACAAAAGATTACAGCCAACTATTATAAGAAAATTAGATACAACGATTTGATTTACTGTCGTTAAAAGGTTTTTTTACCACAGATATGTTTGACCATCTTAAATAGGTACTATAGTGAAAAATAATAATTTTTTAATATTATTTTACAAAAAAATAAATATTGTAATTGACATTGACTTAGTGAACAACAACTTCAATACAAAATGCAATATCTATTACATTTTTGTTATCCATCTCATGTACATCAAAATTTCCCCAAATAAACTCACAAAATAAAAAAAAAAATACCAATTGATGAAATATATATATATATATTATTGAGAATCCCCACATCAATTATAGCAAAGAAATCATCTCCCGCCTATGGTTTGGGCAGGAGATTGAGCGGTCCGGATGGATGGCCACCAACTGGCACTCGGAGGGATCCGAGTCCTCCATCCGAACCGACCCCCTAGTCAACAAGCTGAGCCGACTGGGGGGTCGGCTCGAATGGAGGGCTCGGATCCCTCCGAGTGCCAGATGATGGCCATCCATCCGAGCCGCCCAATCTCCCACCCAAACTCAGGCGGGAGACGATTTGGATCCTCAATTATATGCTCCTCGGAACAACTAGACATAACTAGGAGAATCATCTCTGTTTTCCCTTCTTTGTTGACCATGTTAGCTTGGCATAGGCAAAGACCATAAAGTCTAAACTCTAAACATATAATCATCCACACGTATCAAACTCTATATCAAATTTAATCATATAACCATTTACTTCATACATCAATAATTCCAACGGAGTACGCCATTGGCATGGTGTTGGCAGCCAATTATGATTCAGCATGACATTCATCCCATGTATTATTCATAAGTCATAACTCTTTTATAAAATTTGATTTTAAAATCTTTATTTTATTTTATTACCTTACTGATTCCATATCTTCTTAGGAAAACTAATGATCTACCAGTTCACAATTACCGATACATGGATCTTTGTCTAACGTGCAACGTACAAGAGCTATTGGGTGGACCACAGAGTATCTTATTTTTTTTATATATTTGTTACCCAAGTTGCAGAAGACAGTGGAAGCACTAAATGCGTAACGGTGACACAGTGACACATGGCAATTTGATGGCAATCACGTGGGGGAGGAGTAACCGACTTATTTTGGTCCAAAAATAAAAAAATACGATTTCGTAATTTGCCCTAACATCATGGGTATTCAACAGTGGAATCCTCGTGCGGTGCCTATATCATATCCTCAACGGACGTTTCGGAACGATTTGTCTGATCGTCATCATCGAGTTGAAGGAAGAACCTTAACCACGAAGTATTCATTTGCTCGCTCGATCAATCGATTTTCGATTCTCATTAATTAGTTCGTCTTTTACGGCTTTCTGAATAAAAGGAAGATTTTATTACGGAGGATAAAGAGGAATCTGTCTGTGAAGGAGGAAAGACTTAGCGACGAAGCTTTTTTCCTTCGATCTCTATTATATAAAGGGATCAAAGAGAGTAGCAATCCAGAGAGACTGCAAAGCTTGCGAAGCAGAAACAATGGAGCAAGGGCGCACTGTAGATCTCTACGTTTTGCCTGAAGGTTGTATATCAAATATTCTATCTCTCACATCTCCTCGAGATGCTTGCAGATCTTCAGTGATTTCTTCTGTTTTTCGATCGGCTGTGGATTCTGACGCGGTTTGGGAGAGATTTTTACCATCTGATTACCAGCAGATCTTGTCTTCATCGGTATATCCGTTTCCCTTCGTTTTCTCGTCGAAGAAGGAGCTTTATCTCTATCTATGCGATAACCCCGTCCTAATCGATAAGGGCACTAAGGTAATATTCGTTTCTAGAAACGTTTGATTTGATTTGAATTGATTTCGTACAGAACTAACAAAATGATTTTTGAAAATCTAGATTTATTTATGGTGGGACCGACCATACCATATTCATCGCCATTTTCATTTTCCTGTTGCAGACGTTCGCTTTGGACAAATCTAGTGGGAAGAAATGTTACATGATTGGAGCAAAAGAACTCTCAATTGTCTGGGGAGATACTCCAACGTATTGGAACTGGCGACCCTTTCCAGAATCGAGGTCTTCTTTCTCTGATAATCTGAAACCTCATTTAACTTTCCCTGAATTTGTGAGATAACTGACGGGCTTCATTTATACATGTTGCAGGTTTTCAGAAGTTGCCGAGCTTTTGAACGTGTGTTGGCTTGAAGTCCGTGGGAGGATGGAGACGCGATTGCTATCTCCAAGCACAATATACGTAGCATACCTTGTGCTCAAGTTCACGGACTCTGCCTTCGGATTCGAGTTTCCTCCGGCAGAAGTCTCAGTCAAATTGGCCGCCGCTGGTGGCGGTGGTGGAAATAGTGGTGAAGAAGAAGTGAAGGCAGTGTATTTGAATCCAATAGGGAGACAGAGGCGGCAATTTGGAGTGTACAGGAGGATTGGGTTATTTTCAAGAAGCCTAAGGTTCGGTCATGCCATGAGGCGTCAAGAACCAGTGGTGGATGCGGCAGACCAACAACCGCAACAGGACCGGCAGATACCGAAGGAGAGAGGGGATGGGTGGATGGAGATAGAGTTGGGCGAGTTCTTCAATGAGAAAGGTGAGGATGGAGATGTGGAGATGAGTCTCATGGAGGTCAAGGGTGGTAACTGGAAAGGTGGCCTCATCATCCAAGGGATTGAGCTCAGGCCCAAAAAGGCCAAATGAAAACTAGTCATCCTTATGGGTCTGTTTCATTGTTGTTGTTGTTTTTTTATTTTCTAGGTGCTGTAAAGATGCCATTTTTTTTCCCATTATGGAGTCCCCGTGAAGTTCTTCATTTTCTATTTTCATGGTGGAATTGGAGATGTCAGACTATACATGATGCGGACCAAAAAAGTGGATAACCTTTGATCCAAATCATATGGCTTTCAGGTTTCTTTGATGGGTTTGTGTTAAAAAAGAGCTTTTCTTTATTTACTTCTTTTAGTTAATTAAAACTATTGTTGGTGTTGTATGTCGATGTCAAAAAGCTTCACCAATTCTCTAGAATGACTAGGAAAGAGAATCTGAGAATCAAAAGCAGAGGCTGCAACTCTATTCTTCAAAGCACCTCTTTTAATTTTAATATTATGATTCTCATCACAAAAGAATTGTGTAAAGAAAGTGTATGCTTTCGGCATCTATTTCTATCTTGATTATTTTTTTTTAATCTTCTTTTTTTCCTCTCTCACTTCTAAGGGATCACTTAATGGTTATTCTTGTATTCTCATTTTATTGGATAGCATATAAGATTCTAATATGTCGTATTAGTTTGTGAATCTTCATCTCAAAAGAATATTGCCTTAAACAATATGACAAAGAATTTTTTTAATGAAAGTGTCGATTTAAAATTTGTACATACCAATCATTATTAGAGAATATTACAATTTTTTGAGAGATAAAATATAATGATTTTTCAGGAGAGGGAAAAAGGTAGTTCATCTTTTTTTTTTTTTTTTTAAATCTCCCATAAACAACCATTGAAAAAAATTTTAACATGTAAAATCTTTCATGTAAAATTTTATATTTCTTCTTTTTTTTTTTTTATTGAAGGAAAGAATGGATTGCAACCGAGCTTCACTAATACTAAAATTGTGGAGTCAGATCATCCCATTGATGACATAACCTTCTTTGCTAGGGAATGAGTCATCATATTGGTTTCTATTGGAACATGAAAGAAAGAGCAACTCTCACACAATGAAGCCAAGAACACACTACGAGTCCGGATGGTTGAATATCGATATCACAAGGAAGGGATAGATCCACTCATCCACAGCGTTTTTTATCACTTCCTCATCACAATCTGATTCAACTTGAGTCTTGGAGAAGTCTTCCATGATAGCGACCTTAAGAGCAGAATGAAGGGCTAGCATCACCCATATTTACTGAACTGAAATATAAATCCTGAGAGTAAGCTCGAATGGGATAAGCTTGAATGGGATCAATTAGCAAGATGATCTCTGATGAAAAATCCAATGCCACATGTAGAAGAGTCCTGTATGAAAGCAGCATCCATTTTCACCTTGATAAATCCAACAGGAAGAGGCTTCCATTTAACCGTGGTCGGTAAGATCAGAATCGTTATAAGCCAATTGCTATAAGCAAGTGGGAGAGGCTTGAGAAAATTCTTTGAAAGTTACTTCAGCCTTTTGAATAACCACCATAGAAACCAAAGTTTGGCATTTTTAACGTAGATACATACTTCTTTTGTGCACTAAAAAGCACCAATCAGTGCCATACAAATTATTTAAAATTAGTCTGTTATGGTTAATTAAACCTTATGTTGGGGAACATTGCTTAGTATTTAATTCCTTGAATAATTTCAAAATTCCGTACTTTTTTGTTTTTATTTAAATTTTTAGTCATGAAAATTATTAGGGTTATGAAAATTCTTTGTAAACATGAGGAGATGGGAAGAAGAGAATATATAACCCTTTTACTATTTTTAATATAAATAGTTTTCATCTATTCAAGATGAAGGAAGGATCTAATATTCTAATGATCACATAGTTCTTCTTTATTTTTAGATTTTTTCTTTCTTCACTCACCAAACAATAGAATTTCAACTAACGACATTAAAGTATCAACCTTTCAACTTCACGTAGATATGATATCCTAACCACTCAAACTTCCCCTCAATCATCGGATAGAACTAAACCAACCTCCATTTAACAAATAGGAAAAATCATCTTATGATCTCAAGCGAGTAATTACAAATTAGTCACATGCTCTAGCATCATTGACGTCCACCCAACATTATTGTCCATCATGTATGGTGTTTTTCCCTTCTATTTTCTAACAATTCTACTTCTTGGAAACATTTGAATGGTTAAACAAATTTTCAACACCTTGTTTTGAACACTTGGAATAAAATTAAGAATAAAAAAAAAATTGATTAGATACGAAAGAGGACAGTAGATCCACAAATATTGAAGGCGTCCAAGCTTTTTTTTTTTTTTTGGGGGGGGGGGGGTTTAAAAAATTGGTATGTTTTTGTTTTTGTTTAATTTACTAAGAGTGATGGAGGTTATTAGGGTTATGGGAACTTTTTTTTGTAAAACATGAAGAAGAAAATGTGTAACTACCTCGGTGAAGAAGAGGCATTGATGATCGTTTTCTACACCTTACCCAATAACAAGATTCCTCTACATACATTTACCCCATAAAAAAAAATTCCTCTACATACCATGAAACAAAAATAAAATAAAAAGATGGATACAGTATTCTAAATTTCTAATAATAATCATGTAGTTCTACTGTCTAGCGGGTTTTTTTTTCTTCACCAAACAATAGAAATTCAACTAACTTAACCCCCCACCCCCAAACCAACAAAAGAAAAAAAAAATCAACTAACAACAATATCAACCGTTCCACTAAATATAAATATGATACTGTAGCCATCCTACAATTTCCCTTCAATCTCCAACCATCGGATGGATTTATTAAACCATAGTCCTCCATTTAAAAAATAGGAAAAATCCCCCTACCTGATCATGTGAGTAATTACAAATTAGTTACACGCTCAAGCATCATTGCCATCTTATGCATTCGTATTTAAAAGCTTTGTTTATTTGGTGTTTTTTTCTTGTATTTTCAACATCTTTATTTTTCGAAACACAATTGAATAGAATAGTTAAACATATTTTCAAAACCTTATTTTGAACACCTCGAGTCAAATAAAAAATTAAAAATGTTAGAGGTTAAAATGGACAACACATTTACAAATATTGGAGGCCACCAAGTATTTCCACAAGATAGAAAATACGAATCGGTAGAGACCCTTCTTGATTGCATGTTTGCCGAATCTCCTAACTCCTTAAATAAACAAAAGAATTATTTTCAATATTTAGGGTTGGAGGCTCTATGATCCTCACATCTTTATGTACTTAACTCCCAGCTAGTTTGCTATGGCTTCCCTTTAGCTTAAGAGCAGAATAATTACTTGGATTAAGGGTGTCAAAACTGGGCCCGGCCCAGTAGCACAGACTGAGCCAGCCTCATATAACCCGAACCCAGCTCGGACCGACCCTTAATGGACAGGTTTTGGTCTGAGCTTGTAAAGCCCAACACCGTTTCAGCCCAAACCGAAACCAAACCAGACCGATCCATTAAGAAGTCCGAATTAACCCAAACCGATAAAACCCAACCCGAACACCGGTAAGGTCCGTTCGGGTCCAATTTCTTAATTTTAATGGTTTTAAATTTTAATAGATTGTGTTACACTATTAGAGTTCACTTCATGATCTAGAAGATTATGTGAATCTATAGTTGAAAAGATTATGTTAATTGTTATAGTTTATTAAATTACATACATATGAAAGGAATAATGCTAATTTTATAGATAGAAATAATAAAATAGGCTATATAGTTTACATATAAAAGGGGCCCGATAAGTCCGATCCGGACCGAACCAACCCGAAATCACCTCAATAAACCCAGTCCGATAACAAACCGACACCGGACCAGCCCGTTAGTTATTGTGTCCAGTGCAGCCCACCCCAGCCCGAACTCTTAATGGACATGTTTTGGGCTAGACTTATAAAATCCGACACCAGTTCAGCCCGGACCAAAACCCGCCCAAACCGGCCCGTTGACACCCTTAACTTGGATGAAAACTTTCTCTTAATTTAACTAAGGATTAAGTGTAGCAACAAATTGTTCCCTCTTTAAGATACTAATGTTGGTATCTATAAAAATCTAGTATGACAAAATATAACGCGTTGTGTCTGTGTCGACTAGTTTAGGAAGAAAAATACCAATTTGGTAGTGTAGTTCGTGCTATGAAGGTGTTGACTAGTTTAGCCAGAAAAATACCAATTTAGTAGTGTAGCTATTGGTTTCCAGTCCTGCCTTCATCTTAGGGTTGAACTTGAAGGGTTTATATGTCACACCCCAATTTTGACACGGGTTTAAAGTGTAACCGGACCAATACTCAACTGTAACCAATTTAATGAAACGTACCGATTAAAATCAGAGATATAATAAAGTAGGGGAAGAATCATTTACTAATTAAATGAATTGAGAGTCCATTAATAACCATAATACCTAGCTCAAGTTTACTTGTCTGTTCAACTCATTAAAAACCACACAATAAATTCATGTCTTATAAATAATATCCATAGTGAAAGTGATTAAAAAATAATAATAATAAAATAAACAAAAACGATAAAATGGGTAGTCATTCCATCTATTCGAACATGCAAGCATCGCATTCACAGGCGTCACCATAATCCTCTTCCTCGTAGTTTGCATGTTCAGTTGAGCAAGGCTGGTAATGGTCAGCGTGTTCATACATTCAGCTACTGTAGGACTTGCAACGCCATATAAAAAATACAACACATATATAGGGTGAGCTCTCCAACATGACCTTAGTGAAAAATAGACAATCAAGCAGATAATAATGCATGAATATAATTTAACGAACAAAGTTAGGTAAAGTCTGCTATGTGCTATGGAAAGACCTGGCCACACTCACCAAAGCTGACCACAACCTCTATGCACATTGTTACTCACTCAATGTTGATCCAACAATCCTAGTGAAGCCACGCGCTCCCTCCCGTTGACACTCCAACGAACATCATCGAGACCTCCCCCTCATCACATGTCATACACCAGTACGTAACTCCTACTGGCTAGGGTTACAAACATGGGGAAATGTGCTTCTAACCAGTCCTACATTTCATCAAAATGCCATGACCGTATCAAAGAAGATATCCCAGTCAACCCTTTTACCCCCCCCAGATGTTGTCAATCCGCTAAGATACCAGGTTATTTAATTAGTACATGTGTAATGAATTGATCTGGAGGTCCTCGACTCCTTTCCAACTTCCCACTCAAGGAGTACACGCATCACACAATCACCATAATAATTTCAAGATGAAAATGCATGCACATATATACAATTATTAAATGACATGTTATTCACCAAAAAATACAATATAAGCAGGCAAGTTAATTAGAAACATACAAGCAAATTCAAGGTTTTATCCCTCATCTGTGCATTAGCTAATATACGATTCCGCACTACATAAGTCGGCCTCATCTATGCACGTGACACCTAATTATGATACACGAGGTTATTAGGTTATTATTTAATGGTAGATATTGGTCTAGTGTCATATAGAGGGTTTAGTGTCATGCAAAATAATGGTGTCTAGTTGGAGTCTCGGGTGGAAGGCTACGACCAATCTTCCCTCCGGACTGGTCAGGGTCTTCGTCTGGAAGTGTCCGGTAGTAGTTCCAGTGGCACATCATGTGACTGGTCCTATGACCATACCTTTCTTGAGATCTCCTGGTTGTGTCTGATTAAAGCTTTGGTTGCACAATCGTGCGATTGGACCACCGACTGGACCTACCCAGAGAGTTGGTATGATTTTTGGCCTGTCCGGTTGTGTGGGTTTTGCATCCAGATCTCTTTCTGGGCCTGCTTCCGGGCTTCCATTGAAAAAGCCAATCAGCTAATCACTTGGTCGGAGTTTTGAAGGTGTTGTGTCAATCCAACACTAAGGTTCCCGATGAATTACTATCATATTCGTCTTAGGCGTAGGGCTCAAGCCCTTATATGTCACAATGTAGCTTTTGGTTATAACGGAATAATTCTAAAAGAGTTTCATTCTCTTCTATATGTCTGAGACAAGTCTCATATCACCATTAATGGTGACATGGGAGCATCTCTCTCATTGGAAGATCAAGGTTTCTTTCTTACGGGACGATTCCTCTAACCTAAGCCAATAACTAAGAAGGCAGAGCTTATCGGCAATCTGTTCAGGGTAGAACGCTAGTAGCTTGAGCGGTATCGACTCTTTGTCGGAGAAGCCTTCCAGTGTGTTTCACCTTCTTCCTCCAATCTCTCCTTCTTTGGACGCATCAAACGTTTGTGATTGGTGTGTAATTCTAAAGGAGAGAATGATGGAGACTTATTTTGATTTGGAGTCTCCCTCTTAAATGGGACTCTCCGCTAGGTAGGGAACTAGGGATGTTTTGACAAGTGTCAATCCTAGGGGTACAAGGGAAGGAATCCATTCCCTAATGCGTAGAGAGGGAGTTAGAGGTGGATTGGGACCCAAGAGACCCACTCAGGAGCTAGGGAAAATTCCTTTTCTCCTAGACACGTGAATTAGACATGTGTCTAACTCACGGCCAGGCTTCTCAGCCTGTCCGGAGGCAGAGGCCGTACCCACTGGGATAAGACTCATTCGACTGGACTGGTTACAATCAGACATAATTCGATTGTTTCTGGTCTAAGTGACAGTCATTGACTTATCCTATTCTTACCTGGTTTGGTCTGAAATCCAATGCTGACATTGCATCAGTTCCGTCTACTAGGGGAAAACCTAGTACAGAAAGAAAAACCAAGTTAGACCAGGTTTCTAGGTACTAATTTTACATTATAAGTGGAACCACTTGTCCATTGGAGGGACTTATATATGAGTGGAGACCATTTGTACTTTCTTCTGATTAGAAAAAATAAAAAATTATAACGTGATGCATGAGATGAGAGACTTTACCTAAGAACATGTAAACAGGCTTGGGTTCATGTTTATTGTGTTGCATGGAGATGGTATGCGTTCAAGAAAAAGAAAATGGAGCCTGGGTAAGAAGAGGAACTATTGTTGTGGGAAAAAGCCAAGGCATCATAAATTACAAGTATGCATAGTTGTACATCGATATTTATTTGATCAAATTTGATCATAAAATTTAAAGGAGGATTAATCTAAACCATGAACTATTTATCCAATGACCAAAATCATCACACATTATTTTACCATGTGGTTCAAAATAGTAGATTGTTATGAGGGTTGTGGAAATGAAAATTTCTCGTAATATTATTATATTAAAATTACCACTCCACATCCCAACTAGATATTTATTTGGTTGGCTAATGTAATTGTACCACATATGTATCTTATGATAAGATGATATTGGGATTCCAACTGTTAGAAAGGAGGATGTCTTGCACGACATCGAATTTGGTTTTTGCAATGGTATTTTTCAGCAAAAAAAAAATTATACCGCTAAAAAACTATTTACAATGGAATAATTTCTTCGATCATCTTCGATTAGAGGTCCGTCATGAACCTTTACAACTTATATAAGCTCGATGTCGGGCCATAGACTTTAAGCTACAAAAATTTATATCCATTGTATAAATATACATTATATACGACAAAATGAGCTGTACATTGCTAATAGTAATATCTCATACAGTGGTGAATATATTCCGTTGTACGTAATATATTTTATATGATGGATGCTTTGTCTTCATATGAAATAATATTTGTTGTCAATGGAATCCGCTAGACTAGATTTCTCAAGACATACAATATGGAATTTTCAGTGAAACACAGGAGTTCCTTCAGAAATAAGGGTTCCCTGAGATACTGCCAAACTGTAACAATCTTCCCTTCCACTGAGATAGGAACCAAAAGAAAAATAGAAGACAACAGTTGTACCAAACTCAAAGATGAGAAGTTTTTCTTGGTGATGGAGAAAATCCCAATCCTTTTCATTCATGTCCTCTTGTTACATATATAGGTTTAATAGGAGACTTCCTCAGCAAGTTTCTCCATACCTATCACTATTTCAATCATTAGCTACCTAGAGAATAGTAGGTTCATGCGGCTACGACCCCCTAGGACAGCTTATGACCCCCCTTGATCTTCTTTGACCCCCCTTTTTGAATTATATCTCCCATACCTTCTGATGCCTATTTCTGTCCAAACACTTTTATCAAGTAAGGGTCTGGTTTTGTGTTGATTCGGTTCATGATATGGTGACTTGGTTGGTCAAGTCAGCATACCTTGAATTTATGGTTGTTGTCAGCATTTATGAGTATTAATGACAAACCATTAATGGCCGAACTACCCACATCATCACATCTTATTTGAGTCAGCATAGGGGGTCGAACATGAGTTCCTTTTGACATTTTTCGTCATTTCTTTCTTCTCATACATCATCCCTTGGATAAACGCCACGTGTCTCTCTCCCGAGGATCATCCTAAGTTCTCTTCCAACGGTCAAATTTCGTATCTACTATTATTTTCCCCTAACAAAACCCCTTTGTCTCCTCCGCATCGTTTCGACCGAAGGAGACACATTTATGGGAAAATAATCCCTTTAAAACACGTAGAGGTGTTTCTGCCGATTTCTTACCTTTATGGTAATCACTACTCACCTTCTCTCTCTTCTTTTCGAAACTTGAACTCCCACCTCCCTGACATAATGCTAGTAACGTTTCGTCGTAATGTGAGTCGGCCATACTTGAATGCCCCTGGTGTCGTTTCCGCTTCCATTGAGCCGTTGCTTTGAACCATCTGTATGTATCCGGCCGTCATTTTGCAACCATTGCGACCGTCCACGCATTGCTTCCCTATCAAAACGTCACATCCGCAACTTAACTGACGGACACAACTCTCGAAAACCATCATGACTGCCATATGGGACCCACCCGCCAGCAAACTTATAAAATCTCTCCATTTTCTCTCGTCTTCTTCCTCACACACCATCCATCCATAGTGCTTTCTCATCCCTCAGAGTATTATCTCTTTCGAAGTTCTCTGGTTCAGCATACTCGATTTTATTGCCAACATCTTCTATCCGTCACAAGAGCTTTCCAACGATCCATTTATCTTTCGAGTAAGTTCCAACTTTCTTTTCCTCTTTTATTTCTCCATTAACCAGTCATGGCTCGTGATAAAGCCATTGTTAGCCCTGCTTCTGAACCTATCCTACGTCGATCACAACTCCTGGGATCTACTCAAGGTGAGGAGAGTTCAAGCAATAACCCGGAGAGTTTTTCCCTTGATACCTCCAGTGAGACTGGTCCTCACTATGTGGCCTCCTCTATGAAGTCCATAATGACTGAGTCCAAACTTCACGATCTTAGGGATTCATTTCTGGTTCCCGACTTTGTTGACCTGATAGCTCTAGTCCCAGAAGATCGAGCCTGTTATCCATACTCCCACAGGATGGTAGTAAACTTTAACATGTTTTTGTTTGGTTTTCGTTTCCCATGCCACCCCCTCATATTCGAGATTTTGGGCTATTATGACTTGGCCCCTACCTAGCTTCCGCCCAACTCCTGGGCCCAAATTCATTCCTTCATTATCTTCTTTCTTCGCTATCGGGAGCCCCCTACCTTAAGATTCTTCCAGTTTTTGTTCGATATTGGAGTTGTAACCTGGCGTGACTCTACAACCCATAAAACCAAACCAAATGGCATCTACTATTTCTTTCGCAGGAATTTGGAAATGGTTTCCCCCATGGTCGAGACCACCCCCTCCTTAGTACCCCACTGGAAGGAGACTTCAGGGCTATAATAAAACGGGGCCATAGTCTAATGGGTATGCGCTCCTTTCCCATCGGTAATAGATGGCAGTTTATCGACCCCTCAGTAGTAGGTGTCACCCCACTCTTAACGCCGCTTGAGATGGAAACCCTTCAAAGGGTAAAAGAAAGAGGGAGGACAGTCCAGTACAAGGACCTTGGCAACAACAAGTTCTTGTTCCTGTACAGGCTGAGTAAGTTCCCTAATAGCACTGATCTTTCCTTCCTTCTCCACTTTATTTTTGTATTTTGATTCGACCCCTAATAGTTCACTGTTGGTTCTTGATGCAATGGAAGGTCTCGATGACAGCATATGGGAGGATCTCATGGGAACAGACTTATTCCGTTATCAACAAAGGGAAGGGGATGAGATAATTACCTCTGTGGCCCGAAAACTGGAGGCCCTTGAGAAGGCCGCGGACGTAGCTCCAGTCCTTCCTGCCGAGATCCCTCCACCGCCTTCAGAAGAAGTACATTCTCCTTCTGACCCCGAGGCTCTGATTGATCCATCCATCGGTCTTGTGCCAACGGTGAGATCAACGTCGCAAGCTTCCGACCCTCCCCCCTTGATAGAGGAGCTGGCGGTACCTCCGATTATTGACATCGTAGAGGATGGCATGTTCTATCCCCTTGTACCTTCTTTTTAGGTATCGACCCCTCCTCATTATAGTCTGAATGTTTCGCTTCTCTTTTTATGCAGAGGATGATGATCAGGCCACTATTGCGGAGACGTTGCATCGATCAAAGAGGAAGAAGCTTGCCTCCAAAACCCCCAGACTTATTTATCCTGAGGACACTCCCCAGGATATTTTGCAAAGGATTTCAGCCGGCCCTCCGCCACTGCAATCTCTGCACCCGGCAGAAATGCCCGTTGTTTTGGGGTATGCTAACCTTTATAGTGGTGCCTCTCTTGTCCCTGCTACAACCATCCTCCCAGGGGTCACTTACGACTCTCCCCGTACTACAGATGCATTTCACCGTCAGTTCTCTTCCTGGTTCCGCACAGACCACCACAGGCACCACAGTTGCAACATCACCACAGAACTCGAGCCTGGAGGCCTTTCCTCCAGCCCCCATAGGTTTACCCTCCATCCCTACAGACTTAACTGTAGTTACCTCCTTTCGCCCATTTTTTAGAGATTTGCCTCCACTAGCCCCCTCCACTTTTCCACAAATCACCACCTCCTTCATGCCAGTACAATCTTCTCCTTCCGATCGACCTGCCGAGGAAAGTACCAAAGGCAAAGGTCCTGCCATTCCACCTATCGCCACGTCCCAAGGTCCAGCTTCGACCCCCACTATGAGCTCTTCTACACCTTTCATGGCCTGTTCTACTCTTTCTACCACCAGCTCGAGTTTTACCACCGAGCCAACATTATTCACTCCGCCTTGGAAGGTCCTTCCGAAAGATACAGGGTTATTCAATCGCTCGGTGGCTCAAGAAATTGTTCACCATGCCTATCTACCGACGTAGACTTCATTAAACAAGCCCAACTTGAAGACATCGATCAGGGCCAATGCGCGGCCCTAAACCAGGTGAGTACCTTTTTTGTACTTAATAGATTTTTCTTTTCTTTTCTCTATTTCCGATTGGTCCATCTCTAACATCTCTCTTTATCCTTTTGTCATTTTTTGCAGCTAATGTGCGGGACAAACTACTATCGTAAGATGCTGGTGAGTTCCGTACGCAAGCTGAAAGTGGTGCACACTTCTGTTCAGCAAAGTAACAAGCTTCTGTCGACTGCCCTAGCGAAGCGCGACCAAGCCATCCATGATCAAGACGCCACCATCACAGCCCATGCTAAAGCTGAGGAGGTTTGGAAAGAAGAGAAGGATATTCTTTCTTCTGAGTTGGAAGTGGTCGAGCAGGAGAGAGATGACGCCGAGACCAGGGCCACAGAGGCAGAGGAACGAGCCAAGGAAGTAGATGATCAGGCCAAGGATCTTGATATAAAATGGAGCTCTGCCGAAGCGTCTTTGGAACTAAACCGGCGGGGACTGTCCAATGAAAAGACCAGGTATAGGAGATTGGATGAACACTTTACCACCCGTGCCAAAGTCTTTGAGGCTTCCTAGAAGGAGTTAGTTGAAGTGCGACTATCAAATGGGGTCATGTCAGACCAACTCATAGCGACCACCGACCTTAACAATCAATTGGAACAGGAAGTCAGAGATCTCCAGGGGGCCCAAGATGAATTAGTGACAGAGAGGGCCAATTTGTCGACGACAAATAACAGGTTGCAGGTCGAGTTGTCCCACACCTTAATTAGGGAGGAAGCCCTTAAAGGAGAGATAGCTACCATGAAGGATCGAAGTGTCGACATGCAGTCTTCCATGGCCCGTATGACCGAAGAGCTGGCACGGGCCCATGCATCTTTAGCACAAGATAAGGAGAATACTCTGAAAGCATTGCTAGAATCTGATGATATGGAGGGCCTCTTCAGGAAGGAAAGAGCTCGAGCTATCAGGGAAGCTCTCCTTATTGTTCACTCACAAATTTCCACTCACCTTCTAACCTTCGATTTTTCCTGCATTCCCCTGATGAATATAGTGATTCGGGACAAACTTGGCCAGCCCTCGAGTCTCCCTCCTTCAACGGCCTCTAGTACTGACTTGGTGGTGCTGCTTTCTCCTCAAGAGGTAGCTCTACTCTCTGTTATTCCTCTGCTGGATACCCCAGGAATGGCTTCCGAGGATCCCTCATCTCTTTTGTAGGAAGACCTCTGGTACGACCTCCTCTGATACTCCTTCAACAAAAGCGCCTCTGAACGAATGAGCGCACCCATGAACAAGCCAAACATTTTTTTTGGAAGGATGTATCCATAATTGTACATTATACTCAATATACTTTCTTTTTGAGTTTTTGGAATTTCTCTTTTACTAAGTACCCCACCCCATGCCCCCTGGCATTATATGATTGTGCTCTGCCAATTATTTAAGACCAAAACAGTAGATCTGTGGAAGTCGATGACTAAGTCTTCGATGGAGATCATCTACGCACTGAGACCCGTAGGCCTTTTCTCTTTCGAGACCCGTAGGTCTTTTTCTTTTTCGAGACCCGTAGGCCTTATTCTCTTTCGAGGCCAGTAGGCCTTTTCTTTCGAGACCCGGAGGCCTTTTTCTTTTTCGAGACCCGTATGCCTTATTCTCTTTCTAGACCCATAGGCCTAGTTCTCTTTCTAGACCCGTAGGTTTTTTTCTCTTTCGAGGCCCGTAGGCCTTGTTCTCTTTCGAGACCCATAGGCCTTTTTCTTTTTCAAGACCCGTAGGCTTATTCTCTTTCGAGGCCTGTAGGCCTTTTCTTTTGAGACTCGGAGGCCTTTTTCTCTTTCAAGACCCGTATGAATGGGGGGTAGAAAGGATAGAGTATAAGTAGAGATTCCATTAAATAAATAGAAAAGGAACCTTACACATAGTATCTTCGAAGGTTCTTAGAGTGCCAAGTGCGTGGTAGGGCTGACCATCCATCGTCTCCAGGTGATACGACCTTGGTCTGGTAGCTTTCATAACTCGATATGGCCCCTCCCAATTTGGAGTTAGTTTGCCCTGCTAAGTAGGAACAGTGATAGTCGTCGATCATAGAACCAAGTCACCCACTTGGAACAAATTCTCCTTGACCCTAGAATTGTAATACTTGGCAGTTTTTTGTTGGTACACCACTATATGCAGTCGAGCAGTCTCATGAACATTTTCCAAAAGATCCAGGTCCATCAAGAGGACATCTTTGTTAGTATCCTCATTGAAGTTCAACACTCTGTAACTCTTCTCCACTACTTCAACCGGGATAATGGCTTCGGAACCGAATGCCAACTTGAAAGGAGTGGCTCCTGTAGCCATTCTTTGGGTGGTTTGATATAACCATACCACACTGGGTAACTCTTGAGGCCATGCTTGTCTTTTTTCTTCCACGCGTCATGCTAGGCCATGCAGTAGAGTGCAGCTGGTGATTTCTATCTGTCCATTAGTTTCTGGCTACGCTACTGACGCAAATCTATGCCTAATTCTATGGTCGCGGTAAAATTCATGGAAGATTTGACTTGAGAACTAGGGACCATTGTCGGTAACCAACACTTGTGGGATCCCGTATCTATAGAGGACGTCAAGTCTGAAGAATTCCTTAGCTTTATGCATGGTGATCCTTACCATTGCCTTTACCTCAATCCACTTGGTGAAGTAATCAATTGCCACCAAGATATATTGAAGTTGCCCCTTTGCCTGTGGGAAAGGTCCCAGAATGTCCATACCCCAGACTGCAAAGGGAATGGATGAAGGGATAGGTTGCAACTGAGCGTACGGGCGGTGAGATAAGGGAGCATGCTTTTGACACGCTTCACAAGTTTTGACGTACCTTCCACAATCGCTCATCATATGGAGCCAATGATAGCCCATTCGAATGATCTTAAAGTAAATGGTGCGCCCGCATTGGTGGGCTCCGTAGATTCCCTCGTTAACCTCCGCCATGATATACTCGGCCCTCAAGGGTGGAACACAATGAAGTAAGGAAAATTTATGAGATTTCTTATATAGTACCTCGTCATGAATGACATACGCCCCTGCCTGAGTATGAATGCGCCGGGCTTCCTTCTTGTCTTCTGGCAGGACGTTTTCCCATAGATAAGTGAGCAAGGGATCCATCCAACAGGGTTCGACATCTATGAGTAAGACTTCCTCTACGGGGTCGATGCTAGGATCTGATAGGTGCTTGACATACACCGGCACATTGAAGCTAAGGCTCTTCAAGCCCAAGAAAGATTTTAACCTTAGCTTCTTCAAGCACTCGCTCTGCATTCAACCCTTCTTCTTCACCGCCTGGAAGGGTACTTTTAATCAAGAAATCCGCCAAGACTCGTGCTTTGATGGTGGTCCATGGATGAAACTTGAGGTCAAATTCCCCTTGTTCGACTGCCCAGTTGATCATACGCCCTGATACATCCGCTCTGGAGAGGAATTTATTCAGAGGTTGATCTATCAATATGGTGATGGAGTGAGACTGGAAGTACGACCGTAGTTTACTGGCATAAACCATCACGGCTAGAGCCAACTTCTCGATAGACTGGTACCTAGTCTCTGCATCTAATAAGACATTACTGACATAATAAACAGGATGTTGTACCTTATCAACCTCCTTGACTAATACTCCGCTGACCGCACATGGCGAGACTGCCAAATAGAGTAGTAGCATATCTCCTGTCTCTGGCTTCACTAGCAATGGGGGTGAAGATAGGTATTGTTTGAGGCCGCGAAACGCTTCCTCGCACTCAGTCGTCCACTCGAAAGTCTTGGATCCCTTAAGAGTCTTGAAGAATGGAAGACATCTATCAGCAGATCTGGACATGAATCGTCCGAGGGCAGTAATTCGTCCTGTAAGCACTTGGACTTGCTTCGTTGTAATTGGAGATTTCATATTTTGGATCACCTTGATCTTCATGGGTTAGCTTCAATCCCCCTTTGGGACACCATGAAACCCAAGAACTTGCCAGACTGTACTACAAAAGCACATTTCGAGGGATTGAGACGCATGGAATTTCTCTGCACCACATCGAAGACTTCTTTGAGGTCCGTCAGCTGATCTGGCGCCCGAGCTATCTTGACCAAGAAGTCATCCACATATACCTCCATGGTCTGACCAATCTGTCTTTCAAAGACTTTGTTAACGAGCCTCTGGTATGTCACCCCTGCATTTTTCTATCCAAAGGGCATTACTGTGCAACAGTAGATGCCCTTGCTGGTGATTAGGCTATATTCTCCTCGTCTTCTTTGGCCATCTTTATTTTATTATACCCTGAATATGCATCCAGAAAGGATAGCAGCTCATGCCCCGCAGTGGCATCGATGAGCTAATCTATCCGAGGCAAGGGGTAGGAATCTTTTGGGCATGCTTTATTAAGATTAGTAAAATCGATACATACATGCCAGCGATCATCAGATTTAGGTACCAGTACAACATTGGCCAGCCAGTCTGGATAATATACTTCTCGAATAAATCCAGCTTTCAATAACTTTTCGACCTCTTGATCTATGATTGATTGCTTCTCTACCAAAATGGCTCTTTTCTTTTGGCGAATAGGGCATTGATGTGGATCTATCTTTAAGTAATGCTCTATGGTCAAACGCAGAATCTCGGGCATGTCTTTGGGAGTCTAGGCAAAAATGTTAGAGTTCGCCTTTAGAAACTTTATGAGCTCTTGTCTTTGATCTTCTAGGAGGGTAGAGCCAACGAGGAATGTCTTTTCCGGATGGTCATCATTAAAAGGCACCGGAATGAGATCTTCAACTGGAGTGGTCCGTTCCACCGAAAAGTAGTCATGATATTCATCTAGTTGGATTACCTGAACAAGTTGATCTTCCTCAATGGCAGCAAGGGAGGCTGCATGACACCTTTTTGACACTAACTGGTCCGCCTTACAGCATCCGACTCCCCATTCAGTGGGAAATTTCATAAGCAGGTAATAGGTTGACAGGTAGGCCCGTAGCTTGTTAAGACCAGTCCTACCGAGGATACCGTTGTGGCTCGACTGGGTGTCTACCACCATGTACTTCATATTGATGCTAACTCGTGCTGGATAAGTCCCCAGGCGAGTATCGATTTGAATAGCTCCCTTCACCCGTACTCCTTTGCCATTAAACCCCAAAAGAAAATATCTAATGGGTCTTAACTGTTCATCCTTGTAGCCCAATCTCCGATAGGTGTCGTAGTAGAGGATCTCACAAGCACTATTAGTGTCGACCAATATACGACTTACTTCCCATTCTTCTCCGATGGCCATCTTGATAACGAGGGGGTCTTCGTGAGGGGTAAAAATATCAACAAGGTCATCATCACCAAAATAAATATACCCTTCATACCTGACTTTTTTGGAGGACGATCCCCCATGTCTTCTGTTCTTTTGCGGGCTTGCTTTCCTTAGTTGCTTCTTCTTCTATAAACTCTACCACAATCAGGAGTACTTTGCGCAGCATATGTTCGGGCCAGACAGTCATCGTCATACACTCTGGATGACTTAATGTCACATACTCATCATCGCTCAGTCCCAGATCTTGTTCTAGGCCCGCCTTTCCCAATAACCTCTGTGGGGGACTCTTTTCGTGAACAGTTCAAACCCCCCGGGCAGGGTACTCCTTCATCCTTTCTTGCTGATCTTCTAAGCACAGATCAATCTGGCCCATGAATCCCCTTGGGGGAGACCTTGGGGGTGGTAGAGGCCTATGTTCGACCCTCTCCCTCCCACCTAGGCCCTCATGGGAGGAGGTGGGGGAAGCACCACAGCGGGTGTAGACGAAAGTGGTACTGGTCTTGGACCTACAAACTCCATCAATCGCTTGTGCTAGATCAAATTTTCAACCAGGCTTTTTAAATGTCTGCATGAGTTGGTGTCATGGCCATGATCTTAGTGATGCGCACAATATAGCCGCCTGTTGCGCTCCTCGGGCTGGGCCATCATCTTAGGTGGAGGGACCAGTAAGGCGTCGCCTTTTTTGATGTTTAGTATCTCAATCATGGTCCGGTTAAGAGGGGTATACTCAGGTGCAGGGAGGACCAGGTACAGTTCCTTGGCCACCTTAGTTTTCTTGCTTGTTTTTCCTTCTTTAGGAGCTTTCTCCAAAGCTTTGTTCTTCTTTCTTTCTGCAGCTGGAGGAAACGGATTCACTTGTCCTGGTAACTCTGTCACAGCCTCTGCTCCCGATGCATATCGATCGCATCAACTAAAAATCTCCGCGTGAGTTCTAGGACGTTTCTTGTTGAGAGAAAATATAGCACCTTCGCGCTACGTGCTATAACGGACGGCATAGCCGTTGCTCTCTCTCCTCGTGCAACGTTGACCCTTGCTTGGGTTTCTTCTTGGACTCGCCTAGCTTCTTCGACCCTCGCATGGGTATCCTCTCGGGCTTGTCGAGCAGTATCGACCCTGGCCTGGGCATCTTCTCGGGCACGTCTGGCTTCATCGACCCTCCTTTGTGCCTCTCGCGTCACATCCGCCTCCATGTACATCCTGCCTCTGGCCCACCTGTCTCCCCATCTCGACCCCAACCTGTTTGAGATAGACGACTGTCAAGAGACAGCCGGGGGACTCATGGCTGCTTTCGATGATTTCAATAGGGTCGACTTCTGGAACATACTGAGATTGAGGTTCTTCCCAATGATTGCTTCGACCCCTATTGTGATATGAATCTATCGAAGGACTACACCTCCTTGGGCTAGGGGGCACAACCTGTGGCACAGAGCATCTGGACTGTCAAGATCTCTGGGGGACTTTCGGGACATCAATTGAAGGTGCTGAAGTGGCCGGTACACCTGTGGGTCGCTATTGCAACAACTCCGTCAAGGCTGCCAACTGTTGGGCCAGTCTATCAAATTGTACCCTGGTGACATACTGTGATGGGTCAGGGTTGGGAGCACCTGCTCCTTCAGTAGTAGGCTCCTCCGGTAGAACGTCTTCTGGGTCTGGACCCATAGGGACATCTACCCGTTCCCGGGATATATTCGCTTCAGCACGACTGGCTTGAGTTTTCCATAGGTTATAGGAACTTTCGGCTCTTCTTGCTGGTGCCATCCATAAGAATATGCCAAGGGGGAAAGGTATAGAGTAACTTGAAGGGAAGTAGCGTAGAAAAGGAAGAAGAGATTAGTAGAGGCTTTTCTTTTTGAACTGGTTCAGGGGAAAGGAAAGACTTCAAGAGACAAAGTATGTTGGGACCCCACGGTGGCGCCAAACTGTTGTCGATGGAATCCATTAGACTAGATTTCTTAAGACATACAATATGGAATTCTTAGTGAAACACAAGAGTTCCTTCAGAAATAAGGGTTCCCTAAGAGACTGCCAAATTGTAACAATCTTCCCTTCCGCTGAGATAGGAACCAAAAGAAAAAAGAAGACAATAGTTGTACCAAACTCAAAGATGAGAAGTTTTTCTTGGTGATGGAAAAAATCCCAATCCTTTTCATTCATGTCCTTTTATTACATATATAGGTTCAATAGGAGACTTCCTCAGCAATTTCCTCCATACCTATCACTATTTCAATCATCAGCATCAGCTACCTAGAGAATAGTAGGTTCGTGCGGCTACGACCCCCTAGGACAGCGCTAGGACATCCTGTCAGCCGCTTACGACCCCCCTTGATCGAAGACTTCTTCGACCCCCCTTTTTGAATTATATCTCCCATACCTTCTGATGCTTGTTTCTGTCCTGGCACTTTTATCAAGTAAGGGTCTGGCTTCGTGTTGATTCGGTTCATGATATGGGGACTTGGCTGGTCAAGTCTGCATACCTTGCATTTATGAGTATTAATGACAAACCATTAATGGCACAACTACCCACATCAATCCATCACATCTTATCTGAGTCAACATAGGGGGTCGAACATGAGTTTCTTTTGACATTTTCCATCATTTCTTTCTTCTCATACCTCATCCCTTGAATGTACGCCACGTGTCCCTCTCCCGAGGATCATCTTAAGTTCTCTTCCAACGGTCAGATTTCGTATCTACTATTATTTTCCCCTAACAATATTATATACAACAGTTGTATAAATATTTTTTTTTTACTATGGTTTGAAATTCCATCATGATATAATATTTATAAACAAAGCTTACAGCCATCCGCCATCTCTTATAAAAAATTTAGATACAACAATTTGATTTACCATCAAGTCTTTTTATGAGAGACATGTTTGACCATTGTAAATAGATAACATAGTAAAAAATAATCACTTTACTAATATTTTACAAAAATAAATATTGTAATTGACATTTTAATGAAGAACAACTTCAAGAAGAAAATACAATGTCCATTACATCCATGCTACCATTGCATGTTCATCAAAATTTCCCTAAATAAACTCATAAAATAAACAAAAAGAAAATACCAATTGACAAAAAAAAAAAAAAAGAGAAACATTTTTGAGAAACTCCACATTAGTTACATGCTCCCTTGGAGCAACTAGACAGAACTAAACAATTAAAAAAAAAAAGCATAAAGAAAAAATCTGCATCAAATTGATTTATGTATCATCCATCATCAACCATATGGGTATCATTCAGAGGGGCGCTACATGTGTATCATTTATCTTCGTCTACATCTGGTGTAAGTCAGGTACGTTGAGTGATCGAATATCGTAGTCTTCCCTTTCCCCTCAATTCACTTTCTGTATCCTCTCTCGACCCCATTGGGTGCCCAATACCTTTCTGGGCCACCATTGTTGTGGGCCCACCACCTTAGCACAAAAAATAAAAAACACAGATTCGACATTTTATGTAAGCAAATAGAAAAAAGAAAATAGAATCTTTGCAGTACTCAATTTGAAAAATTGCATCGTTTAATTATCCAAGAAATATAAGCTTATGCTTGATGAATGTGAGCCCATGAGATCTATAAATAGCTGGACCACTGATACTAAATATAATTAGGAGTGGAAAGATGGGAGGGTAAGCCAAATTGGCAAATTAGATAATTTAATGTATCCAAGAAATGTAAGATTTTGTGCTTGTTGAATGTGGGCCCTTGGGTTTTATAAATAGCTGGACCATTGATATTGAAATATAATTAGTAGTGGGTAAATAGGAGGGTCAGGTTTTCTTACATGTACCCATTTAAGAGTAGCTAGACACCTTCTCCCTCTCCCAATTTAAGAGGTGGAAAAGTAGAAAACCTTCCCTAGAGTTAGTGAGTTGTGACTCTTGTTACAACGTGGACTTATATTATAATAGGATGGGCTTTGGCCCATGAGATTGTTGGCAAAATCGAGCATGGTATGGGTAATGCTTGTATGACAATGTGTAACATTCTGTGAAGGTTTAGACTAATTTAGCAAAAAAAAATTACGAATTTGGTAGTGTAGGTTTTGGGATCCAGTCCCACCTTCATCTTGGGGTTGAATTTGAAGGGTTTATAAGTGGGACCACTTTTTACTTTTGAGGGACTTATGTGGGTGGAGACCACCTGTACTTTCTTCTCATTGAAAAAAAAAAAAATTATAAGGTGACCCTTGAGATAATAGACTTTACTTAAAAACATTGAAATGGGATTGTGTTCATGTTTATTATGTTGCATGGAGATGGTACGAGTTCAAGAAAAAGAAATTCAAACCTGTATATATGTCTAAGATGGTGCATAAACTTACCTAGCCCGTCCTAGTACCCTTTTAGCCGCGTGGATAATTAGTTTTGGCCAGCTGGCTTAAATATTAAATAATGTCATTGTTTGACTTTTGAATCGAGTCACCAAATTCGACCCTTAAAACTTAGACATGACTTTTGAACCAAGCATGATGTGATATTAAATATATTATATGTATTTATTTCAAAAAATGCATGATGTGATAATAAATATATGGGTAAATTACACAAACATCCCTTCTACTGTAGTAAAACTATACAGAACTATCCTATTTTTACAAAAATTAGACAGAATACCCTTCTAACAATGCTATCATACAATCTCATTCCCACCGTTACTTTCAACTTTACAACAGAGGGTCAAATTTTTTTTAGACAAAAATACCCTTACTAAGTGTAAAATGACCTAAAAGGGTTTAGTATTTTTAAATGCTAAAAAAAAATTTTACCCTCAAAACTTTTCAATTTCATTTTTATATTTTTTTTGTGATTTTTTTTATTTTCTTTTTCATTTTCAAAAATACACTTAGTAAGGGTATTTTTGTCTTAAAAAAAATTAACCCTCTGTCATTAAGTTGAAAGTAACGGTGTGGGTGAGATTGTATGATAGCATTTTGTGTAATTTCACCACAGTATAGGGGGTGTCTGTGTAATTTACCGTAAATATATTTGTGAGGATAATGAGAGGCGGTTCACCCTCCTTCTCGAGACTATTAAGAAAATAATATCTCGTTTGGAGTTGCTACCTAGATTAAAGATCTAGGACCTCTAGAAAAGTAGTCTTACCATTAGGTAATACTTCTATTGACTCATGACCCAATGTATCGATTTTTTAGTTTGCAAGAGATCGGGTAAGTATTCAAGATACGGTTATGGGAAGATGTTAGACACCCAAACCGCCTGATCATGATCGACCTCATAAACTTTTCTTAGACTCTAATTCTGATTGTGCATAGTCAACTGGATGGCTAGGGTTCAATGGGGAGTCTTAAACCAAGTTGCTAAGTTCTGTTAACCTATGGTTCAACAAAGCATGTTCCGAAGAAAATAAACAAGCAACATAATGTACATCAAACCAAGCCAAATGATGGTTCGGTCCTAGACTGAGTATGAGATATCCATCTCAAACTGCCTACGTATTCCAGTCCTAGAAATCAAGTCCAAAACGTAGTTCGAAATAGATTATTATTAAAGCTTATGGATGTGATTTATGTTTGAGTTTTATTAGATTCAATTATTCAAGTTGAGATTTATGCTTGATGAATGGTTGAGATAGAATCCAGATAGTCCATTTGGACTAAGAGTACCATACTTGGAGAGTCCTCCAAATTTCCTACGTAATCTAGAGGTCCTGAAAATCAGGTACAACGTAGTTCGTTATGTTTAACTATTCAGGTTTTATTGAGTATCCTACCCCTTTTGTTTAAATGTTCAGGTTTTATTGGATATCCTACCCTTTTTGTTTAAATGTTCAGGTTTTTTTGGGTATCCCGCCCCTTTTGTTTAAATGTCAGGTTTTATTGGGTATCCTGCCCCTTTTGTTTAACTATTCAAGTTTTTTTGGATATCCTACCCCTTTTGTTTAAATGTTCAGGTTTTATAGGGTATCCTGTCCCTTTTGTTTAAATGATCAGGTTTTATTAGGTATCCTACCCCTTTTGTTTAATTGTTCAGGTTTTATTAGGTATCCTGCCCTTTTTCTTTAATTGTTCAGGTTTTATTGGGTATCCTGTCCCTTTGGTTTAAATGTTCAAGTTTTATTGGGTATTCTATTCCTTTTGTTTAAATATTCAAGTTTTATTGGGTATCCTGCCTCTTTTGTTTAACTTAGGTTTACCGGGTTGCCTATCCCTACATTTTTCAACTTAGGTTTATCGGGTTGCATATCCCTACATTTCTAATTTTTATGTTTATCAGGTTGTCTATCCCTACAATTTCATCACTTAGGTTTATTGGGTTGCTTATCCCTATAATTTCATCATTTAGGTTTATCGGATTGCCTATCCCTACAATTCCATCTCTTAGAACTTATGCAAAATTCTTTCTTTCTATTTTTGTTCATTCTTGAAGATACATGAGAAGTGTATATTATCAATCAAATCAAATATGGCAGTATGTGTAAATAAAATCGTATAAACAATCCAAACATGATAGTGAATCCAAGTATAGCATGTAAACAGTCAAAACATAGCAATGAATCCCAATCCAAATATAACAATAGGCATATGAGCATTTCTGAACATAGCAATGACCATGAGAATGTATCCAAAACAATTATGTGAGCAGTCCAAACATAACACTGAAACCATACATATATGGCAATGTAAATAAATAAATATAACTGTGAATCCGAATATAACAAGGTAAACAACCCAAACATGGTAGTAAAACCAAACATAATAATATAAACAGTTCAAATCACAATGAAACCAAACATATATAGCAATGTAAATGAATATAGCAATGAATCCAAACATAACATGGTTAACAAACTAAACATGGTAGTGAAACCAAACATATATAGTAGTATATACAAATATCAATGAGTGTGTGAGACTAAACAAAAAAAAATTTTTTCTGGGGGGGGGTCTCCCCCCGGGGGGGGGGGGGGGGGGGGGGGGGGGGGGGGGGGAACAATTTTCATCATCGGTCACGATCAGATACCAAAACAAACCCAATATAATAAATCAAGCACTGTGCAAAGAGGCTGAGATGTTAAAGACCAAAAAATAATATTAATATAGTATACTATTGGTTGTACAAACATCAAAAATAATTATTACAACATATATGCTCATGAGAAATCAAAAAGTATTCAATATAATGTACCATGATATATGAAAAGATCAACATAATATTAATGCAACGTCAAGGATAAAAAAATAAAATAAAATAAGATATTATAATACAGTGTACAAAGATAAAATAAAATTACAATGCAAAATATTATATTAACAATGTACAAAGATAAAAATAACATTTTAACAAAGCACATGCATAACAAAATGGTATTAAATATGATTATTTGTAAAAAAAAATATTAACAATGTACATGGGACATGAATCTAAAAATCAATGTGAAATAAAAAATAATAAAATACCAATATACGTACATGTACTGAGATATCAAGAGATCAAAAGATAATATATATGCAAAAAGATATAAATATTAAGATGATAAAACAAAAATATCCGAGCAAACAATAACAAAGATAAAAAAAATAATATAAAAATACAATGTATGCAATAATAATAATACAATATATGCATGCAAAGATATAAAATAAAAGGTATAAAAAAACAAGTATGTAATAAATAAGAAAATACAAAATATGCATGCAACCGAACAAGATAAAACTGACATGCAATGAAACCGAATGGGAAAAAAGAATAAACAAATAAATAAGTAAATAAATAAATAATATGCTATGAAACACGAACCAAGAGAAAGAAGCTTACCTGGTTCGACTTGGCTGATGAGGATGAGAAGGATGTTGCTGAAGGTCATTGCAGGGTGTCGCGAGGATGGTCGAATTGCTGCCGATGGTCGCAAGGATTGTCCAGGTTGATTAGTACCAATGGAGGTAGAGAGATGGAGATGGGAGTTCGGTGGAGTGGGTTTCAGGTCTGTTATGCTAATGGGTAGCAGAGTGGTGTTGGGATGGAAGGTTCACAGACGAGATAAGGTGGCCGTAGGTGGTTTGAAGCAGGAGGAGATGGGTTTTCGTGGAGGTGGTCTGATACAAGTTTGGGAGTTAGGTTCAGGGTGGATCGATAGGTTCCACAGGGGGGTAGAATGCTGGTTATAGTGGTGAACAGTGGTGTGCAGGTGAGGTAGGTGGTGAGAAGGAGGAGCAGAGGTGGTTGGGTGCTGCCCATTTTTCTCCCCCGTAACTGATCCAGTGGAGGGTTTTTATAGGTGCATGCGCAGGAGGGGTATTGAGGTGGGTAAGGTGAACAGTGGTTCGGCGGGGTAGGTCAATGGTGTAGCCGTAGGTAGTAGGTGGATGGGCAGTGGGTTGTGTGATGTGTTCGATGGGGAGTAGTGTGAGATGATCTTGACCAGGTAAGATGGTGGTTGGCGGGGGTGGACTTCAAGGAGAAGAAGTGGGTGGCCCAAGGTAAATCGGTTGGGATGAGGGCTCGATAATAGGTGGCACCATGGGAAGGTCGACGGTTGAGTGATGTGGAGATGGCAGCAGCAGATTTTGGGAGAGTTAAGGTGAGTTGTCGACGAGAAGAGCAACAGCTGGTCGGCGGGTTTGTGTAGTTGAGGTTAGAGAGAAGCTCGATGTGAGGTGGCAGCATGGGAAGGTCGGCAGTGAGCAACAGGTGAGTGGCTCGATAGAAGTGGTAGGGGAGTGGGTTCGGTGGTAGAGTGATAGCTGGTCGGCGGTAGGATATGGCGAAGTGCAGCCACCTCACTCCTCACCAACTACCCCTCAAAACAACCCGACTTACTTGCCCAGCCTCACCCCATTGAACCCAACTCCACCGTCCACTCCATGATAAGTGTATAATTTTATATTTTTTAATTCATTTTGCATTATGATTTTTAGGATATTTTACACTTTATTGAGTTTAATAGAATTTATTTTATGAGTTTGGTATATTTTAAAAATCTTGTTAATTAATTAATAAAAGATAAAAAAAAATTCTAGCACTCTCAATATTAACATTTTGAATTTCATGTAGGATTCTGACATTGAAAGAGTTCGTTTGGACTTCCAAATGTGGTTTTAAAATCTGATTTGAAAAATTGATCCAAATCCAAACCAGAAAAGGAAGGTTGCTACACACGGAAGGTTCACTATTGGAAGGCCTTGATTAATTATTAGAAATCTTGAGGAGAATATACACAACTATAGAATCTTATAAAATTTGGTAGATTTGGGGGTGACAATTGGTTAATAATAGAATGATTTTCATTTAATCTAGGAAGGAGGATTTTGTTTAATTTTTATTTTCATGTAATAAGGTTGTCAAATTTAGGCATACCAATTTTAGTATTGTATTTTGGCTATTTAAACAATATAAAGCCTACGTAAAGAGGCATCCAAGAGTGATTGAGAAAGAAAACGGTGGCTGAAGAATAATTCTCTTTCTTCTATTTTTGTGTTCTTGAAGAAGTCATGTGTAGCTAACTTTCTTATCTTTGGTTAGAAGGAGACGGAGCTGAAGCCATCATTGTAAACTTGTGAGACTTGTTCTTATTTATTGATTTTTAATTGAATATTTGATTTTCTTTCAATTTATGTGTAGAATGATTGATGAATGGATTGATTAGGAGTACTACTAATTGATTTATTTATCTAATTAATTGTTATATTAGAATTGGATTGCTATCAATTGATTATTCTATGTCAATGGCAATAGGGATTGATGTTAATGGACAAGTTAATGTTATATTTCTAGGAGAAATCAGATTAAAGTGATTAAACCACGCTGGTGTGTGCTTAACGTTTAATTTCAATCGTCTTTCTAATTGTTAATGTTATTCCTGAATCAAATCGAGAGCCTAGTTTTGAGATTGAATTAGGAGTAAGGGTACTATTAATAAACTATATTTTAATAGACCAATCTTAAGGAAAGACTAAGGATTTTAGGCCTAGTCTTGATTTTATTGATTGACTATTTAATTAGAATTTATTATCCTTTATGTCGATAAACAAGTTTACAAAGATGGTGTAAGTATCCTTTTGACCGAAGCTTTCTCTTGTTGGTTTAATCTTTGATATTTATATTACCTTGCTTTTTATTCTTGCATTTTAGATAATTAATTATTGTTCTTTTCTATTGCAAACATACCCCCTCTTACATACGTAGGATAGCTAGTGAAATTGTACTAATAAGATAAATTAGAATTTGCTTTAGTACAACAATTGGTCATTTTTTGAGTCTTATTTTATTTCTTTTTTTTTTTCTCTTTAGGTTAATCAAACATTTTAATCTTGATCATACAGTCCTTGTGGGTTCGACCCTTACTTGCTACTATCTACGTTTCAAAGTAAGGTAATTTAATTTGAGCGTTCGACACGCATCAATACATATATGCATATACGCATAAAAATAATATTAATATAAAATAATATATACATGTTATACAAAGTATATAATGTATGTGGAGATACAATGTACATAGACCGAATCGATTTGGTCTGGACCAGTTTGGGCTAGATCAGGTTGGACTGGTCAAAGTTGACTGGGTTGGATTGAATTGAGTTTGAGCTGGGTCGAGTTGAGTTGGGCTTGACTGGCTTCTCTCTCTCTATCGTGGGTCGTTTCAACTTGCACCTTCGCATGGAATATTTCGACGGCCTCTGTCTTGGATTTTCCACGTTCACTTTGAAGAGTATAAAAAATGTAAGAGTATCAAACAATGTAAAATATTGAGACTTGAATCACCTGATTTGGATGTGGGATGATCAAATTATAAATTTCTGAAGTTTAAACAGTCCAACTTATGATAATTCTGTTGCCAACTCTGCATGGGACCCACTGGCGGCCTCTGTCCAGAATTCTTTACTTCCACTTCGAAAAGGGCTGACAATGGAGCACACTAGCTCTGAAATCGTCGGATTTGGACGTCGGATGATCAAGTTATGGAGAATTGAAGTTTAAATGATCAAATTTACAATAATTTGCCCAAAAATCCTTGACTTATGATAATTTGCATAAAATCCCTCTGCACTTTCAAATTGACTAAAATCGCGATCTCTTCTCCTTCTGTCATTGGAATTGAGCGATGCTGGTCTCATTTCGAAGTTAATTCCATCACCTACGCATCCATGCCGGTCACAGCCCATGATCTTCCTTTGGGGCCTATCGAAATCAGCCTCGAAGGCGCCAAAAAATCCAAACATTGAATTGGGACCCGCAACCTTTCCGAATGTGCCTCACACTCCCTTGTCCTTTTCCAAAGCTTCACTTATCTCCCCACCTTCGTTGTCTACACATCAGTAAGACTCAGCTTGGTGGGGGGTGGTAAAAATGGGGTGCTTACAATATTATACGTATTTACTCAAAAATAAAATATTATTATTTTATCAAGATATGAAATCAAAATCCAATTAGAATTTGAATAAGATATGAAGTTGCCTTATTGTAAATTGTAGTCAACCAAGAGGGTCAAGGATTCCACTCTCCTATTTTCATTTATAAAATATTAGGTTCCTGTGGTGTATGAAAATTCCTGCCCCCAAGTACTATACAATCCCTTATTCTCTCAAAATTCTAAAATATATTACAATAGGGGTAGGGTGAATGAGACAGAGGGGGTGCTGGTAGGGGTGTCAATCCTTAGACTGCACCGTGTCCCTTGAACCAGATCGATCGGTTAAAAACCGCACCGAACCGGACTGATTAATAAACGTGTCGGTCTTAGGACCGGATCAATTACTAATAGATCATTCATGGTGCAGGGGTGTAAACCGATGGTCGCCTGACCGGACCGACCAATTAAAGCCCAAATGATTATAAACCGACTAAGGACCGATTAAACTGATATAAGTTTGTTTTTATTTTTTTTCCCACCCATTTTTCCCTCTTATTTTTTCTAACTTTTTATTTTATCTTTTTCGTAACATCTTTTTCTCTCTCTAATATTCTAACTTTTACTTTTGGAAAAAGCTAAACAGTAACGTCAGTCAGAGACTCAATGTGCAAACCGAGCTGACATCTTGGAAGACATCAGTGGTCATGGAGAAATACCATAGCTTAAAACAGAGCTGCTCATTCTCAGCTTTACATCATGCAGCTGAATTTTTATCCACATTTTATTCAATTTTAAACTTGTGCAACATGAAGACAAAATTGTTGAAAGTTAGGGCCGACTCCACTCTACCATCCATCCTAGGACCTTGTGAAAGTGGTACTTGCAGTGAATACAACCTTATTAAATCAGATTGCAATGGGTCTTTTGATAGACCGAATAACATAACCAAACATAAGACTGAATAAGATAATCGATTATGGACGTTAATAGACCGATTAAACCGATTAACATAAGACTGATTAGGGACTCAGACCAATCGGACCTAATATAAATGAGTCAATATCTTGCAAATCAAGACCGATTAGTTAAACATGTCGATTAAGGACCAAGGGGTTAAATTGGTGGGGACCGATTAGGCCTGATCGAGACCGACCAATTGACACCCCTAGGTGCTGGTGGAGAGAGAGAGAGAGAGAGAGAGAGAGAGAGAGAGAGAGAATACACATGTTATAAACTACAAATATACATAGTTCTACATTAGAATGTATTTGATTAAATTTGATTATAAAATTTAAAAGACGATTAATCTAAACCTTGACGTATTTATCCAATGATCAAAATCACATATCATTTTACCGTATGGTTCAAATTAGTAGATTGTTTTAATGGTAGTGAAAATGAAAATTTCTCATAATATTATTATAATAAAATTATCGCTTATCATTCCAAGCATATATTTATTTGGCTGACCTATGTAATTCTACCACATATGTACCATGTGATAAGATGATATGGCGATTCAACCATTAGAAAGGAGGATGTCCTGACATGACAACAAATTTGGTTTTTGGAACAGTAATTTTGCGATGTAAAAAAAAATTCTATGGCTAAAAAACTATTTACATTGGAATATTTTTTCAGTCTTCCTTCTTTTGGAGTTGAAAGATGTATTAGGAGTGTTAGTTGTGATGGAAGAGATGAATAAAGAAAAGTAGAGGAAGATCAGAGATTGCCATTCTATAAGCTCTTATGATTTTCTGATAACATCAACGTTGGACTGATGATCGTCGGCATAATTTTCATCATCGGAAGCGGTCTAGCAATGCCACTCATGACTCTTGTCTTTGGCCAGATCATCGACAGCTTTGGTTCTTCCTCTGATTCTCCTCAGGTTATTCATTCCATTGCCAAGGTATGATGCTCCCTGTAAACAAGAACAATCATTGTGGAATTTTCTCTTATCTGAATATGATAGGGATGATTGTATTTATAGAGTATAAAATTGAATTTGAATTTGAATTACAATCTATGCACCAATCTTGGTGTTTAATTGAGTTATAACCTATGCATCAATCTTGGTATTTATTTACAAATATCTTAAATATTTGAATTCAAATTTGAATCTGTAATCTCTGTCATTACTTCTCTTTTATTGTTTTGTATCTCCACCAATTACTCCAATGTTTGAATATTTGAATTCAAATTTGAATCTATAACCTCTGCCATTACTTCTCTTTTATTGTGTTATATCTCCACCGATTGCTCTAATGTTTGAATATTTCAATTCAAATTTGAATATGTAACCGTATGATTAACACCCCCCCCTGGTAATCTCATGGGTCGATTAGAGACAGTGAGATTGTCACGGAGGAGCTTGAATCTTGGTTGAGGTAATCCTTTGGTGAAGATTTCGGCAACCTGGTCAAGGTTCGGAACGAAGTAACTATTGATAGTACCTTTGGCAACCTGTTTACGGATGAAATGAAAGTTAATTTCTATGTATTTTGTTTGCACATAGAACAAGGGATTTGTTGCCAGGTAAGTTGCCCCTATATTGTCACAGAATAGAGTAGGTGGTGGAGGTGAAAATCCAAGATTTGATAGCAGTTGTTTGATCCACTGAAGTTTAGTAGCTGTATTAGCTGGACTTTTGTATTCAGCTTCGGTAGAGGACCTTGCTATTGTCTTTTGTTTTTTTGAGCTCCATGAAATTAAATTGTTGCCAAGATAGAGACAATAGCCGCCAATAGATCTACGGTTTGTTGAGGACCCTACCCAATTTGCATCAGTGAAGGCACATAAATGTTAATTAAAGCAGCTATGCAATTTTAGACCCATCGTAAGTGTATGCTTGAGGTACCGCAGGATTCTCTTGACTGTCTGCTAGTGATCAATGGTAGGATTGTGCATATGTTGGCAAACTCTATTGACTGAGAAGGAGATATCTGGCCTTGTAATTGTGAGGAACTGAAGTGCACCTATGATGCTTCAGTACAGTGTTACATCATGAAATGGGGCTGCAACTTCATGTGAAAGATGAACGGTGGAGCATGGTGTTGGCAATGGGTCGGCACCGTCCATCTTGGATTGTCGAAGAAGATCCACATCATACTTTATTTGTGGTAAATGGAGTCCTTTATCAGTAGAGATTACTTCCACCCGCAGATAGTAATGAAGATTGCCGAGATCTTTGATTGCAAATGCTTTGCTAATATCAACAAATACCTGTTCAACCATGTGAGAGTTTGATCCGATGACTATTATATCATCCACGTATATAAGTAAAAACAACTTGTGTTGTGACGTGATTTTAACATTCTATGGTTGTGTCTGAGAAGGTGCCTGAGAACCCAATTGAGAGTAGAAAATTACCGAGTCTTTGTGACCAAGTTCAAGGAGCTTGTTTCAGGCCACAAAGTGCCTTCTTTAGTAGACATATATGATGAGAAAAATATGGATCAATGAAACCCTACGGTTGGGGATATAAATAGTTTCCTCTAGGAATCCATTGAGAAATGCATTCTGTATATCCAGCTGTCGTAAACACCACCCATTGGATACCGCAAGAGAGAGAACAACTCTGATTGTTGTGTGTTTAACAACAGGGTTGAAGGTATCGAAATAGTCGACCCTTCTCTTTGATGAAATCCTTTAGCAACAAGTCTAGTCTTGTACCTTGAGATGGTCCCATCTGGTAGTCTTTTGACACGATACACCCATTTATTTCCTACCAAGTTCATAGATGGATGTGGTGGGACAAGCTTCCATGTGCTGTTCTTGAGCAATGCGTTGAACTCATCACTCATGGCCTCACACCATTTGGGATGTTTGTTGGCCGATGTGAAAGAAGTTGGTTCATCTTCTGAAGGGGCTATGGCAGCCACTAATGCTTGCGATAGTGCATAAGCAGAGACATGTAGGTTTAACTTGTTTATGGGCTTGACCACACCGGACCTGGATCGTGTCACCATTTGATGAGGTATTGGTTGTGGGTTGATAGGATTGGGAGTTGGTGATGTTTCAATGGTTGGTGGATGGAATAAGTGGTGGATTGAGTATAGGTAATATTTGTTGGGGAGTAGGTGGAGTGGTAGGGATAGGGAGGTTTTAAGTAGCAGGTTGGATAATATTATCCTACATGATGGATAAAGATGGTGGAGTAGTAGATATGGGTGTGGGTGGATTTTGAAATTGGAATGGGAAACAATGCTCATCAAATGTTATATGGCGTGATATATAAGTTTGTCCAATTAAAGAATCATAACATTTGTATCCACGAAGACTGCTGGAGTAACCAAGAATACACATTTTGGAGATCAGTATTGAAGCTTGTGCTGATTATATATTCTTAACTAGGGATAGCAGGCACAATCAAATGTCCTCAAAATACTATAATCAGGCTCTTTTTTTAAAAGTACTTGATATGGTGATTTCTATTATAGCACTGTGGTAGGCAACCGATTGATTAGATAAGTTGCTGTTTCAAAAGTAGCTGGCCAAAGTTTCATTAAAACAGATGACCTGGCTAGTAGAGTGAGGCCCATTTCAACCACATGGCAATGCTTCTTTTTTGCATGTACATTCTGTTCTGACGTGTGTGGGCATGAGTATAAATGTGAGATGCCATGGATCTGGAAGAAGGAATCAAACTTCTCATATTCCTTTGCTCCATCTGACTGGAAATATTTCAATTGGCAATTGAGAATATTACATATTTGTGCATAAAACTTTTGAAAAGTGGTAAATGCCTCTGATCGGCTCACAATAGGGTAGTTAGATCCATGTAAATCGACTGAAGTCATCAATGAAAGTTATGTAATATCTGAAACCATGAACAGAAGATATTGGAAGGTCCCCAAATATCTGAATGAACCAAATAAAAGGTAAATGGAGCACGACTGGTGTTTAATTGAAATGGTTGCTTGTGAATTTTGCTAAGACTGCGTTTGGTAACGTTCTCGCTTGTTCTTGTTCTGAACCGGAAGAGATGGTCTTTTTCTGTTCTGTTTTGAAATAACGTTCTTTGGCTGTTCTTTTGACCTTAAAACTGTTTGGCAAATTTGTTCCATAACTAGTTTGAAAACATTGTTCTAATTTGTTTGCTGTTTGGTAAAATTTGTTCTTGAACATTTTTTTTCAAAGGATTCAAATATTACAGAATTACCATTAAACCGATATCTTACCAAATTAATTAATATTAATGTCATTTAATTATAAATTGTACCTATGGGTTGATGGAGATAAGTTGATCAATTAAACAAGAAAATTTTTCAAAAAATAAAAATAAAATTCATGCATCTAGAGCCGCAAACCTTTTTATTTTTTATTTTTTATTTGTAGTTATCATTTGGGTTCATGCCAAAAGAATTTAAAACGCAAATAATTCATATCTGGAATTTGAAACAAAAAATAAAAAGAACAAAATAAAGTCAATACTGACGTTTTCAGTCGATATTTGATAAAGAATTAAGCACATGAATAGTAATTAGGAGTCCACTTGATTATCTTTTGGTGAGTATAGCCAAATAGATGTGAATTTCACAGAACCAGCAAAGCATTAATTTCTTAAATCACAGAACCATCTACACATTAGTTTCATATCCAAATCTGCAAAACTGATGTACTGATTCAAATAGAAATCCCCTGGTACCGTGTGAGAGATGAAGAGGGAAAAGGAGAGGTAATCATCCCTAAAACAAAGAACAAGCAAATTGCAGAGATGGAGACGAAACAATAGTAGATTTACCTGCTCGAACAAGGAGTAGTTTCTACAAAAATGTTAAAAAAAAAATTCAGACAAGAAAAATGGAGATGGAGGAGAAGACGAGAGAGAGAGAGAGAGAGAGAGAGAGAGAGAGAGAGAGATGGAGAGAGATGAGGGGAAAATAATTGTTGTGCTTGCAGAGAACGAACAAGGAGGATGTGCTTCTTCGTGTATGGAAGTAGGTAGAAAGGGTGTCAGGTTTTATCGGGCACAACTTAGTTTTTTGTTCTTTTCAAAATTGTTCTAAAACGTAAAAACATGGTAAACCATGTTCTGAAATTTTCGTTCTTAGATGTTCTTTTCATCTGGTTCGTTCTGTGAGAATAAAAGAACAAAACCAGATTTGTCAAACAGTTTTTAGCTGTTTTTGGCTGTTCTGAACAGTTTTTCTGTTCTGTCAGAACGGAAGAACAGAAGAACTGTTCTTTGGGAGAGTTACCAAACGCAGCCTAAGTTGACATGGCTCACAAAATTTTATTGATGAAGCCGCTTCAGTAGGTAATGAATTATTCCACAGCAATTGTTGAAGGCACTGATTGGAAGGAAGCCCAAGGCAATTATGCCAAATTGACTTTAGAGCTCGTTCACCAACATGTACCGTCGGCTCTTTATTGTGGACAAGCAAATGGATTGGGAGTGTGTAGAGACCAGCTTCAGTTCGTCCTCTAAGGAGAGTAATCCCCGTTTTCATGTTCTTCACAAGTCAACAACTTATGAAATTCAACAACCACATGATTGGTGAACTTGGTGATAGACAATAAGTTCTTGGTCATTAAAGGGACATGAAGGATATTATTAAGCTCAAAATTCTATAATGAAGAAGGAATAATAGCTCTACCAATATTATGAATTTTCAAACCTGCGTCATTTCCAAGGAAAAATTGATCAGTTTCAGAGTAGGAATTATGAGATTCCAGATTTCTGATGCAGTTTGGGAGAGGTTTTTACCATCTGATTACCAGCAGATCTTGTCTTCATCGGAATCTCCATTTCCCTCCGTTTTCTCTTCAAAGAAGGAGCTTTATCTCCATTTATGCGATAACCCCGTTCTAATAGATAAGGGCACTAAAGTAATAATCGTTTCCAGAAACAATTGATCTGATTTCGTACAGAGGTTGACAAAATGAATTTTGACAATCTGGATTTAGGGTGGGACCATCCTCATCAGTCATCGCCATTTTTATTTTCCTCTGTTGCAGACGTTTGCGTTGGATAAATGCACTGGGAAGAAATGTTACTTGATTGGAGCGAAACAGCTCTGGATTGTTTGGGGAGATACTCCAACGTATTGGAACTGGCGAGCCTTACCTGAATCGAGGTCTTCTTCTCTGAAAATATTGAAAATGTGAAACTTCATAACTTTCTCTGAATTTGTGAGATAAAGGCTTCATGTGTGTGTATATATATTGTAGGTTTTCAGAAGTTGCGGAGCTTTTGAACGTGTGTTGGCTCGAAGTCCGTGGGAGGATGGAGACACGACTGCTGTCTCCCAGCACAACCTTCGTAGCATACCTGGTGCTCAAATTTACGGACTCTGCCTTCGGATTCTAGTTTCCTCCAGCAGAAGTCTCAGTCAAATTGGCCGCCGCGGGTAGCAGTGGTGGAAATAGTGGTGAAGAAGAAGTGAAGGCAGTGTATTTGAATCCAATAGGGAGACAGAGGCGGCAGTTTGGAGTTTACAGGAGGATTGGGTTATTTTCAAGAAGCCTGAGGTTCGGTCATGCCATGAGGCCTCAAGAACCAGTGGTGGATACGGCAGACCAACAACCGCAACAGGACCGGCAGATACCGAAGGAGAGAGGGGATGGGTGGATGGAGATAGAGTTGGGCGAGTTCTTCAATGAGAAAGGTGAGAATGGAGATGTAGAAATGAGTCTCATGGAGGTCAAGGGTGGTAACTGGAAAGGTGGCCTCATCATCCAAGGGATCCGGATTGAGCTCAGGCTCAAAAAGGCCAAAGGAAAACTAGTCATTCATATGGGCCTGTTTCATTGATGTTTGATTTTCCTGGTGCTGTAAAAATGCCATTTTTTTTCCCCATTATGGAGTCCCCGTGAAGTTCTTCATTTTCTATTTTCATGGTGGAATTGCAGATGTCAGACTATATATGATGCGGACCAAGAAAATAGTTAACCTTTAATCCAAATCATATGGCTTTTAGGTTTCTTTGATGGGTTTGTGTTAAAAAAGAGCTTTTCTTTTTGTACTTCTTTTAGTTAAAAATTTTAGCATTTTTACTTCTATTGTTGGTATTGGATGTCGATGTCAAAAGCTTCACCAATACCTCTTTTTTTTTTTTTTTTTAATTATTATAGTTATTATTATTTATTTATTTATTTTATTTTTTTTATAAATCCCTGGTATCCCAATGAGAACGGGGATTCCCGCAGTAGCAAAATCTGGGTGCAGACAGTATGATGTTTTTCCCTTGTATTTTCTGACAATTCTGCTTCTTGGAAAATTGAATGGTTAAACAAATTTTCAACACCTTGTTTTGAACACCTGGAATCAAATTAAGAATAAAAAAAATGATTAGATACTAAAGAGGATAATAGATCCACAAATATTGAAGGCCACCAAGCATTGGGCGATTTAAAAAATTGGTATGTTTTTGTTTTTGTTTAACTTACTAATAGTGATAGTGATGGAGGTTATTAGGGTTATGGGATTTTTTTTTGTAAACTCAAAGAAACATGAAGAAGAAAGTGCGTAATTTTTTTCTTTTTTTGTTCCTTTCTTAGTAAAAATTGTTGTCATCTCTTGGTGAAGAAGAGGCATTGATGATCGTTTTCTACACCTTACCCAACAACAAGATTCCTCTACATACTATGAAACAAAAATAAAAGAAAAAAATGGATCCAGTATTCTAATAATCATGTAGTTCTAGAGTTTTAGAATAATCATGTAGTTCTAGAGTTTTTTTTTCCTTACCAAACAATAGAAATTCAACTAACTTACCCCCCCCCCCCCCCGGGGGGGGGGGGGGGGTGTTTTTTTCCCTCCCCATGGAGGAAGGGCCTAAACCGACCCCCTTCTTTCTTTTTTGGCAGAGGCGGAGGGGCCCCCCCCCACCCCAACCAACCAAAAAAAAAAAAAAAAATCAACTAACAACAATATCAACCTTTCCACTACATATAAATATGATATTGTAACCACCCTATAATTTACCTTCAATCTCCAACCATCGGATGGATTTATTAAACCATAGTCCTCCATTTAACAAATAGGAAAAATCCCCCTACCTGATCATGTCAGTAATTACAAATTAGTCACATGCTCTTGCATCATTGCCATCTTATGCATTCGTATTTAAAAGCTTTGTTTATTTGGTGTTTTTGAATAGTTAAACAAATTTTCAAAACTTTATTTTGAACACCTCGAATCAAATAAAAAAATTTAAAATGATTAGACGTGAAAATGGACAACACATTTACAAACATTGGAGGCCACCAAGTATTTCCACAAGATAGAAATACGAATCGATAGAGACCCTTCTTGATTGCATGTTGACCGAATCTCTTAACTCCTTAAATAAACAAAATAATTATTTATCTTTTGGTAAACACAAAAGAATTATTTTCAATATTTAGGGTTGAAGGCTATATGATCCTCACATCTTTATGTACTTAACTCCCAACTAGTTTGCTATTGCTTCCCTTTAGCTTAAGAGCAGAATAATTACTTGGATGAAAACTTTCACTTAATTTAACTAAGGATTAAATGTAGCAACAAATTGTTCCCTCTTTAAAGTACTAATGTTGGTATATATAGAAAACTAGTATGACAACATATAACGAGCTGTGAATGTGTCGACTAGTTTAGTAAGAAAAATACCAATTTGGTAGTGTAGCTCGTGCTGTGAAGATGTTGACGAGTTTAGCCAGAAAAATACCAATTCGGTAGTGTAGCTCTTGGTATCCAGTCCTGCCTTCATCTTAGGGTTGAATTGAAGGGTTTATCTGTTACACCCCAATTTTGACATAGGTTTAAAGTGTAACCGGATCGATACTCAACTGTAACTAATCTAATGAAACATACCGATTAAAATCAGAGATATAATAAAGTAACGGAAGAATCATTTACTAAATGAACTGAGAGCCTATTAATAACCATAATACGTAGTTCAAGTTTACTTGTCTGTTCAACTCATTAAAAACCACTCTCTTAATTCATATGTCCTATGAATAATATCCATAGTGAAAGTGATAAAAAAATTTAAAAAAAAAAAAAAAACTAAACGAAAATTATGAAATGCGTAGAGTCATTCCATCTAATCGAACATGCAGGCATCGTATTTGCAGGCGTCACCATAATCCTCTTCCACGTAGTCTGCATGTCCAATTGAGCAAGGATGGTAATGGTTGGCATGTTCATATATTCAGCTACTATAGGATTTGCAACGTCATATAAAAATAAAACACGTACGTGGGGTGAGCTATCCAATGTGAGCTCAGTGAAACATAGACAATCAAGTAGACAGTAATGCATGAATATAATTTAACAAACAAAGTCGGATAAAGTCTATTATGTGCTATGGAAAGGCCTGACCATACTCATCGAAGCTAACCACAACCTCCATGCACATTGTTACTCACTCAATGTTGATCCAACAATCCTAGTGAAGCCACACATCTCCCATTGTAGATGGTGATAGGGCTGAGTTCTGTCCGATGATGCTCCAACAAACATCGTTGAGACCTCCTCCTCATCACCAGTCATACACCAGTACCTAACCCCTACTTGTTAAGGTTACAAACATGGAGTAATGTGCTTTTAACCAATCCTACATTTCATCAAAATGCCATGATCGTATCAAAGCAGATATCTCAATCCGTCCGTCTACTCCCCCTAGACGCTGTCAATCTGCTAAGATACCAGGTCTTCCAATTGGTGCCTATGTAGTGAATTGATCCGGCGGTCCTCGACTCTTTTCCAACTTCTCACACAGGTCGTACACTCATCACACAATCACATATATACAATTATTAAATGACATGTTATTCACCAAAGAATACAACATAGGCAGGCAAGTCAATTAGAAACATACAAACAAATTCAAGGTTTTATCTCTCACCTATGCATTAGTTAATATACGATTCCGCACCATGTAAGTCGGCCTCATCTATGCACATGACACCTAATTATGATACATGAGGTTATTAGGTTATTATTTAATGGTAGATATTGGTCTAGTGTCATACAGAGGGTCTAGTCTCATGTAGAGGGTGTCTAGTTGGAGTCTCCGGTGGGAGGTTATGACCAATCTTCCCTCGGGACTGGTCAGGTTCCTCGTCTGGAAGTGTTTGGTAGCAACTCCGGTGGCACATCATGTGACTGTTCCTACGACCGTACCTTTCTTGAGACCTCCTGGTTGTATCCGCTTGCAGCTCCGGTTGCACCTTCATGCGGCCGAACCACCAACCGAACCTACCCAGAGAGTTGGTATGATTTATGGCCTGTCCGGTTGTGCGGGTTTTGCAATCGGACCTCCTTCTGGGCCTGCTTCCAGACCTCCACTGCAAAAGTCAATTGGCTAATCACTTGGTCGAAATTTCGAGAGTATTGTGTCAATCTTACACTAAGGTTCCCGATGAGTTACTATCATATTTGTCCTAGGCGTAGGGCTCAGGCCCTTACATGTCACAATGTAGCTTTTGGCTATGACGAAATAATTCTAAAAGAGTTTTATTCCCTTTTACATGTCTGAGACAAGTCTTATATCACCATTAATGGTGACACGGGAGCATCTCTCTCGTTGGAAGATTAGGGTATCTTTCTTATGGGACGATTCCTCTAACCTAAGCTAATAACTGAGAAGGTAAAGAACTTATAGGCAATCCGTTCAGGGTAGAACACTAGTAGCTTGAGCGGTGTCGACTCTTTGTCGGAGAAGCCTTCCACTGTCTTCACATTCTTCCTCCAATCTCTCCTTCTTTGGGTGCATCAAAGGTTTGAGATTGGTTATCAAAGGTTTGAGATTGGTGGGTAATTCTAAAGGAGAGAATGATGGAGACTTATTTTGATTTGGAGTCTCTCTCTTGAGTGGGACTCTCCACTAGGTAGGGAATTAGGGATGTTTTGACAAATGTCAATCCTAAGGGTACAAGGGAAGGAATCCATTTCCTAATACATAGAGAGGGAGTTAACTAGAGGTGGATTGGGATCCATGGGATCCGCTCACGAGTTAAGGAATATTCCTTTTCTCCTAGACACATGAATTAGACATGTGTCTAACTTGCGGCCAAGCGAGTTAAGGAATATTCCTTTTCTCCTAGACACATGAATTAGACGTGTGTCTAACTTGCGGCCAAGCTTCTCAGCTTGTTAGGAGGCAGAGGCAGGTCCCACTAGGATAGGACTGACCAGACTTGTTGCAATCAATCGGACATAATCCGATTGTTTCCGGTCTGAGTGACAGCATTGACTTATCCTATTCTTTCCTGGTTTGGTCCGAAATCCAATGCTGACATCGATTCCGTCCACTAGGAGAAAACCTAATATGAAAAGAAAAACTAAGTTAAACTAAGTTTTTTAAGTGCTGATTTTACATTTTAAATGGAACCTCTTGTACTTTGAAGGGACTTATATATATGAGTAGAGACCATTTGTACTTTCTTCTCATTAAAAAAAAATTTATAACGTGATGCATGAGATGAGGGACTTTACCAATAACATGTAAATGGGATTGGGTTCACGTTTATTGTGTTGCATGGAGATGGTATGCGTTCAAGAAAAAGAAAATGGAGCCTAGGTAAGAAAAGGAACTATTGTATATTATTGCGGGAAAAGCCAGGACGTCATAAATTGCAAGTATACGTAGTTGTACATCGGTATTTATTTGATTGAATTTGATTATAAAATTTAAAAGAGGATTATTCTAAACCATGAACTATTAATCCAAAGATCAAAATCATCACACATTATTTTACCATGTGGTTCAAAATAATAGATTGTTATGAGGGCAGTAGAAATGAAAATTTCTCATAATATTATTATAATAAAATTACCACTCCACATCCCAATTAGATATTTATTTGGTTGGCTAATGTAATTCTACCACATACGTATCCTACAATAAGATGATATTGGGATTCCAACCGTTAGAAAGGAGGATGTCTTGCACGACATCGAATTTGGTTTTTGCAATAGTAATTTTCCGTCAAATAAAAAAAATTTATAGCTAAAAAACTATTTACAATGGAATAATTTCTTCGATCATCTTTTGATTAGAGGTTCGTTGTAAACCTTTACGATGGATATACGCTCGATGTCGGGCCATAGACTTGAAGCAACAAAAATTTATATCCGTCATATAAATATACATTATATACGACAAAATGAGCTGTCCATTGCTAATAGTAATATCTTATACGGCGGTGAATATATTCCATTGTACGTAATATATTTTATATGATGGATCTCTTGTCTTGGTATGAAATAATATTATATTCAACAGTTGCATAAATATTATTTTTTTACTATGATTTGAAATTCCATCATGATATATAATATTTATAAACGAAGCTTACAACAATCTCTTATAAATAATTTAGATACAACAATTTGATTTACCATCACTAAAAGGTTTTTTTATGAGAGACATGTTTGACCTAATATTATATTCAACAGTTGCATAAATATTATTTTTCTAGTATGGTTTGAAATTCTATTATGATATATAATATTTATAAACAAAGCTTACAACAATCTCTTATAAATAATTTAGATACAACAATTTGATTTACCATCACTAAAAAGTCTTTTTATGACAGACATGTTTGACCTAATATTATATTCAACAGTTGCATAAATATTATTTTTTTACTATGGATTGAAATTCCATCATGATATATAATATTTATAGACAAAGCTTACAGCAATCTCTTATAAATAATTTAGATACAACAATTTGATTTACCATCACTAAAAGGTCTTTTTATGACAGACATGTTTGACCATTGTAAATAGATAAAATATTTTACAAAAAATAAATATTGTAATTGACATTTTAGTGAAGAACAGAAGAAAATACAATGTCCATTACATTCATGCTACCCATTTCATGTACATCAAAATTTCCCTAAATAAACTCATAAATAAACAAGAAAAAAAAAATACCAATTGACGAAAAAAAAGAAAAAGAAAAAAAAAAAGAAAAAGAAAAAGAGAAACATTTTTGAGAATCTCCACATTAGTTACATGCTCCCTTGGAGCAACTAGACAGAACTAACAATTAAAAAAAAAAGCATAAAAAAAAAAAAAAAATCTGCTTCAAATTGATTTATGTATCATCAATCATCAACCATATGGGTATCATTCAGAGTGGTGCTACATGTGTATCATTTACCTTTGTCTACATTTGGTGTAAGTCATACATTGAGTGATCGAATATCCTACTCTTCTCTGTCCCCTCAATTCACTTTCTCTATCCTCTCTCGGCTGCATTGGATGCCCAATACCTTTCTGGGCCACCATTGTTGTGGGCCCACTTTAGCACAAAAAAAATATACATATTTAACACTTTATGAAAGCAAATAGAATAAAGAAAATGAAATCTTTGCAGTACTAAATTTGGCAAATTGTATCATTTAATGTATTCAAGAAATATAAGCTTATGCTTGTTGAATGTGAGCCTATGAGTTCTATAAATAGCTGGACCACTAATATTGAAATATAATTAGGAGTGGATAGATAGGAGGGTAAGCAAATTGGCAAATTAGATCATTTAATGTATCCAAGAAATTTCTACCAAAAAAAAATTGTATCCAAGAATTATAAGATTTTTTTTCTAGTTGAATGTGGGCCCATGGGTTCTATAAATAGCTGGACCACTGAAATTGAAATATAATTAGTAGTGGGTTAATAGGAGGGTCAGGTTTTTTTACATGTACCCATTTAAGAGTAGCTAGACACCTTCTCCCTCTCCCAATTTAAGAGGTGGAAAAGTTAGTGAGTTGTGACTCTTGTATAACGTGGACTTTAGGATGGGCTTTGGCCCATGAGATTGTTGGCAAAATCGAGCATGGTATGTGAGGATCCACATCCTCTCCTCCAAGAGAATCTGGAGGAGAGGTGGTGACCCATACAGATGGGTGACACCTAGGGTCGGATTAATCCGACCCCTCCATCCGAGCCCACACCCACTGTCGGCTCAGTTTGTCGGCTCGGAGTCGACTAGGATGGAGGGTTCAGATTAATCCGACCCCAGGTGTTGCCCATCTGTATGGGGTGCCACCTCTCCTCCAGATTCTCTTGGAAGAGAGGATTTGAATCCAATATGTGAAATGCTCGTATGACAACTTGTAATAACGTTCTATGAAGGTATGACTAGTTTAGCTAAAAAAATTACAAATTTGATAGTGTAGCTCTTGGGATCCAGTCCTTCCTTCATCTTGGGGTTGAATTTGAAGGGTTTATAAGTGGGACCACTTCATACTTCTGAGGGACTTATGTGGGTGGAGACCACTTGCACTTTTTTCTCGTTGAAAAAAATTGTAAGGTGATACTTGAGGTGATGGACTTTACTTAAGAACATGGAAATGAGATTGTGTTCATGTTTATTATGTTGCATGGAGATGGTACGAATTCAAGAAAAAGAAATTGAAACCATGTCCAAGTTGGTGTATAAACTTACTTGGCCCGTCCTAGCACCTTTTAGCCACGTGGATAATTAGTTTTAGCCAGCTGACTTAAATATTAAATAATATTATTATTTGACTTTTGCATCGAGTCACTAATTTGACCCTTCAAACTTAGACATGACTTTTGAACCAAGCATGATGTGATATTATTATATGTACTTACTTAAAAGTAAAATATTATTATTTACCAAGATATGATATCAGAATCCAATTAGAATTTGAACAAGATATGTAGTTACCTGATAGTTGGTTGCAGTCAACCAAGAGGGTCATGGACTCCACTCTCCTGTTTTCTTTCGTAGAATATCACTTTCCTATCGTGTACAAAAATTCCTGCCCCCAAGTACTGTACAATCCCTCATTCTCTCAAGATTCCAAAATATATTACAATAGAGGTAGGGTGGATGAGACAGAGAGGGGGTGCTGGTGGAGTGGGAAGTTTCAAGTTTCAACATACACTAGATAAATAATGTTGAGATTAACAAACAAAGTAAATAATGTTGGACTAAGAGAGACAATTACCAAAAAGAGAGAGAGAGAGAGAGAGAGAGTACACATGCGCAAACATTAATAAACTACAAGTATACATAGTTCTACATGAATGTATTTGATTGAATTTAATTATACAATTTAAAAGACAATTAATCTAAACCTTGAGGTATTTATCCAATGATCAAAATCACACATAATTTTACCACGTGGTTCAAATTAGTAGATTGCATTAATGGTAGTGAAAATGAAAATTTCTCATAATATTATTGTAATAAAATTTCTCATAATATTATTGTAATAAAATTTCTAATTATCATTCCAAGCATATATTTATCTGGCTGATCTATGTAATTCTACCACATATGTACCATGTGATCAGATGATATGGCGATTCCGACCGTTAGAAAGGAGTAAGGGTGTCAATGAGCCGGTCCGGGCCGGTTTTGGCCCGGGCTGAATCGGTGTCGGGTTTTATAAACCCAGCCCTGGGTTGGGCTGCGCTGAACACCATAACTATCGGGCTGGTCCGGTGTCGGTTTATTATCGGGCTGGGCTTATTAAGGTGATTTCAGGCTGGTTCGGTCTGGACCGGGCTTATGAAGCTTATAGGGTATATTTTATATGTAAGATATATAGCCTATTTTATTATTTCTATCTATAAAATTAACATCATTCCTTCTATATGCATGTAATTTAGTAAATTGTGACAATTAACATACTCTTTTCAACTATAGATTCTTATAATCTTTCAGATCAAGAAGTGAACTATAACAGTGTAATATAAATCATCAAAATTTAAAACCATTAAAATTAAGAAACTGGGCCCAGATGGACCTTACCGGTGTTCGGGTTAGGTATTATTGGTTCGGGCTAGTTCGGGCTGGTCCGGTCTGGTTTCGGTTTGGACTGAAACGGTGTCGGGCTTTACAAGCCGAGACCGAAACCTATCCATTAAGGTTCGGTCCGGGTTGGGTTCGGGTTATATCGGACCGGCTAGGTCCTTGCTACCGGACCGGGCCAATCTTTGACTCCCTTAGAAAGGAGGATGTCCTGACACGACAACAAATTTGGTTTTTGAACAGTAATTTTGCGACACAAAAAAAAAATCTATGGCTAAAAAACTATTTACAATGGAATATTTTTTTCAATCTTCCTTCTTTTGGAGTTGAAAGAGATATATGAGGAGTGTTAGTAGTGATGGAAGAGATGAATAAAAAAAAGCAGAGGAAGATCAGAGATTGCCGTTCTACAAGCTCTTCTCATTTGCTGATCACGTCGACATTGGACTGATGATCGTCGGCACAATTTCCGCCATCGGAGGCGGTCTAGCAATGCCACTCATGACTCTCATCTTTGGCCAGATCATTGACGCCTTTGGTTCTTCCTCTGATTCTCCTCAGGTTATTCATTCCGTTGCCAAGGTATGATCCTCCCTTTCCATCCTTTGATACTAACCGTCCGATTGGAATGTGGAGATTAAATCTTGGTACGAGTGCTTTAGGGCCTGTTTGATAATGCTCTAGGTTTTGGATCTATGGATTCTGACTCCCAAGGAACTATTTTAAAGTAGAATCATGTTTGGTAAATCTAGTTAGATTTCAGTTCCCACGGAGTGAATTGGATTAAAAAAGACTTTAGAATCGAAATGTTTTGAGTATAAAAAACAAATTATTTTGTTTTAGAGTAACTTTTGGGAAAACAAAAAATAAATAAATAAATAAATAGCTCCCCTCTCTCACTCCTCTCTACATCACATGACAGCCGCCACCACCCCCACCACCCACCACCCACCACCCACCACCCACTTCCTCAATCCTCAATATCCAAACTAAATGGCTGTGCAACTTTGATGTAGGAACAATCACGTCTTCCTGTTAATACCCAAAAGTCCATGTTGCAACTGTTGCCTCTATTGATGAGCAACCAGAAGTTGACATAAGTGAAAGAGTTTTTACAGTTGACACCTCTAGCATCCCTGTAATTATAACTTTGACTAAGGTGAATAAGAATTACCTAACTTTATTTGTGCCGGTCTCTATTATTAATGCACTACAACCTTCTCTTTGTCAATTTCTAATCTATAAAGCTTGATTGTTATTCTAGGTTGGTAAGCGTTATATTGTAGATGCAACCTCGGAAGAGGAATCCCAAATGAGTGATGGATTCATAATTTTATATATTTATTTTCCTTATATTTAGTCTATTTAACATATTATATGTCTTATGGTACTCATTTGTGATGATTCCTTATATATAAGACATTGGTGGAAAGTATTGATAATTTATGTTTAAAATAAAAAAATTCTGATATTTTCAATAATGACCTTCTGAATTTCATGCAGGTTTTTAATGTAGAAAGAATTCTAGAAATCAAACGTGATCCAAAAATCTGATTTGAAAAGTTGATTTGAATTCAAACCAGAGAAGAAATATTACCACCCATAGAAGGTTTACTATTGGAAGGATTTGATTGATTGTCATAAATCTTGAGGAGAATATATACCTCTATAGAATATTACAAAGATTGGCAAATCTAGAGGTGACATTTGGTTAATGATGGAATGATTCTCTATCTAATCTAAGCAAGAGAATTTTGTTTAATCTTTATTTAAATGTAATAAGGTTGTCAATTCTAGACATACCAGTTTTAATTTTCTCTACTCTGACTATTTAAGCAATCTAAAGGCTACGTAATAGAGCATCCAAGAATTATTGAGAAGATAGTTTTATTTCTTTTATTTTTTTTTTCTATCATGTCTAGCTAAGTTCTTGAGTCGATTCAAGGAAAATTCAATCCGGTTAGTAAAATTGTGAGACTTTGTTCTTAAATTTAATTATTTTTCTATTCAAATATCTGTGTTTCTTGATTTTTCAAGTTAATGACTGTATGATTCAGTTTATTAAGAGGCATATTAAATGATTGATTTATGTGGTTTATTGCTAATCTGAATCCATAATCCGTAATTGTTATGGTGTTCAGGAAAAGTAGCAACTGAGCAGAACAATTATGATCTAAGTTTTTGTTACTTGCTTAAAAGAAACATAAAATGAATTAAATAATTTGATGTTTGTTAGATTGTTGTTCATCTTTAACTCCCTCCAAGAGTGTAATGCTATCAGTAAATTCATGAGGATTGCTTAATACCAATTGGTTTATTGATAAGAATTAAATTGTGTGTTGGGCTCAAATTAATGAAATTAGGAAAGGTAATGATTGTTAGGCTTTTTGATAATCATTGGTTAAATATTTGAATAGAGAATAATATATATGAGGTCAGTGATCAATTTGCAGCCGTGAGTAAATTTTCTTGAATCGACATCATCTTCCATTGAATTTTTATTACTTAATTTTCTTGTCAATTAAATTGCAGCAGAAAACCCCCCTTTTTCTTGGTAAGTGGACAATTTGATTAACTAGTCTCTGTTGATTGACCTATACTTATCATTACTATTCATTATAGGTAGAGTAATTTATTTTTGGTTGCGCTCGACACGCATCAAAATTTGGCGTCGTTTCGGGGACTAGTTTTAATTAGATTGTGATTGTTTTCATTCTATTTAATTTTTTTTAGTCACTTGTGTTCTTACCTTTGTGTGAAGTTCTTTTTTTTTCAGGTGTCCGTAGTTTTTCCAATAGGTATTGCTTGCGCATGAAATTTCGGATGACTTAGGGGCGCTACAAGAAGCTTATTTCGAAGAACATAAAAAAAAAATCTTTCCAAGGCATTTCATGATAAGAGAATTGCTAGGAAGCAATTTGTGGTTGGACAGAAAGTCTTGCTTTACAATTTGAGACTTAAATTGATGTCTAATAAGTTACGTTCTCGTTGGATTAGACCCTTTAAAGTTACTAATGTGTTTCCTTATGGTACAGTTGAAGTTCGAAACTAATAAGGTGTTCAAGGTTAATGGGCATAGACTCAGGACATTCTATGAAGGCTTTCATGAGCATACTATGGATGAAGTGCAACTGGGGGATCCCATTTATTTTGATTGAGAAGTGTTGAGTCGAGCTGACGATGTTAAATACAAGCGCTGCTTGGGAGGCAACCCAAGAAATTAGATTTGTTTTTCTTATCACTTTTAAATACTTTTCTTTACATCTTTCCATTACATTTTTAACTTCCATTGAGGACAATGTTAGATTTAAGTGTGGGGGGAGGAATTAGGATTTTTCTTTTGTTTTATTTTTATTTTTTAAGTTTTGTTTTTAATTTTTGTATGATGTGTTAGAAAAAAAAATTCAAAAGTTGAATTTAAAAAAAAAAATTCCACTTCAATAGACTAAGAGAATATGTATGCCATGGATTGGAACTATTTGAATGTGAAAAAAATTACATATATGAATTAGTTGAAATAACTTGCTAAATGAGCTTTGAATAATATTGATAGTTGCATTTAGAGGTAAAGCATGCAGGTTTAGTAGATGGAATCCAACCAAGCAAGCTTTTGAGCCAAACTAGATTGAGACATCTCTGTCAGTCTTTATTTTCTTTGAAGAGTGATATTCTACTATGCTTTTGTATCTCTAGAACTTGTTTTGAACCATATCAAGATTACATTGATATGTGTAGACATGAAGATGATAAAGGCAAATAAGATTTTACAACCACTTAGCTTAAATGGCCAACCTTAGTTATTTTTACCCTTAGAAAATCCACTATGAGTTTTTAAACTTTATTATTCATTAAACCCTAAACCATGAGTCTTGAATTGTTTGTCTTTCTCATGTTTTACCAACCTTTGAGCTAGTAGAGCATTGAGAATTATTTAATGGGTTTGAGAAGGATATGTATTGAATAAGTGTGGTGGTGCTATTATCAAAAGTGATGGTTGTATGTCAAGAAACGGGATGTAATGGGAGTAAGTGGTCCTTGTTATGTTTGAAATGTCATGTTCTTAAAAAAAAAATTCAAGTAGCAAAGCATAGTTCTCAAATGAAAAAAAAAAAAGAATGAAAGAAAAAGAAACTGGAGTTTGGGATATTTTGTTGAAGAGCTTTATTTATGAGCCTTTATCATTTTGATTGCTCAATTTTTTTTTTTTTTGTCTTAATGCTCTATTAGTTTATTGGGTTTTAACGTCAGTACATTTTTTTTATTCGTACCTTGAACCTTAGCCCCATTACAATCTTGATAAAGACCTTTTGATTCATATATGCATGTATTCTAAGTAATGAAGATTTTGGTGAATAAGCAAGCCTATGGTAGTGCATCTTCATAGGAAGATCTTGAGTAAAACAGTGAAACCTTGAATTCTTAAGTAAGTAGAGAGAATCCCAAGAGAAAATCTACTAAACATTAGCATGTTCCCTTTTGAATAAGACTGGTATGTTAGATATTGCTCATATTTACTAAGTGACATTTGACTATGACATATATTGTTCTCTTGATCTCTTGAATTAGTTTCTGATTCATAGTACACATATTCTTTGAATGCTGCGAAATGAAAGTGAAAAAAAAATTTAGTATTTAGTTTGCCCGAGGACGTGCAAGAGCTAAGTGTGGGGGAATTTGATGGATTCATAATTTTATATATTTATTTTTCTTATATTTAGTCTATTTAACATATTATATGTCTTATGGTACTCATTTGTGATGATTCTTTATATAAAAGACATTGGTGGAAAGTATTGATAATTTATGTTTAAAATAAAAAAATTCTGATATTTTCAATAATGACCTTCTGAATTTCATGCAGGTTTTTAATATGGAAAGAATTCTAGAAATCAAACGTGATCCAAAAATCTGATCTGGAAAGCTGATTTGAATTCAAACTAAAGAAGGAAGATTACCACCCATAGAAGATTTACTATTGGAAGGATTTGATTGATTGTCAGAAATCTTGAGGAGAATATATACCTCTATGGAATATTACAAAGATTGGCAAATCTAGATGTAGCATTTGGTTAATGATGGAATGATTCTCTATCTGATCTAGGCAAGATGATTTTGTTTAATCTTTATTTCTATGTAATAAGGTTGTCAATTCTAGACATATCAGTTTTAATCTTCTCTACTCTGGCTATTTAAGCAATGTAAAGCTACATAATAGAGCATCCAAGAATTATTGAGAAGATAGTTTTATTTCTTTTGTCTTTCTTTTCTATCATGTCTAGCTAAGTTCTTTAGTCGATTCAAGGGGAATTCAATCCAGTTAGTAAAATTGTGAGACTTTGTCCTTAAATTTAATTATTCTTCTATTCAAATATCTGTGTTTCTTGATTTTTCAAGTTAATGACTGTATGATTCAGTTTATTAAGAGGCCTATTAATTGATTGAGTTATGTGGTTTATTGCTAACCTGAATCCATAATCTGTAATTCTTATGGTGTTCAAGAAAAGTAGCAATTGAACAGAACAATTATGATCCATGTTTTTGTTACTTGCTTAAATGAAACATAGAATGAATTAAATAATCTGACGCTTGTTAGATTGTTATTCATCTTTAACTCCCTCCTAGAGTGTAATGCTATCAGTAAATTCATGAGGATTACTTAATATCAATTGGTTTATTGATAAGAATTAAATTGTGTGCTGGGCTCAAATTAATAAAATTAAGGAAGGTAAAGATTGTTAGGCTTTTTGATAATCCTTAGTTAAATATTTGAATAGAGAATAATATATATGAGGTCAGTGATCAATTTACAGCCGTGAGTAAATTTTCTTGAATCGACATCATCTTCCATTGAATTTTTGTCACTTAATTTTCTTGTCAATTAAATTGTAGAAGAAAACCCATCTTTTTCTTGGTAAGTAGACAATTTGATTAACTAGTCTCTGTGGATCGACCTTTACTTATCATTACTATTCATTATAGGTAGAGTAATTTATTTTTGGTTGCGCTCGACACGCATCAATGAGCTCAACCATCTCTGTTTCTGTAAATAGGAATGAGAATATATGTGGGCTGACCAGAAGAGGGGATGCAGGCTTAGACCCTAGTGTAAGTCTTGACATGATATCTGTTTCAAAACATATGAGTGAGCAGTTAATGAATAAGTTGGATTCTGAGATTTCAACTGCAGAAGCGGATGAAACAGAATGAAGATATGATTAAAATCTTTGATATAGTTGCCATTAGATGGTCAAATGATGCATATAAAATTTGGTACTGATCATTGCTCAAGGACTTTACAGGCATGAAATGGAAATAGAATTGCAGAACTTGAACTTTTGTTTGGGGAACTTTGTTAGGGAGAACCATTATTTCCAAGGTAGCTCTTGGGTTTTGGATGAGGCTGATACCATCAATGCAGCTTGAATCTTTTTCTTGTACGGTTGGCATGAATGTGTTTTTGAATAGGAGTGTGGGTTAGGGAATAATGGCACTATTACCATCTTATTAGTTCTCTTGTAGTTTGTAGATGTTTTATGCATCAGCAACTAGAAGCTAACTTAAAGCAGTGAGAACTTGTGATTTGCATGTTATGTTATAACATTTACATTAACAGTTTCAGTACGTTAGGTTTGTTGAATTAGCTAACATATATTACATTGTATTAGTTTAAACATGATATTGATCTAAATTGCCTAGTTAATTTAAGCTTAATGTATGCTGGTCTTCTTTTTCTTTGAAAACCTTTCATTTCTTCAAGTATAAGACATAGCCAAGTTTGAAACCTCTTCCCCAAGTTGAGGTGAAGCTCTGTTACAACTCAAGCTCAAGGGAGATCCCAACCCAAAAGGCTAGCCTAATAGATGAGAGAGCCCTAAGACTTAAGAACCACACTTTGGTGTGTGTGGGATCCGATGTGGGATCATAATATTGCCACCCCTTTTCGAAACTAACGCCCACGTCGGCCCACTTTAGATTGCCCACTCTGGATGGTTTTCACTCTGCTTTACCAGATAGCCCATTCCCAGGTCGATCATTCTCTAGGTCGTTCCTCCCACAGGGTCGGCCTCTCAATGAAAGCACCAAATGTTACAACTCAAGCCCAAGGGAGAGTCCATCCCAAAAGACTAGCCTAGTAGATGAGAGAGCTCCAAGACTTAAGAAATTGCTACTTCGAGGGTAGCTACCTCTAGATAGACAAGAAGAACAAAAGGAAATTTGGTTGAATATGGTCTACCTTTCATTCATCTTCTTGATCATTATATAACAAAGGTAAGTAACTAGAAGTTTCTCTAACAAATTATGTTGTAAAACACTATAGGGTTATAATATTCTAATTAAAACTGCCACCTAGCATGGTTTCTTCCTCTCTATGTAATGGAGGGTTGATACATATCGTAACATTACCATCACTGTCCGCGAGAACCTTGTCCTCAAGGTTCAGCTGAGGATGTCGATGGAAGGGTGTAGTGTCGAGCCAAGAGGTCTTCTCTATGGAAAGACTGTCCCATGGAACAAGGACATGAGTTGTAAACAACCAAATCAACCCATAATCAGCTTTGATTGAAGAATTTCCCCCATGATCAACCATATGCATATGGAGTTCTTCAATGTCAATCATCAAAGAGATGGAAAACCCATTATCTTCATTCAGCCTTTTAATGCTTAGAATTACAACCCGATACCACATGTAGAGCCTTGCAACATTCTTAACTGCACAGCAACCACCTTGCGATGGGTATGGGTTTGCCAATAGAAGAAAGGATGACACCACTATTGAAAGGAGAGAGGATGATACCACGTACAATAATGATTTTTGGCCACGGAAATTGACGATAGGATCTAGATTCCCGTGGCCAAAAATCATAGAGTTTGCTGACAGGATTTAAATTCCCGTGGCCAAAATCATTTTCGCCGACAGTAACCAAATTCCAGTGGCCAAAAATCACTTTTCCCAACGGTATCTAAATTGCTAAAAAATTAATTTTTCCCGACGGCACTTTAATTCCCGTCACCCAATAGATATATTAGGTTATGGACTTTGATTCCTGTTGCCGAAAATAGGGAAATAAGGATCCTCCTTGAGGTGGCTCTTTGTCTTCCCAACCCTAACCGACCCTGCTACCCAGAACAGCATGAAAAAAAAAAAAAAAACCTTAACTCACTCCTACAACCTCCGGCGACCTCTGCGAACATCTCCGGTGAAGGTAAGTTTCTTTGCCCGTATCCTCCGACGTCTCTTACCTAAGAGCTTCCACAGTAAATTATTTTATCTCATTTTTTTTCACCCAAGGTCTCAACCTCACTATCGTTTGCAGACATTGGAAATCTCTGCGTGCATTAGAGAGCAGCGGCAAGTTCAGGCGATCATCAGTGAGCTCACTCTCCTTAATAGGTATTCTCTCTCTCTATCTATCTTTGTGTCTCTGTCTCCATGTGCCTAGGGTTACAGTTCTTAGTGCTAAAATAGGGCAGAGAGAGCCATTGAGTCTCTATCTTAACGATATCACTTACACTTTTCTCTCTCGATGAGTTTTTCTCATCTCTTGTTTATTTTTATTTTATTTTTTATGTTTCTCCCTGTCCCAACGACATTCTAGAATCTGTTTCCTTTATTTTTATTTTTTCTTAGTTTCTATTACTGAATATATAGCCCATGAATGTGTGCCTTTTCATTGGATATTATCCTCTTGAAAATTCTGTTTCAGTAAGACTATTGTTAGTGATTTGCTGTAATAGCATGGATATATAAAAGTCTGTTTCTTCCTTCATTCTTGTCCCAGTTTTCTTTTATGCTATTAATGGACAAAATCAATATATCATCTGTTGACAGCTTTATATTTCTTAGTTTTTTGTTATTATGTCTTCTCCGTTTCTCTTTTGTTCGTCCTACTGCTGAACAACACTGCACTGAGTCCTATTGCTACTATGATACTGATTCATTTGTTTCAGCTTCACTATGGTCGGTATTCTGAATCCTTTATATTGAATTGATCTTGAATCACATGAAGTTGGACTCTTAATCATAAGTATTATAACTGTTATTATTTTTTTTTTTTTGGAATACTGAAGTTTTCCTGCATATTACAACTTGACTAATGCTGCCTTTTAGTTCCTGAAATTCTATTTCAAGCTATTTGATAACTCTCTAGTTGGAACTCATATGCTAGGTATAGATTTTTTTTTTAGTTGATAAAATTCAGCTCTAAACCCTCTAATTGCTGTCCCCTTCCCTAACTAACTAAACTTTAGGTAACCTAATACCTAACCTAGTTGTAACATTTGATTGGAGTTGTAACATTATGAGGACTTTGTGATTGGAGTTGTAACATTTGAGGACTTTGTGATTGGAGTTGTAACATTTGAGAAAATTGTTTAACACTCAACCAGGTCAAAGAGGTTTTATACAATCCAGCTCATATTGTTAAGCAGATCTAGATCAGAAACGATAACATTTATATTAGAACAGATAGCATGAATTTAGCGTAGGAGTCTGAGGATCAGCACAAGCTTTTATGTTCTCCCCTCTTCCCTTCCTATAAAAATCATGAATTAAAAGAAAGTGCTATTTTTTTGTTGACTTGGTTTCTCATGGTTTCTCATTTTGCCCTTTTCATTTTTCTTATTCCTGCAATTCTATTGTTTTCCAAATTCATTATGCCATTTATTTATCTTAGAGTAATGGTGATAAAACATCCTAATGCTGTTGCAGATACTATTCCATCAATGGACACGCGGAGAAGCTAGCTGAAGAGATTAAGAAAGGTGCTTCATCTATGGATGCTGTTGAAGCCAAACTATGGCAGGTATTTAGTATTTTTCCCCTTACCTGGTTTCCCTGACTGGAATTACAGATCCAAAATGTTATTGTAACGATCTCATGATATTTTATGTATGTAGTATTTTTCCCCTTACCCTGTTTTTTTTTCCTTTTATTGTGAATCAAATTGTGTAAAGGTGGAGGACTGCTAGATAGAATTCTGGAGGTGGAAGATTTCACACCCCAATTTCGCACTATTCAGAATGGTGTGATGAACCGCTAATAGACCAACGATTTAACCAGGATCTCGAATAGACTGTGCGTTTGCTTAGACTATACACATCCACAACCATAATTAGAGTAAATAAACAATAGCGGAAGTCTTATATATTAAATGAACTGAGAATTCTAAGAGTGATAATATAAATAAAATATTCAATTATCTTTCATTGACTAAGACATAAGTAAATAAAATAATCAATTACATTTTCTGTATAATCTAAACAAATCTAATAAAAAACACATGACGAATCATGCGACTCCATCATAACTTCAGCGTCCATCGCCGCAGCATGTCCGTACATAGGAGCATTGATATAATCTTCTACAGTTGTACCTGCATCATCAACTAAAAACATTCGACGTTGAAAATGTGAGCACACATCACGGCTTAGTGAGCAAACAAAACAATGCAACAAATATATGCATGCATTTAATTCATATCTTTGGTCTGGTTCATAAGTTTGCAATGTGCTATAGAAAGGATAGGTGGCCGCCGCACCTCTATACACAAATGTGTGGAACCGTCCAATGGATCAAACACCATTGCCGCCCCCACATGCACCCACTATGGAATAGAGATAGAGCTAAAGTGCTTAGGACCGCACGGCATCACACTTCCCCTGATGCTCTACCCATACCAACACGTAAGCCCCTGTTGGCGAGGGCTTACAAACTGGGCTCGCAACTAACCAATCTTAATGTCAAACAGTGTATCCAATGCCTCACCCCAGCATCCCTCAATACATCCATAGAGATAGAGCTAAGGCCCCCCGACAGAGTCAGAGACTACTCGGTCCGAGACCACCTCTCCTGATGCCCTACGACGTAATAGTTCTGCTAAGGTAATGGTGATACGACGATGCTAGTGGACAAAACTTGAGTAGAGATAGAGCTAGAGTTTGGTGACCAGGATGAACCATAGTGTCACGTCCTCCCCCTGATGCTCCACTCGCATCAAGTACACTAACCACACACATACATTCACATGCCTATTCCTAGCATCATCATCATCATCATCATCATGTTATAATAAACGAAATTAAATATGCATGAACAGTAATAACAGGAATAGTGGATGACATGTGATATGCACATTACAATCATACAATCATAGAATCATACATGGTATTGGACTCAATAAACGAAAATAGTTTATTATTAGCTAATTAGTTTAGGTCTTGTTACCTCACATTTGATTGAGTGTAGATCATTGTTCGAGCTTTATAAATCACTTTTAAATCAGTAGAAAGGCCTAACAAGTCGATAGATTTTAATTAGAATTAATTCTAATAAATTTAGACTAACCTAAATTGTAGGGTCACAAGTAAGGTAGCACCTAGGGTAGTAGTTTTCTGCGACCCTAGGGTGTAGGGTCGGACGTGGGGTCGGATACCATTCGACCCTACGTGCGACCACACCCTCCCAGGGACTTCCCGAGGGCATGTGGTCGATCCTGTTGTCTCGTAGGGTCGGATATCATTCGACCCTACGTGTGACCACACGTATTCTGAGTCGACCTTTCATTTTAAAGTCCATTCTTTCATGTTTGGATCATTTGGTTTACTTTCATGGTCCATTCTAAGATTGTTCTATGGCTTAAAACTACAAGTTATACACTATCCATAGTCCATAATGATTTCCTCCATGAAATCTCTTGAAACTTGTCCATGAATGAATGATTTGGGTTTCTCCTAATCCTATGTTCTTCATAACTATTCTAGGATCTCTTATTCAGGTAAGAAATTAGGTTCATACCTTTATTCAGAGGTTTCTCTGAAGTTTCCTTCTCTTCCTTAGTCTTCTTCTTCAAGTTCCTTCTCTTCTTCTCTTCCTTCTCTTTCTCTTTCTCTCACTTTCAATTAGGGTTGTAAAGGAGTGAAAGAGGCTAAGGGACGTCCTATTTATAGAGGAAAACCCTCTATAATAAGTCTCAATGAGTTTATGAAAAATCCCCTTAGAATTAGGAAAGTTTCCTAATTTTTTATTTATGTCTGTCATCGTAGGGTCGGACGTAGGGTCGCAGGATCCGTCGACCCTACACTCCTTAGTCATCCGACCCTACGACTAAAAAGTCATGGGTTAGACTTCTGTTGAGGTGGGGTCGACCCTACCTGTCTAGGCATGCGACCCTACCCTCACATTTACTGTTTTTGGGTTAGACTCATACCTGGTCTTATGATTTGTTCACGCACTTGGGCCACTTGGCTTGACCATGATAGGTAGACCTGGTACAAGGTGGTAAGACCGGTTAGTTCGATACGGGTCTTACAGAAGATACACAGAGGAAGATGCTAAAGTTAATGTTATCCATATTTTAAGTGTAGTCTTCAAGTTGTGGTACACCATGATTTGAAACCAGAGGTTTGCATCAATAACACATTACTGATTAATGAAGGCTGTCATACTTCATTATAACACTATTATTATTACCTTATAGAATGGGATTTTCCATGTTGTTTTCACCTTCCTCATTCCTTCTTCTAATTTTTCTTATTCTTGACTACTGAACAGAATTTTCTCTTTGCCACTGGAGATGAAGATGCTCCAATGAGGCTTATTGATTTTGGTCTTTCTAACTTTATTTGACTAGGTAATGCTTGGAAGTCTTTTATGATTTATATTTACTGAAGTTCATTGATGAACTCTCCTCCAGTCATTATATACTGTCTTGCAGCAATGAGAAGTTGAAAACAGAAACACAGCAAACCTCCTAGAGGAAGGGTGCTTTTATTACTCTTATTTTTGGGCAATTCTCATTTGCGGCATGTCATATTTTTTTTTTTTTTTTTTTTTTTTTGATAGCAACGTCAATAAATTTTGATGGTTTAATGGAGATTTACTGTTGGTACATAAATTAGTCTTCTTTCGACACACACACATCCCTTGAAAGTCCTCCTTCCATGGAAGGAGAAAGAGGAAAGGAAAATAGGTAGAATGAAGAATTAGGATGTAGAAAATTTTTATTTGCTTAGTTTTTTTTATGGTGGCTGATGTGTTAAGCATTTTATTCAATGCTGGGGTGCTGTTTCATGGGTTTTGTTGCACTTGTGTTCCATGTAGCCATAGCCATGTAGGCAAAAGACAATATTATCTACCAATAGAAATCATGGGGGAAACACACACACATACACACACAGAGTCAGACGGGTTGAATCATATTGGCTTCAGAACAACTATTAACCAATAAGAAACAAATGTGGACTCAATATGAAATAAAATAACTAAACAAAATACAAAATATTCCTCCCATCCAGAAGCTATATCTGAGTTATAACCTGACTAGGACTCTTACTAAAACTTCTAACAGGCCTGTAATTAATGTGGAAGTTTCCAGCCTTTACAAGGGGGAAAAAAAAAAAAACTACTGAAATAAAGTCCTAATCTAAAGCCCCACAATCTGGTTGAGTGTACCAGATAAGACCCAAGCTACAGGCTTGGCCTGAACCAGAAATTGGTAAGCTATATCTCAAGGATGAATATAGGAATGTAGCAGTCTAGTCCATGTTCATCTAAAAAAGTGATTTTTGAGTATTAAATTGCAACTGGAAAGCTTATTTTTTGGTCAAAGGCTTTGACATTACCAGAACCTCATGATTATTTAAACCAAAAGCTGATATGGGTAAAAATTTCTTAGACTCAATTATGTTGTGTGATGAAACCAATTTGTGTTGGCCCTGTTCTAGGACTTCGAGTCATTTTTAGTTTCAACACTACATGTGGAAACTCATTTGTTACTTCGTTTGGTACTCTAATTCTTGTTATGATTGTATTCAATTTAGTTGGAAGTTCAAAAAATAGCTCTATCCATTTTATGTATTTATTCATTATTTTTTTTTTTGGGGAAGGTAAATCTTACTATATGTCCAAAAATAGCTTTTTGTTAAAAATTCTTTACTTTTTGTTTTGCACAGATGAAAGAGTCAATGATATTGTTGGCAGTGCAATCTATAGGAGATGCTAGATTCGTATACTTTGCTCGTTCTCATCTATCTTCTTCTTTACTGTTTCTTCCATACACTTAGAAAGATAATTGAGTTAAGCTAATTTCTCAACCAAAAGGATAGAAACATCTGATTGCAATGGTACTATACCTTTCATCAAATGCCATATTTATATCCTATAACATCTTGATATTGAAAAGATGATATTTCCGATCCCATGTAATAGCAAAGGAACAATACCTTTTTGTTTCATTGGTAGGATGAAAACAGATATTTATTAGAGGCAGATTTCTACCCATATTCTAAGCTTTGGTAACACTTAGTAATAGTAGCAGATTGGTTCTCTTACCTTTTAACATACATGTAGAGGTCTTTCTTTTGTTAACAAAATCTTATTCTTACTTATTAACAGAATATTTACAATCATTTGCATTTAAAAAATCTGTCCTAGAGTAGGTCAATCAATATTGCAATAGCTGTGTGTTCATCTGAACATAGTCCATTTGATAACATGTTGTGTTAGGGTTGTATACATTTACACAATTGGTGAATGGGTCATGTCTGGGTTAAGTCCCATTGCCACCCTCTGTCTTCTCTTCATTGTCCTATTGCATGGAAGAAATAGAAGGGAGGGAACAAACTAAATGGAAATATACTTAGGAGGTATGCAACCAATCAAATATACGTGAATGCATAGCAAGCTCTATCCTAATGATCTAGCTTTTCCTTTATTTGTTGAAATATTCTTTTCTGTAAATAATTTATGGGATTTATCTCTTCATTTGTGCTACATTCAATTATGAAGGAGGTTTCTTTTTCTCATATTCTAAGGCTCTTCCATCATCAACAAGCTACCTTACAAGGAGATATTATATGAGGATTTCCATGTGGTACAGGTTCTCGTGGTACAGGTTCTTGAAATAGTCCTTTTGGATCTTCTTAGTCTTCTATTTTCTCAACATACATATTAATTGTGTTATTCTAGGTAGATATATATCACCAGGTATTTGACTTTTCTTGCCATAGTCTTTACTTGAGAATATAACCATGCAAAAGCTAATATCGGTGGGTTTATTTGGTGCTACTGGTCACAGGCAAGAAGCCTTCCCATTAATAAGCTTAGACCTGCATTTTTTATTATCAATGGGAATGTGTACTTTATGCAGGTGATGGATTTCCAGTAATGCTTCGCTGTTCAAGGGGTAAGATATGGTTTGCATTACATTTAGAGTAGATAGATTTATTACAAACTTTAATCAGTTTAATGTTTTGGTTGTTAAATTATAATGTATAACTTGGGACAAGATGCAATAAGCATTTTCTTATGACTATTTTGTCTTAGTGTTTCAACTGTCCAACCTTTTAATTGATAATATCTTCAGCTTATTGGTTTTGGTTTCTGAATTTCAAGTTACTCCCATAACATTAGTTTTTCTCCATTCATGTTCTTCAAATTTGCATCCTATTTTATTGGAACAGGTATATGATGTGACAAAGTTCTTGTATGACCACTCTTGTGGTGATGAGATTTTGTTGTCAACAACGGGTAAAATATTCATTGATTTATTATATGTTCAAAATGAAGTGTTTAAAAAAAAAAATACTATTTTCCTGACGGTAATAAATTTTCCGTGGGTAAATATGATTTTTACCGACGGAACATATATTATACTGGGAAAAATACCGATTTTTTATCTTAGATAAAAATAGTATGTTTTGCGACGGAAATATATTTAACGTCGGTAAATATATACATGTTTCTACGTAAATAGTATTTCCGTGGCCAAAAATCTAATATTTTAGCTATGGGAATATATTTTCTGTTGGGAAAAATGTTAATTTATACCCACTTATTTTTGGCGACGAAAATTTTCTGTCGGAAAAAATGAGGATTATTGTAGTGGTGGTCCACATGTTTGCCACGTGAAACATTCTTGAACATCCATGGGCCTTCTTTAAAGTCACCATTAAGGACAGCACTATCTTTTGCTTTATCAGGTGTAAAAAGCTCCTTCGTGGCAATATAATCGATGATGAGTCCGAATGTGGGGTCGTCTTCCATGCTCGTATTCCGGAACACTACCTCTCCATCTCTGACTCAGCCTGAAAAGCCCACGCATATGAATCCCCAGCCTTGCACATTGTAAAGGGTCTGCAAATCAATGGTCTGAGATGTAGCAGGAACAGATATTTTGAGAGACTTCAACTGAGCACAGGTCCTTGCAGCACTGAATGTGATCGAGTACCCCTTCTTGAGCTTGATATCCTGCCTTATTTCTGCAACATTACCACGTCTCACTGCATGCATACCTTGAGGTACTATAAGGATCATACCCCCTGCTTTTCCCCTGTTTCTATGAGTTCTACTGTTCCTTTCAATTTCCAATCAGGAATAGAGATTGGACCATCAGCCAGGCCCTCATTTAAGAATCCCCTCATCGGAGCCGTTTCAAAATCACTATTTGCTAGTAAACCATCTTCTCCAGTTGAGACACAAGCAAAGATCAGCATCGACAGAGCAACCCATTTGCAGCAACTCGAGCTTCCACTCACCTTCATGTTAAGGATAGTCCAGTTCATAATATACCAGGCCCAGATAATGTAGGTCTAGATAATATAGGCCCAACTATGAGTTAGACAGAGGACCTATATAAAGATGATGTACATGTAGAATGGATTGAAAGATTGAATACAATGCAAGCTTAGATTTCTTCACTTCAAACCCTTGTCCCTTTCATCCTCGGTTGAACTCACAATATGGAGGAATCCCAGTGAAATTAGAGCGTTGCCCGTGAGGAATGCCATGTTAACACCATACATTGCGTGGTTGGAGAGTCGGCCCCGGTGAACTAGATCGTCGCCCATCCACGGCAGGTCATCGTGGATCAGGGACGCAACGTGAGCCATCTCGATGATCAAGAAACCTGGAAGGTCCCACCTTTAGATTGGCTTTCTAGCCCTTGTTCGATGCCTTCGGCTGTGATGTCGGTATAGATAGCGTTCCATGTGTACCAACCAAACGTGAACAACACTCTTACGGCCATCGAATCAAAAAATTCCTATGCTCGGCCTATCTTGCCAGCCTTCACGAACCCATCAGTCAGTGTGTTGTAAGAAACAACGTTCCAGTTAGCACTTTTATCAAACAGTTGATAAGCATTGACCATGGAATTTGAGTACCACTGTACTAGGGTGTTCTGGACAAATAGATCTGAACCTACGCCGAACTTGATGGCTTGTGGATGGAGGGTCGAGCCAAGGGATAGTGTATTGATGCTTGCACAAGCGAGAGGGGGTCGACCATGTAGACGGACTAAGGTATACCCGCTGTTCGTCACTATTGAGGGATCTGAGATCAAGGCAAATTGCTTATTGTTTTGACCATGGAAATAGAAGATAATACCATCTCCACCAATGACACAGGGATCAGAACCAGTAGCGCCAAGGCCATTGCAGTTTGGTCTGCGATTGTTCAAGACCTTGAAGAAGCCCAGCTTACTGGAGGCATCGCGGATTTGGTCAGCGGCATTAGAACTACGATCTGACTCAAGGATGTGCCGCATCTGACTTATAGCATCAGAGTCGTCGGCCTGATCCAAGACCAAAAGTGTAACGGAACCCAGCTTGAGTCGTTCTTAGAGTTGATGTGGGGGTTTTAACCCAACTGTGTGCGGCAAGGGAATCATTGGTAACGGGGGCTACGAATTAACAGGAATGGTAACAGCAGGAAGGTTGGTGACCTCAGAAGGTTTGGTGATAAAACCGTCGACAGAGATGTCGGTAGGATTAAGGATTGGTGAATCCGAGTCTTCCATTCTAGCCGATAAATCGAGACGACAAGGGGTGTCGGCTTGGATGGAGGATTCGGATATGTCGGCTATCCACGGGGTGCCGTCTTTCCTCCATCGGGAGTGCCGCTGTCCTCCCAAACCTGTGAGAGGAGAAGATTTGAATACCACAAAGAACGAGAGAAAAAGGTTTTTGAAAGTAGGCCAAAGAAAACATGCAACTACGGCAAGGGGTGGAACTTATTCAAGGAAAAAAAAACCTCTAATTGGGTTACAGGACGAGAGAGAGAGAGAGAGGGAGAAAGCGAGAGAGAGAGAAAGAGTTGTTCTTTTCAAATGCAGAGGGGTTAACAAAAGTTCCATAGGGGTTAAACTGTTAAAGACTCGGTTTTTAATGGTTTTAAATAAGATAAATAACGTTAAAAAAAAAAGATAAATAAAACATTTTAGAGGTTTGTGTACTTTAACCTAAATAAAAAAAAAGAAAGACTTAACATAAAGGGCGTTTTTATAAAATGCCAGGGGTATATTACTAAATGTCACTCTCCTGGAATCGATTCCTCTCTTCTACGGTTCCCGGTTTTCCAGCTCCTATCCCATACAACTGTTGGAGGGGGTTGGAGTTTGAGCCAGCTCACCCCTCCAATGGTTGGATGGGGTGGGAGCTGGGGAACCGTGGATGAGAGGATTTGGATGCCACTCTCCCAACCTTTTGTATTATTGTGGCGTTAACGCATCTCTTAAGAAATTCTGGCATATAAATATTTTCACAAGTTATGCATACTTTTAGAGGCATATTGCGGCGTATGAGGAAACATCAGTGAATACTTACGTCAGCTCTTGTTTGATCTATGGCAGTATTTAAAAACGCCGTCATTGATGTAATATCCGAGTTATGTTTGTTTACCACCGAAAAACTTTACCAGCTGTTTGCCATCGTTGGTACTATAGTAATAATAATTTTACTAATATTATACCCAAAAATTCTATTGCTTGTATTGGAAAATTTAGATGTTACATTTATGCTATTCATCTCATGTACATCAAATAAACAAGTTAAAAATGCCAATTGATGGCAAAAAAAAAAAAAAAAAAAAAAAAAAAAAGTAATCCCCACATCCGCTAAATGCTCCATTGGAGCAACTAGACATAACTCGAAAAGTCATCTCTGTTTCGTCTTCCTTCTTGAAACGTCGTAGCTTGGCATGGGCAAAAACTATGAACTCTAAACATAATCATCGACACATGTCAAATTCTCTATTGTATTTAATCATATACCTTCCCATATACTTATACATCAATAATTTCTAGTAGACACGCCTCTGGCATAGTGGTGGCAACCAACTATGATTGAGGGCCCACCTAACTCCAGAAGGGAGTTCGTTCTACACTGCTCCCCTCTCGTGGGAACCCACCATCTTAATGGGATTGACTTTTGAAAAGAAAATTGTATATTCATTCCTTCATAAATTAACATACATCCCATGTATTTATTCATAAGCCATAACCCCATTATAAAATTTGATTTTCAAAACTTTATTTTATTAAAGAAGATTCATCACTGTTAATTAAAGAAGGATCAAGAGGGATCTCTCTGTGAAGCTTGTGAAGCAGAAACAATGGAGCAAGGGAGCACAGTAGATCTCTACGTTTTGCCTGAAGGTTGTATTTCAAAGATTCTATCTCTCACATCTCCTCGAAATGCTTGCAGATCTTCGGTGGTTTCTTCAGTTTTTCGATCGGCGGTGGATTCTGACTCGGTTTGGGAGAGGTTTATACCCTCTGATTACCAGCAGATCTTGTCTTCATCGGTATCTCCGTTTCCGTTTGTTTTCTCGTCGAAGAAGGAGCTTTATCTCCATCTCTGCGATAACCCTGTTCTAATCGATAACGGCACTAAGGTAATATTCGTTCCCAGAGCTATAGATGATGACAAAATGAATTTTGACAATCTGGATTTACGGTGGGACCATACTCATCGCCATTTTTTCCCCCTCTATTGCAGACATTCGCGTTGGAGAAATGCAGTGGTAAAAAATGTTATATGATTGGAGCAAAAGAGCTGTCGATTCTTTGGGGAGATATCCCAACGTATTGGAATTGGCGACCCCTCCCTGAATCGAGGTCTTCTTTGTCTGAAAATCTGAAACCTTATAACTTCTGTGAATTTGTAAGATGAATTACATGCTTCATGTATACATACATGTTGCAGGTTTTCAGAAGTTGCGGAGCTCTTGAACGTGTGTTGGCTCGGAGTCCGTGGGACGATGGAGACAAGACTACTGTCTCCAAGCACAACATACGTAGCATACCTGGTGCTCAAGTTTACGGACTCTGCCTTCGGATTCGATTTTCCTCCGGCAGAAGTCTCAGTCAAATTGACCACCGCCGGTGGGGGTGAAGAAGAAGTGAAGGCAGTGTATTTGAATCCAACAGGGAGACATAAGCGGCAGTTTGGAGCGTACAGGAACCCGAGGTTCGGACATGCTATGAGGCCTCAAGAACCAGTGGCGGATGCGGCTGATCAACAACTGCAACACGACCGGCAGGCAACCAAGGAGAGAGGGGATGGGTGGATAGAGATAGAGTTGGGCGAGTTCTTCAATGAGAAAGGTGAGGATGATGTGGAGATGAGTCTCATGGAAGTCAAGGGTGGTCACTGGAAAGGTGGCCTCATCATCCAAGGCATTGAGCTCAGGCCTAAAAAGGCCATATGAAAACCAATCATCCATATGCGTCAGTTTCATTGATGTAATTTTATTTTCCTGGTGGTGTAAAGATACCATTTTCTCCCCATTTTGGAGTCCTCGTGAAGTTCTTCATTTTTTTTTTCATGGTGGAATTGTTCATGTCAAATTATATATGATGCCGACCAAGAAAGTAGATATTATCCAAATCAAAGAGCTTTTCTTTTTGTATTTCTTTTAGTTAAAAATTTTAACAGCTTAACTTCCATTGTTGGTATTGGATGTCGATGTCAAAAGCTTCACCACCAATCCTCTAAAACGAGTAGGAGTGAATCTGAGAATCAAAAGCAGAGGCTGCCACTCTACTCTTCCAAAGCACTGGCCTCTTTTAAATCTAATATTATGATTCTCATCATAAAAGAATTGTTGTCTGCATCTATTTTAATCTCGATCTTTCCTTGTTGAAATCTGGATTTTTTTTCCTTTTCTTTTTTCCCCTCTCCCACTTTTAAAGTGTTCACTTAATGAGTATTCTTGTATTCTAATTTCTTTCAATAGCATATAAGAATCTAATATGTCCTACCAGTTTGTAGATCTTCATGAAAAAGAAAGGATTTGCTTTCGAGGTTTTAAAAGAGAGAAGAGATTTCATGGAATAACTTACCTACGGGTCGCAGTTGGTTCTATCGTTGAGATCAAATGCACAACAAATACGGTGCCGACGACCAAGATGCTTTCACCGTCTCGCCGTTCCGCCTTCAACTAGGCTTCCCCACGCCTTCAACTAGCCTTCCACCTAAGCAACTTCCTTCCTTCTTCTCTTTGCTGATCACGATCGAAATGAGAGACAAGTTCAAGCAAATGAGAATCCCAAGTTTGACGAAACGAGAAAGACAAGTTCTTTCTCAACAATATAGGTAATAATTAAATGGGATAAAATTGTCTTTTTACTTTACCATTTGGGAATTTTGGGTGTTACTATTTAAACCACTTCTTTTCATCATAAAATAACAAAAAATGACAAGCAGAATGGGTATTTTTATAAACTATTTTGATTTTAGATGAGTGTTTTTGTAATTGTTTGAAAGATTTAGAGTGTACCTAGGTTACAGACAAACTACAGGGTAGGTACCTGTTTCGAATCACTAAACTTGATTCAACCTTAGACATGATTTTTGAACCATGCATTATATGATGGTAAATATATTATGTGTATTTACCAAAAAAAAAAAAATCCTAATGTACATCTATTCCTAAAATTTTTTTATTATTTTACCCAGATATGATATCAAAGTGCAATTAGAATTTGGAGAGGATAGGTTGCCTCCTAATAGACTGCAGACAACCAGGAGCGTCAGGGGGACTCCCATTCTCTTGTTTTTGTTTGATGAATATCCCCTTCGTGTAATGTACAAAAATTCCCTCCACCAAGTAGTGTACATTCCCTTGGTCTCTCAAAACATCAGAAAATCATATATATATTTATGGGTAGGGTAGATGAGACGTAAAGGGGGTGCTGGTGGAGTAGGAAGTTTCAAGTTTCAACATATACAAAGTAAATAATGTTGAGATTAACACACAAAATAAATAACGTTAGAGAGAGAGAGAGAGAGTTGTAAATTTTTTTTTTGGTAATTAG